>OZ010578.1:53913678-54063678 GCA_963932145.1 Acanthosepion lycidas | reverse complement strand
TAGAGTGTCAAGTCTACTCTGTTATTTAACACATGGGTGAGGGAGAGATGGTTACATGCCTTTCTTAGGGGAATTAGTACAAAATGAACAGAACTGATTAGGCTGAAATTGAGGCACGGCTTGCTAATTGCCCTTTTCTATACGAATAAGTTTTACATTACTCATGTTTATTTCTGGTATTTATAAATCAAAGTAAAATCATTTACTTCTGTTATGCTTGCATATAATGGACAGTGTCATAGGCTATAATAATGTGCCTTGGCTTTTTTTTTTTTTTTTTTTTTTTTTAAATAATGTTTTTAATAATGTGTTTTGGGTTTGGTTTTTTAATCAAGTGTTTTTTTTATAGAATCTAGCCAATTTCATTTAGATTCTTTTTTTTTCCTTCTTGTGATTAAATATTACACATTGTGATAATAGCGATTAAATATCTCACATTGCGATAATACAATGTTTCACTATTCTTTGCATACCTTCTATTATCACAATGTGTGATATTTAATGACAAAGATGATGGCAAGAAGAAGCTGAATGAGACTGGCTAGATTATATAACCAAAAACACATTATTAAAAAAAAAAACCCCGAAACACATTATTAAAAACCAAAACCCAGCAAAACATAAACCCAAACAGATTATTATGAAAAAACATTTTTTTTTCAAAAGAAGTTTTGAAAAATATTTTCAAAATTTAAAATTCCCAGCGTCTCTTATTCATGCATGTGTAGTCACATCAACGTATGCAAATCTAGTTCAATGATATCCTAAGGGACGAAAACCATAACACGAAAACTTTTTTCGCTGTCATACATCTTTTCTCCCAAACTGTTCTTTGTATATAAAAATTTATATATCATTACCCCATATATATATATATATATAATAGAAATAAAAGTGTGAAGCTTAATATTACTAGACATATTAAAAGCGAAGCAACCGGTTTCGCTCCCGCTTTTCAGGCCTCCACGGGAGATTCAACTTAAATTAAAACACTAGAAAATGTGCAATGAGAAGGAAAAGGGTAAGAAAAAAAAATATGAGCTCAAGGAGCTAGAGACAGATAACAGCGAGCCCCAACAAACATTCACGCTGTTTACACAGGGAAGGTTTGTGGGACCCGATATAAAGTGCCTCCAGTACCTTGAGGTGAAATAAAGAGTGTGACCAGGACAAAACAGTGAACTAGTCAGGCAATTTGGCACAAGGCCGAAAAAGGGGAGGGGTTGAGACTGGTCTTCACTAACTATCTTATACCTAGCTAATCCGATTCACGACCAATTCACTCATTACAATTTGTACATTCACCACAAAAACTCGTCCACCACCAATCAATCCTCCATACACCATAATACCATATCCTCTCAGGGGAACCTATAGAAACGCACCCCATGATATTAAAAATTTCATGATAATAAAATACATATATAAAAATTTATGGATGACTAAATATGAGATGGGAGTGGGGATGAACCCAATAAACAAACTAAATATCAGCACAAAGTAACTAAACATAACTAATGTTATTAGGACCCATCCAAATCTCAAAAAAGAGAGGCCGCTGTATTCTACCCATTGGGCAGAATCAAGAAGCTCTCTCGCTAAGGGAGTGAGAAAAGGAAACAAATTATAAGGACATGGAAAATCGAAAGCTGACACAGTCGAGATAAGGGGGAGGGGGCAAAACAAACTGGGGAGGTTGAGAATCTCAACTTGGATCATAACCAAAGATGCGACAGGCCAGGAACAACATTTACTCACATTAACAAGGTAGACAAAAGCTTGTCTAACCTAACCAATGGGAGGGCTCCACAGGAAACCACCCTGATGTGACGTAGGCTTGACGTAAAAGAAAGAATCAAGGCTAGCCCCGTTCAAACGAACCAAGCTCGCCTCAGTCATCCACCTTTCGCTGAAGACTGTCGAATGCAATCGTTTTCGATCAGTTCTAATCTTCATCTTGAGCTGATGCTCAAAGAATCGGATCAGATCCTGATGAGAAAGACGGATGCCTCACAAGACTTCCTCCTGTCGCATCGTCCAAATCACCATTCGGGCCGTGGTTAGCAGCATCAGAAACACCATTCGTTTCACCCCGGTTTCAGCTAGCCGACATGGTCCGATAAGGGGCGGACCCAAGGACAATGGTAGAAGGTGTGCGAAGCCGTTTCTTCTAAACCAAGGCCACACCGTTCACAGTGTGGCAAATCCTCCAAGCCCCATATGAAGGCCTTGACATTGAGAGGCAGCCGATTCCGAGCCAATCACCAGGTAAGCGAAAACTCAGGGTTACTGAGATAATCTGCCGCTGGCGCTTAAGACCAGTAAAAGCGAAACTTCTCATCCGACAAGTCGAGCTGCTCACGTAGGGAATCCTTCGTGACCCCCTACACTAGAAGACGATAGAAGACCTTCCTAGACCGAGGAAGGTCACTGGACCGAGGAACGGCCGATACTCGCGAAGGAAAACCGATTGATCCCGGGGTTCACGACGGCGCTGAACCCGCAAGATGGGGGTGGTGATAGTAAGGCGAGGGAACGCGTCCCTCACAATCCCCATAATCGGATCTCCACGTGTCAACGCACGCCGCGGGAAAGCCAACCTCGAGGCACGTTTGTGGCTCTCCAAGTGTGGCATTCACAGACACCGACGTTGTGCACAGACTCGTCTGTCGACTCGGTTCCCGCGTCCCCTTCATAAAACAGAGGATAGCGAGCGCTCGAGCGCCTTCCGATGGCCTTTACAGAGAGGAAGTACGGACAATCGATAAAGGATGAGGGAAAATGTATGTAGCACCCACCTCCGCCCTTCACGGACAACCTCCGTCGACGCCAAGTCTGACCGGCAGCATCGACCTTTGCTCGTACTTCAGAGCAATTTTTCCCCAGCTGGAGGTCGGGTCCAAACCACACTCCAAGAATACGGACAGGGCCGTCCGTCCGACCGAAGGGCCCCGGAAGATCCATCCCCTTCCAGGCATCTAACCGCAAGCTGGACGACTTGTTGTGGTTAATCTTGGCCCCTGTCACCTTTTCGTACCTATCAAGCGCCTTCAGTACCGCCTCAATGTCGCTACGGGACGACACGAAAGCAGATACGTCATCAGCGTACGCGGAAACCCTGGCTCGAGTTCCTCCTGGAACGGCGATTTCGCTTAGGGCTGGACTGCACGCCCTGTCCCTCAGCCGACGAAGGAGAGGCTCCAACGCCAAAGCATAAAGTAGGGGCGACAGTGAAAAACCTTGACGGACTGACCTAGACAGCGCAAAAGCGCCAGACAGCGCAAAAGCGCCAGACAGCGCAAAAGCGCCCGACAGCGGGAGCGATACAGGAGGCTAATCCAGCGGCAGAAGTTGGGTGCGAATCCAGCAGCAAAGTAGCGATGATCAACCCTATCAAATGCCTTGGACTGATCTAAATTGATCATCGCGGCCTCATCGTCGTCTTTTACATCCTTTATGAACGTGCAGATCAGATGCAGGTTGTTCTGAATTGTTCGGCTCCTCACAGAACAAGTCTGCTCCGGACCCAACAGAGACACGGCAACTGACTGCAAACGCTCCTGCAGGATCTTGGCCAAAATCTTTAACTCTGTGTTTAGCAGAGTTATGGACCCGTAATCATCTAGTTTCCCACCCCTCCCCAACATCCTTGCCCTTTTTCAACAGCGTGATCACACACCTGGAGAACCGTTCGGGGAGGGACCCCTGCCGGAACCAGTTGTCGAACACTGGTGTCAAAATCGAGACAAAGATGTGCGACAGCCTCAAGTACAATTCATAGTACCATCCAGACCGGGTGACTTGCCTTCTTCAATGCCGCGTAGACCTCGCCTTCCGTATCTCTCCCTCGCAGCTAGCCGCTTCAGTCGGTGAAAGCTGAAGAAAGTCAGCCAAATAGCTGCGAAACTCGACCTCACGAAGACCAGGCTCCTTGGTAAACCGGCTCTCGAAATGCCGCCGAAACCCCTCGCACATGTCGTCAGTGGCCCGAAGAGTATGCCCCTCGGGGTTTTAACTTCACGAATGTAACGATCGTTACCTCTTCCTTGCGCAATTCTGCGCCCATGTTCACAGCTTCGGAAGACAACTTGCTTAACCTATGTCTAATTACCTGGCCCATGTAGCGCTCGCTATTCGAACGCTTCACGGCCTCCCTAGCTAAGTATCTCTAGGGGATCCCCCCAGCTACCGCCCGGGAAAGACTAGCTCTAAGCGTCTTCACCTTCTCAGCTCTATCTAGGGCGAGCCGTTTGCTGAAATCCGTGGTGAAAGACCTAATCCTACACTTAATTCTATCCCACCACTTATTCCCGATAACCGCCTCCTTTAACTCCCAACGCGTACATAACTCCACAAATGTTGGTTTCCTAGAAACCGGGGTGAGAAAAATTGTCGGTGTCTGATGTACTAAAACATCCAAGAAGGCAAGTTGAAAATTGGATTCCTTCTCGACTGTAAACCTCAGCGCTGGATGGATATCACTCAGAAAAGAGAGAAACTGATCAACCTCAACTACATTATTAAATAAACAAAAAGCATCGTCACATATCGACAATACAGTTGAGGTCGAAGTACATTCCTACGTATTCTCTCTTCGTGAAAGCCAACAAATATATTGGCAAGTGCCAGACCCAAAGGGGAACCCATAGCAACTCCGTCAATCTGTCGAAACATGGTATTATTAAAACTAAATTCGACAGACGACGTGGCAAATTTCATCAACTCCACAAATACAGACTCAGGAATACTAGGTGGAGACAAAGAACTGCGATAAAGCAGATCGCAGCAAATATTAATTGTTTCCAAAAGAGAGACACAAGTGAGTAGGGAACAGACATCAAAGGAACACATGAACTTGCCCGAAGAAAAATTTCGGATACGGTCAACAAAGAAAAAAGAATACTTTATACAAAATCCACTCAAGCGCTGCAACACTGGTTCCAAAAGCGATGAGAGCCATTTGGCTACCTTGTGTTGGGCTGAACCAACCATTGGCAAAATTGGTCTTAAATCCTTGTGGATTTTTGGAAGCCCATACAACCGGGGACGAATCGACCCAGGCGGTCGAATTTCATTGGGAATTTCTTGTGAAAGCATTCTAGTCTTTACCCAATTCAAGAGGAATTTCTGAAATTTTACCTCACCTGAGGCAGTTGCATCACACGTATCAGCAGATCCTAGCTTTATAAATTTAGAAGTATCTTCCAAAATCGAAGACATCTTATCCACATAATCTGCCGGATCTAAAATCACAACACCAGCCCCTTTATCCGGTCTGGAAATTATAAGATCACAATTATTCCTAAGGAATTAACAACTCGCCGATATTCAGCTTTCCTATAATAATAACATATCAACATAATTAGAACCCTAGTTCATAGGGCATTAATGATTTGTTCAGAGTCTTTCTTGAATGATGAAATCAATTTTGCTACGGAAACCCTAGGTGAATTATATTTTTTCTATCGTTTCAGACTTAAAAAATGTTAATCAAGTTAGCAACTCTGAATGTGAAGGGCTTGAGGGATCGGGGTAAGGCATCTCTTCTGCTCCATGATCTCTTGTCCTTTGGCGTGGATGTCGCCGCGATCGAAGAGACCCACTTTGTTTGCAGTACCGATGCGTGTGTGCTGTCTAACGACTTTGTCGTCTATTCAGCATATGGGGACCTGTGTGTCAGAGGAGTTTCTTTGCTGGTGAAGCGGACTCTTGATGCAAAGGTGGACTTTGTGCATACCGATGCCGAGGGCCGGTTGATCGTGGTCGATATTGCCGTGAAAAGTGGTTCGTTCCGAGTCGTTACGGTTTATGCGCCCAACGACCAGGAGGAGCGGGTCTCGTTTTTTCGACAGTTGGGGCCGTTTCTGGTGGATTCAACGCGCTTAGTTCTAATGAGGGTTTGGAATACCATCCTGGGCCCCAAGTTAGGTCGGGTGCGGGGTGCTAGCGGGAGAAGGGGCGATCGTAGCTTGGTTGATCTGATCAATGAATTTGGTCTCGTTGATCAGATCAACCAAGCTACGATCACCCCCGGGAGGGATGTAGACGTGGGCTCTTAGCTGGCCTTGTGACTAGGTGGTTAGCTACCTTGACAGAATGTTCCAATGGGTAGGCTATACGGACTACAAACTCGTTTGTGCCTGCATGGCGTTAGATCATAGGACTAGAATGGTTGGTTACTGGAAGTTCAATCTGTATTTACTGGACAGGCAAGACTTCCAAGAGCAGCTAACTAGCTTAGTGCAGCGGGAGCTAAAGGGGCGGTTATCGGGAATAAGTGGGTGGATAGACTTAAGTGTAGGATTAGGTCTTTCACCACGGATTTCAGCAAACGGCTCGCCCTAGATAGAGCTGAGAAGGTGAAGATGCTTAGAGCTCTTTGGACTGAGGAATGAGAGAGTCGAGTTCATTACATTCACTTACAAGCTAATACACTTAGGAAAGATATGAACCCATCTCTTCACAGCTCCCACACATACCACCAGCAGCTATAGGTAAATATCAGGACACTCTAGGTGGTAATGGTTCTAGGAGAATTCAAAATCTGAGGGCCTAGTGCATGTATAACACAGCCGATCCGAGTCAATCTGGGAGCTTTCCCATGCTGGTCAGTACTGACGCCGGTCAACTGACCGTTATCTGTTGACTGCTTCGTTTCTTCATCTTCTCTGTCCCACGTTGTGCTTGATTGCTTACAGTATAGTGAAAATCGAAATTTCGCCCGCATTTAAGCGCTGAATCGAATTGGCGGAACCATGCTATGAAAACCAAAGAACAATAATACCTCCACTGGTGAGAATACAAATTATAATAAATCACAAAGAAAGTCGTTGGGTTAATTTTCGATGGTTTTATATACGTGTTTATATACAAAATTAACTCTTCCCGTTGAATCTACAGATACGGAATTTTCTGTTTCTAAACTTGGAGCGGGCTAAACATTCACATCTCTCATAACTTTGACCTCACCTCCAGATTCATTAATATTCACTTTCCTCGACTTTGGATTGACAACACCTGACTCTCGATAATGGGTCAACTTGTAGGGGTTTGAACGGCCTCAAATCAACCAGTACATTTTTTAAATGTATCAGCAAACAAGCGAAACAACACAAAACTGTTTTTATACTAACAATCTTTTACTGTATAGTAAGAGTTGAAATTAATAGCAGGAATTATTAACCTTTTTTAGCTGTTACTTGAATTAAGATTTTAAGGAAGATATATTTTTATCTGGACTGACAGAAGTTTCTGTTGCTTGTAGTTGATGATTTAAGAGATGTTCGATGTTCGTGCGTACGTCTGTGCGGGTGTGTGTCATAGCGTCTTCCCATAGACGTAAAGCTCCTCACTGAACTACATAGTTGTGGTTCTGAGAAAAAGAGAGGAAAAAGAGAAAGACTTGAAAATGTCGCTTGGTATTTTTAATGTATATCACGTGATAGGCTCGAAATATATAGACAGATTTTTGACGGAATTGTATTTTCGTTCAGGTCAGAATCTAGGTCGATACAATTCGGACGTAGTTGAAAACATGATATTAGTATTAATTGACCAATCAGGAATCAGAGAAATATCAAGGTTATGTGATCCATTTTTTTGCACAAAATTGAACAAATTATATCCAGCTATTTGAAGTGATGTAGAATTAAAATTCTACAAACTATTTAAAACAATATAACTTTTTTTTACATTCCTTTGTTACTCCACAATTATTGTTTACAAATTAATTTTTGTATTTAAAAATTTATTCCACATCAACAAAGAACTTTACTCTGCTTTTAGAAATCCATCCTTTCTCCAAACAATAATTTCTTGGCATCGACAAATTCTTTTGTCCATTTTCAAGACAATCACCAATTGTTTACATTTCCAAATGACCCAAATATTGCCTGCGACCGTCGGCTTTTCTTATCAAACCAAAAGCAATTTCAAATCAGCTAAAGAAATTTATCCACGTTTAACAAATAACTATGAAATCTTATTTTCCAAAACAACCGATTTCAAATCCCATTGTTTTATATTTTGGCTTTCAAATAATTTCTGCGCAGTCAAGAAAATCATGCTTCATAATTATTTTCTCGGCCTCATATCGCAATGTTTTTACTTCAATAATTTACATATTGCAGCCCTTCTAATGCTACAATTCTATCTGGGGTAGTCACATAAACGCATTCCTTAATTCTATATCACATTCCTTCCAACTACTACTAGTGACACTGTAATAGCATCACATTTCCCCTTTTTCCCATTTCTGTCATTTACTTGTAAATGACACCGCCAAAAATTAATAATACTGTTGTAGTATATCTACGGACGATAATGGGCATGTCCCTATTCACATAAATACAGTAGTAAATACTGTATGTTGGTCTGCAATTTGAGATTCATTGTGAAATTCACTTTACCCACTTCTAACAGTTGACTACTACTTCTACGCGCCGCTAGCGAATCTTATATGTGTTGTTCTTGTCCTAAGTATTATTGTTCATTACCAACCTACGTTTGATTATTCTATTCAGTAACCTTCCCTAAGTTACAACAAATACAAACAACGCTAAACATGCAATGGAACTTTTAAAAAAAAGTCTTCTCACCTTCTTTACCTGTCTATGAGCATGCATATTCACCTTGGAGGTTTTCAAATTAACCTTACAAAATTAACGCCTTGACCAGTTTTTATAGTTCGTTTTCTTGGTCAACCTCTTTCCACAGTATAGGATGCTGGTTTTTCCTTGACAGGTGACGTTTCTGTTTTCAGTTCTCCCACTGAATTCAATTCGGTCTCTTCCTCGTTTGGATTCGATCTTCTCAGGTAAAGAACACTAATTGGCATTCTCGATGCAAGTCGCCAATACATTATCAATTGATTCCTGCCTATGCCTTTTCAGCTTCCATATTCCTGTCGTTATGGAAGCAATAACTATTAAGGTACATACCATAGCTGACCAGTTCATTATGATCTCGGCATTATCTCTCTTTATTGCATTCCCTTTTCCCATGCCGCTCAATTTGTCTTTCAATTGTTCAAGACTAATTTTCTCTACCTGCCTTAATAACTTCCGCATCTTCTTTTAATGTATCTTCAGGGAATTTCTACAATTCCTACAATTCTTTAATGTTACTCAAGGAATATCTCTACTACTGGTTCCCATAATTAATTAATATAACTTCAGGGAATTTCTCTACCACTGGTTCCCATAATTCTTTAATGTACCTCCAGGGAATTTCTTTACAGGTTGTTCCTACAAATCTTTAATGTTACTTCAAGGAATATCTCTACTACTGGTTCCTATAATTCTTTAAGGTAACTTCGTGGAATTTCTCTAAAACTGCTTCCCATAATTCTTTAATGTAACTTCAGGGAATTTCTCTATCACTGGTTCCCAAAATTCTTTAATGTTACTTTACGTTACTTCAGGGAATTTCTCTACAGGTTGTTCCTACAAATCTTTAATGTTACTCAAGGAATATCTCTATTACTGGTTCCCATAATTATTTAATGTATCTTCAGGGAATTTCTCTACAACGGGTCCCATAATTCTTTAAAACCAATATTTCCACATCACACTGGATGGACCTCCTGGTAGCTATTCACCAATATTTCCTTTTATACCAATCAACTTATTCCTCAAAACCAATATTTGCACGTCCCACCGGACGGACCTCCTGGTAGCTATTCACCAGCATTTCCATTAATAGCAATCCATTTATTCCTCAAAACCATTATTTGCACGTCCCACCGGACGGACCTCCTGGTAGCTATTCACCAGCATTTACCTTAATACCAATCCATTTATTCCTCAAAACCAATATTTCCACGTCCCACTGGACGGACCTCCTGTTAGGTATTCACTAACATTTGCTTTACTACCAATCCACTTATTCCTCAAAACCAATATTTCTACGTCCTACTGGACGGACCTCCTGGTAGGTATTCACTAACATTTCCTTTAATACCAATCCACTTATCCCTCAAAACCAATATTTCTACGTCCTACTGGACGGACCTGCTAGTAGCCATTCACCATTACTCTCTTGTCTCTTAAAACACCTCACATCTTGACAACTTTACAGGCTAACATTACATCACCTCGACACACTATGGGCAACAAGCAACTCGCCTGCCCCAGATCACCTGTCGACACCCAGTCTTCTCACTGGAACGGGGTGGTCCACAACTATTATCGATTTTACTATTGTTATTGAGTTCGGATCTATTCAATAATCCAATACAATTTAACACAGAATTTCAAAAGATTCAAAACCCTACAATTACTTCAAGTAAAATTTCCCCATGGTGTTTTGTTTTTAAAACAATCATAACTAATAGGCGGTAACTAATTCTTTATCTAATCTGCCTCTCCCTTTCCTCTCTCTCTCTCTCTCTCTCTCTCTCTCTCTCTCTCTCTCTCTCACACTCACTCAGCAGTTACTAATACGAGATTGCATTTCTCTATTGGTGTTTCCCTTTATCTAATCTGTCTTAATAACCTTTCTCAACAGCAGGTGATAATTCTCTCTTTATCCACTTGTTTTAATAACTTTCTCATGACTGCTTTCTCCACCGGGTTTATTATTTCTTATCGTTTCATTAGTTTTTGTACTGGGTGGCTCATTGGCTTTTCCCTGGTTCTGTCTTCTAGAGGTGTATCCGTTGACGGTGGGGGGAGCCTCTGGGGGGTTCCCTTTCATGGTCCCACACCACTTGGCGTTATGTCCACATATTATTGGTCAAACCTAGCACAACTTGGCTCGTCGAAATTTATGCCGCAGTCCCCACTTTGTCGGACATTCCACTGCTCCATGACCTTCTCGATTTACCGGTTCAGCAGACTGGTGCTTATCTACCTGGTGTGGGCCTATATAACTCCTGCTTAATGACCAATCTCCCCTCTTAGGAATCTCTTCTTCATTCTCCCAATTTTCTGATCGTTCTTCTACTCGTCCCACGCCGCTATAACGTGGGGGATTTCTTTCCCCTGTTCTTCCTGCTGGTTTCTCGATCTCGAACCCGCGATCCACTATTCTTCGTTTTTTCCCATACGTTCATTATCGTCGTTTGCCAACTCTTTAATTCACTCGGGTCCCCTTTACACGCTTGTACCCTGGGTCCTCCAAAACAGGCCTTTAGATTTATCTTTAAATTGTCCCGTTTAGTAAGGTGTCTAGTTTTTCACAAGATGACCGACGAGAGTAGTCAGTCAGTGAAAAAGGATCTTTTCGGTGCTGCTTCCAAGGCAAACCCATTGGATAAAGAAGAAACGGGTGCAAGCAACTCCACCCCCCCAGTCCAGCAATTAAATGTGTTATCTATCTATCAAATACTAGTTGCACAGAAAAGAACAACGTAGTTTTAAGTAATATTAATGACAAGAATGTGCCGAAAAATATGGAAGCACAAGTGAAGACGACAGCCGGGGAATCGCCCTCATGCTGGAAGTCCCTCCTAGTTGCATAATAAACATCGCGGAATTCCTGGAAAAAGCTAAGAGCTATATACATCTAAAAGTAGATGGACTCTTAGGAGACGTTCAAGTATTAAAGATGTTCGAAAAGAGAATGGTGTCGGTATTCGTGGTGGACAAGTGTACGCGCCAAAAATTTGCCGCTCCACGAAAGACACAGTCATTAAATCACTCATGTCTCCGGAGATTAAACCCCAAAGAATTATAAAAGGAACCAGTGATCATTTTTCTATTGTGTGTGTGTGTGTGCGTGTGTGTGTGCGTGTGTGTGTGTGTGTGCGTGTGTGTGTGCGTGTATGATTGTGTTATCAACCAGAATTTTTCTTATGTGTTCTTGTACATTATTCGTGGCTAAATGCCTTTTTATGGTACTTTGGACGTACTGGGTATGGCGATAAACTACATCCGACTCCTGGGTAAGACGATAAACTACGTCCAACAGCAAGCCTCTGATCAGGAAGTTTTGAGGAGTGTGGAACCAGCTCTTAATTGCTAGTGTTCCCAGGTCAACCCTGATCCGGGGTGGTAGCATCTGTCAGGGTCCCCGCTATAGGCAATTATTTAACCCACCTCCCCTCAAAAAAGGGGTCAAAACCCTATGAAAGTATAAAAATACGTTTTAATACCAGAAATACATTTTTGAAAAAAATTATTACCAGTAATAAATTTTTGGAAAAAAATTATTACCAGCAATACATTTTTGAAAAAAATTATTACCAGCAATACATTTTCGGAAAAAAAATTATTACCAGCAATAAATGTTTGGAAAAAAATTAATACCAGCAATACATATTTGAAAAAGATAATTATTACCAGCAATACATTTTTGGAAAAAAAATTATTAAAAGGAATACATATTTGGGGAAAAAAAATTATTACCAGCAATAAATTTTTTGAAAAAAATTAACGTGAGGCGTCTGTTCAAGGAGGTAGTGAGTGGTATAACAGATGAAGCTAAGTGATTTATGACAAAAAACAGTCTTGTACTGGGCAGTTAAATTGATAAACTATATTCGTCATCATTAGTTTAAATTTGAGGTTATTTTGATTAGTGACAATGAAGTTGGCGGTTTTCCATTTTCTATAATTTCCATATTATAAGTTTTACGTGTTTGCCGGGATTTACGACTGAGATATGGTGTTTAATGATTTGTTGCATGGTAAACTGATCCTGTTTGTAATTATTGTGCATCTGGTTACAGTAAAATAGACAGATATAAAAATATAAAAATGGACATTGAGGTCAACACCGAGTCTGTTTCATGCTTGAACACAATCTTCAGATGACCTCTGAAGATTGCGTTCAACAATGTATACCTATTGACTCATGTATAATAAAAGAGTTGATATGTTTTAAAAACCTCCATTCCAATTCACAGGGCCAGCTCCATCCCGAAACTTTGATATGGCCACCCACCACATCTACTATATGTTGATTTTAAAATTTCCCAACCTGGGGGCACAAACCTCGAAGAAAAATTGGGAGGGAAGGGCAGCACTCTTTTTTAAATTGCCAAAAATCAAGGAATTATGAAAATTTCAGTACATATTCATTAATTAATTACTTTCATAATGAATATGCTTTTTTATTTAAAAAATCTGAGAAAATGCTATTCTTTTTGTAATAACCACCAATATTTTCATGACTAAATTTTACTCGAAAAAAATGTTTAAGTCGCAAATTTTTACATTTCCATAAAGATTAATCGCTGACGTATCTCTGGTGAAAAAAAAAGTTTTACAATTATTCCAACACAACACAAACAGGATTGTCTTGAAAAAATTGTTTTAAAAACAGTATTTCAGTTTTTTGGAAATTTTTTCATGTGATGAAATCTTTAAAAAAAATTATTTTTTAAGCGATCATTTTCTCAGTTTTACCTTTGTAGAAATGTAAAAAATAGGGTCAAGAAATTTTACTTTAATTACTAGCCATGGACTTCTGATTAGTATTACTATTAGTAAAAAAAATCACAGATCCTCCTTAGTGGATGATCTCTGAATAAAAAATGATTTTACCGAGATATATTACCCTCAATTGATTTAAAAGAATTGTTCAGTAAGAAAATTACAATTTAAAAAAATAAGCGCTGACACCCTCGTAAGCATGAGGCCCCACTCTCTCATAAGCATGCCCCCCCCCATCACGCGACTGAGAGATTTGGGTAAAAGGACCAGTTCTTATAGTTGATGATTGGCAATATAACTTAGGTAGAAATAAAGTAAAAAGTACAAAAAACAAAAACAAAAAAAAAAACTAGCACTTTTGGGGCTGCAACCTCGTCGAGGTTCCTGCGTAATATACACTGCACCGGCCATGCAGAGACATAATGTATATTATTAGCTGATGACTGCCAATGTAACGTCAGTTTAAAAATAATTTAAAAAATAGTGGCTGGCCATAAAACAGTTCTGAAAAAATGGCAAAAGCCACAACAGTGCCCCAAAAAGCCCCCGCCCCAGTCGGCTGTAAGACGCGGTGACAATTTATTAGGCTTCTTTTCAAAAATGTTTACTTATAGACTCAAGTATAACTTCAGCCAATGTCTACCTACAGACTCTATTATAAACCCAACAAATGTTTACCTATAGACTAAAGTATGAACACGACTAAAGTTTACATATAGTCTCAAGTATAAACCCTACTTACGTGTACCTATAAACTAACGTATAAGCTCAACCATGGCTTACATATAGACCTAAGTATGAATTGAACCAATGTTTATCTATAGACTCCATAATAAACCCGACAAAAATTTACCAACAGACGTAAGTATAAACTAGGCCAATGCTTACATATCGTCTCAAGTATAAACCCGACCAATGTTTACATATAAATTATAAACGCTACAAACATTTACTTATAGACTAAAGAATAAACTCAATGTTTACATATAGTCTCAAGTATGGACAAAAAAAAAACTTACCTATAAACTAAAGTATAAACTTGACTAATGCTTACATATAAACTAAAGTATAATCCTGACCAATGCTTACATATAATCTCAAGTATAAACCTGACCAATGTTTATCTATAAACTCAATTATAAACCCTACAAACATTTACTTATAGACTAAAGGATGAGCTCAATTAATGTTTACATATAGACTCAAGTATAAACCTCAATAAAGTATACCTATTGACTCAGGTATTTAAAAAACAAATTTTGATATTAAATAATCGCGTGCTTGATATGTCATAAAATTTACTATTTTTTCAGAAATTTTTTGTCATTATATTTATACTGGCCTTTTAATAAATAATTTGGTCCAAAAAGTAAAAATAGTAAAGTCAAATTCAGTGAAAGATGCAGTTGACATCACAAGGGCAAATTAGCTAGATCAATGGTTCCCAACCTTTTTTATAAATGGCATTTCTCTCAATTCAAGGATTGTCCAACAAAAGGTGCATTTCATATAATATGCATATATTATTGAAAATTTTTATTCTTTTCTATATTAGTACATTTATGTGGGCTGTTTTATAGAGAAGTTTAACAAATGTAATAACAATAGAAAATGTTGATGGATTTTTAAACTTATATCTATGTACAGTAATTTGTTTTCATTTATAACCAATTATTAAATAAATACTGAGCATATGTCAAATGTTCAAAAAAAGACTGCCAGTATAATGTAATTCAATAAACAAATTTCTGGAAATAAAAAGTAAAAAATTTTCTACTCTCTTGAAACCCTGAAATTCTCAGAGGGATATTCCCCACTGGAAAGCACTCCTTCACTGGGAGGCACTCCCCACTGGGGAGTGGGGGCATTCCACGCTGGTTGAAAACCCTTGGAGTAGTTTTTATTATCAGTTTTTTTTTTCCGCAAAAAATAAGTGGTGGCATTATACACAGGTAATTTTTTTTTTTTTTTTGAAGAGGTTAAAAATCATGCATTTTTGGTGACTGGTTACACTGTGCACAGGTAAATTTCTAGGCAGGAGGATATTGCTTTGTTACGTTTGGTTTGGTTTGGTTTGGTTTGGTTTGGTTTGGTTTGGTTGATTTTGTTTAGCTGCATATCAACCTGTTTGGGTTATTTAATGTCAAAATCTAAATATTTTTAACGCAATTCTATGGCTTCAACTAAATATATTTTGAATTCAGGTACAAATAAAAATGTATTGTTGGTCGTTTTGCTATAAAATGTATTGCTGGTCATTTTGTTATAAATAGGTATTGTAGGTCATTTTACTATAAAAATGTATGTTTATACTTTCATAGTGTTTTCTTTTTGTTTGGAGGTTTACTATATACCCACAGCTGGGATCCTAATAGACCTTACTACCCCGGGTCAGGGTGAACATTAATTAAAAAGTGGTTCCACACTCCTCAAAACCACCAATCTCCCAATCAGAGGCTTGCTGCCGGATATAGTTTATCGTTATATCCAGGACTTTTGTTACGTGTACATTATCTTAATTTAACAAGCATAAAAATGTAATCCATCAGCTACTTTTTGTAAAGATTTGATTGCCTAGATTGTTCATCACTATGTGTTAACAACACGCCACAACAATCACTTAAACAATTTCAGTTTCAAGCAAAATAAAGCAAAAGACAACATATATGTGTAGAGTAACGTTTACTTAAAATGTCTTAAATTATCATAACACGAAGTAACTCAACTTATTGCTCATTCTGCATTCAATCAGTTATGTGCCATTCGTGATACATGCTTAGGCGATCATGTATCTTTCAATACATGACTGACGAGGCAAAGTTTTTCCCGCAGTAGGTTGCCATTTCTGAGGTAGACCAGTTGACATCCAAGGCTAGAGAACTCGGTCTGTCCTGCTAATTATCCATAGCTTGGGAGGGGGAGAAGAGGATTCATACATTTCCTAAGCACGTAAGTGAATGTAATCGATTCGACTGGAATTCGAACTCGGCACTCCGATTCCTCAATCCAAGTCGCTATCCAATCTGCATTATGAAACGGTACTCCTGACAAAAAGGTGTCACTGGAAAATGATGTAAACACTTGCAAAATTAAAATAAGTGTAAATCTGTGATAGGAAACAATATATTAATTCCACATTTATATAAGGTATTTGTTGATTTGAAATGGTATTCGTAGTGAGTGGGTTTGTTTGTTTTGCTCTTTATGTAGCGACAAAAAAGACACTTAGGCTACGTAGGAAGCAGGCCATGGGTAAAGGACCTACCGTATGGACGAAAACAGGAAATACAGTATCTAAATTTTCGTAACAGATATTTTACAGTTTTTTGGGGGGGGTTTGTTGTTGTTTTTTTTATATATAATTTTGGAGTAGCTATGTACAAAAAAAGACTGGAGACCATTTATTTGCTATAAAATATGTCCAACATGATGGCCAGTACTGCAATATTTGACTATGGTAGGCCTACTAGCACTGCACAGAAGCTGGGTTCGCTTTGTATTACGAGGTATACGAAAAAAAAAATCAAGTTTGCACAAAAAGATTCCACGGTCGTTTTTTGGTAAAAAATAAAAATAGGGTAGATTAAGCCCTTTAGCCTTAGTAGAGAAATCAGTCTAGTAAAAAAAAAACAACTCTAAAAGGAAATGGTGAACTATTGATTTCTGTTCGCAGTTTGATATATAAATGTAGAGAAAAATAATTGTTTTTTTAAACAAATTGTTGGAAGCGATGAAAAGTGGATACTTTTTAGCAATATTAAATGCAAGAGATCTGAAATAAACGAAATGAACCATCACTCGTGCCAAATCTGTATCTTTATCTAAAGAAGTTGCTGCTCTGTATATAGCGACAATTCTCTACTCTGTGTTTCTTCTGGAAAAGCAAATGACAACTGAATTGAACTCTTTAGTCATGAGAAGACTGTCCAGTGCAGCTATTCTCAACCAAGAGGGAATTTCAGGATTTCAGCGGGAGTGGAACCTTTTACATTTTCTTGTTTTTTTATTTACAGAATTTGGATCCCATCATAGACGTAAAAAATATCCTCTATAAAAAATAATCCACGTAAATGTATATGTACTAATATGGAAAATAATGTAGATTTTTAATAATATATGCATATTATGTGAAATGCAGTTTTGCATCGGGCAATCCTGGAAAGGAAAGAAATGATATTCTGACATGATGAAAAGAGTTTATTGGACTAAAAAGGTTGAGAACCACTGCAATAAAATAATAGCATAAAGAGGAATTACCCATAATGTTATCCTAGCGATGTTGTATTTTAATTTTAATTAGATACTAAACTAAGCTTAGTGAACCTGTAGAATACACAATGATCCCAGTATTCAGGTGTTCCACTTCAGGCAAAGAATACAAAAGTCTGAAGTTTTACTTAATAACTACCCCACAATACAACAGCATTTTATGATGACAATTCAAATATTCAAAAAGGAAAGTTGTAAATATTGGATTTAACACTTAAATGGGGTCATGTTTGTTAATAATAATAATAGTTGTGGCCATCATGGCTTCTCGTCTAAAGTGATTGGAAATCTTAACCTATACACGTTTTCATCTATTGATGAAAGTATTAAATTGAATCACCGGAAATACCTCGTCCATTAGCAATAATTTTTCTTGTTATTTGCTTGAGCATTATCAGTTCGGCCTGCTTCCGTTAAGGCAAAGCATTGCTCATCTCTGCTCATGGATGGGAGTAGTAAGGGAGAAGCATAGCCAGCTATCGAAAGTTTGTGTTCTTTTTTAGCTTGAATAATGTAACATCCATGCCTACTTGGAAATCATTCAGATATCCGGAAAACTCGACTATAAAAATAATAATGTATATGTACAGATATGGAAAAGAATGAAATGCATATTATTTGGAATGCAGTTTTACGTCGGACAATCCTGGAAAGGAGAGAAATGATATTCTGACTTATGATGAAAAGGGTTCATTGGAGAAAAAAGATTGAGAGACATTGGTCTAGTGGAACGCTTCAGAATTCAAACTATAGACAAGTCAATGCGAAGCCTCTCTTCTATATTTTCCCTTTCCCATAAAGCTTTCTATGAAAAACAAAATTAAAAAAATTACAGAGCAAGCAGACTAGACTTGTAGTGAAAAGACAGAAATAAACGCCGAGGCAGTCAAAAACCAAATGACAAGAAATGTTTCTGAGTTGGTGGATTGCACATTTCTTATGGTTAATAAATTAATGCTTTGAAAATAAATAGTTAACATTTTTCAACTAACGGATCGCGTTCCCGCCAACAATAAAAAAAAATGTGCTTCGTGATATCTTTGAAGGGTGTTTAAGCAAAGTTCATAGGTCAGACAAGGCAGTAAGGAGTAAGAGGGCAACAGACTGCAATAGTTCACGGCATCAAGCTTAAAAGAAAATCCCCTTACTGATTCACCCGTCTTCCTCGCCAAGTTACGTACCACTTACACTTTCCTCCTCACTTACTCACTTGTCTCTTCTTTCTTACACATAGATGCAAAGATATCCCATTTCTTTTTGCTGGTCAACTTCAACGCTTCTAAGACAAAACTGCTCTCTATTAATCACCACAGAGATCCATCCCTTCCCTCCATTAGAATGTCTGACACTCAACTTCTCGAGAGCAACTCTCTGCGGCTTCTCGGTCTCACGTTGACTGCTGACCTGAGATGGAATAAATACATTGAGTCAATTGCTTCGTCCACCGCAAGAAAAGTTGGCTCCCTGAGCCGCACCAGGAAGTGTTTCTCCCCGGAGTCGATCCTCCAGATCTACAAATCAACAATTCGCCCTTGCATGGAGTATTGCTGGCATATATGGTCTGGTGCCCCTTCTGTTTGCCTCGGGGTTCTTGATAGGCTCCAGAGGCGGATATGCAATGTATTTGGCCCTGCTCTGTCGTCTCGTCTACAGTCACTTTCTCACAGACGCGCCGTCGCCTCCCTCTGTCTGTTCTACAAATACTTCCATGGAAATTGCTCCGAGGAGCTGCATTCGCTGGTTCCCAAACGGCATGAGTTCAAGCGCCACACGAGGCTGACATACCGCTCTCACACCTTCACTGTCGAAACTCCTAAATGTAGCCGTCCCTTCTACTCCAATAGCTCCATGTCTCGCACCTCTCGCCTGTGGAACTCCCTTCCCTATTCCTGTTTCCCTGTGAGCTATAATCTCCAGCTATTCAAGTGTAATGTCAATCGACATCTCCAGTTGCCTTGATCTATCCACTACACTCATCCTTTCTTCTATCGCTCCTCTATCTGATCTTGCTCTAAATTTTCTGTAACCCCTTGCGTCCTAGTGGCTCCCGCCTTGCTTGGGGTGAAATACTTAAAAAAAATATAAATAAAAAGATCTTAATAAACAACTACAAACAAGGAGAACTAAATAAGAGCTTTAACACTCATACACGCTAAGAAAAATTTAGTTGCAAAAAAGCACGAAAATAAAAATATCTTATATCTACATTGTTCGGAGTGTTGTTGACATATTTACTGCGATATTCACGACGTTTCAGCCGTTGTATGCTTCGGCCTTTTTCAGGTGATTGGAATTTCGAACTGAACCCTTTATTTCATCCACCAGAATAGCTTGTTCTAGTTCCACGTACCATACCACTTCCGGATATCTCAAGTTTTTGTTCACCAGATATTGAACTGGAACCAACAAACACTTTTATCCACTGGGTCATGTGTCGTTCAGGATATCAGTATTTGAATTTTGTGGACTTATAAACTTAATGTCTCGGTAACCATCTTTTAGCAGAGCTCATAATGCAATTTTTGTTGTTATTCTTGCTTTTCTGTTGCACTCCGTATTACTGGTTCCCATATTCTATTCATTTCTATGCTTGGACGGCTCAGGAGATTCTTATGGCCTAGTATATGTGCTGATTGCATAAGTTTTTGTATTTTCCAGTGTTGTTCTCTGCCTATTATTTCAACCTCATCCCACAGGGGTAGGGAATCTCCCTTCTCTCCATATGGTCAGCTACACTTGATTTTTCTATTTCCCTTCGTGTTACGGCTTTACAATGCTCTTGCAGTCTCACCTTAAAGGGGCGGCCTGTTTCTCCGTTATATTTCTTACCACAGCTGCACGGGATGTCGTAAACACAGCCCTTAGTCATGTTCTCCTCTATGGTGAGGGGGTCTTACTTGGAAGACGTGTCTGCGAAGTGTCGATCCATTTTTGAAGGTCATCCTGATGTTACCACAGATCTTTTCTCCGATAATCCCTTCACATAGAGTAGGCAGACCAAAGCTGTTTTCTAGATGTTGTTATCCTCTTGTATCTTTCTGATACATTAAGTTTATGAGTCCCAAAACTGCTGTCCTCAAGATAAAAGCGTTGGTTGAATCCAGCGACTTGACCCAAAGAGTTGTGAGTTCAGTACTTGGCTACTGAAGTGGTGAACAAAATTTGGAGATTTGAGGGAGATAACTGAGACATCCGAGAGGGGCTTAGAACTAGAACAATCTACTCTGGTGGACGAAATAAAGGGTTCAGTTCGAAATCCCAATCACCTGAAGAAGGCCGGGGCGTACAACGGCCGAAACGTCGTGAATATGGCAATAAATACAGACTGAATAATGTAAATAATAATCTGAAAGACACAACGGGTAATTACGTTCCTTTGATAGAACTACATATCCTGCTGTAAAAATGAAACACTGCATTTAACTGTAAAAGTCACTGCTGATGTGACACAACAATTTCAGTGTTAATGCCGATGCAGAATTACACGCACGACAAATGCGCTACAAAAGCTTCTGCCGTCGTCCTTTTGTTCGGACTTTTTCCACTCTATTTTTCTTATCCTGTTAATAACAATGGACTTGAGTTCTATTTTTAGTTTAATAGACAAAGAAGTAACTTTAAAAAAAAAATAGTTATAATAAAATTAAAAGTTTATTTCTGCGAAAACACTTCACCTCAAAAGCAATTTGACATAGATACAGAAGAAAGAACAGTGGCAGAAAACGACAAATGAGAACGTCTTAATCGCAACGTCTTTGACAACCTAGTTGATTAAGGCGTCGCCCCTGGAAGACGTAGCATTCTATGTTGAGTCCTGATTTGTTCATTCCGATTTTTCAGTTTAGTTTAACAGTCCAAGAATTAATCATCTAAAAAAATAGTCAAATGTTGATAATTTAGGGAAAACATCAGTTATCATCATCATCATCATCATCATCATGACTGGATGTGGTCATATGGTTGCTCCGCAGCTAAGCAACTAACCAGCTCATTCCACAGGTCCCGATTGCAGGCTAATTCCTGGACCTCTGTTTCGGTTATGCCAAACTATTCAATGACGTTGTCTTCCTACTTTGCCCATGTCTACTTCCACTTCTGATGTCCAGATAGGATGGTGGTAGAAAGATTGTTGGCTCTTGTGGTGTGGCTACACCATTTACTCATCTTGACAATAATTATGAAGACTTTCAATGTCAGTATGGCATTACAAAAAATGATATTGCATCAGCTTTACAGCAACTGCGGTTTAACGGTCTAGTTGCTTTTAAAAAATGTGGGAGTGCCGACAGGATATGATAAAGCTAACACATGTTGAATTATAACTGACACAGAGTTCCAGGAATTAGCCCGCAATCGGGACCTGTGGAATGAGCTGGTTAGTTGCTCAGCTGCGGAGCAACCATATGACCACATCCTGCCATGAAACTGATGATGATGATGATGATGATAATAATAATAATAACTGATGTTTTCCCTAACAGAATGTTGTTTGTTGTTGACATCAGCTGCCAATTTCACCATATCGAAATGAGCAAATATACTTTTAAGACAGGAGTAAATGGTTATGCCATCGGAATATATACAAAGTTGAGAAGTGATACCATTTCAAGGCATACAATTACGCTCAAAATATTTAAATTTTGGCATTAAATAAGCCTAATGCTTTCTAATTGATTATATTTTATTAATCGAATTTACCCCAAACAAGACAGTAAAGCCATTAAGGCACAAGAGCTCAATCGGTGTGAAAAATTAGAAAGCAGAAACATTGCTAATGATCAAGGGCAATAGAAGAGTAATTAGGAAGACAGTAGATAACGACTGGCATTGGATTTAAACTTTTGAAGATTAAAATTAACTGGAAAGCATGGAACCGAAAAAGAGTTCCACAAGCGAAAAGTGCGAGAAAAGAAACTGTTAGCATAGAATTCCCAGTTACATCTATCCAATTCAACTGTAAATTGATAAGACCTTGTTGCCAATCTAGTGCAGCGCTTAAATTCATAAAGACTTGGTACCATAGTGAAGAGCCGACATTTACTCATCCCCGCGAGGGAGGATATGACACAAGGCCGGTTTTTATGTTGGGCAATTCCGTGCCCGTAGGCCCAGGCAAAAATTGCCCGTAGACCCCGCATACACGGGGTCGGGTTTATCTATCTCCCCAGACGAGACTGCTCTTCGGCATAGCCTCTTCTGGGTTCCTCTCCGCCCAACGCCAAAGAGTTGACAAGCAGACAAAAAGCGGCCAAAGCGAAAAGCTCATCCGAACAATTATTATGGAATTATTTATAGAAAAGGTACAGGGAAACAACTTTACGGCGGTGGGAAAATTAACCGAATCCGAGATGCTAGGTCAGAAACAATAATATAGCAGATTCTTATTTGTATTATATCAAGGTTCTTCAAATAGACGCACCGAACCATATGTGGTGGCAATATTCTAAGCATGGGCGAATAGTAGACTTATAAGTCGGATAGACTCTGGAGGGAAAAATTGTCTCGCACAATACAGTGAACCAACTTTTTTAGCAGTTGGCTTAGTAATGGATTCAATACAGTCTTTCCACTTCATGTCAGCAGAGAATGTTAACCCGAGAAGGCGAAACGAGTCACTCTCCTGGTGGTCAGCAGCGGCCATGCTGATGGAACGCAAAAAGAAATCTCTCAGATGATTATTAGAGAACAATTTTGTTTTGGATGCGTTAAAATTAACAAACCGTTCCTTCCCTCAGTTCACAACAGAATGTAGTTTGTTGTTGACATCAGCTGCCAATTTCACCATATCGAAATGAGCAGATATACTTTTAAGACAGGAGTAAATGGTTATGCCATCGGAATATATACAAAGTTGAGAAGTGATACCATTTGAAGGCATACAATTACGTTCAAAATATTTAGATTTTGGCATTAAATAAGCCATACCGATAGATATGCCTCTAAACAAAATCAACCAACCAACCTAACTAGGGTGCGTAAAAAGTAGGATTTTTATCAACGTATTTTCACAAACAAATCAGCTTATTCGAATTTCATCAAATAGTTTGCGAAATTGAACGAAACGTAGAGTTTGTAAATCTTGACAAAAATGTTAGCGATAACTTCAACAATACTAAATATTGTGAGGATTTTAACAAATTTTAGTAACTAAAAGATATATTGTAATTAACAACTAGATTAATGATTGTAATGCTTCCTGCCAACAAAAATATACTACTAAAACTGGCGAAAGTTACTGAATGCTAAGGACCCTAGAAGGCTACAGCAAGAAGATATCTAAGCATAAATCTTCGTTTACTTAACTATTATTCAGGAATATTATGAGTTAAAGATTATTTTTTAACTTTAAATGGCTGCAGCTTTAAAATATTAAATACTTTTAATAGATAGCTATACAAAACAGAATTAATTCAACATGTGTTAGCTTTATCATATCCTGTCGGCACTCCTACATTTTTAAAAGCAACCAGACCGTTAAACTGCAATTGCTGTAAAACTGATTCAGGATATAACCCCATACCATCGAAAAAATATAGAATGTTTTGTTTTATTTTATTTTCGTTATTGCCCCCAATTTCTATCATGTCATATTTTTATCAGAAAAAAAAGAACAAAATATATATATATATATATATTGTGAAATTTTTATGTCTTGGATGTTTTAATAGGATCTCTGTAAATGCGGTATTGTGGTATGTGTTGGATTGAATGGTGATGAATGAGTTCTTGTGGCGTATGAGTAAATTGTAATGGATGAATGAGCCGTGAATCAGATTAGCTAGGTGTAGGAGAGTCAGTGACTACCAGCCTTTATTCTTTTTGGCCTTGTGCCACACGAGATGTAATATTTCAAGATAAAATATAGTTCCACGACCAAGATGTCAAAGTGAAGTATCTATTCCGACAGCTGGCGCATCAGCAACAGTCTCAGCCAGCCATTATCAGCTCCAGCTTGCCGTCGGCCGCCACTCAGCTATCTCCAGCAAGCTTCCAACTTCAGCCGTCTTCACCAGCAGCAACGATATGCAATAAACTGTCCTTTTCAGGACGACGCTCTTCTCACTCTCTACATGACTATGCAGAGATATTTTTTTGCCTAGTGCACTGTAACCTTATTTTTGCCGATGTATTTTCTTTAACGAAAATAAACTTGGTAATATATTTTTTTACTCAAGTCGTAGTTTTGTTTGTTGTTGCCTTCCGTCGTTCAATATCTGTTTGCGGGCTTAATATACCACCCACAACAGCTTTAATGTACGGAAGATTTTCAAACACAAACAATGTTTGTTTTTTGTAAAGAATACACAAGAGAAAATATCAAAAATATAAATCAGGCCTGTAACAAAATTCTAGTTGGCCGCAATACGGAGATAATTTAAAATACAAATATTTGAATACGTCCTTTTGATTAGAAGAAAATATGAGCAACGTTTGTAGCACAGATTGTGAGAAAATTCAGTTGTAAACAAGAGATGAAACTCCTGCTGTTATTATACAGCTACAGTGTAACCCGGATATAAGAGAAACCCGGGTATAAGAGAGATTTTCTCTGGTCCCAAATTAGAGCCCGTGTTAATGTATATATAATAGACCATACCCGGATATAAGAGAAACTCGGATATAAGAGACTTCTTCTCTGGTCCCGACAACTCTCTTATATCCGGGTTACACTGTATCTTTATTAACTTTGTTTTTTTCCATATTTTTTTAATCTTAATTGTTGTATGACAGTTTCGAAAATAAATAATTTATTTCAATTAATTATTTTTTTTACTTTCAAGTAAGTTACTTGAAACGAAAAAATAATTGATAACTTTCGCTATAAAGCAGTACAAAATTCATTTGTATTTTTCCTTCCTCCGGTCATCCGTACATTTGAAATAAGACCGTTTTCATGGACACACACACAAAAAAAAAAACAGATAAACTTACTTAATAACAGAATTGACTATAAGATTTAGATTTGATAACTAATTTTAAAATATTTAACAACTATAATGTCAAACTGTAAAAAAACATGAATTACCAAACAATTGTTCTAAAGATTCATTTTTCATCGAAAAAATTTTATGCCTCCAGACAATATTGTCCTCATTCATAAAAGCAACAGAAGGCTTTTGAAATTAAATAATGTCTTTGTTTTATTGGGTTCTGTATGTTACAATTTGGAGCTGATTTTCAGTAAGACGCGGTTTGATTTTTAAAAAAAAAAAAAGAAAAAAAAAGCATGATTTAAATTCTGCTTTTAAATGATATAATCTTTAAAATGCTCAGCGATGAATTTTCTAGAGTTTTAATGAATTAGTTATAAAAAATACCATAACTTTAAAAAACAAACATATTTAAAATAATTTCAATCATTTTTTAATATATAGCTAAATGTCTATACAGTAAACGTCGAAAACTCAGGTCTGTAAATATTCTCTTACAATGCGAAAATGGCGTCTCAAAAATTTGACAGATGAGCGAGTGTAGATAAGGAGAGTTAAGCAATTTATTATTTATGTCCCCTGTTGGTCGAACCTAGAAGTAAGCACATTATTTAGTGCAACTTTTTAATCAGCAAAATTAAATATTGTTTCCTTTAAAATCTTAAATACCATATTTGACAGCATATATTGAGACTCAAGTTTACTTCAAACCTCACGTTGAAGTCATATACCATCCATGATTAAAGACACTAGAAAAATAGTCGTTTCCTTGTGCTGCTCCAGAAAGTACCTGATTCCTCTTGCCATGCACTATCTTTATAAGAGTCAGATCAGACCAAAACATTTTTCCTTCAAAAATGTATTGCTGGTAATAATTTTTTCCTTAAAAAATGTATTGCTGGTAAAGCGTATTGTTGCCATATCTGGGCTGGAGCTTCCCAATCATAACTTTCCAGCATTTGCATAACTCAAAAGTGTTTATGTGGACTTGTAGGTGATTAAATATTTTCTACTCTACAATTTTTCTCCCACAGTCAAGGGCTGCACCGGGATGCACATACTCTGCACTGGGCAGTACACACTCTAAGCCTCTGCACATACATCACAGTCAAATGCATATTATGTGATAACATATTTTGATAAAAGTAACACAACTTGCAGGTAGAAGCGCAGTGAGAAATACGTTCATGTTGGTTAATCCATTCTGTTCAGACAGTCTCCGAATGAGGGGGTTTCTATGTATCTAAATGTGTCACCTAAGTTGTCTTTGCTATCTGAATGGAATAGTCCATACATACGTTTTCACCCCTCCGGAATAATACACTCTACCACAAAATTACCTATTAACTAATCAACACCCTAGTTCCAGTGAACTAGACTTTTCATTGGCTCAAACCACTAAAACTGTAGCAAATAATACGCGAAAATATATTTTCGCGCCTAACCGTTTTGAGACGATTCCTGCATCCAGAACTAAATAAATAGAAGCTTCGAAATCGATTCAAGGCAGTCAGAATTTCATCTCGCTCCCGAAAAGCTCCTGCCCATTGATCGCGCATACGTGTGTGACAATGTGTCGCCCCGTATTTCTGATGCTGCTGGCCACGGCCCGAATGGTGATTTGGACGACGCGACAGGAGGAAGTCTTGCGGGGTATCCGTCTTTCTCATCAGGATCTGATCCGATTCTTTGAGCACCAGATCAAGATGAAGATTAGAACTGATAGAAAACGCTTGCATTCGACAGTCTTCAGCGAAAGGTGGGTGACTGAGGCGAGATTGGTTCGTTTGAACGGGGCTAGCCTTGATTTTCTCTTTTAGGTCAAGCCTACGTCACATCGGGGTGGTTTCCTGTGGGGCCCTCCCCTTGGTTAGGTTAGACAAGCTTTTGTATACCTAGTTAATGTGAGTAAGTGTTGTTTCCTGGCCTGTCTCCGGCCACATCTTTGGTTATGATCCAGGTTGAGATTCCCAACCTCCCCAGTTTGTTTTTGGTCCCTTTTTATCTCGTCTGGGTCAGCTTTATATTTTCCCATCCCCGTATGGTTTTTTATCCTCTTCCCACTCCCTTAGCGAGAGTGCTCCTTGATTTTGTCCAAATGGGCAGAATACAGCGGCCTCTCATTTTTGAGGGTTGGAAGGGCCCTACTTACATCAGTTATGCTTTGTGTATCGTGTTAGTTTATTATTGGGTTCATCTCCCTCCCCTTTCATTTTATTCATCCATAAATTTTTAATTGTACATATATAATCATTATATTTTTATGGTATGGTGCGCGTTTTGTAGGTCCCCCTTGAGAGTGTAGAATCACATCACCACATTACATACACACAGTTCATAGAAATCATGTGACAAGCATTCATTGGGTAATCTACTCAAAACTAGCTCGCTGATTGGTCAGTTCCGTCCAATCAAACCGCCTGCACGCGACAAATCTCTTTTTCCCGCGTTTTCGCTCTGAGCCGGTCATGGGATACACGATCATATATAAACAAAACACGTGTAAGGTCCCTCGTGTTTTCTTTTCATTCATCTTTCTCATTGCTGCCAAGATGTAATCTTCAAGAACTCCCGTCGTGACCTTTGCGGTCAGACGTTAAAGACCATTACCAACATTCACGCAAGTACGAACTCTAAAATCTCTTCTGAACTCTTACCAAGGTTTACAACTCACAATTCCAAACATGCTAAAGAAACTTTATTCTTCTAAACTACAGTTTAATAATTACTTCTTCTTTATGAGCTCAGATACAAATATTTCCAAATCTAAGAGACATAACTCTATCACACCTTCAGTTTATATGCTTGTACACCAAACACCAATAAATTCAATTGTTATGTTTTGAAATCATTACATTCTGTTTTGTATTTTATACTATGTGCTATTTACGTCAAATATAAATTGCATTGCGTCCACGCATTGTCCATAATCCCACCTTTTCTAACCAAAGTTAAATGTATGTAGTACACACCCTTACATAATGGGGACAACCCGCTACAATATTGGTAACCCCATCGCTACAAGAGGATGCGGTATTATAGTGTATGGTGGATTGATCAGTGACGGGCGAGTTCTTATGGTGAATGTGAAAATTGTAATGTATGAATGGGTCGTGAATCGGATTAGCTAGGTATAAAATAGTTAGTGAAGACCAACCTCAACCCCTCCCCATTTTTGGCCTTGTGCCGTAATTGTGTATTTTGTACAATAAATATTGTCAGAATTTCATCCTGGAGAAATGCCAAACTAATCCACGCCAGTCAAAATCGTAGCCAGCTACATTTTTGCCGCGCAAACTTTCTCTGACTCAACGCATGCAGCATTTCGCCCTACCAGGAACAATTTCTTACAATACTTAAAAAGTGATAATAACTCACTATTATTAACAAGTATTCGTAAACATTCAATCAAACATCAAAACAACTAAAGATACACAACTCATACCAGTTTGGGACAATAATTCAAACAAATACACGCATACGCACTATTAACTGAACTGCCACAAAAAAAAAAAAAAAAAAACATTTTTGTACCTGAACGATCACTTAGTTTAATTTCACACACAAATCTTAATAACAGCTCCATACACATTGAAACTTGACATAAATATACTACATAATTCTATTCAACCATTCACACTTATTCAACAACCTTTGATTCAATTGTGTATTTTTATTCTAAATCCATGTTATTGTTATATCTTTAACTACGTTGTTTTCGCTTTGATTTGTCTTGAATGATCTGTCTTTGATATTCATGTTTCTAAATTTGTTGTGGACGGGTGTTTAAGAACACCAACATCATTGGCCCGATCGATAAAATTAACCTTCTGATACCTACACATTCGCCAGTCTGCAACAGCCTCATCCTTTAAACTCAAAAATAGACACTCCTCTCTTGACATATGGCTATGATGCCTCTCCATTATTTCCTCTCTGGGCAGAAACGTACAGCGCCTGGGGTTTGGTCTGATTTGGTTTGGTTTACGACATACCAACTTCAAGCATCTTGACTTATGCCACTTTCTTATCGACGTGACCTGGCTTCCGTTTATCTTTTTTACAAATATTTTTATGGCATTTGTTCTGATGAGCTTTTTCCCCTGGTGCCACGATCGCCTGAATTTAAGGGTGCTACTAGATTGGAAACTAGGTCCCATAGTTTTATTGTTGGAATAGCTAGATGTGACCTCCACTTCTACTCTAACAGTTTCTTTCCTCGCACTTCCAACCTAAGGAACACCATTCCGATTTCTTGCTTCCCTGATAACTACAATCTTCAAAAATTCAAATGCAACGCCAGTCTTCTGTCTTCTTGAACACTGTTCCTTTTTTTGTTGTGGGGGGTGGGGGGCTTTCCTCAATCCTCCCCAATCTCAGTTTTCCCATTCTCTTTCACTTTCACTCCCTGTAACCCACTGCATTCTCGGGGCAATTTCCGCATTGCTTTGGGTGATTTTATTTTTAATTTTTAGGTTCAAGAGTTCAAATGTAAATGTCCTGGTGCATACTAGAGAGAAAGAAAGACAAAATCTGGGTTAAAGTAGATATGTATGTATGTATGTATTCAAATGTGATCCTGCTGGAAAATATGGGTGAAGATAGTATGTATGTTTTAGTGTGAACGCAGGATTGTACGGACGTCTAAGGTCACCAGAAGAAGGTTAGTAGTGTCTGCATCTGTGTTAGTGCGCGAAACTGTGTAGGTCCCGCATGTGTCATATTTCGTCCCTGGGTATGTTCTAATGACTACAGCATCGGGGAATGGATAAAATTAATTCATCAATTCTGATTTAGGTTAACTTTTCATCTCGTTATATCGGTCCGCTTCGAAACTGCCGCTTCGCTTCTGATTGGCTCACGGTCAGTGACCTTATATCCTAGTTGTGAACTGATCTTGGTATTGGTTATGATAGCATTATCTGGTGATTCCATTTGAGTAGTCAGTGATGAGAACTTGAACTTTATGTAGGAATCAATCAAATTGATACTGAATTACGAAAAAAATTATAAAATAACTTGAAATTATTTTAAAATGCCAACGTTTCAAATTTTTCTATTGATTTATTTTGTAAACAATTTCATGAGTAAAAAGAAATCTCTCCCCACATTGACTTCTTATTTTGCAAACTTTATTGAATACTGATCATTTAAGCATGTCATATCACATGACACACGGATCTACTAATAGAATACAACGATCCTGTTATGTCGATAAACGTGGTATTCATAGTTAGGATAAAAATGATCTTGAACAGAAAATCAATATCTTCTACCAAGTGTTCTAAGAAATATGGCTTAAGATAAACCTTTTCCAAAACAGAAACTATGATCTTGTTTATATAAATATTTTATTCAATTTTGTGCAAAAACTGTTGTTTCTCATGTTGTCCTTATTCTATGTTTGTTGAATACTGAAATTTAATGTGAGAGGAAATTGTAATTTCATCACGCAGCCTAATTTACTCAACAATTTTTATTCATATAATTTAATTAATTAACACAACCTCCACAATTGGTAACCCTGACGATTCAAAAAGAATAAAAAAAAAAAGTCCACCACGGCATCCGCGAGTTGGCATTCCAACAATATAAAAAAAATTACGTTACTTAGCACCCTGGATTGAAAATTGCAGCCATTCAAGATCCAACTAAACTGTTATTCAGATCCCATTTAAGCGCGAAAAACCTAATCACTGAAAGACCACGTGCTACCAACGCTTCGAAGGAAATCGCACATCAGTAATGGCGGAACAAAATACCTTCATAGAAGCTACTGTCACGTTAAATTTGCCGGTATTTAATAGCAACGTGCAAGTTTGGTTCGCACAATTGAATGCAATATTTAATGCGAAACGCAATACTTCTCAATCTTCACGTTATGCCTACGTTGTTGAGAAATTACCAACAGAAATTGCGGCGGAAGTCTCAAATCTTTTAAACGAAATGCCTTTATGTAAACCGTATGACACGCTCGAAAAGGCAATTTTGCGTCGAACATGACATTCTGAAGAAAGAAAAATTCGCGACCTCTTTAATAATACCATTCTAGAATCAAACAAACCTTCACAACTGTTACGAAGAATGCGCACCTTACTAGAGAATAATGCTATGTCGGATAATGTCTTGCAACAACTATGGCTAGACAAACTCAATACAAATATGGTGCAAGTCTTCGCTTCCCTACCTGGTGATATAGCTCTACAGAAGCTGGCTGAAATAGCCGACAAAATCGCAGACAAAGAACCAGCTACTTCTGTATATACTACTACCCAAAAAGACCATATAATACCTTCTACTGATAATGATGAAATTCAGATACTCGCTAAAAAGATGGAACAACTTTCATTTCAAATGCAAGAAGTCCAAAGAACGATGCGGCAACGTACACGCAATTTTAATGACCAACCAGTTAATTCAGGCCGTTGGCACAGACGTAGGTCGACGACGAGTATACAAAGACCCTATTTATTAGTACCATGAAAAATTTGGAAAACGGGCCCGCAAATGAGAAGTGCCATGCAAATTTCGCAAAATATTTTGTTCCAAGCGGGAGAACTCAACATTCAGGAAATGATTTTTCCGGCAACAAGTAAAAACGGCGTTTGCTGCTGTTAAAAGTCAAGAAAATCGCCTATTCTATGTTAAAGACACTAATACCGGATTTTTATTCTTAGTAGACACAGGCCCGCAGATAAGTTTCGTCCCGCCTAAAAGAAAAATGTCAGCAAAACCAACGTTATATAAACTTCAAGCGGCAAACGGGTCGAATATTGACACTCTTACGTTAAACTTGGGTCTCCAAAGAAAGTTTATGTGGAAATTTACGATAGCGCAAGTTAAGACGCCTATATTGGGCGCAGATTTTCTTATGAATTTTGCTCTCAGAGTTGACATGTCAAAACATGCACAAGAAGATACGAATACGGAAATTTCAATTAAAGATATTAGATCTTCGTTAACCACCGCTGGTATATCAACTTCTGCATCCGAAGCAAATGGATTCCAGCACTTATTGCAACAATATCCTGAACTATTAACGCCCTTCAATTACAAGGAACCCATTCTACATAATGCGAAACTATATTAGAACTGATGGACCCCCAGTTTACGCTAGCCCGTGACGATTGCATCCTGAGAATTATAAGATTGCTAAGGCGGAATTTCAGCATATGTTGGAATTAGGAATCATTCGTCCATCGTCCAATCCGTATGCAACCTCCTTACATATGGTCCCTAAAGCCGAGACAGGAAAGTGGCGACCTTGTGGCGACTATCGTTTACTCAACGCACAAACAGTCCCTGACAAATACCCTATTCCACACATCAAAGATTTCGCGATCACTTTGCAAGGAGAAAAGGTTTTTACGAAACTGAACATTCGTAAGACCTTTCACCAGATTCCTGTCGACGAGGTAGATATCCATAAAACGGCTGTAACTATCTCGTTTGGACTCTACAAATTTACGGGTATGCCTTTTGGTTTAAAGAACGCTGCGCAATCATTCCAAAGGTTAATCGACGAAGTTCTACGCGGTCTCAGTTTTGTATTCGCTTATATCGATGACATTCTCATCGCAAGTAGGAGTTTCGATGAACACGAAGCTCGCGTGAAACAAGTTTTTAAAAGATTAACACACTATGGATTAAAGATTAAACTTGTGAAATGCGAGTTTGCGGCACCTAAAATAACATTCCCGGGTCGTGTGATAGATGGTACTGGAATTACACCCGTCACTAACAAAATAGAAACTATCCAGAATTTTCCACAACCCAGTACACTTCGGCAGCTCCGACGATTTATAGGTAAGATTAACTACTATCGTCAGTTTATCCCTAACTGCTCGCAAACACTTTCACCACTTACAAATCTCCTACGTAATCAAAGAAAAAAGAATAGTAAAATCACATTTAACAATGAAGAACTGGCAGCATTCAGTAACGCTAAAAAAGCCCTTATAGAATATACTAAACTTTCATACGTTACAGAGAGCGAAGATGCCAAACTCACTCTTACAACAGATGCATCTTCAGAGACTATTGGAGCGGTATTACACCGACAATACAAAGATATTAAACAACCGTTAGCGTTCTTTTCGATTAAATTAAATACAGTGCAACGCAAGTATAGCGCATTTTCTGGTGAACTGCTTGCGATATACCTTTCAGTGAAACATTTTCGACATTTGTTAGAAGGCAGGGAATTTACCATCTTCACAAATCACAAGCCCCTAATTTACGCTCTACAGTCAAAATCTGATAAGTATAACCGCGAAATATTCGTCACTTAGACTACATCGCTCAGATTACTTCTGATATCAAACATATTAAAGGAGACGAAAACATCGTCACAAATACACTCTCCAGAACATCATTGAATACAATCGAATCTAAGTAGCTATATTTTGATTACATAGCCAGTGAACAGAGAAAGGATGACACATTGGATGATACATCCTTGCGATATGAGCAACGCCCAATCCCTTTCAGCAATAATACCTTGTTATGTGACGTTAGCACTAAAAACATTAGACCGTACGTCCCACCTCGTTTAAGAAGGAAAATATTCGATCATTTCCATTCTTTATCTCATCCAGGCCGGAATGCTTCAGTAAAGTTAATTTCGGATAGGTTCGTCTGGCCGTATATGTCCTCGGACATCAAGAAATGAACCCAGACTTGTATCAGATGCCAAACAACAAAAATTCACCAACACATCAAATCACCACCCGATAACTTTCCAGCGCCAGACGGTCGTTTCAGACATATTCACGTTGACCTGGTTGGCCCGTTGGAATGAGTGAATGGTTATGAATATTTACTCACCATAGTAGACAGATTTACACGTTGGCCAGTGGTAGTACCGTTGTAGTCAACTACCGCTGAAGCAGTGGCACGAGCTATACTTAATGAATGGATATCGGTGTACGGATGCCCTTCAATTATCACAACAGACAGAGGACCGCAGTTTCAATCAACATTATTTTCTGAAATCACAAATTTACTAGGTGTCAAACACATAAAAACAACTGCATGCCATTCATGCGCCAATGGTTTAGTCGAGCGTTTCCACCGACAATTAAAAGCATCTTTTACTGCCAGTGCGGATAATCGTTCTTGGCTAGATAGACTACCATTGATTCTACTAGCACTCCAAAATACAGTTAAAGAAGATCTTCAATGCACTGCATCTGAATTAGTTTTCGGCAGCCCATTAATTCTGCCGGGTCAAATGGTAGAAAGTGAAATATCTACAACGCTATCGACTCAATTTATAAAAGATTTGCGAGATCGAATGTCTGTTCTTGAATATACGCCGACACGCACGGTGAAAAAGTCAGTATTTGTCCCCAAAAGTTTGGACACTTGCGATTTTTGTATTCCTGCGTCGTGACGCGGTTAAAAAGTCACTCACGCCAAATTATACTGGTCCACACAGAGTTATCTCTCGTACAGCCAAATACTTCAGTGTTTTAATTAATGAAAAGCAAACTACTGTCAGCATAAACAGACTTAAACCAGCATTTCTAGATAGTGTGAATAATGCATCAAATCTACCAGACCAAGTATTACCTTCCCAGATCAAAGATGAGTCTGATACTGTTCCCACCAAAACTACCAGAACAGGTATACATGTTCATTGGCCATCCAAATACAGCAGCTATTATACATATTGAAAGTTTTGTTCCTGCAACTTCCAAACTGGGGGGGAGTATTTTAGCATCCCGCTACCACCTTTTTTATCAACATCAATTTTTGTACAAAAAGTGGATCGCAGAGCTTATTCAGCTTAGTAAATATTTTCAGAAAACCTCAACTTCTGATTGGTCACTTAATATTTAAATCATGCCCGAATATCAATATCAATTTTCGTACAAAAAGTGACTCACAGAGCTTATTCAGCTTAATGTATATTTTCAGAAAATATCAACTTCTAGTTGGTAATTTAATATTTAATAACAACGACCTAGTTCTTGATCTGACCAGAGGGATAATTCCGCCAAAACCTATCAAGCTTCTGTGAGCCTATCACGTGACCAAAGTTAGCAATAAAATATGAAACGTCTTTCATCTTCGACAGTGAGCCGATCGGAATCCTTTGAACTCGTCACACATTTCCAGGCTTTACGTTAAAGTTAAGACAGTAGAACTCAACTACTCACACGCGTCTACACAGATTATGCATTCTACTCACTCCGCACGCACACACACACAGACACAGAACTTGAATATCATTCACCATCAGTTCTTTGTGAACAAGCCAAGTTGCAACACCTCTGTTAGTTATACAAAATATACAATTGAACTTACTGTATGTTCTTCTGAATACACATTTTATTTCAATACAGAACTTTGAACATTCTATTCAGAAAACTTGCTTAATTGCATTTCCTAATTCAACTAACAGATAAAGGGAAACTACTTTTTTCTCCTTGTTCACACATTACAAAAATTACCTTGTATTTGTTGTTTTTAATATATATTTTATCATTGAAACACAAATCAGTTTTCCATTGTTTCTTTTTCCTTGATTTTAAAAAATGTATAAATGTTAAAAATGCTCTTCAACACGCAGTCACATTAATCTTTTCAACAAAACACCATTTACATTAGTAACCCCAACACTTCAGGAAAATAGCATTTACATTATAATCTATCAAACCAGAACTTTGATAACTTTTCTTTCATCTAAACATAAAAAGGCGTTTGAAGTTTTTAAAACTACCTCTTTACTCCAGTTGTTTTTGTATCTCTTGTTTATATAAATATTTTATTCATTAGTGGACGTTTACATACACCACGCCCACAAATTACTCAACAGTCATTGGACAGAAAATAAACACTATTTTCTTTAAAGACAATTTACGCATCGCATGAGCCATATCAAATTTTCTCATGTAGTTTTACCTTACCAAATTTGTTGTAGAAAAAATCAACAATTGGTCGATTTTTTACCAATCACATAAATTGACACTTTTTTCAATATTTTTCCCGCTCTCGTCCCTGGAGCCTATGTTATGTGTATATAGCAGAAATTAAAGGAAGAACATTAGTAGTCTATTAAATTTAAGAGCCTTTTAGAGACTAGTTTTAAACGCGTACGTGTCTCAATCTTCTACTCAAACACACTCACACACACACAGACATAAGTTACATACACGTAACACTATGAACTGTCTGTTTCAAAAGCCAAGTGAACTATTCAAGACTTTATCATTCTTTCGCACAACATTCTCACTTTCAAGCTCAAGTATCAAATATTCTTGAACTCTAAACAAATTTAAATAAGAAAAAGAACACATATTTGTATTCCCACACGATATAAGGGGAACAACTTTTTACGTCTCAAACCTTATTGTCATTAAAACACAATTGTATATTTACTTGTTTTCAATACATGCTTTTCTTGTTGACCATTCAATGATATCTTGTCATTCTTTTCCATGTTTCTTTGCAAATTAAATGTGGTGTGCTAATTTCAAAACGCAACCTTCATCAAAACCCTTCTGATACATTTCTTACCAAATCTCATTAGCGCCCCACAATTCATTGTTGTACAAAAAACAAAAACTGTTGTTTTTCATGTTGTCCTTATTCTATGTTTGTTGAATACTGAAATTTAATGTGAGAGGAAATTGTCAATTTCATCACGCAGCCGAATTTACTCAACAATTTTTGATCAATGTAATAATTTAAAATCCATTTACACAGCCCCCATAACGCTTTATTTTTACATGCCACCATTCTTACAAACGATTTTCGTACTACTACTGACTGATGTGAGCCATCCGTGTTATAAAAAAATTATGTTTTTGTAAATAAAAGTTGTGTATATTTTCACTGCAGCGTATTGAAATCGAAGAGAGAAAGTAATTATTTTCCATAAAATCGTCTTGCTGTTACGATAGTTTTACTTTTATTTTTAAATAAATTTCACCAATTAAAAATTGTTCTAGTTTGTAATTAATTAGTCGTTTTAAATTTAATTCAATCAACTAAAAACTTAGATTCTGGTGTTGTGTTTCTTTTTGAAAAATGTAAATTTGTGCTCTTTGTTGTAAAAGTAAGAATTCAATTAATTCTCGACAAATAAATAATGTTTTGTCACGAAGTATTATTAATTTTAAAACATATTTTGGTTGTTGATACCTACTTTCGACAAGCTAAAAAAGATACGCTATAATATCGGCTATTTTCATAAAAACTTTTTTTTTAAAAAGGGAAGGGTCCAGTTTTGTTAAGCTAAGCATTACATTACTTGTAAAAATCGAAGCCTCGCTAAAAAATTTAAAAAGTTAATTTAACAAAGAAAAGTGATTTTTTAAAATAATTTTATTCAAAAACAAAAAATTACAAAAATCCGAAAATTGGGAAAAAAGTGTAGTAAAAAAAGTTAAACAGACACACCTTGTACTTTGTTGGTTCTTTTTTTGATCAAACTTGATCTTAAATGTAAATGAAATAATGTATATGTCCTGAGTAACTTAATTGATCTATTAAAAAATCTCTGATGATAATTTTTGTTTATAGAAAAAGGAGAGTGATGAATAAACATCAAAATTATAAACATTTTAACATCGAAATATTTTTAATCTTTGACCTTTCATCATAAACAAAGGAACAAAAAGGTGTGACCTACAATGACGTGTTACCCGAAGTACTCTGTTTGTTTTGTACTGTAAAATATCATACCGCAAATTAAATTCTTTAAACTATCGTAGAAACATGTTTTTATTTTTCTATTTAATGACGTTATATTGTTAATATACTATATATTTATTTTAGAAAAGTGAAATTTTTATTAATTAAATTTGTAATAATTGTTTTTGTAAGTACTACTTTCTCCAAATGTGCGTATGAAGACAGTGAACAGGCTTAGCGTTAGAATTCCAAGTATAAAAGCTTGTTTCTCGACCTCATTAACTATTTCTCGGAAAAATTGTTGTCAAGTAGATGTTCGTCAAATTTCCTGTGTGGGGTTTTCTTTCTTTCTTCTCTATATGCGCAGAGCCTGTCGAAGAAGAAAAAAAATAATAATAAATCGTAACTAGTGTCGTATTTTTTTTTTTTGACAGTTTGGTAAGATCGTGATGTATTCGATTTGTTATATTTTTAATAAAAATTATTTTATTTTATTCTCTTTTCCGTCTGATTATCATTTGGCTTGCCTTTTTCTTTCACAGTTGCTTATCGTGACCGGGTACACATCGGGTTTAGATGGCTATGTTTCTTCCTTCATTCATTCCATGCGAAACTTGTGCAAGTCCGACGTTGGTAGAAATTGTGAGAAAGACGAGCGTGGAATGTTTCCCCGTCCTCTGCTAGTGCAACTTTGTTACCTCCACCGACTCTTCTGATCACAGTTCTTCTCCATTTGGTCTCAAAATTATTTCAAGGGAAGCTGAATGCAAGGTTCTTGGGTTGAAATCTGCTACTGGCGCTTAATAAACATCGAATCCTCCAGTTTATACGTAAGATTAGGTAACGGTAAGCTATGTGAAACGATAATGAGTTGACACTCTTTTTCCTGCTACTAATCGCCATAGAAAAATTACTAGATAATTAGTGACGTGTCTTACTCAGAACTATCGATCACATAATCGAATGTCACTGATTTGTTTTTATTAATTCCCTGGAAAGTGAAAAAAATGAACAGAATTATTCAATGACATGATAGAATCATTTAATTTTCATATTAAATGTTTAAAATCGAAATTCTTAATGGTTAAAGCTAGAGCTTCTTTATCGATAAAAAAACAAACTTGGAGTATTACTTGTGCCTGACAAGTGATTTTTTTTCCAGCATTTTTTGTTCCTGATTTTTTTATTCTATATAGCTTCTGCTTCCTCGATTGAGTGAACCATGTGCTGTAGTTTGCAATACCAATTTTGGTACAACCAGTGCAAGATGTTCTGCTGGAAAAGGAAAATATTAGCTACTTAATGGCTGGTGAGTTGTTTAGGCCGACATGCAGTTACCCTTTGTGTCTGACTTCCTGAGGTCATCTCTGTCCAACTAACACTTGCTGGAAGATGCTTTTTTGATGGGTTCAAAAAGGGACAACTCTGAAAAACTAATGAATGTAAGTTTCTCTCTTTAGTATCAAGTTATATCTAATAGTTGCAATTTAAAAGAAAGTTTTACTTTACAGGTTCTCAATTGTGGGTGTGAAAAAAATGTATTTTATCGATTCTTTTTCTTTAAGTGTTCCGGCTTTTTAGGGACCAGTTGTTTAAAATAGAAAACATCTTCGATTTGAAATGCTTACTTTTTCTTTCAAATGATTTTTGAAATACTATTTTCTCAATGGATTCTGTTTCTTTTTAGCGTTTGAAATTAATTCTGCATGTTAAACACACTAAGCTTCCTTACATAATGTTATTGTTTTTAAAGACTAAAAAATTTCTTTTTGTATTTATGGGGAAATAACTTTTATTAGGAATTATCAACTACATATTCCGCATTAATTTCTCGTTAGCTTCCCTTCTAAAGGAAGGCACTGAATATGAAGCTACTTAAATTTAAAAAAATGTACGTTGCTTATAAATAAGGGAGACAAATCAGTGTTTGGTATTCATGTATTGTAGACTTGATTGGTAGGAAATGGATTTAGCTAGACATCCTTTTATGATGCAATAATGAAAAATTCTAGATGTTTTTTGCTATTTATTGTCTCGTTACAATTGTTAATCAATGATTGATCTTATTGCTTTTAAACAATTTTCGTTTCGTATACCAAACACTGAAATACCGTCATTAAATTTCGTTTAATTCTTTGGGTGGGTCGCGGGCGGTTATAGATTGATTTTCTCATTTTTGAGACTCGTTGAAGAAACTAGTGTTTTCATGATATAGGCATTGGGAATCTTTTCAAATTACTATTTAGATTAAAAGCGCTATCTGGAATATAATACATTCTTGTATGTTAATTGTGGGGAAGTAGAATTCACTACGTAAATTTTAATTTCCTTACGGAAGCCAAAAACTACGCACACTGCGTGGTTTTCTTAATTTTTCGTACTCTGGAGTATGCTGTTCATAGTCGATTAAGTACTTTACGATTTTCACGATATCACGTCGTATGATGAGCATATTGTTTTTTCTTCCGGAGTGGATGAAGTTAACCTAGTAAGCTAGAACCCCTATTAAACATTTGTGGTTTGAAGTGCTTTAATCTGTGTAATTTGAAAAATATTTCCTGTCGCATTTGTACAATTCGATGATGTTCTTGTAAAAGTTGATGTGGAGAAAATGAAGTTTGAGGCAACTAATTAGACATTTTGCTAATTCTGTTGTGTATTTAGCTTTTTATAAGATTTGTATAATTCTTTTTTTTAATTAGAATATACTTTTCCATAAATTGCATTTTTGACATTGTTTTGTTATGCATGCCTTTTAAAAGGAAGTAGCTCCAATCTCTTTATTTTTACTTTTTACCGATTTTTAAATTTACTGACTTGAGTTTTGCATATTTCCCATTTAATTTGCCCCGATTACTACGCTACCTAAAAATGACATGGAATAGAAATGTATTTCTCCCGTTTGCTGGTATGGACACACACTTTGTATTAGTGGCATTTTAATTTGGATTGATTACTAGCTTTCATGTTTTTCAGTTCCTTTTTAATTTTAAAGGATTTCTATTTCTGTTTAATTTAACAATTACTGATTATTATTAATCGTTAAAATATTTTGAGTTTTAAATACGGAAACTATAGACATTGAACAAATTCCTTTGGCGATCTTTGTTAATGGCTGATTTCTTGATACTATCAAATTCAAATAGTTTTTTGTTTTTTTTTAACAACTTAAAATATGAATTTATTTGATAGGGACCTCCACTTTTTGGCATAAATTTTCGATACCTAAGGTTTAAAATTAAATTTTAAAAATGAAGAATCTTTCTTGAATATTGCATTTTAGCTTTTGAAAGTTTAATAATTAACTTATTTCAGAAATTATAGATTGGCATTGGAATGTCGAATTTAATTTGATTGATTAAAAGTTAAAAGCGGTCATTTTGTAAACAAGTTTTTCTAAAAATATTTCGGACACTAATTTTAGTAAAATTAGAAAATTTAAAATTAAATTAATCTGATTTGAAACGTATTACTTATAAATACAACCAATTATTAACGATTGGTCAGGTGATGACTAATTAACTAATAAACGAAACGATGAAATCTATGGATAACCCAATTGTTGGTTTTTAACTACCTAGTAATTTTTACAAATTAACGTTTTCCCGGGGGTGGGGGGATATTTTGACTTTTCGAAAATATAAAAATAAAAAAAACTTAAAATGCTATAAAATTTTTCTTCAGTTAATTTTATAATTTAATAACAAATGAAATACCATGATTACTCATTTGAAGATGTCCCACACTAACGTAAATAAAATAAAAATATTTAGCGAAATAGTAATTGAAAAAAGTAAAACTTCGTTAACATAATAAAGGCAGAAAACTTATAGATCAGTAGGCTGAAATTGCCATTTAAAGTATCAGTATCATCTTATGAAATTTATGATCTTATTTTTATATTAATCTCGGTTATGACATTTTTCCATAAATGAAATATCAAAATTAAAAATGAATGAAAATAAAAATGTACATAAAATTATAGTATTTTCTGTACACTTCTGATGAAATTTAATCTCACTCTTAGTCTTCAAGTCTTATTTTTTAATTTCTTTATAATATATTTTCCATAAAGCATTGTAAACGCAAAGATAAGTACAAAAAATTAAATTAGAGCGCTGAAAGTTTTCCTTAAAAGTAACTAGGTAAATAATTTGTTCACTTAAATCTAAATAATTTCAATTCCTTCCATCCGTAGAAAGAATTATCCTCCCGTAAGTTATCTAAACGTCATGAAAATGTCTTTCGTCACCTGTCAAATGACGCAAAAGGTTATGACATGCTTTGTTTTATTTTCAAATTACATTTCTTCGGCGCAGAAGCTAAGATAAGCTTGGTTCAAAATATTTTAAATAAACAATTTCTGATTTTATTAAAATCAGTTTTGAACAAATAATTGATTTTTAAAAGAATATCAAATGATTGATTTTTTTTTTTTTTCATTCCATTAAAATCTGGCAACTATTTGATTTTTACAAGAATTTCCAAATCAATGCGTTTTCAGCGCAAAAAAAGAAAAATGTTATTTTCATGTCACCGCAATTACGTAAACAAGAGTTTAACCAAAATTTCGAGCGTGTTAGGAAAAAAAAAATACTTTGGTCTTTCATCAGGCATTTTGACAATAGAACTTTATTTTCGTTAAGTTTGTGGCATTTTTCATTACACTATGCTGTTTTACCGGGAAAAACCGGAGGACCCTAATTTATGATAACCTTCAATTTTTGTTTTGTTGTTGTTTTTTTTTTTTTAATTTTAAAGGTTTCGTTAACTTAATCAGGCTTTGTACCTGCAAAAGGAAGTGATACGTAAGGTTTAAAAATAAAAAATCTTAGTTTTTGTACTTTTAGTGTGATTAAATTACAATAAGCAAAATAATTGATTGGATTTTTAACTTAATGAATTTTTTAATTTATCTGAGGAAGGAGATATGTTATGAAATCAAACATATACATTGTAAAAAAAAAAGTCTTAATTTTACAATTTGGAGTAGATTTTCTGTAACTGGTATCCCTGATTGATTCCCTTGATAACTTTTCCTTAACTAATTTTAAGTGCTACAAAAATGGAATTTCTCAATTTCATAAAATTAGATAAGTGGGTAAAAAGAAGAAAAATAACAGAGCTAAATAATTAAATTTACTATTTCCAGTAAGCAAAATACTCTGATACATTTCAAACAAATTTATATTGATTGGAATCCATTTTCATTTGGTTGTTTTCATTAAAATTGGTGATTTTGACAAATTTGTAAAAAGTTAATTGTCAGTTTTAAGTCTTTCAAAATAAAAAAAAATACTTTTCTGAAACTTTATTTAAGGAATATTAGCTGATTTTAAAGTATAATTAATCTGATTTGAAAAAAATATATATTTCAAGTTTAAAATAGATAAATGAAACAAACAGTAGTGGTAATTACATGCTTGTTATCACTCATCAGTCACATAAGTGCTGATGAAGGTGTTGACAGATTTATTATTGTTCTTTTGGAGACTATCTGTTAAAACAAACTAGGTACCTCCACTTTCTCACATAAAAACAAAAGATTTATCGTCAAAATGTCTTACTAATAAGGTGAAAAACGAAAGTATTTTTAAAATCCTTTCTAGCATGTTTAATATTTTGATTCAAAATCTTTTGTTTAAATCATTGGTGGACATAATAATTACAATGACTTTTTGCAAAAATTATATAATTGTCAGATTTTAATGAAATTTTCAGAACTTATTCAAAGTATTTTTTGGGGAAAAAACTTTCACTATTCTATTAGGTTGGTGCAAAAATAATTACGTAATGTTTTTTTTTTTTTACGTATTTTTTAATGTCAAAAAATGACATTACGTCATTATTTTTGCACCAATTTAAAAAAAAGTAACCAAATTGACATTACAAGGATTCGAGTTTTATGTGATGAAGTGGAAACTAAATTTACAAATCCAAAATTAATGTCGTTTAACTGCTCTATTTTTAAAATTATTTTTTTCCATTTTAATTATTCCCTTTTTTCATCTATGATAGCCTAAACATGTCATTATAAAAAGGTCATATGCTTGGTTAAAAGGTTTTTAACTAATGTTAAAGTTTAAATATTAATGTTTAAACATTTTTTTTTTTTTTCCATAAAGCATCTTCAAACGTAACTAAAATTCAAAATATTGGATAATTGCTGAAAAACAAAAATGCGTTCATTTAGATTTTGTAAATTTGTCAATTCTGGTCATCCATACTAGCTGTTATCACCTCAGAACTTATTGATACATCAAAGTAAAATGAAGATTCCAATATACTTTCTATTTTAAATGCACCAGAATATTTTACTAACTGGAAATAGTAAATTTAATTATTTAGCTTTAAATTAAAGCTAAAATAAAATCTTCAAGAATGTTTTTTCATTTTTAAAAATTCATTTGAACCTTGGGTATCAAATTTATACAGAATTAATGGAGGTATTTAATTAAAACAATTTAAAATTACAGGTGAGCCTCTTAGATAATTTTTAAGTACTCAGTAATCTCATTTTAGGAATTTACTGTAGTCATCACTTATTTTCTGATAATGTTGTGTATGGTCAATCATAGTTTCAAAAATGGGCGTTATATATTATGCATAAAAATAGTAAATTATTTTTAAAATCTTTGTGCAAAATGATTGCTTTTCAATAGTAAATGTTTTTACTTAACAATATCACCTAATGTGATTAATGCAGAATTTTAAAAACAATTTATAAAAGCCTTTTCTGATTAGATAATGTTGTAGTTTTATTTCAAAGCCATTCTATTTGAAATAACACCATAGTACTTAGCTTTCTGAAATTAGAAAATTTAATTCTTTTAATTTTCAATTGTGGCTTAAAAAAAAAAAACTCCAAGAAAGATTTTTTTTTTTTTTTTTTTTTTTTCATTTAAACCTTAGGTATAATTTTTGGAGAGTACCTAAAATATATTTCTTAAAAAAAGTTTCAAATATGCTGGGAGGGGGGGTACTCACTGTTAAAATATAACTTAATCAAAAAAAAATTCCCTTTGGAAGAAATGTATTGTTAAAACAGTTTACTATCTTGAGTGAAGAGTGGCAACAAGCACCAATTAGGAATTGTCCTTAAATTGGATTCATTTCATGTCAAGTTGAAATAATTTTTTTAAAAAATTCACAGGTTTTGTTTTGTTTTTGGTATAGCATGGAAGCAATTTAGATTTTGGAAAAGGTTTCATTTTACTTAAGTATATTTCTAAAAATTTATATCCATTTATTCTCCAATTTTGTACCTTTTACTTTGTTTATTTTGGAGTTCTTTTTGATGAGCATTTAATTGCTTAACAAGCCTCATTTGTAAGCAGATTTCAGCAGCAAATTATGCATGCATTGAGCAAGTGGTCAGAACAATTAAAGTATATATGCACAGGGACTTGCTTAAAAACTCATCTTTAAAAGTTTACTTTTATTTGTAAGATAAAAACCTAAAACTAATACATAAGAAAAATAATTTTAGACATTACATCTTGTTGAACTTATTGACAAAAAATGAAAACCTTGAAAAATCTATTTGCTCTAGGAATTTGTTTTGAAGTAAATTAATGAAATTAAGGATTCCCTCATTAGTAAAGAAAGAAAAGTAGTTCCATAACACTTAATTACAGAGGACCAAAGCTACTAGAAGCCAGTATTATTTTTAAAAAATAAATTTGAATAATTTTTATATTAAAATTCTACAAATTAAAAATAAGATTTTTCTTTGCCTTTATGTCAAAATTAAGTTTGTGCCAATTTAACAACTTTAAAGGAATTAAGGAAATCTAATACTTGGAAAGAACATTCTTGTAAATGCCCACAAAAAATGGCATTGAATTTTACTTTCTTTTCTTTTATCTACAGAGTTTTTAGAAACTCTTGCAAGTGGATGAATTTGAAAATTACAGGTAGATTTTCAAGATAAAATTAACACTTACACAAACACCAACTTGGATCAAAAATTACTTTTCAGGTTTAGGGGGAATTTTCAAACTTGATATTGCTTCTTTTTTTTTTCTCTCTCTCTCTCTCTCTCAAATTTAAAAGTATGTATTCCCTCTCCCCTTAAAAATTTTTCAAAGTTTTTAAAATGACTTATTCAACATTTAATAAATGGTGAAAATTTAATTTAAAACTGGTAATTTCCTGATTTTTTTGGTATTGAAAAAACAGATGGGGTTTGTGAGTGTGTGTAAAGCAAAAAAAATAAAACTGAATTCAAGACAAAACCAAAGATTTTTTTTTCATACGCATTGTAGTTTCATTGTTGAGATCAATGTTCTTTTTATCCTGCCTGATTTGAATTTTTTTTTCAAACTTAGAACAAAGAAAAGGAATGTAATTCTTTAAATTACTGACAATTTCTTAGTTTTCTGTTTTTATTTGCTGCATTTAGTTTCAAGTTAACTTTTTTAGTCAATTCTTTTGCAAGATGTGATAACAGAATTGTCAGTTTCTAAATTATTTTGACTTTGCTTTGAAAAAGTTTTATCTTATGTCAAACTATTTGTACCAATTTGTTTCCCTGGCTACAGAAAATGAGGACCCAAATCCATGCTCTGACCTCAGCAGACACGTGTGTACATTAATCTGCCCCTCTCGAACAATGAAGTACCCTGGGGAATTTTGCTCCTCCCTCTTACAGTTGGACACACATACTAACTGCAGGTAATCAATATGGTGTCAATGTTTTCTGCAGAAAATTACACTTTATTATTTACCAATATCAACTTAGAAACAGAATTGGTTGTCATCGTTTAATCTTTTCGTTAGCACTTTTGTAATCTGATTGAAAAATGGAACTTTGTTTAACAGCATTCATATAAAAAATATATCCAATGAAAAATTTTACTTTTCCTCCAAGATAAAAAATAAAAAATTTTTTTTTTTTTTTTTTTTTTTTTTTTTTTTTTTTTCTTTCATATCTTAATTTAACTGACCATGATTATCTAAAAATGATGCCTTGTAAAAGGCCCTTAGGATTTGCCAAAAAAATGACTTTTAGCTATTTTCAGCTTCCCATAACTTTGTGATTATGGAACTCTGATCCTCTTAATTGTTGCCCAAATTTTCGGACCTTTTTGAAGGTTTGTGGGTTTTTATTTTTTCTTAAGGAATTCCTATGAAATATATTTTAAGAAAACGTCAGACTGCACAATCTATGAAGGAAAATGCATTGCCTCCAAATTATAAACCTTGTTCAATAAAGAAAATTTAATGAGACAGCATGTCAACATCTTCAATTATGAAAATAAGGGATTTTTTATTTTGCTGAATTACATGCAAAACTAAGATTCTCAAAACTTTTCTGGTAATTTGAATTTATATATATTAGCTAAACCTTTTCTATATTCTTTAATAGATTTATCTAATAAAGATATCAATGTAATTTCAGCATATTTGTCTTTTGGCCAGTTAAATCAGATAAAGTATTCCAAAGAAACTCTGCATTAATACTCTTTAAAAAAAAAAATTAATTTAACTTTTGTTTGTAACTTTATTGAACAAACTCTTGCTTAACATTTTAATTACCTACCATGTTCTTTCCCCCCACATCAGCATCCAGTTTGTGAAAAGCTATAATGGCTATTAGATGTGACGGTGGTACTAGGACCACATGTAAGGAGAAAGGTGCTTATGTTCAACAAATCACCAGACTTGTTTTCAACTTCAACAAAGGATGGGAGCCTCAGCTTATGATGAAATAGATTTTTTTTTTTTTTTTTTTTTTTTTACTCATGGAAATGCCCTTCTGAAGAATGGCATTAAAAGACTACAACAGCCAAACTCGCAAGTTTGGCTGCCTTTTCAAATACAAGATTCTTTTTGAAGTGAGCATTTTGTTTCATAGACAAATAAGGTAAGTGCAAAGATATAAACTGATTTGAGTTTTTAAATATCCACAAAATATTTTTACATTTTTGGAAGATTTACTGATTAAGAACCATCAGTTTTTTTTGTTGTTTTTTTTTTTAATTCCTAGTTGTTTTATATAAATTAGTAAAGTAACAAAAGTTGGCAGAAAAAAATGTCATTTGATATTCATTAGAATGTATGATGCAATTTAAGGAATATAAATTTTGTAAAGTAACAAAAGTTGGCAGAAAAAAATGTCATTTGATATTCATTAGAATGTATGATGCAATTTAAGGAATATAAATTTTCTTGATTTAGAAATGCAAGTAACTTGTATAGACATTTGAAAATGTTTGAATGTTTATTTGTACACAAGTTTATTTGGCAATTGATAGTTTCCATCAATTAAATGTACATGACAAAACAATAGTTAAAGGGTAGACAACTTTAATGATGGGAACAAAAATAGTACACTTATGGGGGAAATTTACAATAACTGAAAGGAAATTTAAAACCAGCTTGTTAACGAAATATCAAAATATATAAATTTGATCAAATTAGGCATCAAAGGTTGCTTTTTTTTTTAAGTGTATAAAACTGAAATGTAAGCATTTTATGTAAAAAAAAAAATATATATCCATAATTTATCTGAAATTAGTTTCTTAAAAATGAGGACCCAAATCCATGCTCTGACCTCAGCAGACGCATGTGTACATTAATCTGCCCCTCTCGAACAATGAAGTACCCTGGGGAATTTTGCTCCTCCCTCTTACAGTTGGACACGTACTAACTGCAGGTAAAGTTTTTGGGATTCTGAATTACACAGGAACTTGCACTCATGTTTGGCAACATTTTAAAAAAAAAAAAAAAGCTATTAGATATAAGCTCATTTCAGAAAAAAATTTAAACATGTAATGTTTAAAGTAAGATACCAATATATTAAATCAGATTAACAAAACATTAATGCATATAAAAATCAATTTAGCAGTACAGCCAAATATGTAGCAAGAAACCACAATAGTTTTCTATTGGTTGCAGTGGGGAAAAAATTGCAAGAGAAACTTATTTTACAAATAGCAACCTACCAAGAGTTGAATATTTTTGGTGACCTGTTTTTGTGATTCCCAGCTGATTAATTATAAAATATATTGAACTATATTAAGATGTAATTGATCACTGGTACTAAAGAACATTGCCAATTCTTTATTACAGTATTGGTAAGAATGTAGTTAGGACACTTGATAACCATTGAATTTAGGTAAAATTAACTTAAGGTGTCCTCAACTTAACATATATGATGCTGGGAATCTGGAACTAATTACTTTTATTTGTATTCAATTCATTTGATAGCAATTTTAGTATAAGTTATGTGAAGACCCCTAAATGAATAGGACAGATTGATAAAGAAAAAATCAATTGGGTAATTTAGTAAAACTAGAAGGCTCGTGATTCTATAACTAGGAGAATAGCTTAATTTTTAATAATTCAGGATGGGCAGTCAAGAAAAATCCAATGGAAGAATCTATCCAAGCAACACATTACAAGGCACAGCAATCCAAGAATCAACAGTTGGAAATATTCAGAATGGCTGTTTAATTTCAGTAGCAGATCTAATAGTAAAAGTTAAACAGTATAAACTTTACTTAATAAAAGCAAGAACTAGTGGGGGAAAAGTTTTTAATGGACGTATCTTTTTAAAATAAGTTCCAAAATTGTAACTTAGATATTACAGTTTTAGATATGCCTTTAATGTTTCAAAAAGGAAAATATTTAGAAAGCTCAAACATTTAACTTGGTGCAAAGAATGTTTTGCAAAATAAAAATTCTCAAGTGTTGTAATAAACCTGTGTATAAGGAAGAGAATATACTTTCAAGTATTAAGTTGAGAAACAAAATGCATAGGGATGTGGATAAAAACAATTTCCTATTTATAGAACATAACAAGTAAAAGGAAGTTGCATCATAGATTGGAGGAAAATGGTGGCAGCAAGAAGGTACTTCTATTAAAGGTAAGTAAATATTTTATCAGCAGAGAGAACATGGCAGCTGAACATTGAATTATTGCATTGACAATGACACTTGGGTAAATTAGCAGCTTTGATTTAGTGGCATGAAAATGTGACTTAGTTTAAGAAACCCTACCTGAGAAAGACCTTATCAAAAAGAAATGGGTTACATTCAGAGAAGAGGTGTGGCAGCAAATGATAAAATCAGAAGACATGAGGCTGGATGAAATAATGTTTGAATATACTAGAATGAGAGTGGCAGTGGTAACATGGAAGTTGTTCTGGTTTGGTAGGCTGGGTCAGAGAATAAAGCCGGATACATCAACAGGTGGGGAGAAGCAGGGATGGTGGAATGGTACAACTCTAGTACAGGTAGGTAACAAAAACTTGTTACACAGACATCAGAATCTGTAGAATGAAGCAGCAATAGTGGATTGGAACATGGTACCGGCAATAGTTGTAACAGGAGCATCGTTGTGTCATACAGGAGAAAGAACAGTGCAGGGAGACTACATTGTTGCAGCAAATGGAGCCATAATCCAAATGAAGTAAAATAGTGCAGCAAACTGGATATGCAATAGTGGAATACAGCAGTAACTCAGTCATGGTGCAGGCAAAAATGAATGGATATAGTGAAATGGAATTCTAACAGCAACAGGGATGTGCCAGGCAGTAGTATTGAAACACAAACAATTTGAATGAAACAGCATCCCAGCGATGATGAAATACTCAATGCACCTGTGCAATTTAGGAGTAATTACACAATGGTCAAATGATGAAGAGATTTTGGTGAATTAACCGACTTGGCATGTTGTGGATCCAGAGAAATGGTAAGTTGAACTCATTTTAGATTTTGCAGGGACAGAATGATGGAGCAGCTGAGCAAGGACACTATGGAATGGAACAGCAACGCGGATATGGTGGTGTGATGCAGCCTAAAATGAATGAAGCAGCAACCCTGATGTGAAAAATTGCTGCCCATACTGAATGGAGCAAAGTGCTGTGAATAGAGAACAGTAAGTTCACCTAATTAGATTTTGCAGAGACATAAAGAATAGACTAGCAGCAGAGATATGCTGAAATGGTGCAGCCTAAACCTAGATGTGAAGAGATGGTGTGGCCAGAAATGGAGCAATATAGCAGGAACACAATGGAATCAGGCTGCAACCCACATGATGAAATGGTCCAGCCAAAAATGAATGTAGCAACAGCACAAGAACATGGGAATGTACCAGCAACCCAGATACTTTAAAATGGTGCAGCCAAAAGTTAGTAGTGCGACAGAGCAAGGGTATGGAGCAGTAACCCTGATGTAGTGAAAAGATGCAGCCCAAAATGAATGGAGCTAAAGAGCAATGAGAAAATGCAATGGAGCAGAAATCCAGTGAAATGGTGGTGTGGATGCAGAAGAATGGTAAGTTTAACTCATGTTAGATTTTGCAGGAACATTGGGGAATGGAGCAACATTCCAGATGTGGTGAAATGGAGCAGCAGAGCAAGGACACAATGCATTGAGCAATAGCGCAAGGAAATGGAGCAACGCAGATATTGTGAAATAAATAGTCCAGCCTAAAATGGATGGAGGAACAGAACAGGGACACAGTGAAATGGCACAGCAACCCAGATATGATGAAATAATGCAGCCTAAATTGAGTCAAGCAACAATACAACTGAATCAAACAGCAACCCAGGTGTGCTGAACTGAAGGAGCAACAACCCAGATGTGGTCCGACCAGAAATAAATGGAGCAGCAGATCAAGGATACAATGCAAGAACATAATGGAATGGAGCAGCAGTCCAGATATGGTATGGTGTAGCCAAGAATAAATACGGCAACTAGACAATGGAATGCAGTTTCAACAGACGGACAGAATGGAATGGTGGAGACAGATATGAATAGACAAAGACAACTACAGCACAATGGATGGGATCAGCAATAAACCATGATGAGAATGGAATGGTGCAGCCAAGAAAGAGTAGTGCAATAGAGCAAGGACACAATCGCATGCATCAGCAATACAGTATGGTGAAATTGAGCAGCAGTCCTGATGTAATGAAAAGGTGCAACCCTGATATGGAATGGAGCAGCAACCCGGATATGGTATAGTGCAGCCAAGAATGAAAATGGAACCTACACAAGGGAATGGAACTATGACAGAGCATGTACAGAATGAATTGGTACAGCTGAGAAAGACTACTGCAATCGAGCAAGGACAAAATGGAATGGATCAGCAATAGAGTATGGTGAAATTGAGCAGCAGTTCTGATGTAATGAAAAGGTGCAACATGAAATGAATGGAACAAAGAGCAACGACAAAAGACAATGGAGCAGAGAACTGGTTATGGTGAATGATGCATGCGCTTCAATGAAAGAAGGTACAGGCTTGCTATGGTATAGAAGGATGAGAATGGTAAGTTCAAATCTTGTTAGATTTTGCAGGGACATGGACAATGAAGCTGCAACCAAAATGTGGTGAAGTGATGAAGGCAGAAACAAATAGTATGATGGAATATGGCAGGAGCCCAGCTATGACAAAATGGTTTGCAAAAATTTGAGTGCAGTAACATCCCAAGTACATAAAGCAATAGAGCAAGTATAGAATGGTGCAGCAACTCAAACCTGGAACAGACTACGGGCAGAATTGAATGATGCAGCCAAGAATGTATACATCAACAGCACAAGTACGAAATGTTATGCAACAGCGCGGCGGGAATGGAATAGTGCAGCAACCCTAATATGGTATGATGCAGCCAAGAAAGAATACGGCAACCAAGCAAGAGCTTAATGGAATGGAGCAGCAATCCAGATATGGTATGGTACAGCCAAGAATGAATAGAGCTACTACACAGAGGAATGGAGCAGCAATGCCGATATGGTATGGTGCAGCCAAGAACGGAATGGAGAAGCACGACAAGAGCACAATGGATTCGATTAGCAACAGATCAGCATCAGAATGGACTGGAGCAGCAACCCAGATATGAAATAGTGCGGACAGAAATGAATAGGACAATGGTGCAAGAAGATAATGGAATGAAGCAACACCCCAGATATGGTATGGTACTGCCAAGAATGAATAGGGCAACGACACAACGGAATGGAGCAGCAACACAACATGGACCGAATGGAATGGTGGTGCAACCAAGAATGGAATAGAGAAACAGTACAAGAGCAGAGTGGAATGGAGCAGCAACCCAGAAGTGAAATGGTGCAGCCAAGAAAGAGTAGTGCAATAGAGCAAGGACGCAATGGCACGGATCAGCAATACAGTATGGTGAAATTGAGCAGCACTCCTGATGTAATGAAAAGGTGCAGCATGAAACGAATGGAGCAAAGAGCAATGATAAACGGCAATGGAGCAGAGAACTGGTTATGGTGAATGATGCATGCACTTCAATGAAAGAAGGGACAGGCTTGCTATGGTATAGAAGGATGAGAATGGTAAGTTCAAATCTTGTTAGATTTTGCAGGGACATGGACAATGAAGGTGCAACCAAAGTGTGGTGAAGTGATGAAGGCAGAAATATATAGTACGATGACATGATGGAATGTGGCAGGAGCCCAGCTATGACGAAATGGTTTGCAAAAATTTGAATGCAGTAACATCCCAAGTACTTAAAGCAATAGAGCAAGTATAGAATGGTGCAGCAACTCAAACCTGGAAGACTACGGGCAGAATTGAATGGTGCAGCCAAGAATGAATACAGCAACAGCGCATTTACAAGATGGACTGCAACAGCGCGGAGGGAATGGAATAGTGCAGCAACCCTGATATGGTATGATGCAGCCAAGAAAGAATACGGCAACCAAGCAAGAGATTAATGGAATGGAGCAGCAATCCAGATATGGTATGGTACAGCCAAGAATGAATAGAGCTACTACACAGAGGAATGGAGCAGCAACCAAGGTATTGAATGGTGCAGCCAAGAATGGAATGGAGAAACAGAAGAGAAGAATGGAATGGAGCAGCAACGCCGATATGGTATGGTGCAGCCAAGAATGGAATAGAGAAGAACGACAAGAGCACAATGGATTCGATCAGCAACAGAGCAGCATCAGAATGGACTGGAGCAGCAACCCAGATATGAAATGGTGCGTCCAGAAATGAATAGGACAACATTGCAAAAACATAATGAAATGGAGCAGCAACCCAGATATGGAATGGAGCAGCCAAGAATCAACAGAGCATGGTCAAAATGGAATGGAGCAGCTATACAGATATGGTATGGTGCAGCCAAGTATGGAATAGAGAAGCACGACAAGAGCACAATAGATTGGAGCAGCAACAGAATGGACTGGAGCAGCAACCCAGATATGAAATGGTGCAGCCAAGAACGGAATAGAGAAGCACGACAAGAGCACAATGGATTCGATCAGCAACAGAGCAGCATCAGAATGGACTGGAGCAGCAACCCAGATATGAAATGGTGCGGCCAGAAATGAATAGGACAAGCGTGCAAGAACATAATGGAATGAAGCAACACCCCAGATGTAGAATGGAGCGGCAACCCAGATGTGGTATGAAGCAGCAACACAGCGTGGATTGAATGGAATGGTGCAGCAACCCAGATATGAAATGGTGCAGCCAAGAAAGAGTAGTGCAATAGAGCAAGGACGCAATGGCACGGATCAGCAATACAGTATGGTGAAATTGAGCAGCACTCCTGATGTAATGAAAAGGTGCAGCATGAAACGAATGGAGCAAAGAGCAATGATAAACGGGAATGGAGCAGAGAACTGGTTATGGTGAATGATGCATGGACTTCAATGAAAGAAGGGACAGGCTTGCTATGGTATAGAAGGATGAGAATGGTAAGTTCAAATCTTGTTAGATTTTGCAGGGACATGGACAATGAAGCTGCAACCAAAGTGTGGTAAAGTGATGAAGGCAGAAATATATAGTACGATGGCATGATGGAACGTGGCAGGAGCCCAGCTATGACGAAATGGTTTGCAAAAATTTGAATGCAGTAACATCCCAAGTACATAAAGCAATAGAGCAAGTATAGAATGGTGCAGCAACTCAAACCTGGAACAGACTACGGGCAGAATTGAATGGTGCAGCCAAGAATGAATACAGCAACAGCGCAAGTACAAGATGGACTGCAACAGCATGGAGGGAATGGAATAGTGCAGCAACCCTGATATGGTATGATGCAGCCAAGAAAGAATACGGCAACCAAGCAAGAGCTTAATGGAATGGAGCAGCAATCCAGATATGGTATGGTACAGCCAAGAATGAATAGAGCTACTACACAGAGGAATGGAGCAGCAACCAAGGTATTGAATGGTGCAGCCAAGAATGGAATGGAGAAACAGAAGAGAAGAATGGAATGGAGCAGCAACGCCGATATGGTATGGTGCAGCCAAGAATGGAATAGAGAAGAACGACAAGAGCACAATGGATTGGAGCAGCAACCCAGATATGAAATGGTACAGCCAAGAACGGAATAGAGAAGCACGACAAGAGCACAATGGATTGGATTAGCAACAGAGCAGCATCAGAATGGACTGGAGCAGCAACCCAGATATGAAATGGTGCAGCCAAGAACGGAATAGAGAAGCACGACAAGAGCACAATGGATTCGATCAGCAACAGAGCAGCATCAGAATGGACTGGAGCAGCAACCCAGATATGAAATGGTGCGGCCAGAAATGAATAGGACAACATTGCAAAAACATAATGAAATGGAGCAGCAACCCAGATATGGAATGGAGCAGCCAAGAATCAACAGAGCATGGTCAAAATGGAATGGAGCAGCAATACAGATATGGTATGGTGCAGCCAAGTATGGAATAGAGAAGCACGACAAGAGCACAATGGATTGGAGCAGCAACCCAGATATGAAATGGTGCAGCCAAGAACGGAATAGAGAAGCACAACAAGAGCGCAATGGATTCGAGCAGCAACCCAGATATGAAATGGTGCGGCCAGAAATGAATAGGACAAGAGTGCAAGAACATAATGGAATGAAGCAGCACCCCAGATGTAGAATGGAGCGGCAACCCAGATGTGATATGGAGCAGCAACACAGCGTGGACCGAATGGAATGGTGCAGCAACCCAGATATGAAATGGTGCAGCCAAGAAAGAGTAGTGCAATAGAGCAAGGACGCAATGGCACGGATCAGCAATACAGTATGGTGAAATTGAGCAGCACTCCTGATGTAATGAAAAGGTGCAGCATGAAACGAATGGAGCAAAGAGCAATGATAAAAGGCAATGGAGCAGAGAACTGGTTATGGTGAATGATGCATGGACTTCAATGAAAGAAGGGACAGGCTTGCTATGGTATAGAAGGATGAGAATGGTAAGTTCAAATCTTGTTAGATTTTGCAGGGACATGGACAATGAAGCTGCAACCAAAGTGTGGTGAAGTGATGAAGGCAGAAATATATAGTACGATGGCATGATGGAACGTGGCAGGAGCCCAGCTATGACGAAATGGTTTGCAAAAATTTGAATGCAGTAACATCCCAAGTACATAAAGCAATAGAGCAAGTATAGAATGGTGCAGCAACTCAAACCTGGAAGACTACGGGCAGAATTGAATGGTGCAGCCAAGAATGAATACAGCAACAGCGCAAGTACAAGATGGACTGCAACAGCGCGGAGGGAATGGAATAGTGCAGCAACCCTGATATGGTATGATGCAGCCAAGAAAGAATACGGCAACCAAGCAAGAGCTTAATGGAATGGAGCAGCAATCCAGATATGGTATGGTACAGCCAAGAATGAATAGAGCTACTACACAGAGGAATGGAGCAGCAACCAAGGTATTGAATGGTGCAGCCAAGAATGGAATGGAGAAACAGAAGAGAAGAATGGAATGGAGCAGCAACGCCGATATGGTATGGTGCAGCCAAGAATGGAATAGAGAAGAACGACAAGAGCACAATGGATTGGAGCAGCAACCCAGATATGAAATGGTGCAGCCAAGAACGGAATAGAGAAGCACGACAAGAGCACAATGGATTCGATCAGCAACAGAGCAGCATCAGAATGGACGGGAGCAGCAATCCAGATATGAAATGGTGCGGCCAGAAATGAATAGGACAACATTGCAAAAACATAATGAAATGGAGCAGCAACCCAGATATGGAATGGAGCAGCCAAGAATCAACAGAGCATGGTTAAAATGGAATGGAGCAGCAATACATATATGGTATGGTGCAGCCCAGTATGGAATAGAGAAGCACGACAAGAGCACAATGGATTGGAGCAGCATCAGAATGGACTGGAGCAGCTACCCAGATATGAAATGGTGCAGCCAAGAACGGAATAGAGAAGGACGACAAGAGCGCAATGGATTCGATCAGCAACGGAGCAGCATCAGAATGGACTGGAGCAGCAACCCAGATATGAAATGGTGCGGCCAGAAATGAATAGGACAAGCGTGCAAGAACATAATGGAATGAAGCAACACCCCAGATGTGATATGGAGCAGCAACACAGCGTGGACCGAATGGAATGGTGCAGCAACCCAGATATGAAATGGTGCAGCCAAGAAAGAGTAGTGCAATAGAGCAAGGACGCAATGGCACGGATCAGCAATACAGTATGGTGAAATTGAGCAGCACTCCTGATGTAATGAAAAGGTGCAGCATGAAACGAATGGAGCAAAGAGCAATGATAAAAGGCAATGGAGCAGAGAACTGGTTATGGTGAATGATGCATGGACTTCAATGAAAGAAGGGACAGGCTTGCTATGGTATAGAAGGATGAGAATGGTAAGTTCAAATCTTGTTAGATTTTGCAGGGACATGGACAATGAAGCTGCAACCAAAGTGTGGTGAAGTGATGAAGGCAGAAATATATAGTACGATGACATGATGGAATGTGGCAGGAGCCCAGCTATGACGAAATGGTTTGCAAAAATTTGAATGCAGTAACATCCCAAGTACATAAAGCAATAGAGCAAGTATAGAATGGTGCAGCAACTCAAACCTGGAAGACTACGGCAGAATTGAATAGTGCAGCCAAGAATGAATACAGCAACAGCGCAAGTACAAGATGGACTGCAACAGCGCGGAGGGAATGGAATAGTGCAGCAACCCTGATATGGTATGATGCAGCCAAGAAAGAATACGGCAACCAAGCAAGAGCTTAATGGAATGGAGCAGCAATCCAGATATGGTATGGTACAGCCAAGAATGAATAGAGCTACTACACAGAGGAATGGAGCAGCAACCAAGGTATTGAATGGTGCAGCCAAGAATGGAATGGAGAAACAGAAGAGAAGAATGGAATGGAGCAGCAACGCCGATATGGTATGGTGCAGCCAAGAATGGAATAGGGAAGAACGACAAGAGCACAATGGATTGGAGCAACATCAGAATGGACTGGAGCAGCAACCCAGATATGAAATGGTACAGCCAAGAACGGAATAGAGAAGCACGACAAGAGCACAATGGATTCGATCAGCAACAGAGCAGCATCAGAATGGACTGGAGCAGCAACCCAGATATGAAATGGTGCAGCCAAGAACGGAATAGAGAAGCACGACAAGAGCGCAATGGATTCGATCAGCAACAGAGCAGCAACCCAGATATGAAATGGTGCGGCCAGAAATGAATAGGACAAGCGTGCAAGAACATAATGGAATGAAGCAACACCCCAGATGTAGAATGGAGCGGCAACCCAGATGTGATATGGAGCAGCAACACAGCGTGGACCGAATGGAATGGTGCAGCAACCCAGATATGAAATGGTGCAGCCAAGAAAGAGTAGTGCAATAGAGCAAGGACGCAATGGCACGGATCAGCAATACAGTATGGTGAAATTGAGCAGCACTCCTGATGTAATGAAAAGGTGCAGCATGAAACGAATGGAGCAAAGAGCAATGATAAAAGGCAATGGAGCAGAGAACTGGTTATGGTGAATGATGCATGGACTTCAATGAAAGAAGGGACAGGCTTGCTATGGTATAGAAGGATGAGAATGGTAAGTTCAAATCTTGTTAGATTTTGCAGGGACATGGACAATGAAGCTGCAACCAAAGTGTGGTGAAGTGATGAAGGCAGAAATATATAGTACGATGACATGATGGAATGTGGCAGGAGCCCAGCTATGACGAAATGGTTTGCAAAAATTTGAATGCAGTAACATCCCAAGTACTTAAAGCAATAGAGCAAGTATAGAATGGTGCAGCAACTCAAACCTGGAAGACTACGGGCAGAATTGAATGGTGCAGCCAAGAATGAATACAGCAACAGCGCATTTACAAGATGGACTGCAACAGCGCGGAGGGAATGGAATAGTGCAGCAACCCTGATATGGTATGATGCAGCCAAGAAAGAATACGGCAACCAAGCAAGAGATTAATGGAATGGAGCAGCAATCCAGATATGGTATGGTACAGCCAAGAATGAATAGAGCTACTACACAGAGGAATGGAGCAGCAACCAAGGTATTGAATGGTGCAGCCAAGAATGGAATGGAGAAACAGAAGAGAAGAATGGAATGGAGCAGCAACGCCGATATGGTATGGTGCAGCCAAGAATGGAATAGAGAAGAACGACAAGAGCACAATGGATTCGATCAGCAACAGAGCAGCATCAGAATGGACTGGAGCAGCAACCCAGATATGAAATGGTGCGTCCAGAAATGAATAGGACAACATTGCAAAAACATAATGAAATGGAGCAGCAACCCAGATATGGAATGGAGCAGCCAAGAATCAACAGAGCATGGTCAAAATGGAATGGAGCAGCTATACAGATATGGTATGGTGCAGCCAAGTATGGAATAGAGAAGCACGACAAGAGCACAATAGATTGGAGCAGCAACAGAATGGACTGGAGCAGCAACCCAGATATGAAATGGTGCAGCCAAGAACGGAATAGAGAAGCACGACAAGAGCACAATGGATTCGATCAGCAACAGAGCAGCATCAGAATGGACTGGAGCAGCAACCCAGATATGAAATGGTGCGGCCAGAAATGAATAGGACAAGCGTGCAAGAACATAATGGAATGAAGCAACACCCCAGATGTAGAATGGAGCGGCAACCCAGATGTGGTATGAAGCAGCAACACAGCGTGGATTGAATGGAATGGTGCAGCAACCCAGATATGAAATGGTGCAGCCAAGAAAGAGTAGTGCAATAGAGCAAGGACGCAATGGCACGGATCAGCAATACAGTATGGTGAAATTGAGCAGCACTCCTGATGTAATGAAAAGGTGCAGCATGAAACGAATGGAGCAAAGAGCAATGATAAACGGGAATGGAGCAGAGAACTGGTTATGGTGAATGATGCATGGACTTCAATGAAAGAAGGGACAGGCTTGCTATGGTATAGAAGGATGAGAATGGTAAGTTCAAATCTTGTTAGATTTTGCAGGGACATGGACAATGAAGCTGCAACCAAAGTGTGGTAAAGTGATGAAGGCAGAAATATATAGTACGATGGCATGATGGAACGTGGCAGGAGCCCAGCTATGACGAAATGGTTTGCAAAAATTTGAATGCAGTAACATCCCAAGTACATAAAGCAATAGAGCAAGTATAGAATGGTGCAGCAACTCAAACCTGGAACAGACTACGGGCAGAATTGAATGGTGCAGCCAAGAATGAATACAGCAACAGCGCAAGTACAAGATGGACTGCAACAGCATGGAGGGAATGGAATAGTGCAGCAACCCTGATATGGTATGATGCAGCCAAGAAAGAATACGGCAACCAAGCAAGAGCTTAATGGAATGGAGCAGCAATCCAGATATGGTATGGTACAGCCAAGAATGAATAGAGCTACTACACAGAGGAATGGAGCAGCAACCAAGGTATTGAATGGTGCAGCCAAGAATGGAATGGAGAAACAGAAGAGAAGAATGGAATGGAGCAGCAACGCCGATATGGTATGGTGCAGCCAAGAATGGAATAGAGAAGAACGACAAGAGCACAATGGATTGGAGCAGCAACCCAGATATGAAATGGTACAGCCAAGAACGGAATACAGAAGCACGACAAGAGCACAATGGATTGGATTAGCAACAGAGCAGCATCAGAATGGACTGGAGCAGCAACCCAGATATGAAATGGTGCAGCCAAGAACGGAATAGAGAAGCACGACAAGAGCGCAATGGATTCGATCAGCAACAGAGCAGCATCAGAATGGACTGGAGCAGCAACCCAGATATGAAATGGTGCGGCCAGAAATGAATAGGACAACATTGCAAAAACATAATGAAATGGAGCAGCAACCCAGATATGGAATGGAGCAGCCAAGAATCAACAGAGCATGGTCAAAATGGAATGGAGCAGCAATACAGATATGGTATGGTGCAGCCAAGTATGGAATAGAGAAGCACGACAAGAGCACAATGGATTGGAGCAGCAACCCAGATATGAAATGGTGCAGCCAAGAACGGAATAGAGAAGCACAACAAGAGCGCAATGGATTCGAGCAGCAACCCAGATATGAAATGGTGCGGCCAGAAATGAATAGGACAAGAGTGCAAGAACATAATGGAATGAAGCAGCACCCCAGATGTAGAATGGAGCGGCAACCCAGATGTGATATGGAGCAGCAACACAGCGTGGACCGAATGGAATGGTGCAGCAACCCAGATATGAAATGGTGCAGCCAAGAAAGAGTAGTGCAATAGAGCAAAGACGCAATGGCACGGATCAGCAATACAGTATGGTGAAATTGAGCAGCACTCCTGATGTAATGAAAAGGTGCAGCATGAAACGAATGGAGCAAAGAGCAATGATAAACGGGAATGGAGCAGAGAACTGATGCATGGACTTCAACGAAAGAAGGGACAGGCTTGCTATGGTATAGAAGGATGAGAATGGTAAGTTCAAATCTTGTTAGATTTTGCAGGGACATGGACAATGAAGCTGCAACCAAAGTGTGGTGAAGTGATGAAGGCAGAAATATATAGTACGATGGAATGTGGCAGGAGCCCAGCTATGACGAAATGGTTTGCAAAAATTTGAATGCAGTAACATCCCAAGTACTTAAAGCAATAGAGCAAGTATAGAATGGTGCAGCAACTCAAACCTGGAAGACTACGGGCAGAATTGAATGGTGCAGCCAAGAATGAATACAGCAACAGCGCAAGTACAAGATGGACTGCAACAGCGCGGAGGGAATGGAATAGTGCAGCAACCCTGATATGGTATGATGCAGCCAAGAAAGAATACGGCAACCAAGCAAGAGCTTAATGGAATGGAGCAGCAATCCAGATATGGTATGGTACAGCCAAGAATGAATAGAGCTACTACACAGAGGAATGGAGCAGCAACCAAGGTATTGAATGGTGCAGCCAAGAATGGAATGGAGCAGCAACGCCGATATGGTATGGTGCAGCCAAGAATGGAATAGAGAAGAACGACAAGAGCACAATGGATTGGAGCAGCATCAGAATGGACTGGAGCAGCAACCCAGATATGAAATGGTACAGCCAAGAACGGAGTAGAGAAGCACGACAAGAGCACAATGGATTCGATCAGCAACAGAGCAGCATCAGAATGGACTGGAGCAGCAACCCAGATATGAAATGGTGCAGCCAAGAACGGAATAGAGAAGCACGACAAGAGCGCAATGGATTCGATCAGCAACAGAGCAGCATCAGAATGGACTGGAGCAGCAACCCAGATATGAAATGGTGCGGCCAGAAATGAATAGGACAAGAGTGCAAGAACATAATGGAATGAAGCAACACCCCAGATGTAGAATGGAGCGGCAACCCAGATGTGATATTGAGCAGCAACACAGCGTGGACCGAATGGAATGGTGCAGCAACCCAGATATGAAATGGTGCAGCCAAGAAAGAGTAGTGCAATAGAGCAAGGACGCAATGGCACGGATCAGCAATACAGTATGGTGAAATTGAGCAGCACTCCTGATGTAATGAAAAGGTGCAGCATGAAACGAATGGAGCAAAGAGCAATGATAAAAGGCAATGGAGCAGAGAACTGGTTATGGTGAATGATGCATGGACTTCAATGAAAGAAGGGACAGGCTTGCTATGGTATAGAAGGATGAGAATGGTAAGTTCAAATCTTGTTAGATTTTGCAGGGACATGGACAATGAAGCTGCAACCAAAGTGTGGTGAAGTGATGAAGGCAGAAATATATAGTACGATGGAATGTGGCAGGAGCCCAGCTATGACGAAATGGTTTGCAAAAATTTGAATGCAGTAACATCCCAAGTACTTAAAGCAATAGAGCAAGTATAGAATGGTGCAGCAACTCAAACCTGGAAGACTACGGGCAGAATTGAATGGTGCAGCCAAGAATGAATACAGCAACATCGCATTTACAAGATGGACTGCAACAGCGCGGAGGGAATGGAATAGTGCAGCAACCCTGATATGGTATGATGCAGCCAAGAAAGAATACGGCAACCAAGCAAGAGATTAATGGAATGGAGCAGCAATCCAGATATGGTATGGTACAGCCAAGAATGAATAGAGCTACTACACAGAGGAATGGAGCAGCAACCAAGGTATTGAATGGTGCAGCCAAGAATGGAATGGAGAAACAGAAGAGAAGAATGGAATGGAGCAGCAACGCCGATATGGTATGGTGCAGCCAAGAATGGAATAGAGAAGAACGACAAGAGCACTATGGATTCGATCAGCAACAGAGCAGCAACCCAGATATGAAATGGTGCGGCCAGAAATGAATAGGACAACATTGCAAAAACATAATGAAATGGAGCAGCAACCCAGATATGAAATGGAGCAGCCAAGAATCAACAGAGCATGGTCAAAATGGAATGGAGCAGCAATACAGATATGGTATGGTGCAGCCAAGAACGGTATAGAGAAGCACGACAAGAGCACAATGGATTGGAACAGCAACAGAGCAGCATCAAAATGGACTGGAGCAGCAACCCCGATATGAAATGATGCGGCCAGAAATGAATAGGACAAGAGTGCAAGAACATAATGGAATGAAGCAACACCCCAGATGTAGAATGGAGCGGCAACCCAGATGTGGTATGAAGCAGCAACACAGCGTGGATTGAATGGAATGGTGCAGCAACCCAGATATGAAATGGTGCAGCCAAGAAAGAGTAGTGCAATAGAGCAAGGACGCAATGGCACGGATCAGCAATACAGTATGGTGAAATTGAGCAGCACTCCTGATGTAATGAAAAGGTGCAGCATGAAACGAATGGAGCAAAGAGCAATGATAAACGGCAATGGAGCAGAGAACTGGTTATGGTGAATGATGCATGGACTTCAATGAAAGAAGGGACAGGCTTGCAATGGTATAGAAGGATGAGAATGGTAAGTTCAAATCTTGTTAGATTTTGCAGGGACATGGACAATGAAGCTGCAACCAAAGTGTGGTGAAGTGATGAAGGCAGAAATATATAGTACGATGACATGATGGAACGTGGCAGGAGCCCAGCTATAACGAAATGGTTTGCAAAAATTTGAATGCAGTAACATCCCAAGTACATAAAGCAATAGAGCAAGTATAGAATGGTGCAGCAACTCAAACCTAAAACAGACTACGGGCAGAATTGAATGGTGCAGCCAAGAATGAATACAGCAACAGCGCAAGTACAAGATGGACTGCAACAGCGTGGAGGGAATGGAATAGTGCAGCAACCCTGATATGGTATGATGCAGCCAAGAAAGAATACGGCAACCAAGCAAGAGCTTAATGGAATGGAGCAGCAATCCAGATATGGTATGGTACAGCCAAGAATGAATAGAGCTACTACACAGAGGAATGGAGCAGCAACCAAGGTATTGAATGGTGCAGCCAAGAATGGAATGGAGAAACAGAAGAGAAGAATGGAATGGAGCAGCAACGCCGATATGGTATGGTGCAGCCAAGAATGGAATAGAGAAGAACGACAAGAGCACAATGGATTGGAGCAGCAACCCAGATATGAAATGGTACAGCCAAGAACGGAATAGAGAAGCACGACAAGAGCACAATGGATTGGATTAGCAACAGAGCAGCATCAGAATGGACTGGAGCAGCAACCCAGATATGAAATGGTGCGGCCAGAAATGAATAGGACAACATTGCAAAAACATAATGAAATGGAGCAGCAACCCAGATATGGAATGGAGCAGCCAAGAATCAACAGAGCATGGTCAAAATGGAATGGAGCAGCAATACAGATATGGTATGGTGCAGGACAGTATGGAATAGAGAAGCACGACAAGAGCACAATGGATTGGAGCAGCATCAGAATGGACTGGAGCAGCAACCCAGATATGAAATGGTGCAGCCAAGAACGGAATAGAGAAGGACGACAAGAGCGCAATGGATTCGATCAGCATCAGAATGGACTGGAGCAGCAACCCAGATATGAAATGGTGCGGCCAGTAATGAATAGGACAAGCGTGCAAGAACATAATGGAATGAAGCAACACCCCAGATGTAGAATGGAGCGGCAACCCAGATGTGGTATGGAGCAGCAACACAGCGTGGATTGAATGGAATGGTGCAGCAACCCAGATATGAAATGGTGCAGCCAAGAAAGAGTAGTGCAATAGAGCAAGGACGCAATGGCACGGATCAGCAATACAGTATGGTGAAATTGAGCAGCACTCCTGATGTAATGAAAAGGTGCAGCATGAAACGAATGGAGCAAAGAGCAATGATAAACGGCAATGGAGCAGAGAACTGGTTATGGTGAATGATGCATGGACTTCAATGAAAGAAGGGACAGGCTTGCTATGGTATAGAAGGATGAGAATGGTAAGTTCAAATCTTGTTAGATTTTGCAGGGACATGGACAATGAAGCTGCAACCAAAGTGTGGTGAAGTGATGAAGGCAGAAATATATAGTACGATGACATGATGGAATGTGGCAGGAGCCCAGCTATGACGAAATGGTTTGCAAAAATTTGAATGCAGTAACATCCCAAGTACATAAAGCAATAGAGCAAGTATAGAATGGTGCAGCAACTCAAACCTGGAACAGACTACGGGCAGAATTGAATGGTGCAGCCAAGAATGAATACAGCAACAGCGCAAGTACAAGATGGACTGCAACAGCGCGGAGGGAATGGAATAATGCAGCAACCCTGATATGGTATGATGCAGCCAAGAAAGAATACGGCAACCAAGCAAGAGCTTAATGGAATGGAGCAGCAATCCAGATATGGTATGGTACAGCCAAGAATGAATAGAGCTACTACACAGAGGAATGGAGCAGCAACCAAGGTATTAAATGGTGCAGCCAAGAATGGAATGGTGAAACAGAAGAGAAGAATGGAATGGAGCAGCAACGCCGATATGGTATGGTGCAGCCAAGAATGGAATAGAGATGAACGACAAGAGCACAATGGATTGGAGCAGCAACCCAGATATGAAATGGTACAGCCAAGAACGGAATAGAGAAGCACGACAAGAGCACAATGGATTGGATTAGCAACAGAGCAGCATCAGAATGGACTGGAGCAGCAACCCAGATATGAAATGGTGCGGCCAAGAACGGAATAGAGAAGCACGACAAGAGCACAATGGATTCGATCAGCAACAGAGCAGCATCAGAATGGACTGGAGCAGCAACCCAGATATGAAATGGTGCGGCCAGAAATGAATAGGACAACATTGCAAAAACATAATGAAATGGAGCAGCAACCCAGATATGGAATGGAGCAGCCAAGAATCAACAGAGCATGGTCAAAATGGAATGGAGCAGCAATACAGATATGGTATGGTGCAGCCCAGTATGGAATAGAGAAGCACGACAAGAGCACAATGGATTGGACAAGCATCAGAATGGACTGGAGCAGCAACCCAGATATGAAATGGTGCAGCCTAGAACGGAATAGAGAAGGACGACAAGAGCGCAATGGATTGGATCAGCAACAGAGCAGCATCAGAATGGACTGGAGCAGCAACCCAGATATGAAATGGTGCAGCCAAGAACGGAATAGAGAAGCACGACAAGAGCACAATGGATTCGATCAGAATGGACTGGAGCAGCAACCCAGATATGGAATGGAGCAGCCAAGAATCAACAGAGCATGGTCAAAATGGAATGGAGCAGCAATACAGATATGGTATGGTGCAGCCCAGTATGGAATAGAGAAGCACGACAAGAGCATAATGGATTGGAACAGCAACAGAGCAGCATCAAAATGGACTGGAGCAGCAACCCAGATATGAAATGATGCGGCCAGAAATGAATAGGACAAGAGTGCAAGAACATAATGGAATGAAGCAACACCCCAGATGTAGAATGGAGCGGCAACCCAGATGTGGTATGAAGCAGCAACACAGCGTGGATTGAATGGAATGGTGCAGCAACCCAGATATGAAATGGTGCAGCCAAGAAAGAGTAGTGCAATAGAGCAAGGACGCAATGGCACGGATCAGCAATACAGTATGGTGAAATTGAGCAGCACTCCTGATGTAATGAAAAGGTGCAGCATGAAACGAATGGAGCAAAGAGCAATGATAAACGGCAATGGAGCAGAGAACTGGTTATGGTGAATGATGCATGGACTTCAATGAAAGAAGGGACAGGCTTGCTATGGTATAGAAGGATGAGAATGGTAAGTTCAAATCTTGTTAGATTTTGCAGGGACATGGACAATGAAGCTGCAACCAAAGTGTGGTGAAGTGATGAAGGCAGAAATATATAGTACGATGACATGATGGAACGTGGCAGGAGCCCAGCTATGACGAAATGGTTTGCAAAAATTTGAATGCAGTAACATCCCAAGTACATAAAGCAATAGAGCAAGTATAGAATGGTGCAGCAACTCAAACCTGGAACAGACTACGGGCAGAATTGAATGGTGCAGCCAAGAATGAATACAGCAACAGCGCAAGTACAAGATGGACTGCAACAGCGTGGAGGGAATGGAATAGTGCAGCAACCCTGATATGGTATGATGCAGCCAAGGAAGAATACGGCAACCAAGCAAGAGCTTAATGGAATGGAGCAGCAATCCAGATATGGTATGGTACAGCCAAGAATGAATAGAGCTACTACACAGAGGAATGGAGCAGCAACCAAGGTATTGAATGGTGCAGCCAAGAATGGAATGGAGAAACAGAAGAGAAGAATGGAATGGAGCAGCAACGCCGATATGGTATGGTGCAGCCAAGAATGGAATAGAGAAGAACGACAAGAGCACAATGGATTGGAGCAGCAACCCAGATATGAAATGGTGCAGCCAAGAACGGAATAGAGAAGCACGACAAGAGCACAATGGATTCGATCAGCAACAGAGCAGCATCAGAATGGACTGGAGCAGCAACCCAGATATGAAATGGTGCGGCCAGAAATGAATAGGACAACATTGCAAAAACATAATGAAATGGAGCAGCAACCCAGATATGGAATGGAGCAGCCAAGAATCAACAGAGCATGGTCAAAATGGAATGGAGCAGCAATACAGATATGGTATGGTGCAGCCAAGTATGGAATAGAGAAGCACGACAAGAGCACAATGGATTGGAGCAGCATCAGAATGGACTGGAGCAGCTACCCAGATATGAAATGGTGCAGCCAAGAACGGAATAGAGAAGGACGACAAGAGCGCAATGGATTGGATTAGCAACAGAGCAGCATCAGAATGGACTGGAGCAGCAACCCAGATATGAAATGGTGCAGCCAAGAACGGAATAGAGAAGCACGACAAGAGCACAATGGATTCGATCAGCAACAGAGCAGCATCAGAATGGACTGGAGCAGCAACCCAGATATGAAATGGTGCGGCCAGAAATGAATAGGACAACATTGCAAAAACATAATGAAATGTAGCAGCAACCCAGATATGGAATGGAGCAGCCAAGAATCAACAGAGCATGGTCAAAATGGAATGGAGCAGCAATACAGATATGGTATGGTGCAGCCCAGTATGGAATAGAGAAGCACGACAAGAACACAATGGATTGGAGCAGCATCAGAATGGACTGGAGCAGCAACCCAGATATGAAATGGTGCAGCCAAGAACGGAATAGAGAAGGACGACAAGAGCGCAATGGATTCGATCAGCAACAGAGCAGCATCAGAATGGACTGGAGCAGCAACCCAGATATGAAATGGTGCAGCCAAGAACGGAATAGAGAAGGACGACAAGAGCGCAATGGATTCGATCAGCATCAGAATGGACTGGAGCAGCAACCCAGATATGAAATGGTGCGGCCAGAAATGAATAGGACAAGCGTGCAAGAACATAATGGAATGAAGCAACACCCCAGATGTAGAATGGAGCGGCAACCCAGATGTGGTATGGAGCAGCAACACAGCGTGGATTGAATGGAATGGTGCAGCAACCCAGATATGAAATGGTGCAGCCAAGAAAGAGTAGTGCAATAGAGCAAGGACGCAATGGCACGGATCAGCAATACAGTATGGTGAAATTGAGCAGCACTCCTGATGTAATGAAAAGGTGCAGCATGAAACGAATGGAGCAAAGAGCAATGATAAACGGCAATGGAGCAGAGAACTGGTTATGGTGAATGATGCATGGACTTCAATGAAAGAAGGGACAGGCTTGCTATGGTATAGAAGGATGAGAATGGTAAGTTCAAATCTTGTTAGATTTTGCAGGGACATGGACAATGAAGCTGCAACCAAAGTGTGGTGAAGTGATGAAGGCAGAAATATATAGTACGATGACATGATGGAATGTGGCAGGTGCCCAGCTATGACGAAATGGTTTGCAAAAATTTGAATGCAGTAACATCCCAAGTACATAAAGCAGTAGAGCAAGTATAGAATGGTGCAGCAACTCAAACCTGGAACAGACTACGGGCAGAATTGAATGGTGCAGCCAAGAATGAATACAGCAACAGCGCAAGTACAAGATGGACTGCAACAGCGAGGAGGGAATGGAATAATGCAGCAACCCTGATATGGTATGATGCAGCCAAGAAAGAATACAGCAACCAAGCAAGAGCTTAATGGAATGGAGCAGCAATCCAGATATGGTATGGTACAGCCAAGAATGAATAGAGCTACTACACAGAGGAATGGAGCAGCAACCAAGGTATTGAATGGTGCAGCCAAGAATGGAATGGAGAAACAGAAGAGAAGAATGGAATGGAGCAGCAACGCCGATATGGTATGGTGCAGCCAAGAATGGAATAGAGAAGAACGACAAGAGCACAATGGATTGGAGCAGCATCAGAATGGACTGGAGCAGCAACCCAGATATGAAATGGTGCAGCCAAGAACGGAATAGAGAAGCACGACAAGAGCACAATGGATTCGATCAGCAACAGAGCAGCATTAGAATGGACTGGAGCAGCAACCCAGATATGAAATGGTGCAGCCAAGAACGGAATAGAGAAGCACGACAAGAGCACAATGGATTCGATCAGCAACAGAGCAGCATCAGAATGGACTGGAGCAGCAACCCAGATATGAAATGGTGCGGCCAGAAATGAATAGGACAACATTGCAAAAACATAATGAAATGGAGCAGCAACCCAGATATGGAATGGAGCAGCCAAGAATCAACAGAGCATGGTCAAAATGGAATGGAGCAGCAATACAGATATGGTATGGTGCAGCCCAGTATGGAATAGAGAAGCACGACAAGAGCATAATGGATTGGAACAGCAACAGAGCAGCATCAAAATGGACTGGAGCAGCAACCCAGATATGAAATGATGCGGCCAGAAATGAATAGGACAAGAGTGCAAGAACATAATGGAATGAAGCAACACCCCAGATGTAGAATGGAGCGGCAACCCAGATGTGGTATGAAGCAGCAACACAGCGTGGATTGAATGGAATGGTGCAGCAACCCAGATATGAAATGGTGCAGCCAAGAAAGAGTAGTGCAATAGAGCAAGGACGCAATGGCACGGATCAGCAATACAGTATGGTGAAATTGAGCAGCACTCCTGATGTAATGAAAAGGTGCAGCATGAAACGAATGGAGCAAAGAGCAATGATAAACGGCAATGGAGCAGAGAACTGGTTATGGTGAATGATGCATGGACTTCAATGAAAGAAGGGACAGGCTTGCTATGGTATAGAAGGATGAGAATGGTAAGTTCAAATCTTGTTAGATTTTGCAGGGACATGGACAATGAAGCTGCAACCAAAGTGTGGTGAAGTGATGAAGGCAGAAATATATAGTACGATGACATGATGGAACGTGGCAGGAGCCCAGCTATGACGAAATGGTTTGCAAAAATTTGAATGCAGTAACATCCCAAGTACATAAAGCAATAGAGCAAGTATAGAATGGTGCAGCAACTCAAACCTGGAACAGACTACGGGCAGAATTGAATGGTGCAGCCAAGAATGAATACAGCAACAGCGCAAGTACAAGATGGACTGCAACAGCGTGGAGGGAATGGAATAGTGCAGCAACCCTGATATGGTATGATGCAGCCAAGGAAGAATACGGCAACCAAGCAAGAGCTTAATGGAATGGAGCAGCAATCCAGATATGGTATGGTACAGCCAAGAATGAATAGAGCTACTACACAGAGGAATGGAGCAGCAACCAAGGTATTGAATGGTGCAGCCAAGAATGGAATGGAGAAACAGAAGAGAAGAATGGAATGGAGCAGCAACGCCGATATGGTATGGTGCAGCCAAGAATGGAATAGAGAAGAACGACAAGAGCACAATGGATTGGAGCAGCAACCCAGATATGAAATGGTGCAGCCAAGAACGGAATAGAGAAGCACGACAAGAGCACAATGGATTCGATCAGCAACAGAGCAGCATCAGAATGGACTGGAGCAGCAACCCAGATATGAAATGGTGCGGCCAGAAATGAATAGGACAACATTGCAAAAACATAATGAAATGGAGCAGCAACCCAGATATGGAATGGAGCAGCCAAGAATCAACAGAGCATGGTCAAAATGGAATGGAGCAGCAATACAGATATGGTATGGTGCAGCCAAGTATGGAATAGAGAAGCACGACAAGAGCACAATGGATTGGAGCAGCATCAGAATGGACTGGAGCAGCTACCCAGATATGAAATGGTGCAGCCAAGAACGGAATAGAGAAGGACGACAAGAGCGCAATGGATTGGATTAGCAACAGAGCAGCATCAGAATGGACTGGAGCAGCAACCCAGATATGAAATGGTGCAGCCAAGAACGGAATAGAGAAGCACGACAAGAGCACAATGGATTCGATCAGCAACAGAGCAGCATCAGAATGGACTGGAGCAGCAACCCAGATATGAAATGGTGCGGCCAGAAATGAATAGGACAACATTGCAAAAACATAATGAAATGTAGCAGCAACCCAGATATGGAATGGAGCAGCCAAGAATCAACAGAGCATGGTCAAAATGGAATGGAGCAGCAATACAGATATGGTATGGTGCAGCCCAGTATGGAATAGAGAAGCACGACAAGAGCACAATGGATTGGAGCAGCATCAGAATGGACTGGAGCAGCAACCCAGATATGAAATGGTGCAGCCAAGAACGGAATAGAGAAGGACGACAAGAGCGCAATGGATTCGATCAGCAACAGAGCAGCATCAGAATGGACTGGAGCAGCAACCCAGATATGAAATGGTGCAGCCAAGAACGGAATAGAGAAGGACGACAAGAGCGCAATGGATTCGATCAGCATCAGAATGGACTGGAGCAGCAACCCAGATATGAAATGGTGCGGCCAGAAATGAATAGGACAAGCGTGCAAGAACATAATGGAATGAAGCAACACCCCAGATGTAGAATGGAGCGGCAACCCAGATGTGGTATGGAGCAGCAACACAGCGTGGATTGAATGGAATGGTGCAGCAACCCAGATATGAAATGGTGCAGCCAAGAAAGAGTAGTGCAATAGAGCAAGGACGCAATGGCACGGATCAGCAATACAGTATGGTGAAATTGAGCAGCACTCCTGATGTAATGAAAAGGTGCAGCATGAAACGAATGGAGCAAAGAGCAATGATAAACGGCAATGGAGCAGAGAACTGGTTATGGTGAATGATGCATGGACTTCAATGAAAGAAGGGACAGGCTTGCTATGGTATAGAAGGATGAGAATGGTAAGTTCAAATCTTGTTAGATTTTGCAGGGACATGGACAATGAAGCTGCAACCAAAGTGTGGTGAAGTGATGAAGGCAGAAATATATAGTACGATGACATGATGGAATGTGGCAGGTGCCCAGCTATGACGAAATGGTTTGCAAAAATTTGAATGCAGTAACATCCCAAGTACATAAAGCAGTAGAGCAAGTATAGAATGGTGCAGCAACTCAAACCTGGAACAGACTACGGGCAGAATTGAATGGTGCAGCCAAGAATGAATACAGCAACAGCGCAAGTACAAGATGGACTGCAACAGCGAGGAGGGAATGGAATAATGCAGCAACCCTGATATGGTATGATGCAGCCAAGAAAGAATACAGCAACCAAGCAAGAGCTTAATGGAATGGAGCAGCAATCCAGATATGGTATGGTACAGCCAAGAATGAATAGAGCTACTACACAGAGGAATGGAGCAGCAACCAAGGTATTGAATGGTGCAGCCAAGAATGGAATGGAGAAACAGAAGAGAAGAATGGAATGGAGCAGCAACGCCGATATGATATGGTGCAGCCAAGAATGGAATAGAGAAGAACGACAAGAGCACAATGGATTGGAGCAGCAACCCAGATATGAAATGGTGCAGCCAAGAACGGAATAGAGAAGCACGACAAGAGCACAATGGATTCGATCAGCAACAGAGCAGCATCAGAATGGACTGGAGCAGCAACCCAGATATGAAATGGTGCGGCCAGAAATGAATAGGACAACATTGCAAAAACATAATGAAATGGAGCAGCAACCCAGATATGGAATGGAGCAGCCAAGAATCAACAGAGCATGGTCAAAATGGAATGGAGCAGCAATACAGATATGGTATGGTGCAGCCAAGTATGGAATAGAGAAGCACGACAAGAGCACAATGGATTGGAGCAGCATCAGAATGGACTGGAGCAGCAACCCAGATATGAAATGTACAGCCAAGAACGGAATAGAGAAGCACGACAAGAGCACAATGGATTCGATCAGCAACAGAGCAGCATCAGAATGGACTGGAGCAGCAACCCAGATATGAAATGGTGCGGCCAGAAATGAATAGGACAACATTGCAAAAACATAATGAAATGGAGCAGCAACCCAGATATGGAATGGAGCAGCCAAGAATCAACAGAGCATGGTCAAAATGGAATGGAGCAGCAATACAGATATGGTATGGTGCAGCCAAGTATGGAATAGAGAAGCACGACAAGAGCACAATGGATTGGAGCAGCATCAGAATGGACTGGAGCAGCTACCCAGATATGAAATGGTGCAGCCAAGAACGGAATAGAGAAGGACGACAAGAGCGCAATGGATTCGATCAGCAACGGAGCAGCATCAGAATGGACTGGAGCAGCAACCCAGATATGAAATGGTGCGGCCAGAAATGAATAGGACAAGCGTGCAAGAACATAATGGAATGAAGCAACACCCCAGATGTAGAATGGAGCGGCAACCCAGATGTGATATGGAGCAGCAACACAGCGTGGACCGAATGGAATGGTGCAGCAACCCAGATATGAAATGGTGCAGCCAAGAAAGAGTAGTGCAATAGAGCAAGGACGCAATGGCACGGATCAGCAATACAGTATGGTGAAATTGAGCAGCACTCCTGATGTAATGAAAAGGTGCAGCATGAAACGAATGGAGCAAAGAGCAATGATAAAAGGCAATGGAGCAGAGAACTGGTTATGGTGAATGATGCATGGACTTCAATGAAAGAAGGGACAGGCTTGCTATGGTATAGAAGGATGAGAATGGTAAGTTCAAATCTTGTTAGATTTTGCAGGGACATGGACAATGAAGCTGCAACCAAAGTGTGGTGAAGTGATGAAGGCAGAGATATATAGTACGATGACATGATGGAATGTGGCAGGAGCCCAGCTATGACGAAATGGTTTGCAAAAATTTGAATGCAGTAACATCCCAAGTACTTAAAGCAATAGAGCAAGTATAGAATGGTGCAGCAACTCAAACCTGGAAGACTACGGGCAGAATTGAATGGTGCAGCCAAGAATGAATACAGCAACAGCGCATTTACAAGATGGACTGCAACAGCGCGGAGGGAATGGAATAATGCAGCAACCCTGATATGGTATGATGCAGCCAAGAAAGAATACGGCAACCAAGCAAGAGATTAATGGAATGGAGCAGCAATCCAGATATGGTATGGTACAGCCAAGAATGAATAGAGCTACTACACAGAGGAATGGAGCAGCAACCAAGGTATTGAATGGTGCAGCCAAGAATGGAATGGAGAAACAGAAGAGAAGAATGGAATGGAGCAGCAACGCCGATATGGTATGGTGCAGCCAAGAATGGAATAGAGAAGAACGACAAGAGCGCAATGGATTGGAGCAGCAACCCAGATATGAAATGGTACAGCCAAGAACGGAATAGAGAAGCACGACAAGAGCACAATGGATTGGATTAGCAACAGAGCAGCATCAGAATGGACTGGAGCAGCAACCCAGATATGAAATGGTGCAGCCAAGAACGGAATAGAGAAGCACGACAAGAGCACAATGGATTCGATCAGCAACAGAGCAGCATCAGAATGGACTGGAGCAGCAACCCAGATATGAAATGGTGCGGCCAGAAATGAATAGGACAACATTGCAAAAACATAATGAAATGTAGCAGCAACCCAGATATGGAATGGAGCAGCCAAGAATCAACAGAGCATGGTCAAAATGGAATGGAGCAGCAATACAGATATGGTATGGTGCAGCCCAGTATGGAATAGAGAAGCACGACAAGAGCACAATGGATTGGAGCAGCATCAGAATGGACTGGAGCAGCAACCCAGATATGAAATGGTGCAGCCAAGAACGGAATAGAGAAGGACGACAAGAGCGCAATGGATTCGATCAGCAACAGAGCAGCATCAGAATGGACTGGAGCAGCAACCCAGATATGAAATGGTGCGGCCAGAAATGAATAGGACAACATTGCAAAAACATAATGAAATGGAGCAGCAACCCAGATATGGAATGGAGCAGCCAAGAATCAACAGAGCATGGTCAAAATGGAATGGAGCAGCAATACAGATATGGTATGGTGCAGCCAAGTATGGAATAGAGAAGCACGACAAGAGCACAATGGATTGGAGCAGCATCAGAATGGACTGGAGCAGCAACCCAGATATGAAATGTACAGCCAAGAACGGAATAGAGAAGCACGACAAGAGCACAATGGATTCGATCAGCAACAGAGCAGCATCAGAATGGACTGGAGCAGCAACCCAGATATGAAATGGTGCAGCCAAGAACGGAATAGAGAATCACGACAAGAGCGCAATGGATTCGATCAGAATGGACTGGAGCAGCAACCCAGATATGAAATGGAGCAGCCAAGAATCAACAGAGCATGGTCAAAATGGAATGGAGCAGCAATACAGATATGGTATGGTGCAGCCAAGAACGGTATAGAGAAGCACGACAAGAGCATAATGGATTGGAACAGCAACAGAGCAGCATCAAAATGGACTGGAGCAGCAACCCAGATATGAAATGATGCGGCCAGAAATGAATAGGACAAGAGTGCAAGAACATAATGGAATGAAGCAACACCCCAGATGTAGAATGGAGCGGCAACCCAGATGTGGTATGAAGCAGCAACACAGCGTGGATTGAATGGAATGGTGCAGCAACCCAGATATGAAATGGTGCACCCAAGAAAGAGTAGTGCAATAGAGCAAGGACGCAATGGCACGGATCAGCAATACAGTATGGTGAAATTGAGCAGCACTCCTGATGTAATGAAAAGGTGCAGCATGAAACGAATGGAGCAAAGAGCAATGATAAACGGCAATGGAGCAGAGAACTGGTTATGGTGAATGATGCATGGACTTCAATGAAAGAAGGGACAGGCTTGCTATGGTATAGAAGGATGAGAATGGTAAGTTCAAATCTTGTTAGATTTTGCAGGGACATGGACAATGAAGCTGCAACCAAAGTGTGGTGAAGTGATGAAGGCAGAAATATATAGTACGATGACATGATGGAATGTGGCAGGAGCCCAGCTATGGCAAAATGGTTTGCAAAAATTTGAATGCAGTAACATCCCAAGTACATAAAGCAATAGAGCAAGTATAGAATGGTGCAGCAACTCAAACCTGGAACAGACTACGGGCAGAATTGAATGGTGCAGCCAAGAATGAATACAGCAACAGCGCAAGTACAAGATGGACTGCAACAGCGTGGAGGGAATGGAATAGTGCAGCAACCCTGGTATGGTATGATGCAGCCAAGAAAGAATAGGGCAACCGAGCAAGAACTTAATGGAATGGAGCAGCAACCCAAATATGGAATAGCGGAGCCAAGAATGAACAGAGCATGGACTGAATGGTATGGTGCAGTCACCTCGATATGGAATGGTGCAGCGAAGAAAGAATAGAGCAAGGACACAATGTCATTGAGCAGCAGTTCTAATGTAATGAAAAGGTGCAGCACGAAATGAATGGAGCAAAGTGCAATGATAAAAGCAACGCAGATATGGTGGAATTGGAAAGCACCCCATATATGATAAAATCGTTCACCAAAAATTTGAATGGAGCAACAGCACAAGTAGATAAAGCAATAGAGCAAATATAGAATGGTGCAGCGACCCGGATATGGAATGGTACAGCCCAAAATGAAAAAGCAACACAGCAAGAACACAATGGACTGCAGCAGCAATACAGAATGACCAAGAATTAATAGAGCAACAACAGACTGGACAGAATGGAATGGTGCAGCAAGCCAGATATGTGATGGTGCAGCAAAGAATGATTAGAACAGAGCAAGAATGCAATTGACTGTCACAGTAACAGACCATGGGCAAAATGGAATGGATCAGCAATAGTGCATGAAAAAATGGAATGGTGCAGCTAAGAATAAACAGAGCAACAGCATGGACAGAATGGAATAGTGCAATAACCTTGATATGGTATGGTGCAGCCAAGAAAGAATAGGGCAACAGAGCAAGAACTTAATGGAATGGAGATGGAACCTACATATGGAATGGTGGAGCCAAGAATGAACAGATTGAATGGTGCAGCAACCCAGATATGGTATGGTGCCGTCACCTTGATATGGAATGGTGCAGCCAAGAATGAATAGGGCAACTACACAAGGCAATGGAGCAACACAGCATGGACAGAATGGAATTCATTGTCGAAGAATGAATAGTGCAATGACACAATGGTAGGAGCAGCAACAGAGACTGGACAGAATGGAATGGTGCTGCCCAAAATGAATAGAGCAACAGCGCAATAACACAATACACTGCAACAGCATGGACAGAATAGAAGAGTGCAGCAATTCAAATATGGAATGGTGGAGCCTAGAATGAACAGAGCATGGACTGAATGGAATGGTTCAGCAACCCAGATATGAAATGGTGCGTCGAGAAATCAATAGATCAACAGAGCAAGAACACAGATATGGAACGGATCAGCAACGGAGCATGGTCAGAATGAAATGTAGCAGCAATCCAGATATGGTATGGTGCAGTCAGCTCGATATGGTATGGTGCAGCCAGGAATGAATAGGGCAACTACTCACTGGAATGGTGCAGCAACCAAGATATGGAATGGTGCAGCCAAGAATGAATAGACAAACACGACAAGAGCACAATGGAATGATGCAGCAACCCTGATATGGTATGTTGCAGCCAAGAATGAATAGTGCCATAGAGCAAGGACACAATGGAATGGATCAACAATACGGTATGGAATGGTTCAGCAACCCAGATATGAGATGGTGCGGCGAGAAATAAATAGAGCCTGGACTGAATGGAATGGAGCAGCAACCCAGATATCGAATGGTGCTGCCTAGAATGAACAGAGCATGGTCAGAATGGAATGGAGCAGCAACCCAGATATCGAATGCTGCATCCAAGAATGAATAGGGCAACTACACAAGGGAATGGAGCAGCAACCCAGATATAGTATGGTGCAATCACCTTGATATGGAATGGAGCAACAACCCAGATATGGTATAGTGCAGTCACCTCGATATGGAATGGTGCAGCCAAGAATGAATAGGACAACTACACAAGCAAATGGAGCAGCAACAGAGCTTGGACAGAATGGAATGGTGCTGCTCAAAATGAATGAAGCAACACAGGAAGAACACAATGGACTGCAGCAGCAGCAGCAACATGGATAGAATGGAGTTCATTGTCCAAGAATGAATATAGCAATTACAGAAGGAAATGGTGCAGCAACCCAGATATGGAATGATGCAACTCTTCTTCTCTTGTTCTTGTAACAGCATTCACCCAAAGTATGTTGAGCCGGCTCCAATATTGGAGTTTCATGGGAATTTGGAATTCACAAGCGGTCCCCAACCCGCATGTATAGCACATGAGTTTTGATTATAGTGGTGAAGGTTTAGTGCAGGACCATTCACACTTTTTGAAGGGCCAATTACAGAGACCTGGTGCACTACGTGTCACAAAGTCCCCAAACGACCCTCTGCAGGTTTTGAATTCAGAGTTTTTCCTTCTCCTAGACTAGTTGCCATACAAGGCTATAGAACCCAGTCTGTCCACCTATTTACCCATAGCTGGAAGGAGAAGAAGAGGATTCATACCTTTCCCAAGGGTATTACCACTTAAGTGAATGTAATGGATTCGACTGGATGATGCAACCCAAAATGAATAGAGCAACAGTGCATGGATACAATGGTGAAATTGAGCAGCAGTTCTGATGTAATGAAAAGGTGCAGCATAAAATGAATGGAGCAAAGAGCAATGTTAAAAGGCAATAGAGCGGAAAACTGCATACGGTGAATGATGCATGGACTTCAGTGAATGAAGGGACAGACTTGGTATGGTGTAGAAGGACAAGAATTATAAGTTCAAATCTTGTTAGATTTTGCAGGGACATGGACAATGAAGTTGCAACCAAAGTGTGGTGAAGTGATGAAGGCAGAAATAAATAGTACGATGACATGATGGAATGTAGCAGCAACCCAGATATGATGAAATGGTTTGCCAAAAATTTGAATAGAGTAACAGCACAAGTAGACAATAAATTGTTGCAGCAACCCAGATATGGTATGGTGCAGCTGAGGTGCAACCAGTAGATTGTGGTTCAGCTCTCCATCTACACAGTGAAGTTATGCAGATACCCAGACAGAAATTTGTGGTATAGATGCTGGAGAAAAACGGAGCAGCAGCACAAATGTGGGAAAACAATTTAGCCTTTCAACAGAATGGAGCATCAAAGTGGTGAAGAAATGGTGCATTGACGCAGTGGAATGGAGCAATAAACCAGATGGAGTGAAATGGTGCAAGAACACATGGACTGAATGTAAAACAGTTACAAACTAATTTTTCAGAAACACAGCAGATTGGATCCCAGATGTAGTAAAATGGCTCATGGACATTTCATAATGGAGCAGCCAACACTTGTGGGGAAATGGTGCAGGGATACAGTGAAATGAAACAGTAGCCTATATGTGAGAAAATGATACAGAGACAGTAAAATGGTGCTGTAGTGGAGTGGAGCAGCAAAGGCACTTGAGGAAATGATGCAGGGGTACAGCAACAGTGATTTAAGTGAAATGGTGCAGGGACACAACAGAATGGGAAATGAAAGACAGTTGCAGACAGTAGAATGGAACAGCAGAATTATGGAGAAATAGTGCAGCAACATTTAAAGAATACTCAAGCATCTTTATTGGTTGAAAACTGAAAGAAAATGGAGGAACAGCAATGCTGATTTGTGGAAATGCTGTAGTATCTCAACAGAATTGGGGCAGCAAGCCAGATGTAGTGAAATGATACTGGGACACATGAAACAACAAAGACAGTTGTGAGCAAATTTTTAGGAACACTGAAGAATAGGCTGTGACCCAGACATAATGAAATAGAGTAGCAAAAACAGTTTTTTGTGAATGATGCAGTGCCACAACAACCCAAATGTAGTGGAATTGAGCGTTAAAGACATTTTGAGGAAATGATATAGACACTATGCAATGGAGCAGCAAAAAACAATTGTGACGAAATGGTTGTGTGTTTTGTTGTTTGTTTTTGTTTTTTTTTTATATATAGTTAACTGTTCGTGGGTTGTGGATGAGACAGACTTGTAGTATAGCCAATGGAGGAAGCGATGGTGCAGACACACACCAAAATGGAGCAGCGACCCAGATGTAGTGAAATGGTGCTGAGAGACTGGAATGGAGCATCAAAGACAGTTTTAGGGAATGGTGCTGAGACAGCAAAATGGAGCAGCGACCCAGATGTAACAGAATGGAACAATGGTGCAGACACAGCAGAATAGAGAAGCATCCCATAAGTAATGAAATAGTGCAGAAATGCAGAAGAATAGAATAATGGTCCATTTGTAGTGAAATTGTGTACAGTGAAAGAAACAGCAACATTACAGAATGCTTAAGCATTTATTTTTTTTTATTTTTTTTTTTTTTTAGCAAACCGTTTATATTCGGATTATGGATGTGATAGTGGTACATTGACAGGAGGAAAATTGAGCATTTTCTTCCAGTGAAGGCGTTTGTTTTTTTCTTTTTCTTTTTTAAAAAAAAAAAACAAAAAAAAAACATTGAGAACAGCAGAGTTCATCTAAAGCAGCAACCAAATGTTGGTGTAAGGATGCAACAAAATGCAGCAGAAAACAGCTGTGAAGCAATAGGGCAGCAGAGAATATATATCATGAACTGCTTGGTTCTTCTATGAATGGAGTTTTAACCAGAACATGAACAGGGGTAATAATAGGTACCACTGCAAGAACCCCCATGGATGTTCACAAAGTGATTAACACAGGGTTCATCATTAATGGTCAGGAGCAGCAGGGATCATCTCACCATTACATTGAGGTACAATGGTCAAACTTCAAATCAACAATTCTGCATTTGTTCAGAGAATGGCTGGCCAAAAATTTTCAAGAGAATCTTATCTCCTTTTTCTCTTGATTTGAATACCTTGTACAACAATGTCTTTGAGCATCATCAAGAGGTAGACCAGCCAGCAAGCAATCTCACCTTGTTAAAATCCTCCATCAGAGATGTGATAGGCAGCCTGAATGAAGACCCTCACTTCTGAGACACAACTCTTTCCCTGATTTTCTAAGTTGAATATGTGTACAATTCTTTCATAAAATAAACTGATTTTTTTTCCTTTTTATATATGTTTGTTTTGTTTTTTTATATTATACAAGTAGTTTTGAAAAGTTCTCAGCTTGACCAAGAAGAAAAAAAATTATATTTAATGTATGATCATTTGGTCAGATCAGATGTTGGGCCAAGAATTTTTCAGCATCTCCCTATAATTTTTTCTCATTTACCTGGTACACCGTTGTACATAACAAACAGCAGACATTTGACAACAGAATTTAAAAAACTAAACAACAACAATTTCTAGAAACTTTAGCAGCCATCAAAAATTCTTTTTGAAAGCTATCACCAGGCAAATAGCACAAAAGATAGGGAAGACATTTTAGCATCTGGGATTTGCTCAAATGCAATATCAGTAGAAGAGGAATGGATAGCCGTAGACATACAACTACAGTAAATGAGAAATGGGATCCGTGCAAACAAACTTGGAACCTTAATTACAAACTGTAAAGTCTGTTACACTTTCAACATTGACATAAAGATACATCTAAAGCTCATTAAAGGAAAATTGATATATTTTTGTCTAGCCTTTGTTTCACTTTTATTAAAGCTTTGTCATACATGGAGAAGTTCTGATTTTTATTTTTGTGTTTGATTCCTATTGGTTAAGCAGGCTTCATGTGCATTTGTCTTGTTAAGCCGTGTTAATATAATTTATGGCGGTCTGAACTCAAGGGGACATAAAAACGACCCCAAATGAATACCATCAAACATAAATGCTCATCAGACATGGACATAACACACGTGAGAAAAATTCATGAGTTATCTGAGTTGCCAACTCGTGACTTTAGCATTGAGGAACTAATCGCTTGATAAATCTATTGAACTTAACAGATCTCATATTTATATTCTTTTGTAATAAACACTAATTCTAATTTGAAATTCATAACTCGCTAGGTTCAGTATGAACGTCAGAAAGTTTAAGTTTAGAACCAATTATTTTGTGTGTATGTATGTATATATATATATTGTATATGGTGTGATGAGTAAAATTTGGTCACTGAGGGGGAAATAAAAGCACCATGATGCAATTCACTGCCAAGAATTGGGAAATGGCATACTGTACTGCTTGGTATTCGCACTGATATTACAAATATTTCAAAGTGGGTTTCAATCTGATGACTCTGCAGAGGATATGGAAAGAGTTGGATGAGTCTAATAGTGATTATGAAGGTGTTTGGTGTGTGATCACTTGATGGCGATGTTAACTTCTTACATGGCCTCAGACTCAACAAGGAGACCTACATCAGGTGCCGTTCTGGATCAAGAGGGTGCTGGAAGACAGTACGTCTGGCAACAGGACTCTGCACCATGCCATACAAGCAGGAGAACCCAGTCATGGCTGTCAGACAATTTCTGTGAGCACATCACCACTTATATCTGGCCGCCTAGCTCCCCAAGCTGCAATTCCCTTTATTATGTGTGGGGTGCAGTTGAGCAAGAGACCAACAAAACTCCTTGCAGCACCAAAGATGAACTGAAGGCAAGTATTATGGCGGCATCCACCAACTTAAGGAGACTGTCCAGAAGAATTGCAAGAGATTCCAAAGTCGTCTGGAAGCCGTGGTTGAAGCCAATGACTATTTTATTGAATAAATTTACTCAGTAGTATTTCCAGATATTTTTGTGTCATTTTGATAAATGTATCTATTAAAAGGAGGTGTCAGTGTTATTTTCATTTTTGCATAATTTGTACGACAATTTATCTATCGCATCCTCTCTGTGTGCGTTTATATATATATATATATATATAATTTTATAAATTTTCAAACTAAACAATTACCTATTAATTTTTAAACTTAATTGTGTCTGTTACAGGTACCACAAGCAATTAGTAAAGTCACTAAGGCAAAGGGGTTAATCAGTGTAAAAGAATAAGCCGAAACATGAAGGAGCGAGAACAATAGAAGAGTAATCAGGAAGACAGTAGATAACGACTGACATTGCATTTAAATTTTTGAAGGTAAAAATTATACACATATGGTGTACAAGTATATATGTAAAAAAAGCTCTATAATGTGTCTACGTGTGTGTGTGACATGTAATATGTATGTACACATGCATAAAAATGGGCTCTAATATATGTACATGTCTGGGCAAGTGTGTTTATATGTAAACATACATGTAAGTAGATATACATAAAAAAAACACTATTTTCGGTGGACTGATTTAAAATCCATCCACACCAAACATCTTATAAGTTGACAGTCTGAACGTTGGAGGTGATAAAGTATCTAATTTAATTTCATTTATTTTACGATGACTACTTATACTCAGCGATCTCGAGGCATTTTTGCTCACGTACAATTTTTCTTTCATTCTAACCTGAGGAAGCCAAAGAGAAAACACACGCTGGTTAAACATGCCGTTAATAAATTTTCCATTTTGTCTCATCTTCACTTTTGTTTCAGATGCTATTAGATATCTTAAAAATACATTATCTATCTGTCTAAGTCAGAAATCTCTATAAAAGGCAGGATGTGTGTGTGTGTAACGAATGCACGGCCGCAATTTTCGACGGATTTGCACCAAAATTTACATGCACATGCTCCAAGTTATCGGGAAGGCCAAGACTGACTTTGCATTTCCCAACTCCCATCGATAGTGAAAAGAATCGATTTTATCATGCTTCTACGGCAGTTTTCATATAGTTTGCGGCCATTTTCTACTGGCCAGAGTGAGAGTCAATAGCTGGCTGCCACGAATAGGCAGGAAGATTCTATTGGCCAGCGTGAGAGCCAACAGCTGACTGACACGAATATTAACTAGCATGCAAAAAAATCGATAGCTGCATTCATCACAAGTGGGAAAAATTTAAATCTGCATGGCACTTTACTCAAATTGGCTCATTCGCTTGCGTAAACTCAACGTTGATTCTGATTCTGCAGAACTGGATTGGGTGTGAAAAAGAATTTGTTGTTAACATTCTTTTTTCATTCGGTTTTTCCAGTTACGAGTCTTTTTTTAAAGCTGATCGTTTTGTGTTCATTGTGTTTAGTTCTTTTTTCGTAACATATTTAATGTTTAGTATAGAGCTTAGAAAAAAACTCGCAGTGTGAGATAGGCAAGAAGTAAGGCATGTAGCAACATCAGCACGGCAAAGAGCACTCCTTTAAAGGCAAGGAAGAGCAAAAATATTTTAAGTCAAGTGATAGCGATTGCTGTATGAGTCGTACGATTTTTGAATCAAGCACGGGCAACTCTGGGCTATGCTGCTTGTTATTCATATTCCTAGAAAATTTGTAATACATAAGAATATGAAGCAAAACTTTAATTCACCGGGGTATTTATTATTTGTTATCTATCTAGTTCTTATTTTAAATTACAAATAATTTACATACGGATGCATGAAAGTGAACGGAAAATTAAAAGCTACATGGTGTCGTTTGAATGTGTGTGTGTCTGTATATATATATATATATATATATATATATATATATACTGGGTTAGAATTAACCTTCACATAAGGTTGAAAAGAGCTGCTAGTAAGGTCATGGGTGACATCCAGAAAATCTCCCTGTTTAATGTTAGCCATAACTATAGTCCTAAGACCTAAATCCTTAAACTCCCTCTTTCCTGTTCCGTCACTTTTTTGCATGCTTATATATCTAAATATGTCTACGTTGTGAGACTACCCACCTCTGCAACTCGTTGCACAAAGATATAGACTCCACGTCGTAGAATTTCTGTGCGGCGGATCGAGCGAGAAGCGGGCTCACAGGCAAAAGAAAAACACAACTACAAACTTGGGTCGGACGAAAAGAGGAGGGAGGGCGTGTGACCTTTTGTGGATGATTAATTCTGGGCTGATTCTCGGCTGTCAAAAAAAATATATCTTCTTAACTTTAAAACTAACAATGTCCGGCTGCTAATGTGTCGCTCTTCGTTGTTACTTGCTCCGGCCTAAATCAACCTTCCTCGAACCTAAACTAAGCCTCACTGTCCATAACCCAAAGCGCTCCCGTATATATGCAGAGTCCTCTTTCATCATTTCCGGGAAAGGAACACCCACGAATAAACCCATAACTTTTTCATGGCCATTTCTCCCTTTGAAGAAAGTGGACATAAAAATATTTCTTAGCCTAGCTGACTCCGATTCAGGGACATTAAATTCAGACCCTTTTAAGTTTTGACCAGAGCCGGTCTTTTAACTATCTTCGTATTTTGACAAGTACTTAACACTTATCTACCCTTTTGGCCATATGTCCAAAACATGTTTTTATCTAGATTCCTAATCTAGTCATTGGGTCTTGAAGTTTGATACGCAGGTCAAATCTAACTAATCTTCTTGCACATATGTGTGCGCGCGCACGCACACACAGATGTGTGGGTGTATATATACACACACACACAGATGTGCGGGCGCACACACACACGCGTGGGCATATATCCAACTCATAGTGTCACAACGTGTTTGTGCATTATAATCTGATTGTGCATATATTGCCTTTTGCAAGATTTCCCCCTCCCCTGTCCATATCATCAACTCAAATTTATCGAAGTTGTAACGAAGCTCGGAGCAACATTAGATTTTAACGTTTATTCTAAACAAAATAAATAATAAAACATGTATTTTACTCAGTTTCTTCTTTAAATAATTTTTTAAACTTAATAGAGATTAAATTAAAAATTTAAAGTTGGTAATTTTGAATTTTGAATTTTATAGGTAAAATTTAATATTAATTAGAATGAATTCTATTTTAGTCTAACCCTAACATTAAAGCATTAATTATAACCAAGGTTCGTTGTCAAGTTCTTGGAATTCTCATACTTGTATTCTGATTGGTCATTCCAGTTTATGTAACAGCGTTTCTCCTAGCGAGGGGTGTTTAATTGATTTGAACCTTTTAAAAGCCTTTATTCTACAATCAACACCATCACTTGATAAGACACCAGAAGTGTTGAAACAAAATGACTATTTTTGTGATTTTATGACATATTTATGTTATAATTTTCGAATAAATAATTATATTTGCTCTACTCTGTACTGAGCACTCTTTTAAGAATAATATTTTTTGGTTATTGGAATTCATTTCATATACACCAATCCTATACTTGTATCTGTATATGTCTATATATCTGACTAAATAATATGTGTTTAGAAATGCAAGTTTGAGTAAACGGACTTGTCTTATTATCCACTAAATGTAACGTTCATAATAAAAAAAAATAACGTCGGATTATAAAATGAAAGAAAGAAAATAAAAAAATACATTCCCTACAAATCACAAATATGTTTAGTTTGTGTGTAATAGCGGGGAAACTCGGTCTAAGGGAGGTAACTCTATTTTGAAAATATCTATTTGGTGATTAATTACCCTTTTATCTTTAATTTTTAGTAAAATTTTCTTTTACATAAAAAGGGCTTTAATACAATATATACTTGAACTTGACTATCTACCAAATACCAACCCTCTCTTCTTAGTACAATCAGGGACGTACTGCCGCAGGGTTGGTATCCCCTGAACTAGGCTTCTTGAAGCTTAGAAAGGAGGGAAATAACGCAAGGTCAGTTTAAGCTTGAGCATGTGCACCCAAATCAGGTAACAAAATAGCCCAGTCCCCGCAACCATCATATTACTATGACATCAGTATTGATATCAATCTCTTTAATGTATTGAACCTGTCAACCTCTCAATATATACAGTATACATAATGATCATCCTATTGTGCTCATTCCTCTCTTTGTTAGTCCGCACGACCGTTACACCCTGCCATACTTCATAAATAATGAATTATTCTGTTTTAATCACATGGAAAGTGGAAAAACGGTACTTGGTTTCAGTGAGAAAATGAATGAAAGAAAGAAATGTTTAAAGTCTCCTGCCAATGCCTCATAAATAATGGACTATTCCGTTTTGATCGCGTGGAAAGAGGAGAAAAGACTTGGTTTCAGCGAGAAAAGAAAGACAGAGTGGCAGACAGAAGTGTTTAACGGCTGTTTCAGTGAAATAGAAAAAGTTGTCAATTTTAAATCTTTTCATGTGTACCCACTTCTTAAATAACGACCAGTATTCATATTTATGGTTGCTATTGTAATATTTTGTTAAAGTTATTACGCACAAATATTTAACGATGCGATAGGGGAATTTCTACGAATATTTTATAGTCGTAGAACTTGGCATATGAATTTTATTTTTGTAATATGCGTGGATGGGGGCTACGTCTCTTCATACTGGGGGTACCGGGTTGGTAGGTTTCTGATGGCTGCTCCCGACTGGTAGTCAGAAGCCCGAACACTTGCGTAGCGTCTTGAAAGGCTGCTCTGATCAACAGTTGCATATTATCGGGGTTCTTGATGTGCCATGTCACGCATGGAAGAGTGTCTCTACAAGCACCTCCGGTGGGCATTCCCGAGGCCGCACTATAATTACAGTCTGCGCCAGTTCCCTTCCTGAACATGTTACATTAAACGACCGACTGCTACTACCACCCTAATCCTTAACACCTCACGACTATAAACAACCAAAGATATAAACCTAAACCAGCTCAGCAAAAAACACCTAAACCCCTTAACCTTTCCTTCTCAAACATTCGTGGTATTCATACCAACTTCTGCAGTACGGAATCGTTCCTCTTAGAAAAATCTCTGGACATCTTAACTCTCTGTGAAACTAATCTTAACGCTTCAATCCCCTCCCCTGATTTCTAGATTCCTGGCTACCTTCTTCCCCTTAGAAAGGACTCTAATGTCCATTGTCCACATGCTTGGCCTGGGAGTTTATGTCCGCGAACTTTTCCCGCTGGCCAAGGAACTTTCTCTTGAATTTTCAGACCATTCTTACATGTGTATCCGTCTCTCTACTTAACTCAGTCAGCTATCTCAAGAACCTCCTACCAACAATCTTTCTGATATCAACAAACGGATTTGGATCGATGCTTTTATTCCAGCAAGGAAATACCAAGTTAAAACCGCGTTCATCTCTTTGGTTCTCACCTGCATGCTGGGCCGACATAGCCCACCGGAATTACTTCTTCCGGTTGTACTAGAGCGACACGTCTGATTTCAACAGATCTTTGTCTCTGGTCATATCAAATGCAAACGTGTCCTCAACGAAATGAAGTTACTATTTACTGATAGAATGAAATAACGTATAGTATCTCGCAAGTTCTGTTCTAGAGATTATTGGCGGCTCTGCAAGAGTGTGCTGAATAACAGAAAATCCTCAATCCCTACTCTTTTCAATCAATTCGAACTAGTGACATCTACAGCAGTTAAGGTTGAATGCTTTGCTCGGAAATTCTATTCCAATTCAATACTCGACTCATTCGGGGTACCCACACCTGATTTCTCTCCTAAAACTGAGTCTCTACTGATTTATACGCACATAATCCTGTCACTAGTCTCGGACATCATTTCTAAATTAAGCTCCCATAAGGCAAGTGAACGTGACGGGATCCCAGTTGTCGTCATAAAGAAATGTGCTCTAGAGCTGTCTCCAATTCTCTCCAAACTCTACAACTATTGTCTCGCTGCTTTCTGCTTTCCAGCTTGTCGGGAGTCCTTTTCTGTAGTTACCGCTTTTAAGAACTCTGAAGAACCTTCTTACCCCTCTACCACCCTTCTGCTCTTCAGCAAAGTAATCGAGGCTTTAATCAATGCTGAAGTGGTTAAGCATCTCATCTCTCACGACCTACTACTCTCTGACAAACAATAAGCCTTCCATTTTGCCCGGTCTACCGCTGACGTGATTACGGATATCACTGAATATGTATATAAAGCTCTTGATAATAACGGCTCTAGATATCTCAAAGCCATTTGACAGGGTTTAGCGTACTGGTCTTCAAGATAAGCTTCATGGCTACAGTATTACAAGTTAATTGTTTGATTTAATCCAATAATTCCTATCAAATCGTGAAATAAAGGTCGTTCTAAACGGGCTCGCTTCCAAATAGTTGTTGCCCAAGGCTCTAACCTGGTTCCTACACTGTTTCTGATCTTCATCAATGATCTTTCTAATGTCATCAGTTCCCAAGTAGGCATTTATGCAGATGATACTGCCATTTACTCTTGTCTCAATAGCAAATCAGCCAGACCCGACAAATTTAACCTGGCTGCTGCTCTTGAAAAGGACGTTCAATCAGTGTTTAACGGAGGCAGAAAATGGCTTGTAAATTTGAATGCCCCCAAAACTAAAAACTGCTCTCATTTAACCACAATAGAGAAAGTTCTCTGCCCACCACCAGCATGGCTGATGCTAAACTCCTGGAGAGCGACACACTGCGCCTTCTTGGCCTCACATTTTCAACTACAGGATATAAACCCTTATATTTTACGGCCAATAAGTGAAGCACAACACAAGTAAGAGGCACCTTCAAATAAATCACACTAAATTCAGTTGATACGAAAAAAACTTTACAATTCTGTACAAAACACGGCTCCAAAATTAAATAATTATTTTCTGAAACCTGATTGGATATGACAAGTCTCCTGATGTACTCTCTGCAACGTTCGCGCGGTTGGACTCCAAATCACCTGGAAATAGGTCAGGGCTGGGTCACGAAGTACGTTCCCGACAAAAATCAGATAGATTTCGTGAAACGATCACCGACTCGCCATAAGCCACATAAAGTCAGCGGACATGCCTGAAACGGAACAGTCAGCGGAGAGATTTGAATCGGAACAGTCAGGACCAGATCTGCAGTCTTGTTTGAGGTGAAATGATTTTAAAAAAATATTAGATTGGTGCAAAAATAATGTCGTTTTCTCACATATGTTACTATTATTTTTGCACCAACCTAATAGCTTAAGAATTAAGATTCATCAGGATATTAAAATAGGAAAATCGTGAAATTTTCACTGGTTAAAACTAGTACAAATAGATGTTATAGATATCAACATCAAATTACTTTTATAATGACTCGGGGAATTTTTCTTTTCTTTTCTTTTGCTATTTTTTTCTTTTCATGTATTTATTTATGTATCCATGTTTTCTTTCATGTTACCTCTTGTTTTCAAATAAATATTGATTCTATAACACGGGTCGTATATGAACTGGAACGCGTCGTTAAGTTAGTTACATTGGTGAAACGTCGCGTCATTTCCTTTAGTGTGCAATAGAGCATCTGCTTGTGGATAATAGTCCTCAATTTTTAAATATGTCAAATAACGATTTGTGTAAAGAAAAATATAATTTTGATTGTTTATCTCTGATTGACAGGGTGGTGTAGGAAAATGAAAAAAAATCAAGAAATACAATACTAATAACGAATAAAAATACAAAAACTAAATACATTTTGCTATAATGCTAGTAATAAAGGAAACGGAAAAGGTTTTGGTCGTCTGTGCAATTTTATGACCTCACTTCCGAGAAGAACAGAACTGCGCTCACTTTCTAACGCATAGCGTTTGGACGTATTTTGCAGAAGCTCCACCGATGAAGTAAGTACAAACTTTACTTTGGTCGTTCCAACTCAGCGCAATGTTGACTTGAACCCTACTATTATAAACATTCCTATCATTATTTACACTAGCTTACTTCTGGACTAACAAAAGAAAACGGGCATTCCTAAGCGACATTGAGAACTACAATTTCTATACAAAAAAAAAAAAGACCGAACATGTGAGTAACGACCTAGTTTTGGAGGAAATGGTAATAAAAAGGAAACTAATAGTTAACATCAGGAATAGACAGTTGCGGCTTCTAGGACATATAATGAGGAAGGAGGGCTTTGAAAATCTGACACTCACGGGACAGATAGAGGGCAAGAGGGACAGAGGAAGACAACGCATGACATACTTGAGGGAGAAATAGCAGAAGGATAAGGTTTATTAAGAGTTATAAGGGACAGGGAGCTGTGGAAAGCCATGATCGCCTACGTCCTGAAAAGACACGGCATATAAAGGAGAAGTAAAAACCCAGTGTTTTGTTGCTTCTTTTATAATTGGTTACATTTGAACACGAACACCGCCAACAAGACGACAACACGCAACCTGAAATGCCTTTATGGAAACACCAAATTGGCTATTAAATTAAGGACTCGAGATTGATAAAAGGGATCATTATTTAAATAAGTTAAATCATATATGACAGTCTTGGGGATATAAAAATAATTTCATAGAATTATAACAACCGCAAACCATTCTTCTTCTTCGTTTTCTTTTTCATCTTTCTTCTTCGTTTTCTTCTTTTTCTTCTTTCCTTTTTCCCTCTTCTTTTTTCGTCCTTTTCTTCTTCTTTTTCTTTTTCCTTTTCATCTTCTTTTTCTTTTTCCTTTTCATCTTCTTTTCTTCTTCCTTTTCATCTTCTTTTGCTTCTTTTTCTTCTTAACGACTTAAGAATGTAAAATGTGTATGAAAATCAACAAGAATAAGAAAAATAAAATGAAATAAAAACTAATCAAAAATTAATAATAATAAAAATGCTTCCTCTAAGGCAGGCTTGCACAATGGGAATATTTATTAATAATAATAATAATGCTTCCTCTAAGGCGCAGGCTTGCACAATGGGAATATTTATTAATAATAATAAAAATGCTTCCTCTAAGGCGCAGGCTTGCACAATGGGAATATTTTTTAATAATAATAAAAATGCTTCCTCTAAGGCAGGCTTGCACAATGGGGAATATTTTTTAATAATAATAAAAATGCTTCCTCTAAGGCAGGCTTGCACAATGGGAATATTTTTTAATAATAATAAAAATGCTTCCTCTAAGGCAGGCTTGCACAATGGGGAATATTTTTTAATAATAATAAAAATGCTTCCTCTAAGGCAGGCTTGCACAATGGGGAATATTTTTTAATAATAATAAAAATGCTTCCTCTAAGGCAGGCTTGCACAATGGGGAATATTTTTTAATAATAATAAAAATGCTTCCTCTAAGGCAGGCTTGCACAATGGGGAATATTTTTTAATAATAATAAAAATGCTTCCTCTAAGGCAGGCTTGCACAATGGGGAATATTTTTTAATAATAATAAAAATGCTTCCTCTAAGGCAGGCTTGCACAATGGGAATATTTTTTACACGTTTAGTCGCCCAATTTGTCCTGATGAACACAAAAATGTCTTCTTCACTCATAATTTTGAATTACTGAATTATCTCCTCTTTTTAAGAATTTTCAATTATTCTTCAATATAAATCTGTATTATAACTGTGGAATTTGATCTTTGTGATGAAAGGAATAGAAGTCCCGAAATATGTACAAACATTCAATAAAAGTATATATGCTATTCATTTTTTCCTACAATTATATCGTATTGATTGTATGGGTCAGTAATTCTTATTTATATTTTTCGATAATCTCCCTTTAATTGGTAAACACTAGCCGCCCAACAAAAATGAATCGCCTATTTTTGCGCAAGGAATCCGTACTATACAGAGTGCTTATTTGATTATTTGGACACTTTGAGACAGGAACTGAAAAATATGTTCGGATAATTCAATATATCGAAAAAGAATGAAGAAAAAGTCATTTTCTGGAAGAAATTTAACATTTATATCATTAAATAACATTTTCAAAAGCTTTTTTGTTCAAGGTTTTGTCCAGTTTAGTTTTGATGAGAGCATGTATCAATTTTTGTCTGTTTCCGGTTGGCCTCGCATTTTTCGGTCGCTAACTTCCGAAGGTGGCTTAAAGTAGGATGTATTTGTAAGGTTAGCTTTTGGTTGAAAGTAAAACTAACTTAAACATTTGACAAACATAATCATTGCTTCGGTCTTTGAATTTGGGCATTGGGGGGTGTTGAACTTTAACATAGGCAATATCATTATCATTCTCCAACCCTCTTCAACATTTTTCAACGGGGTTATAAGTTTATTGTAGGAATGCGAAGGATATGAGGCCTTATTCTTCGTCTGATTATTTTTATCTGGGTTTATATCATCCGTCCACAAAATGTTAAATTAATATTCATGCGCAATATTACATGAAAACATGAAATGAAATATAGACAGTTTTTGGTGTGCATGAGACAAGATATGTTCAGCCGTCTACCCACATTTACTGACAAGCTTAGGCGCCTAAGGACAGAGATGAAAGTTTAATGGGTTTCTGACTCTCTCTCTCTCTCTCTGTGTGTGTGTGTGTGTGTGTGTGTGTGTGTGTGTGTGTTTGCATCCATATTCACACATATACATACCTTTTATTTAAACACGAACATCTGAAAAGAACATTTATTTCACCAAGAACTTGTTCTTTATTTAACAACTTTAGATTACTTGCTCGGCTGGTTTTGTATCTCAGTTGTTTGTTTAAACCATATATTTAATAGATTTTTTGTTTATACGTTATTTTTATAGATATGATTTATTTAAGTAAATGCTCTCTTTTTAATTAAACAATATTAATCACATTTAACGGCCTGAATATTCGAGAAATTCCCTAGAAAATATGCGTTATCCGACAGGAATCGAACCTGTATTCCTATAAGGAAAACGTAATTTGATCTGACGTGCTATACCATTTAGCTAGAGAGAAGTGTCTGGTTAGTAAAGTCCAAATTACTGTTTATAAACACAATCTTCGACAATATTTCTTGATCGATCATATCTGTTCACGAAACGAATCTTAGCGTAAACAATGACAACATTTAATGAAATGGATTAAGTCCGACAATTATTTTAATATATTTTCTGTTTATACGTTATTTTTATAGATACAATTTATTTAAGTAAATGCTATGTATTTAATTAAACGATATTAATTACATTTACCGGTCTGAATGTTCGAGAAATTTCGTAGAAAATATGCGTTATTGTCGGACTTAATCCATTTTATTAAACCATATATACAAAATTGTCGTTGTCATTACTCTTAATCCATTTTGTTAAGAGGACTCACGATTAATCTGCTGTGGGAATGCAAATGATATGAGGTCTTGTTCTTGGTGTGCATCCAACAAGATATAACATATTTTTTAAATGATTGATTACATACAATTGCTTACATAACTGATTCATATTATTTAGAGAACACACACACACATACATACATATATATATATATATATATATATATAGCCCTGTACGACGTACTCTCCACTGGCCACCGTGACAGAGAGGCACCAAGGAAGCGTTATGAGAACTCCCTCAAGAAGTCCTTCGGTACCTGCCACATTGACTATCGCCAGTGGTTGACACTTGTTGCTGACCCTCAAACCTGGCACCGCACCGTCCACCAGGCCGTCTCCACGTTTGAGGACTCTCGCAGGGCCAACATGAAGGAGAAACGCCACGGGAGGAAGGACCGGAAAGCCTCAGCAGCTATACCAGACCAGACCTTTAATGGCAGTTGCTGCGGCCAGACTTGCCTGTACCGCAACGTCCTACTCGGCCACAAGCCTGCTTGCAGTCGACGTGGACAGCCCGCTTCATAAATCTTCGTTTGCGAAACCAATCCAAGGATATATATATATATATATATATATATATATATATATATATATATATATATATATATATATATATATATAAGTGAACATTGAAATCAACGTTCTGTCATAAAATCAGTAATATCCTTCATTGGGTAGCCAGGAAAACCATCTTGTATACATTCTGAAACATCTTTTGGATTAAATTAAATCAGTATTTTTTATCAAAGCTGCGTGCAAATGTTTAACCTTAAATGTCATACTCATTCTAAAACAACGATATTATGTGATTGATTTTTATATTCCAGTTGTGGTCATGGGTATGACGATCAACTACATCGGGGAGCAAAGCCTCTGATCTGGAGGTTGGAGGTTTTGAAGAGCGTGGAACCACCTCTTAACTGTTGTTGTTCCTAGGTCCACCATTATCCGTTAGGGTCCCAGTTATAGGTAAATAGTGAACCTCCAAACAAAAATCAAAACACTAGGAAAGTATAAAGATATATTATTATAGTAAAAATATCAACAATACATTTTTATAATAAAATAACTAACAATACATTTTTATTTTAAACTGACTAGAAATACATTTTTAAAGTAAAATGACTAACAATATATATTTATAGTAAAATGACCAACAATATATTTTTATAGTAAAATGACTAACAATATATTTTTATAATAAAATGACTAATAATAAATGACTAAAATTCACTTTTTATTTTGCTCCGGAATGTAGTATTGAAAACAAAAGTAATTCTCTCCACCAGGGGAAATTTCTTCCCTCGGCAAACCGTCTTCTTAATTTCAGTTAACTACATAGTGCATTGCGCACACACATTTTCTAACATCAAGGCCTGTAATGTTTTTTCTTCCCTTTTTAGCTATCTGTGTACACACAAGTATATTTTCTATATTATTCGTTATATCAAAATATATAATTCCACCACGTGTTGAAATTCATTTCTTTTAAAAATGTTGAATTCATTTATTTGGAAGGTTTTCCACCTCAGCCATAACAAATAGTAACCACCTTCCACTAGAGACTGGTGATCGAGCAACCTTATCAAATACAAATTATAGTACTATTCACTACAATCTTATAGAAGAAAAAATTTATATTCATAAATTATTGTATATATATAAGGTTAAAGATCATTTATTTTTAAACATAAAAAATACCAGTTTTTAAATCTAGTAGTTTTTGTTCTTCGTACTTAAATCAGTTTTACATGCCTTTTTTAAAACTGGGGTAACAGCTGAAAACTACTGTTGTTAGCCTTGATGACAGTGCACAAGTTACCATTCGTAAATAAACGTTATTTTCGCTATGTTTTAGGCAAAACATATTGCTTTTACAAATTCCAATTGATCAATCCTTAAATTTAGTCATTTACTTTGAAATAAATATCTAGGACAAATATTGTGTTGTCAGGCAACCTTTGATAATAACGGTGTTAAAGAGAGATTTTCAAATTTCTTGTTTTCACTTTTCCTCAATAATGGAGGGTTGATGACTGAATTTTGCTAAAATGTCTAAAAACGTTATTTAAATACGTAAAGTTATTTTTCTTTTCTTTGCTTTTTTTTTTTTTTTTTTTTTGATATTATAGATTTAGGTTATTATATTTCAAATAAAATCAAAATTTAACTTCAAAGAAGGCATTTAAATTATTTAAAATGAACTTCTAAGTTTTTTTGTTTTTTGGTGGTGTAGTAAGTGCGTGGTGATACCTAGGCAATACTGACAAAACACTTCTTAATTTGATTGTTTGAATGTCTCAGTGAATTTTGTCTGCTGAGTCGGGAAAATTACTTTACACATAAAATATTTGATACTATTATCACCAGATAGGAAATGGTCAGCATGAAAATATTTATATTTGATGACGTACACATCGCATTGTGGAGTTTCGGTTAAGTAATACGATTGAAGGAAAACCCACGCGGCTACCAATTCCTAAAACATGTCGTGGGAGCGGAAATCGTTGAATGAATGGTACTCTTGTCATTATTTTCCGCTAATGCAAGCAAATTAGCGCGAAAATCCAACAGCAGCAGACACAGACCGCGCCATGTAGCAATCATACGTAATCATCACTTGGTAAGCATTACGAGTTTTAGCCTTGTAGACAGATAAGCAATAGACAACCTTTGATAATAACGCTTTTGGTGAAAAGAGTTTTTTTTTTTATTTTGTGGCAGAAAAACTACCCACGTCTAATAAAAAGAAAAAGTTATACACTTTGGCTATGATCAACAGAATTTTCTATTTGTGACAAGGTTTTCCAGTGTACGAAGATAGATAGATATTAGGTTGGTGCAAAAATAATGACGTAATAATGTCGTTTTTTGACAGATTTTTAACGTCAAAAAACGACATTATTACGTCATTATTTCTGCACCAACCTGATACATAGATAGATAGATAGATAGATAATATCCGTAAGTATCTTAAGATAAAATAAAATTTATAATGACGAAATTAAAAAAAGAATAAATTGGAAAAAATACAGCCTTTTAAAATTTAATCGTTGTCACATGTTAAACATAGAACCAAGTTGATTTTTGCGATTGCCGTTCAAAAATAGAATAAACTAAACTAAAATATTATACAATATATATATATATATATATATATATATATATATATATATATATATATGTGTGTGTGTGTGTGTGTGTGTGTGTGTGTGTGTGCATGTATATTAAATAATTTAAAATAAAATAAATAATTACTACATTTATATAACAGGATAAATATATATTTCTTTAGTAATATTAATTTTACAAAATTATAAATATAGGATATTTAAATACAGTCTCAATTTTAGTGTAAAATAAGTTTGATATTTGTTGAGAGTCAATAATAGAAAATAATTAAATAAAATAAACAGAAAATATATTTAATTTAAAATAAACAAATAAATTAGTATGATCAAAATGGTTTAAAGGTTGGTACCTCTAAAGAAATGCGGTACCTATGGCTTAAAACGTACTTTTAAAAATGAAAAATCTTTCTTTTAATTTTCTTTTAATTTGGTGTTAATTTCATGCTAATACATTAAAATTAATATTTCCAGTAAGCAAAAAACATTGCAGTATTTCAAACAGAATTTAAATAAATTGGAAAGATTTTTCTTTTGCAATCGTTAAAAATCGACCATACTGACGAATGTGTCAACACAACATCATCCTCTTTATTAAAAATCTTTCAAAAATAAAATATACTTTTCTGAAACTTTATTTGAGAAGATTAGATGATTTAAAGTTTAATCAATCGGATTTGGAACAAATATTACTTATTTTTAGATTAAAATATCACAGAAAGCATTTTTAATCCGGAGTTGGGTGTTTTTATGAGGTATTGACAACTTTCTCCATTGACTTATGTTTGGGAAGTTTTTCTCTGGGTAACATAACTGTAATAATTACTTAACGAATGTATTATGAACGCCTTTTTGCATATAATTTTTTAACTGCCCAGTAATCTTTAAAATTTAGAAATATATTATAAGTAATACAATACAAATAAGAAATCCTTCATGCATACGCTATTTATCCATTTATTTGCTTATTGGACGCATTTTGCGAACAATCTGCACAAATGTATCAGAAATTAATTTCATATTTAATACATATATTAATACTGGAAATACCCGTGAAAATATCAGGGTTTTCTTATTCGAGTTTTTTGATGAATGTTAATTCTTAAGTTAATGATTGAATAAGCTCATGGCGAGTTCTATGATAATAAAATATCCGTAGAAATTCTCCTTTCGCATCGATAATTATTTGAGCTTAACAACTTTAACAATTGCGTGTATTCGATTCCTTGCAGTTGTGGCAGAGAATATGAAGGTGAAACAAATCAACACCACCCCTTAAAAGTAAAGCTGAAGGGACATCGAAAAGCCGTAATGAGAGGTGAGACTATAAAATCAGACATGACTGATAGTTTATAGAGGGAAAGAGTGGTCACCATTCCCTGTGGAATGAAGTGAAAATACTGGACAAAGAAGAATACTGGAGAGTTAGACGTCTAAAAGAGTCAGCGCATATGCTAGGCTATGAGGGCCTCCTTCATAGGCCTAGCGCATAAATAAACACATTATGGGAGCCACTAATAAAGAAAGATAAATGACAGCAAGTCTTCAATCGCAGCAGTAGTAATTAAATATGGGCATCAGCAGCAGTCAAAACATGACAGTCAGCAGTAGCCTAATCAGCAGTAGTAGCTTAATTAACACTGGCAGCCTAATCAGCAGTCAAGGTTAGGTCTAACTGTCTAAGTTTACGTCAGCAAATTGTCTTAAAGGACTCGCGGGTAAAAGCGTTGGTTTGGGAATTTGGTGACCTAGGGAATGTGAGTTCACCGGGATGAACAGTGTTTACTTGCACTCAGTGGAAAGCGAGCAAAACTGGACAGTAACAAATAAAGATAAGTACTGGACGATATCCGTAAACATGAGCAGTGGAACGAGAACAATCTATCCTCGTAGATTAAATAAAGGGTTCAATTCGTAGGTTACCCTGGGCGGAGAGCACAACGTTGTGATAAAAACGTTGTGATAAAAACGTTGTGATAAAAACAACAAAGATGCAGACAATAGTAAATAGTAAATAATGAATGATAAATAATGATAATTCCTCATCTCAGAAATTCAGACAAAAACTTTAAGAAAATATTGCAATAATAATTATAAATATCAATATTGTTATTTTAAGAAGGGTAGGGGTGTAGAAATGAAAAGATTTGAAATTTAGAAATGTTTCCATTTCACTGAAACAGACGTTAAACACATAAGAGTGTTATCGCCTCTTCTCTATCTTTCTTTCTTTCAATCTCTTTTTTCTTTCTTTCATGCTTTCTTTCTTTTTTCTTTTTTTCATTTTCTCACTGAAACCAAATCTCTGATATGTCTGTTCCATATTTCCACGCGATCAAAACGTAATAGTCTAATATTTATAACGTATTCTGCACCGTTTTGTTCTGATCTATCTATCTATCTATCTATCTATCTATCTATCTATCTATCTATCTGTTCTTATTTCTTATCTATCTATCTATCTATCTATCTATCTATCTATCTATCTATCGTTTCTCATTCTGTTCCGTTCTGTTCTGATCTATCTATGTATCTTTTTAAATTTTCAAAATTTTATTTCGTTTCTTTCTTCCTGCCTCAAAATTATTCTTTCTTTCTTTCTTTTCTTTCTTTCTTTCTTTCTTGCACTGGAACGAAGTTGCGTCTCTGATATGTTCCGTCTTTTCGCACGATCAAGACGGAATAATTAATTATTTATGAGGTATTGGAAGGGCGTAAAGTGCAAACGAACTAAGAGTGGAACAAGAAGAATTGAAATAAGATTAAAGATGAATGAGATTTGTTCAACTGAGAAAGCTTTTCATGATTAGGATTCTGTTTTATTACTTATTGATATTCACAAGAAAGAGGCCGATTTCTTTGATATTCTTAATGAAAATAAAATAAATATCAAACCAAATGTATATAGTTTCTGTCTTCGTTCTCTTTGTTGCTGTTTTGAATAGATTTCTATTTCCCTGTCCCCCCCCCCAGCACCACCACCATCAGCATCGTTGATGCTCAACTCCGTAAGTGTGTCTCACTGCGCCTTTTGACTTCACGTTTTCCAATGAGGTGGAACAATTACATTGAATCAAAAGCTGCATCTACTGCAAGGAATCTGTTCACTGTGTCGTGCCAGAAGTTTTTTTTTTTTTTCGCCAGAGTCCATCTTACACATCTGCAAACCTACCATTCATCCATGCACTGAACATTGTTGCCATATCTGGTCTGAGGCTCCTGCTGTTCATCTGGTGGTTCTCGATAAAATCCAAAGAAGGATCTGCAATGTAATCGGTCCTGATTTGACATCTCGACTTCAGTCACTTTCTCACAGACATGATATGACTTCCCTCTGTCTTTTCTACAAATATTTTCATGGCAACTGTTCTGACGAGCTATTTTCTCTGGTGCCCGACTACATGAGTTTAAGTGTTCTACTAGATTGGCATCTAGGTCCCACCCTTTTACTGTTGAAATAGTTAAATGTAACCGCCTCTTCTACTCCAGCAGTTTCTTGCACTTCCCTACAGTGGAACTCCCTTCCACTTACTTGCTTCCCTGACAACTACAATCTTCAAAAATTTAAATGCAATATCAATCGCCATCTTCTATTGATTTTATCCCCATTCTTTTTCATCCTTTCCTCAATCACTTCTATGCACAGTCTTTTCCCCCACTTTTATTCTAACCCCCTGCGTGCTAGTGGCACTCTTGCCTTGCTTGGGGGGGAATGCTGAAAACCCCCCAACAAAATAACATTTTTAATAGAAGTTTAAAAGATTATGCTTGTTGTGGCCCTTGCGAACCTTAGAAAATCCTCAGACAGTCTGCATTTGGCCCTAGATCCGTAGTTGTCCCAATCTTGTAGTATAATATATTTACTTATTTTTGAATTTCAGATATTTAATGGTTCCAGGAACACAAATTTAAAAATAAAAAAGTGGAACAGTGATCACAGAACAATCAGAAATGAAATTAGAAACATTGGCAACATAAGAATAAAAAAAAATTAAAATATGACATTAAAATTGTCACTAAATGAGATTTTTGAAAACTTAAAAGCAAAAAAGGTTGATTGGGAGGCAAGAAAGCGTTTAGATAATTTTGTGGCTTTGTTAGGGCCAGAAATAAAGACACAAAGAGAGGAATTGAGTTAAACAAATATATTAACAGAAACAGTAATACAAACATATACAACCGAAAGTGTTACAACAGGAATATTCGGTCCGACCGTCAGAGCTGACTGCTGGATACTTCCCTCTCCAAAAGCAGTACCTGCTCCTATTTATAGCTGGGAGAGTCCATGCATAATATTAGATAATCTGATGTTGCGAATGCAAACAAAAAGAAAAGCATGAAATATTAAGACTAAATATAAAAATCTGCAAACAAGCAAAGTATCGCCTGTAAGTAAACACCAGAAAGAGAAACATGTAAATTAAGCAAAGAAGTACATTAAAATTAATTTCTCAATAATAATTTTTGCTTATGATAATGTAATTATCTTAGGAAAACAATTTTATTAAAAGACGGTAGAGTGAAAATCATGTATAAGGTGAAAGTGAAGAAGGAGGGTGCGATGTTAAATTGAATTGAACAAGCGAGGATTGAAAATCGGCTCAGAAAATAAGAATATTTTTTTTTATAAATTCTTAATTGGAACTGTGAGGATTTGAAACTGAGGATCTTAAGTAAAGGGTTCAGACATGGTAACACCCCAATTCACGTGCGAGTGTGTCGCATCACGCGTGCATCACGCGGAGCCAGACTGAAATTCCGACAGAGGAATTTCAGCTTACTTTCACTGACCTAGATCGTACTATTCTCGAATTTTCTCATAGTCATGCGTAAATTTTGGGGACTGACAAAGGAATTTATCTAGCCCTGGGCAACTTTCATCACCTCTGCTCACGCAGGACGCACGAGAAGAATCCTCCATATATACGAGTCGCTGGAAAGCGCAGTCAGTTCGAGCCCAGTTGCCAAACGTCTCAATTAGCTCGTCGCATCAAGCACACCTGAAAAGTAATTTCGTTCCCACGAATTCCCCAGCAGTGACCGACGGAATAGAAGAAAGGTAAGAGCCAACACGCCTTTTTCTTTACCTTATCGTACCTACTGCCAGTGCTGAAATAATGCAATTCTACCATATAATAATGCAATTCTACAATTTTCATTGCTTTTATTTTTGTGTTTTTGTTCTTTTTTAAATAAATCTTTATTATTGAAGATAATTTTGCTTGCCGAGTCGTCTATTCCTTCCAACGAAGACATTACTCACCCAGTCTCCGGACTAAAAGAAATAAATAAAAGAATACCACGACTCGGCAAGAATGGAAGAAAGTAAATAATTTTTTTTATTCTTGTCGAGAATTACAACACAATTCACTAGACGATACGGCCAACTATGAATAGCACAATACACGGATACACATCCAGTCAAATTATTAGGTTGGTGCAAAAATAATGACGTAATAATGTCGTTTTTTGACGTATTTTTTAACGTCAAAAAACGACATTAATACGTCATTATTTCTGCACCAACCTAATACTATGGGCACAGGTGTATATTCATATTGGCGATGAATGTAGAGCTACATTGGATGGACATTATAGCAGGGCCAGGCAGTGGCTTCGTTCATGGAAATAGTCAACAAACATAAATTAGAGGAAACAGTGAGAAGATTGAGTAATTTTTAGTATTTTGTCAGCAGGATCGTTTTAATGTTAATGAGGGTGCCATACAAGAAATCATTGCAAGATTTTGGACAAGACGTTTTGTTTTTTTTTAATAGTAAGGGGGTGACAACCAAAGAGTTTAAAAATAAAGAGTATATTCATGCAAAATACTACTCCTTTACACTCTGCACAACTGACTATTGCCAAAAAAGATACGAAAAAGTGGAATGGTGCCCAGCCTCTTCAAATATTAATCCAAAAGACAATTTGCGGCCCACCATTAAAAACAACGAGAATAGAAAATAATACTGAAACAAAGGTCCCTGAGAAGCAATGAAAAATGCTGCAAGCAACTTTAAAGTTGAATCAATAGAAGAAAAAATTACCAAAATCAATGGCAGAAAGAACGATTAACTAAAGAAAATCAAGTAACACATTAATATGCAAAATAATATTTATATTATTCCTATTGTCCTCGTTTTTGTTTTTTGTTATCACAACGTTTCACCGGATGTGACCCCCTCCACCACCACCAGCCTTCATCAGCTGCTTCTCCATCTGGATAACCTTCATGGAATTTCGAACTACGCACTTTATTTAATCGACTGGAGTAGATCGTTCACATTCTGCCGACTATGTCTATGGATATCTCGTCTGGTTCTTATTTAGTTATTACTCGTCCCTTTTCCACCAAATCCAAATACATAGTGACCACTAAACTCACAATTACTATATCTCCAAATTCACGCTTTAAAACACTAAGCTTTTGTCCTGTTGGACAATTCTGAGTGAAAAACTTGGAGGCTTAAGCCTAACCTATCAGTTGATTGGATACTGCGTCCACTAAATATATGTTTCTTTTGCCGAAATCTTTTAGATATATTTAGAAATAAAAATGTATATTGTACTTTGTTTACATAATAAAATCTGAAATCCCTCCAAACCACATATGAACAATGTTTTTAATAAGGATGAATATTATAAGTTGAAATTCACATTGTATAATGCTCATATGCGATAACTATAATCTTAACATCTTCAAGTCTAGAGTCATCTGTTATGTATCCTCGTAATGTACACTTCTTAATTCCTCTTATTACGCCCATAAAGCCACTTCATTCAATAACCTTCTACCTTGAGTGGCTCTTGGACCTTGCATTGAGTGAAAAATACGATAAATAACTATCGATGTATCCTGTAAATTTTACCAGCAACGGCTGGTTAATATCAGTTTTATTGGGAAAACATTGACTTGCATAATAAAGTACTCCAGAGCGCAACTAGAGAGAGAGAGAAAGACGTGAGTCGATCTGTTAAAGACTGTGTAGCGCGTTAATGCATGTTTTCATATTTTGATCGTTGCTTGCGTACTGACTGATCTTCTGAAGAACGCGCGCTGTAATGGTAATATATACAACAAACAGGTAAAATAAGTAAAAACAGGTAACGACTTTAACTTCAGTCTCCTCAGGGTTATGTCTGATATTAAATGCATCAAAAATAAGAGACAGCAATATCTTTCTTTCTAGACGCCTCTCTCTCTATCTCTCTCTCCCCCCTCTCTCTCTATCTCTCTCTCCCCCCCTCTCTCTCTCTCTTTTCTTTCTTTCTTTATATATTGTATATTTGGGCAGAAATCCTTATTCATGTTTCACATATGACGGAGAGGAAATAATTTTTTTACTCGATTTTTCTAGCATCCTTAAAATGTTTCGTTTTTGAAAGATAAGTGTGAGGAGGAATTGTCCATGGTGTTTATTGTCCCAAGCGCTCCCAGATAATTCTTTAGCCATTTTCAAGAGTTTTTAGTTTTCCAGGTAAAGTCTTGTTGTCAAAGTAGGAGTAATTTCATTCTATGGGGAACTTCAGTTTCCAAACACAAATCTAAAGAATAATCTGCAAAATTATTGATCCTGACCTGGCATCCTGGCTTCAGTCACTTTTCCACTGCTGTAATGTAGCTTTACTGTGTCTTTTCTACAATTACTTTCATGGTAATTGTTCTAATGGACTTTGCTTTATGGTACCCAGACTTTATGAATTTAAGCGCAGTACTAGATTGGCGGCAAAATCTCATCATTTTACAGTTGAATTGCCTAGATGTAACCGTTTGTTCTATGGTAACATTTTCTTTTCTCGCACTTCTCGCTCTCGGAACCCTCTTTCGATTTCTAGCTTTCCATTCAACTTTGATCTTCAAACATTTAAATGCAATATCAATCGTTATCTACTCTCTTTCTGATTCCTCTTCTTTTATTCTTCTCGCTCCTTAATAATGTTTTGCTTTTTCTGATCTTTTTTCACGCTCACTGACCCCTTATGTCTTAGTTTTATTTTCCTGTTTGGGGTGAAATGATTAAAGAAATGTTGTTTTCTAATCCGAGATTATTTCATAAACGATATTTTAGTGGATGCACGTGTTTGCAATGCAAGCTTCAGGACATCTTTATGCTTGAACGCAATCTTCATGCCGTATTGACCAATATACCCATGATGAAATACCTTAATATAATAAGAAATCACCTCAATACATCCAAGGATAAGCTTCCTCTACCCGTCCACAAAATCATTTCTTTTCTTTCAATAACATATTCTACAAACAAAAGTTCGGTTTACCGATGGGGTCACCTATCAGTGGTGTTCTCGTTTGTCTCTTTCTAGAATTCTTAGAATCTGCCCAATTTAAACGTCATACCTAACAGCTCTTCTTATCTAAGATATGTTGATGACGTCCTCTTATTTAATCGCCAAAATACTAACCTTAATATAACATAAACATAATATCTAAACACAATAAGCTTGAACCAAACGTCGAATTCACACACGAATTTGAAACACATACCTCTCTACCTTTCCTCGATATCCTATTAATATCAATATTAATACGTAACTATAATAAATTAGATTTTAAAGTTTACCCAATAACAAAAATAACCTGATCAATTTCTATTCCCACCACAACCGAAGAAAAAAATCTGAAATAATTATAGGATTTTACCTTAGAGCTCTTAGGATATGTAGCCCTGAATACATTAGTGAAGAGGAGGATTATATTGAGAACACATTCAAACTTCTACAGTACCCATACCATTTCGTCTTAAACGCAAAAAAACGAGCTTACAAAATCTATCAAACCAGAAAACAAATACTTCCAACAAAAATTGTACAAAATTCATAATTTTACCCTGCAACACTTCAGCTAAACTCGCAGATGAATTAGCCACCCCTGATACGAAAATCGTTACGATCACCTCCAAGACTATCGGAGATATAATCAGGAAAAAAATAAAACAAACACCAATTCAAATACCAAGGTTTATCAAATAAAATGTATGCAGTGCAATAACATGTACATTGGGGGGACATCATGCAATCTAAAAATCTGCATCCAGGAAAACAAGAGAGGCTTGCGATTACATAGACATTCAAACTCTCTCGTCTTACACCGCAACGACGTGGAACATAACTTTAATTTCACCAATGCCAGCCTTATTAATAAGAAACATAACCCTTTAAAGAGAAAATATTATGAAAACATATAGCAATACTACCACCTATTAACACATTAATTCACCATTTTTCTGCATATCCTTTGTTCAAGAATCTATTGGCCGTCGTATGGGCAGATGTATTAAAACGAGATTTAATGTTAATTCTTAATTCTCTCAGATGTTTAAGACGATTCTTTTCAAAGTTAGTTATACCTCGGTAGCAGGCGTTTTTACAGTTTGCTCGGTTTTCAACTGCGAGTTAGAACTCCTATATATATATATATATATATATATATATATATATATATATATATATATATATATATATATATAGCGAGAGGTGGTTATCATAGAGTGATTAAGTTGATTTTACAAGCGATGGCTACTGAGTTTTATCCTCAGTAGACGCTTCACTATCGTGGCCTTTTGACAGACAGTGCAGCTTATTTTATACTCTTTGTTACTGTAATAAGAACAAATTTCCTTCTGGTGTCAGTGGGTGGCGTTTCAGTCCAGTTAGGCACATTAAGTTTAAATGTTGATTTCTACACCATTTTATGGATTTTGCTGTCATACAACGCGTAGACGTTCTTCTAAGTACAACTGGGTAGCAGACTGGGTTTTCTCGCAAATATGATACCACGAAGTATGAAGTAGAATGATTGTTTATGGTGCAAAAAGGAAAAACTCAACGTATAATATTAATTGCTGTCAGAAAACCTGACATGAAGCATTCCACAAATTGTTTTTAACGCATTGCATTATGCAATGTAGTCCTCAGTATGACGATAAACTACATCCGGCAGCATGGCCTCTGATCGGGAAATTGAAGGTTTTGAGGAGTGTGGAACCACCTCTTAATTGCTGTTGTTCCCAGGTCTACCCTGACCCGGGGTGGTAGCATCTGTTAGGGTCCCAACTATGGACAAATAGTGAACCCGCAAACAAAAATCAAAAGTACATTTTTATAATAAAATAACCAGCAGTACCTTTTTCTAGAAAAATGACAATCAATGTAACACTAAAAAAAAAAAATAAATAAAAATACATTTTTATAGTAAAATTACGAACAATACATTTTATGATCTATAAAACCTACCTTTACTCTGATATTATAAAATTACGTACAAAATAGCTGTAGTTTAAATCATAAAATTACGTACAAAATTTCGGCATTACATAACCCATAGAGGTTGATATGCCGCCAAACAAAATCAACCAATCAAACAACCAATATGAAAGAAGTCTTTCATGACAATGATCCATATAATATCCTACAATTTCTTAAAGAAATCGAACTGTATTCCAAAACATAACTTCCACAAATCTACAACATATCACTGCCTCTAGTAATAATGTCCATACCAGCATGTATATGTACAAAACCTCAGTATCATTTACCATGTATTCAATTGTGAAAGCAGAATATTTTTATTACTTCAAAGCTCCCAAGAAAATTAAATTTAGACCCATTATGTATGACCCATAAAGTGTTGATATTCCGTTAAACAAATCAATCAATAAATAAATTTTAAATACTTTATGTGATGTGTTTTCAGCTGTATTCAGGTAGATAATTTATTTGCCTTCGTCAAGTGGACAATTTATCTTTAGTGTCGTCATGTTTTGCCGCTGATAAACAGATATTAACTTCAAAGATTCTTGTTTTATGACAATGCACAGCAGAAGCTCCTAAATAAGTTATTAAAAGAAAGTAGGAAGAAAGGACTAACCCTCAACGTATAGATGTCAGCAAGACGAACAGCTCAATACGCTAGCTAGGAATTGGAGATGTCAAAATCTAGCAAGAACAGCAATTTAGATATCTGGAAAGTGTTTTAGCAGACGACAGAAATCCAAAGGCACATTGGAATTGAGAAATATGCCTTCCGAAGGTTAAACATAGTATTAAGAAACAGGAAAATTTCTTTAGAAACAAAAATTGATTGATTGATTTGTTTTCTATGGCTTATCAACACTTTGTATGTTATTTAAAGCCAGAAAATATTTTTTAGATTGTAAGAATTTCTTTTTGAGATAATAATGATACAAGTCTTACTAATTAACCCATAGCTGGGGGGAAGAGATGGATTCATACCTTTCCCAAGGGTATTTGCGCGTAAATTTATCCACTTAACGAACCCGAGACTAATTGAAACTCGGTTCTCCGATTAACAATTCCGTGTTGTTATCCATTGCCCTACCTGCACATTCCAAGCTTAGAGCACCTGGTATTCCCAAACGGTCACCAATCTAGGTACTGATCAGGCTCGACGTTTCTTAACTTTTCTCCACTCATTTACTCTCTTGTTCTCCTTTGGTCATGTGGATGCCGTTTTTCGAGACCTCTTCTGCGAGGGTGTTTCAAACAGTGTCACGTGTTTTGCGTAAATCTTCACTATTCTCTTGTTCTTGACTGAAGATTAATTGTGATGCTCTTGTTTTATGCTAAAAGCAAAAGCTGGCGAAAACTACGATAAAGCCTTCTTCCACACTAGTCTCCGACTGAAGTCTGAAATGTTATTAACTAATTGAACCTTGACCTCATCAAGTTGAGAGTTAGCTGTTATCTTTCCTCTATAGTCCCAAGAACTTCACTTCTTGTCCTTTCTTGCACTCATACAACACCAGACAGTAACCATCTATCTTGAGTGACTCTTGGGGCTATTATTGGGTGAACATTATTGTAAAAACTTATATATATGCATAAGGGTAAAACGTATTTGTGCAAACAAAAATGGTTCCCCTTTTGTACATAATGCATAAAAAGAATCGTGATCTACGAGGGCCCGAATACAATGATGATCGTTTTTCATCATCTATATGAGAAATGCGAATGTCAGTGTATCACTGTGTCACACTTTTTCAACTTTACTCCGAGAGGCCGTAGCCCAATATATTGAGGTATTTATATCAATTTTAGGTCTGAAAAGTGACTTGCGTTTTATCTCCCACTAGCACGAACAAAATACAGGCATCGTTTTCATTTTCAGTATGTTTTCCCCGTTATCCTAAATAGCGTAAAGCGAAGAAATAGTTACCATTAATTTATATGGGAAAATGTTTTGAGCGTTCTCAGTCCCTCCACTCTAAAATAGTTATATGTCTACTTGTCTCGATGTCGAAAGTCCAGGTCTGGCGTAGTTAAAAATGAATGTTTGACAAACTTCTTTTTTTTTTTCGGAATCAGGACTATTTCGGACCATTTCGGAATCAGGACTATTCCATGAGCAAATTAAAACCATTCGGGGGTCGGATCCAGACCCGCAATCCTGAAATTTTGGATTCCCAAGTTTTCATTACTGCGATTGTTTTCGGCAATTTTTTTTTTTTTTTATAACTTAGAAATATATTTGAGAATAATCGAAATTAATTGCGAAAGTCACCAATGAAATAAAAATAATTGTTTGTACGGAAAGTAAGGACCTACGTACATCAAATTGTCTTTAAATTAAGTGGTGACAGAAGAAATATCATTAAACTTTTAAAAGTTAAACTTAAATATTAATGCAAAATTTAAATGCAATGATAAATTTTGAGTTCTTCTGTAGTTTATTGTTGCCTATCGCATCTACTCATTCTTACGTATTGTGATGAGGGCCAAAGAGCCCTCAGCTGGAGTTAGCTTAAATGCTAGCTTTTAAGCTAGTAATTCATAATTCTCTCTTGAAGGGTGACACAGCGTGTCATAGAGTTGCTAATGATAATGAAAAGAAAAATTCGTGCCAGCAGCTGATATTAAGTTTAACGTGCTTATTGTCACTGATAAAAATCTTTAAAAAAAAATATCTTTATAATTTTGATATGAGCTGTATGTCTTTGAAAGAAAAAAAAGTTCTGTTTGTGGCAGTGCCTAAACTGGGTCAATGACGGCGCAACATGAGTTGAAGCAGAATTATCGCATCAGCTTGTTGCTGAGAAACGCTGGAGGTCTTCCGTTGTCTGAAGCATTATCAGTTTCCTAAAGTATAACACCGTATAAAGGAAGATGGGATAGATCTGAGACTGTTGAAGATTGTCGCTATGTTTTCCCGTCGGAAATTAATAGCTAAACTAAAAGATCTTAACGCATGCTTTGACTGGGAGGAGGAGAAAAAATTTGTGCATTATTTCAGGGGAAGTATAGAAGAACTAAAAGGACGCCGCCAGACTTCAAAACTGATCCAGTCAGTTTTAAAGACAACTATAAAAGAATCGAGTAACACAGGTTTTACGTTTCTCATTTATGTGAAATTAAGTGTTTATATACAAAGGAATAATTGATGTAAAGTTACCTTAAAACGAAATATTAAACGAGATCGAAATTACATTGCAGTATTTATATCAATTTTAGGTCTGAAAAGTGACTTGCGTTTTATCTCCTACTAACACGAACAAAATACAGGCATCGTTTTCATTTTTAGTATGTTTTCTCCGTTATCCTAAATAGCGTAAAGCGAAGAAGTGGTTACCATTAATTTATATGGGAAAATGTTTTGAGCGTTCTCAGTCCCTCCACTCTAAAATAGTTATATATGTCTACTTGTCTCGATGTCGAAAGTCCAGGTCTGGCGTGATTAAAAATGAATGTTTAACAGTTGTCTAGGGATTGAATTCAAGGCTGTCAGCTAATTTGCAAATTTAAATAATTTTCATATTCACTAGACAGATACTTTCTTATTCAGGATTTATTGTCTGTTCGTCTCAAATATTTCAGCTTACAATTCTTTCATGCTACAAGTTAATTGCTTCTAACTTGCAATTTTGAAAGAATATTGATTGATTTATTTTTTACGGCTTATCAACCCTTTGCAGGTTATTTAAGGTCAGAAAATATTTTTAAATTGTAAGAATTTTTTTCCTTGGAGTTAATAATTGTTTACTGATACAAGTCTTAATAATTAACCCATAGCTGGAGGAGAAGATGTGGATTCACATCTTTCCCAAGGGCATTTTCACATAAGTTATTATAATGAACCCAATGGTAATTGGAATTCAGCTCCCCGATTAACAATTCCGAGCCATTATCCATTATACCACCTGTATATCCAAGCTTACAGCACCTGGTATTCCCAAAAGATCACTCATCTAGGTACTGACCAGGCTCGACGTTGCTTAACTTCTGTAATTGTACAGGAGCCGTTGTTTCAAAGTGATATGGCCGTAAGCCAAGTTTGTCGTGTTCGGTGTAATATCCACAAAGTAGCGGATCTTGTGAAGAAACATTCGGGTGCAACGCGATTCCTACCAACAGAAGTACGAATGAGTATGGTTTCAACTCTGTGGACATAGAAAGACGGGTCTTGGAAGTAAAGGACTGAGTCGATGCCACTATAGAATGGAGATCATCTGAACATTTGCCATAGAAATAGCGACAGAGTAACGATAGGCCTGTAACGTTTCGTCTATAGGGGAAAAGACTGTAGAGCGGAAAATAAATCATCCTCCGCAAACGATTTTGAACTCTACCAAGGCTGGAAAAATTTATATTTAGAGTATAAGAAGTAAATTCCACTTGAACAACTTCCTAAGAACTGTTGCATTGTGGAACAGACTATTTTAAATTGTTGAAATGTTTAAAATGTGGGAGATATTTCTGCCGCACCTTGTACTAAGAGCAGATATAAGAATTAAACCCGTGAAAAGATATACGAATATATGTCAAAAGTAATGTTTTCATGGAAAGTGCTCGGACGAACTTGGTTCCTACAGTCCTATTAGGACTCGCCATATCACCTACATTGTAGCAAACTACCAACATTCCCTCTGTATTCCGTCGGTGAGAAGTACATTCCAGTTTCTTACCGCGAACTACTGCTCTGTGGAACCGACTCCCAAGTGGTTGTTTCCTCGATCACTACAATCTTAATCTGTTCAAGTCTAGAGTTAACAGTTACCTTCCCAGCCTATCTTTATAAACTGCCTCTTAATGCAACCCTATACTTCAAGTGGCCCTCGGGCCTTCTACAAAGCGAACCTCACTGTATATATACTTATTCTTTAATTACAGTAGATGTAACAGCAACAGCACAAAAATAGAACAGAATGAACACAAAAATCCCAGGATTCCGAATCTATTCCTCATCAGAATCTCCTTCCTTCTCAGTTGTGCTATGAGGATTTGTCACAAATAAGGCATTCTTCTTTTATTGCAACAGATTTAATAATAGATGCGCGCATAGCACACCGAAACGAACGCAAAGCTTTTAGAATCCAAATCTAGTCCCCAATATAGTCTCCATTCTTAATCATGGTACAAATGTCAAGTAGAAAGTAATCCCTATTCTTATTTAATTACAAGAAATTTAGTAATAGAAATACGCAAAGCATACCAAAATGAACACGAAAGTCTCAGGATTATAAATCTAGTCCTCAACGTGATATCCTCTCTTTTCAATCGTTGTATATACCAGCCCCTTAAATGCTTCTTGACTGATTTCTTAAACATGTGTCAGTTGCCTTTTTACCTCATCATCATTGGAGATACGTTGTTCTCTGATTGCTTCATTTATGCTCGACTAATGTAGCTCTTGAGCAGCAGCTACCCCTGCATCTTCATGGTTTGTTAGCATTCTTGCAACCCATTTTTCACAGCTTTTTCAGTAATTAAACAGTAAGCACAATTATCACTCACCTAGAGGCTTTCACAGTTTTGCAAGGCTTATTATTCATTCAACTGAAATGAGAGCATCAACATGCTTGGCTTTGTCCTTATTTATCATTTACAGTAGCGGCTGACCTGGCACTGCAGAGCCTGTCCCTAAGGACAGTTTCTTATTTCTCTCGGGAATTACTATGAATTCTATTGATACATCTCCGTTACTGTGCTTCTATCAAATGCAGCTTTTCCGGGAAAAAATCTATAAATTCATGTGAATGTTTACAGTACTTTCTCCTTCCAAAAGTAGAGATTCGATTACGGCTCTTTGATTTCCAGGTTTTTCCAGAAGGCAGCTATTTTGAAAAAAGATCATATGTAGAGAAATAAAAGTTAACCGAAGAAAATTTAGATGTAAAAAAAGGAATTCTGACTAATATTTCAATAATCAAACGAGAACAGGTTTTGCTTTTCGTGACCGAACCTTTTATTAAAATCATAATGATTTAAAAAGTTAAATATTTTTATTTCATTTCATTTTCTGTCTGAATTTCTGGGATGAGAAGTGTGTACTTGAACTCATTGGAAACGGGCGAGCAATAACTGAACAGTACTAAAAATAAGAACTAGACAAGATATCCCTAGACTGTCATGACGTGCCAGTAATGAGACAGTTTAATAAAATACTCGGCGATGAGACAGAGTACAAGGATAAGCCAATTCATAAGTCAATTTTCCCAAGTTACCGTATCCCAAATTCAGTCAGAATTCGAATTTGTTACTGTTGTGGATTCCGGGATGAAATCCGGTCTCCAATGAATGACAAACGCAGGAATGAAATATAACAAATAAATGTATTTACACAATAATACAATTGGTAATACGGTTAGTAAATCCAGAAACGCGGTTAGTAGCAATAATAATATATATATATACAGTCTGGTAAATCCAGTCTCGAAGTAGGACTTCCTTAGAGACTCCGTGCTCGCAACTTCTACAAGCAGTTACCTCACACTATTACTCTACCTCCAACTCAATCACAATCACTGTCTCCTCTCTATTCTGACTGACTCTGGGTATTTAACGGCAGCAATCCAAGTACATACTGGTCGATTCCACTTGTATGAAAAAGGGATGGACCCAATAACAGTTACCGATTTCATTTTTCATGTTTCTTAATGTGCAGATTTTATTTTCTTTCATCTTCAGACGATTAAACGAGGCCATATGGGACACAAAGATGACAAGAAAACTCTGTTACGCCAGTCCTTCATGTAAAGATTAGTTGTTTGTTTACCAGTCTTATACTTTTTCCTGTTTAGGATTGAGTTTCTGTTTCCTTCTAAAATCTACTTCAACTCAATATTTCTCACGTCTCCGCTCCAAATTCTGTACATTTATTTACTATTTATTTACATTTTTTCCTCAATAGGAGTAGATAGGTGTGCCTATCGTCCGGTTTAAGAAAGGAATTGAGTTAAACAAATATATTAGCAGAAACAATAATACAAACATATACAAACGAGAGTGTTACAGCAAGAATGTTCGGTTCGACTGTCAGAGCTGACTGCTGGAAAGGCAGCACCTGTTCCTATTTATAGTTGGTTGAGTCCATTCGTGCGTATACCACAACAGTATCAGAAGAATTAATAAGAATTATCTCTCTTATCATGAACAGTGGAACAAACTGATTGTTGCTGATCTTTACTATTTATTTACATTTTTTTTCTCAATAGGAGTAGATAGTTGTGACTATCGTCCGGTTTACACACCTCCCCGATCTTTTAAATAGGAGTAGGAGTTTACCCCTTGTTTTCTTTTTAGGATTGGGTTTCGGGTTCCTTCTGGAGCCTTTTCCTTCTCTTCCATTGCCGGTGGCGCCTTGTATCTTGGTGAAATTATCACATTCCTTAGGGTGGTACCTCTTACTCTAACCCCTTACAAGGTGAACATCATTGTAAAAGGACAAAGTATCTGTTGTGGCCTTGTTAGGGCCAGAAATAAAGACACAAGAAAGGAATTGAGTAAAACAAATATATTAACAGAAACAGTAATACAAACATATACAAACGAGAGTGTTACAGCAAGAATGTTCGGTCCGACTTTCAGAGCTGACTGCTGGAAACTTCCCCCTCCAAAAGGCAGCACCTGTTCCTATTTAAAGCTGGGTGAGTCCATTTGTGCGTATACCATAACAGTATCAGAAGAATTAATAAGAATTATCTCTCTTATCATGAACAGTGGAACAAACTGATTGCTGCTGATATTTACCTGGTCTTTTACCTGGTCTCAAACACCGATCCCTGACGCCAGTGAAGAATACGCACCTATCTCAACCCCAAAGCAGGTCCAGTTCTGTTTAGCCTCTTCAACAAATAGTTTTCTCTACCCAATTAATTCACACAAGAAGGCGTACATCCAATAACCAACTGATGTCGTTGATCACCATATATATTACAGCTACAGCAGCTGCAGCAGCAAGGAATGTGTCAAGGGGATGATAGCTTAATGAATATCATCGCTCTTCTGGATTAAAAAATTATCCTTCTATTAGGCTGCTCGTTCTACCGAGACTTAAAAGCTCAATCTACCCTACGACTTTCTTCTTCTATGTGCCGTGTCCCTTCAGGAAGTAGGCGATCATGGCTCTCCAGAACTTCCTATGCCTCATGGCCCTTTGCCACACCGACCTACGCTCCGTCAAATGGAACCATGCCATTTCCAAGAGCATTAGCGGAAAATGAACGCACACAGCCACGTCCGGAACTTAAATTCAGTTCTCTGGTCAATGTCCATTGGAGCACCACATATACTGCTGCCCAAGCAGCAGAAAAGGGTGTGTCTAGACCATGACGGTTTAATGTTCATCGCTCTCCAGGATTCAGAATTGTCCTTCTTTTAGCTTGGTTGCCCCAGTGAGACTTAAAAACCCACTCTACCCTTTTACTTCACTGATAGATACAGAATGAATAGAGGTTCTATGCCTTTTCCAAGAGGATTAGTGTGAAATGAACTCAAACACCCTCGACCGGAATTTAAACTCAGTTCTCCGGTTGCATTTTCGACGCCGATAACCATTACGCCAATCACACCTTCATTCACTCAAGCAACAAACTTTTTTTTTTTAAATGAGAAAAATAAAAGTCTCATTAAGAAATTAGTGTTAAAATAATGTATATTCTGTCTGCATTTCCGATAAAAAGAACGCTGATTTATTAGAACTGACAACTTGGTTGTTAGAGTCACAACGTTTCGACCTTTTTCAGGTGCCCAAGCCTTCATTCAGTGCATGGCCGTAGACTTCTGTCGTTCCATTGGCCATGCAAGGGGAGATAACTCTTATTAGTCTATTCTGGTATTACGTCATTTTATTTATCCGACTTTGTGTTGCCGTTTCTGTTTCTTCTGCTGGACCACCAAACAGACGCTAAATTTACGCCAGTCCTGTTGAGTAGTACTCTCAAAGAGGATCCTTGCATCGAACGTCTATTCGAAATAAGGATTACTCCAGACCTCAAGTGGAACTCGTAGATTCGTACCACTGGGAAAGATGCTGGAAGAATGGTCGGTTACCTGTACCGCTCTAGAAAGTACCTGATTCTTACTGCTATATTCTATCATTACAAGAGTCGGATCTGACCCAAAATGGAGTACTGCGACTCCATATTGACTGGAGCTGTCCAATCCTTAATGTTTAGTTTTGACAGAGTTCAAAAGTGATTACGTGGCCTTGTGGATGATGAATAATTTTCCTCCCCGTAATCCCTTTCTCATAGATGAAACATTGTTAGCCTCTTTCTAATCTATCGTTATTTCCAAGGTAAATGTTCAGAAGAGTCCCACCGGTTCAAACCTTCACAGCTACGACCCGACATGCCATGGTCAACCGGGTCGACTCATCCACATTTCCCGCGTATTAAAAAAGGAAGTTACAGTCAGACAATTTCTTCTTTACAACTATTACGTTGTGGAACAAACTCTTAAAAAGATACCTTCTCCCACAACTACAATATTATCCTACATATCCTCATATTATTTTGTTCGGAAAATAATGTCCGATTTTACGGTAAACTTTTTAATTGTGTTCTAATATATGATTATAATAGCTGCACAAAAATATATAATTCATTCCTAATGATTAAAGTGGCCTCGTTGTTAATTTTATATCAATCCTCTTTCACAATTCCGTTCTCAGCTACTTGATGCACCCTGTGTATACCCTGTAAAATAGTATTAGGTTTTTCGGAAAATAATTTTTTCTTTTAGAATAAACCTTTTAATTGTGTTCTAATAAATGATTATAATAGTTGCATCAAAATATATTACTCATTCCGAATGATTAAAATATTCATAATTTATCTTAGAATGTTACATAGGCCTCATCTTGAACACGGAAAAAGAAGAGATGCGTTTACTTATTTTGCATGAGTTCAAGCTTGGTCATAATGCTTCTCAAACTGTTGCATGTTGTTCTCCCACTAAACAACAACAACAACAATAATAATAATAATAATAATAATAATAATAATAATAATATAGTTCATTCATAGATATATATTTTAGATGTATCCATGAAATAAGATTTGGTATAAAGGTTTGTAAAAATAGAAAATACTTTCGATACATCTCAATATTATAAGCACAATTCTAATCTTCATCTTTCATAGTTCTTTCCGTTCTCGTTCTTATATTATTCTTTTTAAATAATGTTTTTTTTTTTTTTTTTTTTTTTTTTTTTTTAATAATATTCACCTCGTAATCTGACTTGGAAGGCCAACGTCTATGACATACCAGAATGACTTGATCATAACAAACGAGATCATTTTTCCTGCTTGGATGCGATGGTGTGTCCAGATCTCAAAATACAGATTGTATTATTTCGTTTTTACTTCAGACTTCAGACTTTGGTCAGATTCTGTTTCGTTCCCAGCTGCATTCTTTGAACTCAGGAGATTTACAGAATTTTGAGTGTATCGTCGTTCCTGCTCTGTCGTGTTTATTTCTAAATATTCCCCTTGGAATAGTTTGTTGCATTTACAGATGATGTGTTTTACAGTCTGGTTTACTATTGCTGCTAATGGTCCGTGATTTCATCCGGTAGAATATTATCTTGCTATAAAAATATCACAATGACTAATTCTTTCAAATATAGAAGCATCAAAGATAATTTATTATACGTGGAGGTGTTTATACATATATATATATATATATATATATATATATATATATATATATATATATCGGTACCTCCAAAGATTCGTTAAAAAATAAGCATTCATGATGGGAAAATGCCTCAAACTTAATAAAGACAAAGTTTTATTATCAAAATTTTTGTTATTATTAAGAGGAAAGACCAAAGGATAGTTTTTTGATTATTAAATTTTATTTTTTTATCTTTTTTAGAACTTTCGAAATTTGTGTTTAAAATTTTGTTTTTCTTTTGTCAGTGGTGGTGATGGGGGTACAATAAATTACTATAGGACAATTTAGCGTCTCTTTTGAGGTGAAAAACACATTTTTTGGAAATTCTTGCAAAAATCAAATAATGGTCGGATTTTAATGAAACTTGCAGGAGTTATTCAAAAATGAATTAAATTACTTTAGAAATGTTTCGCGTTTTTTAGAAAATTTTGGTAGAAAATATATTTTTTACATCTGTTACCTCCCTCCCTCCCCACCACTTTAATTTTATGAAATTTCGAGAAATTTATTTTTCTCCGGTTTATGTTTATATTAGTTATAAGCAGAACTCTTTAGAGAATTTAAATCATCATTTTCTTTCATTTAATAAAAAATGCAATAAAACTAAGATATTATTTAATTAGAAAAGCTTTTAATTGTTTTTTATAAATAAATTATATTATTGACCGTATTGTCTTAAGAAAAACAAAAATTTTGTTGAATATTAATTATTCAACAAAATTTTTATAATAATTGTTTTCCCTTTTCTTAAATTTTAATTAGAAAATTCATGAACTTTTAAATCTTAAAATTCTGTATTAATTTACTGAGTTCAAAGAATGCAGCTGGGAACGAAACAGAATCTGACCAAAGTCTGAAGTCTGAAGTAAAAACGAAATAATACAATCTGTATTTTGAGATCTGGACACACCATCGCATCCAAGCAGGAAAAATGATCTCGTTTGTTATGATCAAGTCATTCTGGTATGTCATAGACGTTGGCCTTCCAAGTCAGATTACGAGGTGAATATTATTAAAAAAAAAAAAAAAAAAAAAAAAAACACTATTTAAAAAGAATAATACAAGAACGAGAACGGAAAGAACTATGAAAGATGAAGATTAGAATTGTGCTTATAATATTGAGATGTATCGAAAATATTTTCTATTTTTACAAACCTTTATACCAAATTTTATTTCATGGATACATCTAAAATATATTTCTATGAATGAACTATATTATTATTATTATTATTATTATTATTATTATTATTATTATTTCTTTGATTTCTGGCGTTTACACATTTCTTTCCGGGTCCCGCCTAGGGACCTAAGATTAGAAATGGCATTATGACACTTTCCACTGACAAAAAAAAAAAAAAAATTACATAAATAAAGCCCCTCGTAAAGTGTGGGCTGTACTTGTCAGAACAATATTTTGTATCTCTTTGAGGCATGGACTTCCAGGAATCCATTCAATTAGTCTACTGCAATATTTTCCAACCAGTCCTAGGGCTCCAACTACAACGGGGATTGTTGATGTTCCCATGTGCCACATTTTTGAGATTTTGTTCCCCTATGCCACATTTTTCAGATTTTTACCAAATTTTTATTGTTGTTGTTGTTGTTGTTGTTTAGTGGGAGAACAACATGCTAAGAATGTGACGCTGGAGTACAAATATAACAATATGTTATTATTATTATTGTTGAATGAGAAAGCAGCATCCCAACAAAGTGAAGTAGTGGCACAAATATATGAAGCCCAATATACCCATCATGACACCCAGTTTGATAAAGGTATATCAGGCACATGCGTCACAGCCAAATGTACGTCATAAAGTTTTAATAAAAGCTTCTTGCTTACGGACATATCACGTTGAAATACTGATTCCAGTATAATCACTGAAGTTAAGCAACGTCGAGCCTGGTTAGTACTTAGATAGGTAACCACTTGGAAATACCAGGTGCTGTAAGCTTGGATGTGTGGGTGGTGCAATGAATAGTGGCTCGGAATTGTTAATCGGAGAACAGAGTTCCAATTCCCGTTGGGTTCGTTATATTCACTTTCGCACAAATACCCTTGGGAAAAGTAGGAATTTGCACCTCATCCCCTATGGGCTAATAAGTAAGACTTGTATCACTAAATAATTATTATCTCAAAAACAACAAAATCATACAATCTAAAAATATTTTCTGGCTTTAAATAACCTGAAGATGATTGATAAACCGTAAAATACAAATCACTCAATGAAAGCTTCTTCTTCTTCTTCTTCTTCTCAATGTTTTATGGCTTCCAATATAGAAAGCACATCTTATGCCATCTAATCTAGTCGTCTACTAAACACTTTTAGAATGATACACCTTTGACTGTATAACGTCAAAAACTTTGGAACTGGTTTTATTCCTCGCTTTAAACCCCAGAAATTTGTTTTAAAGTCGGTCAAATAAAAAATTCCTAATGTAATATCATTTTAGTGTGAACATTCTTATAAATGTATATGGTATCAAGGGTGGTATAGCACTTGAGACGCAAGTTTAAATAATTTATAAATATTTTTTAATATATAGACAAAGAAAATTTAACCTGAACGCGAGAAGGTAAGGCGATCTGAAAAAACAAACAGAGAATATTTTTTTTTTCTTTTTGGCTGTCGATGTAATCTAAATTATAGCCACACTTATGAATCTGAGAAAACCTTTGGGATTTTAGCAAATATGGTTATTCGGGCTGGAATTGCAAATTGATATTGAATATGTAAGTACTTATTCCATATGTTGTAGTCATTTACTAAGCTTTCTTAATCTGTCACAGTCGTCTAGTACAACGATGGAATCGAACTGAAAACAGTAAGGGACGTTCTTTTGAAAAAAGCCTACTAACCATCACGTCATAAGTACCCTAAGAGTGATTCTTTTAAATCCTTTACTAAGCTTAGCCTATTCTGGCAGAAGGCAACAATAATGGAATCTCCAGGGAGGTTCAGGCCCGTCACTGTAGCAAAATAGACGCTGATAAAAAAATTGTTAGCCATTGGCTATTGTCTGCTTGCATATGAATCTCGATGATAGAGAAATGCGTGGATGAGTCTACTTTGTTTACAGGATGGCCCCTAAAGTCTTGTCACCCCATACCAAAAAGTAATGAGAACAGCATGCGAACAAATAATACAGTAATACAAAGTACATATACTGAATTCAATTCATTCACTTTCATTAACGCTGTCACGCATCGAGAAATGGGCACCATCTTTTTCACGTAGGAGCTCGTGTCATCCATCTGAATTAGAAAATTATATTATGTAGGAGGTGACAATACTTTCGGACCACCCAGACTTTGTTGGGTAACTGCAGCAAAACGACTGTTGCATTCATTGTTAGTCTTGACAGCAGTATCACAACTTGAAAAGAATTAATGACGCAAGTAACGAGATAAAATTATCGCGCTTCTCGGTGAGTAACACATCGGCGTCATCGGGATGTGGGTGGATAGAATGAAAACTTGCGAAAAAAAGAAAGTATAAGAAAAAAAGCACAAAAATAAGAAAATATGAGCATGAAAAAGAAAAAAAAAGAAAGAAAGAAAAAGAAAGAATAAGAAAATAAGGCGGAAACATAAGAAAGGGAAAAACAACCAAGTATGAAAGAAAGAACGAAAGAAAGAACGAAAGAAATAAAGAAAGAAAATGTGGAAATAAGAAAGCAAGAAAGGAAGAAAGAATAAGAAAATAAGAAAGAAAAAAGAAAGAAAGAAAATATGAAAGAAAGAAAAAAGGAAGAAAGAATAAGAAAATAAGAAAGAAAAAAGAAAGAAAATATGAAAGAAAGAAAAAAGGAAGAAAGAAGGAAAGAATATGAAAATAAGACTGAAATATAAAAACAGAAGGAAGAAAATAGCAAGCAAGAAAAAAGAATGAAAGAAAAAAAGAAAGTGAATGTGAAAATAAGAAAGAAAGAACATATGAAAAAAAAAGAAAAAACAAGAAAGAAAGGAAGAAAGAAAGGACGAAAGAACAAAAATAAAACTGAAATAAGGAAAACGGAGAAAAATAAGAATGAAAGAAAATAAGAAAGAGAGAAGGAAAAAAATAAGAAAGAAAATGTGAAAATAAGAAAGGAGAAAACAGAAAGAAAGAAATGTTAAAGGAAATATCCGTTAATGTTTACCAAAAGGTAAAAACCCAAAAGTAAAGATAAATAAGCACAACGTAACGAGAAAGAAAAAGAACAGAAATAAAAAATAAAAAAACCTATAAAATAATGATTCGATTTTTATTCACAAACGTGTTTCCGTATCAGAGTAAAAACAATACACATAGATTTATAGTAGACATTTGTAGTAGCGAAATACGTCTAGAATTCTATTGTAATGTAAGCAAAGAGTCTGTTGAGATTGGGGGAAATACCTAACCGATTGATCTCCCAGCACCTATGTGAGTAATAGGGAGAGAGGGAAAAGTAACAGAGCGTAACAAAAATAACATTGCCTCGGAAACCACTGTAACTTGAGGAACAAAATGCCCACGGGACCTACTTCACTAGACAACCGTGTCTTCCAAACTGCCAGCTGCTGTTTTCTCCCAACTTTTATTGGCATGCGGCATCTTACAAAGACTCGCATCTTGACCAGTTGCAGAGAGGCCCGTATCTAGACATGCCAAACTGTCCCGCTGCCAACTGGAAACAGCTGGACGTAACTGGTGTTGACAAACGTGTCCGCATTCGATCCGAAGCTTCTTATGCGTCTGTACTGACGCACGTATATAGAGCTTCTTGGTGAGTGAAGTTGTATTGATGATAAGGATTCGATTTCTGTTCATGAATGCCTTTTCGTAACAGAGTAAAAACAAAGCATATTAGCGAGATTTTGAATAGAGAAACACTATTAGTATACTTCAACTTGAAAAATAAACCAATTTCCAGGCCATTTTTCGACTTATTAACAATAGTGTGGCAAATACGTTCGAGCTCACCCCGATAATAAAGATCTGTTTTGACATATATGCGTATTTGCTTCAATAGCTGAAAAGAAAATAACAATGAGATTTAAAGAGAAAAAGAAATGAAAAGAAAACAACATGGACAGAAATCGTTGATAGAAGAAGAGGTGATAATAAACAAAAGATAAAATACGTAAAAGACAGAAAATATGAAAATTATTAAATTTCGAGCAACGTAAGCAATCGAACGCGATTTGATGTACCAAGTGTTTCATCTAACAGTAAAGCCCAAGATGTAAGAGGCAGACAAGACCATAGATGTTTCATTTATCGGTCTGCTCCAATGATATTAATGTAGCAGTGGTGTCCTTCCTCTGCTTATACGTCCTCCTTGTTCTTCTTGATCTTCTGTGATGAGGTGGTCCCATATGTCAACAGCACTGTGGATTGAATGCTGTTAATAAAGGTGGTGCCGAGAGGTGTTTTTCCATGTGACAGGATTGATATTTAAAAAAATATATCAGGTCTTGTTTACAAACGTCATTAAATCGAAATTGCTAGCGGCCAATTTGTCGCCTTCCGTTTGAAAGTTCTGAGAATGCCTTCGATATTCATCCAATGCTCTTCATCCAAACATATCCCACCCAGCAGAAACGTCGCTGTCTCAGAAGAAAGTATATATTAGGAAACTATAATCTTTCAAGCATTGTACGTGAGGAAATTCATTTTAAAAGATGAGTTCATACTCATTATTCTCACCTGTTGTACTGAAGGAAAATTTAGACAAACTTGCTCATCCATATAAAAGAAAAAAACATTATGATTAATTTTTGAATAGGATTTTATTTCATCAGAACACATGACTAATGGATAAATGAGTTCGATCCTCACAGGATTCCATATACTTTCGACCTTGTGCCATATGTAAGCTACGTTTAGAAAACTACCAAACACGGTGGACAGAACTTTTGGTTAAGTGAATCTAATTACCAAGCGGTAATGAATTCAATCGCAGGGTCTGGTAGGGATAAAAAGCCATATTCAGTGAAACAGACAGATTAGCGAAGTATTCACGACAAATTAACTGATATCTGCTAGCATAAACAAAAGAATAGGAACAATCTTCCCAGTGGATTGAATAAAGGGCTTAGTCCAAAATGGCTTATCAATGACGACAGACACCTAAAGAATACCGTTAAGTACAATAGCCGAAACGTTGAGAACACTATTCCTGGAAAATCAGTATATATATATATATATATATTTCTTTCTCTGGGAAGAAAAACTAAGAATTCTGAGCTTTTCTTCTAAACCAGTTGTTACCTCAAGACAAGAAGAAATAACCTGTCATTTAACCCATAGCTAGAGAAAGACAGATTAATCCATTTTCCAAGGGCGTTAACGCAAAGTGAACGAAACAGAATCGAGCAAGAATTGAACCTAGCTCGATGAATACACTTTTCGCGCCGATAACCTTTACTCTACCCGCGCCTCCTTAAATAGCTATAATTCAACTAAAAAAGAGGTGAACTTTTAAGAACACCGACTCCTACGTCATCTGACAGAGAAAGTTGTCTTTCTTTCTTTCTTTCTTAAATTCTTGCTGTTTCTCTTTCTTTTTTTTTTTTTTTCTTTTTTACTTTTAATAACTCAGTGACTCCATGCGCGGTTGTATCAATTGTCGAAGTTCTCATTGTTCCTCCCATTTGTCAATGTTTGGCCTTCCGTTGCTTGTTTTTTTGGCGGAGTTACGGGGGATCCGCCCCGGCCGGTTTTCATGTGAAACAAACAAAATATCATACAAATGCTGACCCGCTTTGCCCGGATTTTTGCTCTTAAAATATCACATTTAAGATCCCTGCTTATGTATAAATTACACTATAAATTGAGAACCTGTTATCGCGGCTCTCTCTCTCTCTCTCTCTTTCTCTCTCTCTCTCTCTCTCTCTCTCTCTCTCTCTCTATATATATATATATATATATATATATATATATATATATATATATATATATGTGTGAAAATATATAGAAAATAGGAAAGAACTGGTTAGGTAAATAATCCAAAGTTCTTTAGTATTTTTGTTATTATTTTCAAAAAATAGTGCTCGATACAAAAGTAGAGCATAAATATAATTATTTATTTAATAATATGATTCCAACACGCTACATAAGAGGTCTCATGCTTCAAAACAAGAGCCGAAAACTTCAATATAATTATTTGAATTAAATTGAGTTAAAATAAGCTCTGTTCCATGTTCAAGTGAAATTTCCAAAAAAAATTTCAAAAAATATTTCGCCTACTGTACATTTTATTCATAACAAATTACGCAGCACTTATTTCGATTGACTGCCTTACTTAGAACGATTACTTTGCTATTTATGTAAATGTAAAAATACTCTAAGTTGGCAATAATATAAGTGACAGATAGCTATAAAAAGGCACTGCTCATGGCTAATTTGTTTAAATAATGCACCTATTATTGTTTGCGTCATGTGTCAATAATTGTAAGTAAAATGATACACTAAGATAAGTAACCAAGTAATCGTTTTAAGTTCTCTGAACATTGGCGCCAATTTCCTTGTGCAGGCGAATTAAAGCCCAACACTACTAAATTTTGAATTTCGCTACTTGCAACTTTTGGACACTTCTTCTATGTGCTGTGTGCCTTCGAGAAGTGGACGATCATGGCTCTAAGTAAGTTGAGATCTTCACAGTTAACACCTACCATATCACGTACACTGGGACAAACTATCCCCATTCTCTTCATATTCCATTAATAAGACGGAAATTACATTCAAACTGTTTCTTCTCAAGAACCGCGACTTTGTGGAACTGACTCCCGAGTGGATGCTTCCCTGATCATTACAATCTTAACCTCTTTAAGTCTACATATCCTCATAACCTGCACTTCTTATTTCCTCTTCTTACATTCATACAAGCACAGTTAACTGTCTACTATTTATGATGTGGCTTTTAACAATTAGCAGACATGAATGACGTAAGCACAATTTCAAAGTTATTTGGGTCCTCATAAATGGCCTGTAAAATCTATTAATGTTTCTATTAGGTTGAGCCGTAAATAATTTCCGTTTTTGTTTATCAGCTTGATTCTTGAACATATAAAGTACAATTACATTTTATTAAATTATATATATATACTCTTATTTGTTAATAAAAATAATGTTCAGATATCTCTTTAAGAAGTCAGGGATCGATCTGACACTGTAATTATATTAGAAATAAGATTTCTTTTCTAAAATGATAGAAAAAATCAGCATTTTTCGATTCTGACAAATGACGTGTTTTGAGGACGGCCTTCTTTCTTTTATGTGCCGTGTCCCTTCAGGACGTGGGAAACCATAGCTCTTAACAATTTCCTAACTTTGTAGCTTTTAGTAAGTTTGTTTTTTTTATAAATTAATGCTAATTATTCTCCACCAAATTTGTTCCTATATTTTTTCGAGCGAACCAATCAACTTAAGTAGTGCTGTTCATACTGTTATTTTATATTACAAATATTTATTTCTTCAATATAATTTCTTTCTTTGCCAATGCACTTATTCCGTTAATCTATGTTCATGAAAGGATGCCATCTTAGCACGAATGCAAGATTGCACAATATCAAGATGGTAACTCTTATCACGCAAGCCTTTCTTAATAAATTCATTTTCAGAATCTATTTTTGTTATTAAACAAATCATTAGGACGCGATGGATTAGAGTTTTAATGTAGTTTAACTTTATTTATTTGGGACAAAACGTGTCCCAACATGTATATAACTATATAAACCAGTGAATGTGTTTGTAATAGACAGACGTAAGAAAAAATTCTTAAACCTAAATTTATGGGTCGTCATAAATGTCCTGTAAAATCTATTAATGCTTCTATTAGGTTGTGTCGTAAATAATTTCCGTTTCTGCTTATCAGCTTTATACAAGAAAATATATGTGCCATGCGTAAAACACGCTGAGGCGATCATGTATCTTTCCATACATGACTAAAGAGGCAGATATTTTCTTTCTGCGGTAAACCATCCAAGGCCATAGAACCCAGTCTATCCTGCTATTTACCCATAGCTGGGGGAGAAGAAAAAATTAATTCCTTTCGTAAGTGAATGTAATGGATCTGACTGGAATTCGAACTCAGGCCCCCGATTTCACAGTCCGAGCCATTACTCCACCGTGCCTTACAATTACGTTTTGTTGAATTATATATACACTATTATTTGCAGTGACCTGTTGCCACTTATAAAGCAGCTCTTGAAGATTTTTTTGAGTACGATTCTGCGGGTTTTGACGTGAAAAAATTTCGACGAACTCTTGAATCTGGTCTTCATTAGAGAAAGTTTTCCTCCTCAAAGCGTTTTGCAATAATCGTTTGGTGCAATGTCATGTGAATATGGCGGTTGAGGTAGAACAGACCATTAGAGTTCGAATGTTTTTTTCTTGTGTTATTCTTACTTTTTGCAGCCATGCGCTGATGTAGAGAACATTTTTCCTATTGACGAGCAACTAGGCACTTTTGGACTAAACTTTTATGGGCATATTAATGCTGCTGGATGTATAAATGCGCGTTTAGTGCTTCATTGCGTTTCAAGAAGTGCAAATACATGGAAGTTCCCACCACACGCACACAACATTTACCTTCCTTCTATGGTCTTTGGTCGGCACTGGAAATTTATCCTTGTAAATCCACTGCTTTTTACGTTAAACCATGTCATATGGAATCTATTTTTCATCACCTGAAATGATATAATTAAGAAATGGTTACTTAGGCCGGTACATTCGTCATTACGATTGGTGCTCTAAAGGGGAAATTAAATATAACTACAGAACGATAGTGAGAAAACCAGGGACTGAATATGTAAGCAACGAGGGAGTCTTAAGGAAAATGAAAACAAAAAAAGGACGCTTATATTAATTAGAAAGTGACAGTTGGCATTTCTACGATACATAATGAATAAAGAAGTACTGGAAATTTAACACTCACAAGACATTGAAGGCAAATGAGACAGAGGAAAAGTAGCGAGTAAGCGACCTAACGAGCCTGTGTAAATGAATGGCATAATAGGAATGGTAGCGAAAAGACAAAAGATACCAATAGAAGTAGAAGTCCTAGCAGGATTTATTATGTAGACAGAGTATTAACAAGATATACAGATGACATCGTATTTGTGACAGACACCATGAAAACTGTAAGAACTCCTATAAAAAAAAAAAAAAAAAAAAAAACGTTGTTAAGAGCTACAAAGTATAGGAAGTTGAGGAAAGCCGTGATTTTATACGTCCTGAAGGAACAAGGCACATAGAAGAAGATGTTTAGTGAACTCTGTGACTAGCTTTTCAAGTTCTACTCTCCGGCGAGACGCGTAAAGGGGTAAGCGCTAACAAGAACAGAAAAATATAAGAAAAACATATTTATGTGAAGTATAGTCGACAAAGAATTCTTCAACGAGGATTCTTATAACAAAGAAGCAATTGTGATAATGGAATGACCTTTCTGTGAGAACTCAGTGTCGAGATCTCATAAATGTCAACGATGCCCGAACACCTAGTGACACGCAAAGTTGTTGCTGCTACCTCAAAACGAAACTGAACAGGCTAGGCAGCTATAAATCCAATACCTCCCACATCATCGCAGAACGGCTAAGATGTCACAATGTTATCATCTGGCGCACATTTCATTCCATCCACTGACATCAGCATGAAACAGCGGGAATGATATATCGTCACATTAGGCAATGTTTTCCCAAAAGCCTGGCGTATTCGTTATTTCGCGTGGAGCAGCCATAACATCTCCCCATTCTTTACCTTCCTCTCTCTGTCCCTCTTATATATATATATATATGTGTGTGTGTGTGTGAAAAGTGTGTGTATATAAATATAAATAAATATATATATATGTATAATTATTTATATATTATATGCGCGGTACTTATTAGAAAGCGCTCAATATCAGAGATAGAGCTAACATATATGGTTGGATAGATGTGAGCTTGTAACACTGGGTTTCACGCTTTAGCGATCGTCAGTTTGTCTGACGATCGCTAAAGCGTGAAACCCAGGGTCACAAGCTCACATCTATTCAACCATATATATATATGTGTGTGTGTGTGTGTATGTGTAGAAAATTTGAGTATATACATATATATATATATATATATATGTGTGTGTGTGTAGAAAAATTGAGTATATATATATATATATATATATATATATATATGTGTGTGTGTGTGTGTGTGTGTGTATGTGTATAAAATTTGAGTATAGACAAAACATTATAACAAAAATTACAAAACTCTGCACAACACATAATAAAATATTAACAAAAAAAGAGAGAAGGATTTCCTAATAAACTTTGTACCAAAAACAAGTAATTTCTACGGACATCCTAAAGTTCATAAATCGAGTGAAATAAAAACAGCTATACATACACAAAAATCTGAATACATTAGCATCCCAAACCCCAGTGACCTTACATTCAGACCAATAGTAGCAGGACCAGCCTGTCCCACTAGCAAACTCAGTAACCTAATAGACATAATATTGCAACCATATACTAAACAAATTAAAAGCCACAGCAGAGACTATATCCATTTCCTTAGCTGCATACCACAAAAGGTAGATCCGGGAACGCTTATGGCAACTTTTGACATTAGTAGCCTATACAGTAACATACCCAATGAACTAGGAAAAAAAGCGATCTCATTCTGGATTGAAAAACATCCAGAAATACTACATCCGAGATTCACTATAATATATAAATAATTCATTATCGATAGTATAGACCTAATTCTAAACAATAACACCTTTGAATTTGACAACAAAAACTATATGCAAACCCTAGGTACTGCGATGGGAACAAAAATGGCACGAACATATGCCACCCTAACATTAGCTTATCTAGAAGAAAACCTCTATGAAAAGATAGAACAAATATATGGGGCAAATATAAAAACCCAATTCACTAAATATTGGAAAAGATACTTAGATGATTGCTTCATTTTTGGAAATCCTCATGGGGTGATATTAACCAATTCCATACACTACTTGAAAACTTACACCCAAAAATCAAATTCACGCAAGAATATAATTTTAACGAATTACCATTTTTAGATATACTCATTAGAAATAAAAACAACCACATATATATATATATATATATATATATATATATATATATATATATATATATATATATATATATATATATAATCATAACATCACTTTAGTCTGATTTTACGCTTTGTCATATTGATTTTCCCTGAATTGTTTCTTGATATATATGTAAATTATATATCGTTTTTCCATATATATATATATATATATATATATATATATATATATATATATATATCCTTATGTCCCTTAAGGAACTGTGTTTCTGATCAATGCAAATTCATAACTAATTATATCTTATCGTTATATCTCTCTGACCAGTGCTAAATTAAGTCTCATTTAAATATACATGAAGACTTACCAAACTCTATCTGCCACATAATCGTTGATAAATATAACGGGAATAGCCTCATCCACATGTAAGAAAGGCTAAAAATAATTAAATACTTATAGTGATAAAAAGAAAAAGTCAAGAATCAATAATATTAACTATGAACACATTTCTATCTTCACTAGACATACTTACATAAACCAATCCATACATTCAGTTAAAAGTAAAAAATAAAATGATCTTTGATAATGGCTAAAAGTATAACAGAAATCGCTCGAACATGCAGAACATTCAGACAATTTCTACATAATTTATGTCCAGAAAAAAAAAAAAATATAAAAAAAGAAGAAAAATTAAATAAAATAAAAAACTTAACCACAGTCGCTTAGTCAGTCGTCTTTTTAATGAAACTTGTATAAAAAAGGGATTGCTTCCTAAATACAATATTATATCTCTCTCTCTCTCTCTCTCTCTCTCTGTATATATATATATATATATATATATATATATATATAATCATAACATCACTTTAGTCTGATTTTACGCTTTGTCATATTCATTTTCCCTGAATTGTTTCTTGATATATATAAAAATTATATATCGTTTTTCCATATATCTATCTATATATCCTTATGTCCCTTAAGGAACTGTGTTTCTGATCAATCCAAATATATCTGTAAAAAGACAATATGAATAAAGATAGGAAAACTTCTCTTAGCTGACACATTTCGTCCTCTGAAGGATTTTATCAAGACAAATGTAAGAATTTTATTTTACAACAAGTATTTATAAACAGAAGCAAAAAATGTCATCAATTCCTCAGAATTTTTAAAGAACCTTCATAAATATACTTCAGGCTAACTAAAAGTCAAGCTAAATTATGGAAGATGCTAAGTGATATAATTTAATATCTAATAAGCAATAACAACATTTACTAACTTTTCTTTTTTTGCTTCCCTTTATCGCGCTAGACAGTTTTTCTAGGTAGAATCTATCTCGCACATTTATAAATCTACCATTTATCTGTGCATTAGATATTGCTTTTACATCTGGTCTGGGACTTCTACTATATATTTAGAGATTCTTGATAAAATCCAATGCAATGTAATTGGCATAAACGGTGCCAGACAACCTTCCCCACCACCGTAACATACCTAACTTGTGCCTTTTCTATAAAGTCTTTCATAGTAATTGCTTTGAACTTCTCTCTTTGGTAACTAGATTTTATGAATTCAAGCGCAGTACTAGATTGGCGGTGAGGTCTCATCTTTTTACAGTTGAAATGGATAGATGTAACCATAAGTTTTAGGCTAGCAACTTCTTCTCTCGCACTTCTTCTCTTTCGGCTTCTTGCTTTCCAGTCAACTTTGATCTTCCAAAAATTAAATACAATGTCAATCGTTATTTTTTGTCTTTTTAGTAATGTTTTTATTTTTCTCTTATTCTTTTCATAACGCCATGCGTCTTATTGGGTTTATTCCATTGCTTGGGGTGAAATGATTATTATATATATATATATATATATATATATATATATATATATATATATATATATATATATATATATTGTTTAGACGTTATTTTATAGATACAAATATTTAAGTAAATGCTCTGTTTATAATAAATAGTATTAACAACATTTACCGGGAGTATAAACAATAGATATATTAAAGTAATTGTCGGACTTAGTCCATTTCATTATATATATATATATATATATATATATATATATATATATACACACACAAGAGGAAAAACTATTCTTAGCCGACGCGTTTCGTCCTCTGAGGCTAAGAATAGTTTATCCCTTTCTCTTTTTAATCATTTTGTTCCTTTACAGATACCCCCTATCTGAAAATAATTTACACAACACACACACACACACATATGTATATATATATATATATATATATATATATATATATATATATGGTACGACAAAAATACACCCCGCATAGACCTCCCAGAAATACCTCCCAAATAATGGTAAAACATTAGTGTCAATGTTGTTTTCATCTAGTTAATGATTTACCATTATGTGGGTGGTATTTATGGGTGGTCTGTGCGGGGCGTGGTTTTACCGCACCCCTTATATATAATCAAAGGATATGGGTAGAGTTTTTGTTAAATTAAGTTTTTTTTTTTCTAAAATATTTCATTTTTTTTTTATTGGTGTCTGATACTATTATTATTATTATTATTATTATTAGCAACACCGTGTCAGAAGAAATCATTCAAGCCAGAAACTTTATCCTTTATTCTTGAGCACCTATGTTATTTTTTCTTTAATTACAAATCTTACTAATCCTTTTCGTCTGCTTTCGATATCGTTAACATTTCTAAGGAATTTCTGTGTGACTGAAAAATTTTGCAGTACATATATATATATATATATATATATATATATATATATATATATATATATATATATATATATATATTACAAATAGTATTAATAGTATAAAATAATTCACTTAAAATATATGAATTCATGTTCGGAGTTTCATGAATTCTTTTACATCCAATTCCCGACGGATTTCTTATAGAACTTTATTTACAATTCGTATTTTTCTTTTTTCTCGTTAAAAACGTTATTTTTATGATGACAAAACGTCTGTCTGAATTTCTAGGATGAGAAGTTATCATTATTTACATTCAGACAAATGTCCTCATTATTGTTGCTCTTGTCGCAACGTTTTGGCCGCTTTGTGCTAAATAAGAACAAGATGTGATATCCCTAGACATGGACAGTGGAATGAGAACAATCTAACTTTTACTTTTAAGTAAAACTGTTCAATTCGAAATTCCCTGTAGATTATCTGGATGAACAGAACCCTGAAGAACCCCGGAAGGTACAACAGCCGAAACGTTGTGATAATAACAACAAAAATGAGGACATTAGTCCGGGTGTAAATAATACAGTTTTGGGATGACAACGATAAATAACTATTTAGACTGATGAAGACCTAAAGGTCGAAACGCGTCGCACGAAAACTTTTTCCACTTCATCATACTTTGTGGGAAAGGGAAATAAAAATCGACAAATAATAATAACGAATAATAAACCAAAAAAAAAATACATTTCCCATGGTACTTAGAGTAAAGAAACCGGAAATATGATCACCATATTTGGTTTTACTAAACGCCGTTAGGTGGCGCTTTTGAAGTCTATAAAAAGGTAAATATTTCCCACCTTTCTCCAACATATAGAACAAAGGGGTAATTACGTTCCCACTGGGAATGTTAGTTCCCCGTCCTACACACAACTCTACTCACTTTTCAACGCATGGAGCTCGCACGTGTCTTCCAAAACCTCAAACTATGAGGTGAGTCAAGCTTCCTTCTTTGCTGTTTCAACTCAGCGCAAGGCTGAGTTGAACGCGACAATTGTAACGATGCTTATACTTGCTCACTTTTGACTTCTGTACCAAGAAAAAGAAACCGGACATATAAGTATGTTTAAATCCCCAATAATAAATTAAATATAAACCTTCCTTTGGTTGTTCGAAAAACCGACTTGAGATCGACTATTAATACGATGCTTATATTTACTTACTTTAAGTCCTGGATCAAAAGGGAAACAGGCATATCCAAGATACATTAAGAACTTTGTTTCATTTACAGTCACCATAAAGAAGAGAATAAACGATCTATGGTAGAAACGTTAAATTACTGTATACTTCTTCTTTTTCCAATGAGAACACGCATCTTCACCTGAAATACACACAAACTCGCGCCTTTTAAATTCCATAACTTCTTTTTCCTAAAGTAAATAACTATATGTTTGCTTTCTTAAAATACATATTTTTGCAAGAACACGAGAGTTAAAAGAACATGATTAGCCGAATTACTATCGATGGCTCTTGGCTTCTATCAAGCTCACATTCTGTAGGGATGAGTAGTATCCAAAACACTGTGACCACGCCCATTCTTTCATGTCGGACTCCCTCTCTTCAACAAAGCCACTGATGCAGACACTAGACAGGTGGGAGCTAGATAAGTAAAACAAAAGCAAACAAAAACCGCAAAAAAAAAACAAAAACGCTAGTCTTTTCTCCCGGAAGAATTTTTTTTATTTATTTGTTTGTTCGCTTTTTCGTTTCCTCGTTTGTTTTTTGTTTTTGTTTTTGTTGTTGTTGTTTTTTGTTTTTTTTTAGGGGGGGGAGGAGGGTATTTGTACAACGTGAAAAAATGAGATAGCAACTCGTAAGCAAGTAACTTATTCTGCAGGTTTTTTCCATAAGGTTGGCAATGAAATAAGAGAAAAATGACTCCAAGCAGACAGCTGGCGCGGCACTTGCTTATGTCAACAGTACTCGTTTGTATTAGTCATCCGTGCCCAGCGGCCTGCTCGATGGTGGACGGCAGAAGGAGATATTACCAAACATGTTGGTAAGAAAGAAATTACTTCACCCTCTTCATTTCAATGCGAAAAAAAGCAATGAACTAAATCTCCTTGGATATCGACCAAGTAGAACAAAAGTAAACGGAGAAAACATGACTGGGTGCGTGATTTTGAGTGTGTGTAAATGGCAAGTCATCTACTTTTGCAAAGTCATATAAAAGATATTGTTTTTTGTTCGTTTTTTTAATCATTTCACCCCAAAGCAAGGCGATAAGGCCACTAAGATTTCTGAGAGAGAAAGAAAATGAAAAGACTTTAGAAGGAGCCGGAAACCCAATCCTAAAGAGGAAACAAGAGATAAATTTCTACTTTTGTTCAATAGAGTGCGGAATGTGAACTTGGCGATAGGTGAACCTATTAGGACATTTTCAATTAAGAAATAGCATAAGAATTTTCTAAAGCCTACAAATATTTTTATTGTCCGAATATAAAATTCTAATAGTATGCAGTTATGCTATTTTGCAAACTATGCGAACCAACATCATCGTCCATGTCTTCATAATCAGATGTTGTCGTAGGGTCAATGGGCAACTGGGCATCATAAAAGTTCCCGCCTCATTTCTGCGCTGAGGAGGGGTATTCATTCCCGCATAGCGAGTCTTAAGCAAGTGAATAAAAGGGAGTCCATCCTTCCCAGGTCAAACCACAGCCGATATCCTCAAACCTGTAGACTCGCCTTATTCACGGACACATGGCTGTTGATTCAGTCGCTGGGATGGTCAGCGGACCTGACCGTTGACTTTAGTCTAGGAAGCCCTCCACCCAGAGATTCCGAGAAATTACCGCAAAAGCAGCATCCATAGCTAGGGAGACCACCCTACCCTATTTATGATGACCCTTGACTTTACAAAAAGGGTCATCCGCCCTTTCACATACTTTGTTTTTGATCCTGCTTTGTGTTTACTCATCGTCATCACAATAAAGTTCCGGTATGGAAAACAAAACTTTGTAAATTATTTGAGAATACTCTAAATAGTAATTAACATTCCTGGGACAATGATACAGTGTTTCAATTGACTATTTACCATTATTCTTGCAATGGAAAACAGATGATTATTCTACAGACCTCACAGATGCTATATTGTTTATTATGACCAATGCAAATGCAATATGATGTATAACTATGGTTTATAGATTATGCAAATGCTTTTGCCTAATCTACAAAACATAGGTATACATCATTTTACATTTGTATTGCTCACAATAAACACTAACTCTGGCATCTTTGAGGTCCGTAGAACAAACATCTGATTTCGGATCTCTGGTTTGCATTGCAAGAATAATGGTAAGTAGTTAAAACATGTGACGTTACATGTTGTAACAGTAGCACCCATAGCATCATCTTTTTTTATATCACAGCCTCCGGACTGGGCAAACAGCGGCTCGTGAGCCACCTGCGACTCGTGAGCCACCTGCGGCTCATGAGTCACCTACGACTCGTAGATATATGTCGGCTGAGCTTTTCTCATTACAGTGGGAATAAAAGATAAATAAGCAAATAAAATTCAGGCTTTATAGCTTTTTATCAGATATGCGACCGACATTTTTTAAGCACAATCTGTTTTATATATACTTACATATTTATATACTTATATATTTACTAAATTTGACCATTTTTTTTTGTTTTGTTTTGTTTTTTTGCACATGTTCACAACAGTGGGGCTGGTTATACTTGAATGATCGTCGTCTGTAAGCTGGAAAAGCTCTACACGGCGAGCCAGCCAACTGTTTGTCTCCATCGGAGGTCCTTTATTTTTTTTTTTTTTTTGTTTGTTGCTTGGTTTTGTCTAGCAGTGCTACAAAAGTAGGGCTTCTTGTGAGTGTTCGTTGTCAATATGCACACAAAAAAACACCAAATGTATATCTCCTGTTTTCAGTTAATATTGTTTCTGATATATTTTCTTTTCTTTCTTTCTTTTGAATATAATTAAATATTCTGCATGCATTCATTAAACATAAATTTGATTTCTATGCAAATTATAAAATGGAGATACCAAAATCAAACATGCACAACGATTTAAATATCTGGGAAGTGTTTTAACAGAGGACGAAATGTCCGACACCAACATCCAAAGGCGCATTGGGATAGCGACAGATGTCTTCCAAAAGCAAAACAAAGTATTAAGAAACAGAAAATGTTCGTTAGAAACAAAGAATAGAAGCCTGAATTGTTATATAAAATCAGTTATCCTATATAAGAGTGAATGCAGATGAAGAAGAGACTTGGAGCATCAGAAATGTGGTTCTACAGAAGGATGCTGGGAATATCATTAACCTTTTTCAATTCTTATTCCAATTTTCTAATGAGGTGTTGCATACCGGAATTGAAGTTATGAATAAATTGTCCAATGTTCATTTTTTCCTTGTTATATTATAGTACTTTCGATAATTTAAAAACGCAAGAATTTAGTATAATAAGACCTGTTTACCATATAATCGAAATTATTTGGATATAACAACAACAAAAAAACTTGAACTTTGAACTATTTATTCATAACTTTAATCTTGAAAAACAATACGCCATTCGGAAATTGGATAGGTATAATAAAAAGTCCAATAGCACCTTGTCCGTCATATTTAATGAAGCTTGAATGAAAGAATGATTCCTACCTAAATACATAATATACACATACACACACACACACACACACACACATATATATATATATATATATATATATATAGAGAGAGAGAGAGAGAGAGAGAGATATTACTTCAAACGTTATCCGCCCCATTTTTATTTTTTATTTTAAACAGAGTGTATTATGTCTATCGACCTGCACATTCGATAAAGAAAATGTGCTCTTCTGCATCCCACTGAGAGAAAGAGAGAGGAAGGAAAATAAATATTTAAAACACGCCACAAAACAGTTTATTTCGTATATAGTAAACAGTTACCTCAAAATGACACCCCGTATATGTTACATCTTTATAATAGAAAATATAGACAAACATTTCAACAAATTTATTTACATAAAAGATATGCTTTAAAAATGTATTCAATCCTCATTCATGAAAATAGTAAACTAATACTGCTGGAGAATGTAAATTTCTAGATGGTTGATTCTAAACAGCTGTATGTTATTCGAGAGTGTTCTAAATCGTAGCTAACATTCCTGGGATGATGCTACAGTGTTTCAATTGACTACTTACCATTATTCTTGCAATGGCAACCAGAAATCCGAAAACAGATGATTGTTCTACAGACCTCACAGATGCCATAGTTAGTGTTTAATTCGAGCAATACAAATGCAAAATGACGTATACATATGTTAAGATTTATTATATATAAAATACAATTGTGACACAAGGCCGAAAATGGGTAGGAAATGGCCTGAGGCTGGTCATCACTTACTATCTTAGCTAATCAGATTGAAGACCCATTCACTCATTACAATTTGCATATCCACCAAAAGAACTTATCCACCATCTTTCAATCCTACATATACCACAATACCGCAATACTCTCAGGGGACGTACAAAAACACCTCATGACATAAACATTAACGATTATAAAATTCTATATTTAAAAATATGTCCATGATGCGTAATGAAGGGGGGAGGGAATGAACCCAAAAACAAACTAAAATATCAAAACAAATACACAAATGAAAAGGATAATTGATGTAAGTTGAACCCGTCAATCCCTCAAAAGAATTAAGAGAAGCCGCTGTATTCTGTCTTTAGACAAAGTCAAGTAGCTCTCTCGTTAAAGGAGAGAGATGAATAAAATAAATACGCCCATGGCGAAAGAAAATGCTGAACCGGTCGAGATAAAAAAAAAAGAAAAAAAAAAAGAAAAAAGGAGGCCAAAAACAAACTGGGAAGGTTGGGAATCTCGACTTGGATCATAACCAAAGAAGCAACCGGGAACAGGCCAAGAACGACACTTACTCACATTAACTAGGTACGCAAAAGGGTCTAGCCTAACCAGGGGATGGCTCCAAAGGAAACTATCCCAATGTGACTTAGGGAGACCTAAGAAAGAAAATCAAGGCAAGCCTCGTTCAAGCGAACAAGGCTCGCCGCAATCACCCACCTTTCGCTAAAATCTGTCGAAACCAATCGCTTTCTATCATTTATAATTTTCATCTATGTTTTATAGATTATGCAAAAACGTTTGATAATGTAAGTCAGAAAAAAACTGTTGGAATTGCTAGGTAACCTTGGCATATTTGCGAAGGATATTAGAATAATCCAGAATTTATACTGGCAGCAAACCGCCTGGATACGAATAGAAAAGTGAATTCAATAAATACACAAAATTAGAAAGGAATGTAAGACAAGGATGTGTCTTCCTCCCCCCCCCCGGACTTATTCAACCTATACAGTGAGGCAATACAGAGCATTAGAAAGTTCTACCAAGATTCTTTATTGGCAGCCACAATATTAACAACATAAGATATGCAGATGACACAGTATTGATATCAGATACAGAAAGGAAACTACAAGAACTTCTATATGAAGGAAAATGAGAAGAAAGGACTAAACATCAATTGCAAGAAGAATGAATGCATGACTATCAGCAAGAGGAACAGTCCAAATTAAAATTAAAAATGGGGGATACCATAACCAAACAAGCACAGTAATCGTAATATCTCTGAAATGTTTTAACAGAGAACAGAAAGTACAACACTAAATTTGTAATAGTACAAAATGCCTTTGAAAAGTTTAGCGAAGTATTAAAAGACAGGAAAATTTCACTAAAAACAAAGGAAAACATACTTAACTGTTAAGTAATATTATTCCTCCTACATGGCAGTGAATATTGGTCAATGTCTTCACTGATGAAGAAGAGACTTGAAGTAACAGAAAGGTGGTTCTACAGGAAGATGCTGAGAATACAATGGACTGAAGATGCGAGCAACAACAAAGTTTTAGAGAAAACATCAGGAAAAGACCGTTGAACTTTCTAGCGCACATAATGTGGAAAGAGGACTTGGAAAATTTGATACTCAGATTAAAAGCAAGAAGGAGACGAAAACGACGCATAATCTACCCCAGCTGGTGTAAATGGATGGTAGAACAAGGTTTAGGATAGATTTAGATAATAAAAAGACAAAACTCATTAAAAGCTACAAAGAACAGGGAATTGTGGAAAGCCATGATCAACAAAGTTCTGAAGTGACACGACACTTAGAAGTAGAAAAATAAAAATAAAGAGCTACAACTTCATCCATGCTGTGCTGGTTCGATAATTAGGAAGTAAAATGAACGTGAATCACTAGTGAACTTTCCTTGATCTGGTGCCTTTCAAAAGATTTCCAGTTGTGTTGCAAGTAGGATTGTAAGAAAGGTAACAGAAGTAGGCAAGGATTATTCATAAAAAGTTGGTAGGGACAACAGCGATACCACATGGTGTCAGAAACACACTCCGCCAGGACAGCTTGCTATCTTGTCAAGTACAAAAATTGCCACTTCTGAAAAAAAATGTCACACGTTTGAATTTTGCTAAGTAGCATTTATGTAAGCCAGATACCTACTGGAATAAAATTCTTTCAACTGATGAGACCAAAACAGTCATTTGGCCTCATTTCACATGAAAACCAGAAAAACCAACAGAATTCAAGCAAAAGGTCACTGCCCCAACTGTGAAGCATGAATGTAGCAATGTAATGATATGGGATTGTTTTCTATCACATGGCACAGGGTTAGTCCTTATAATCGAAGAAAGAATGAATAAGTCGCGTATATTATATTAGGTTGGTGCAAAAATAATGACGTAATAATATCGTTTTTTGATGTTAAAAAATACATCAAAAAACGACATTATTACGTCATTATTTTTGCACCAACCTAATAATTCTGATTGATCGTCCGTTATTGAGTTAGCATTTGCGTTAAGTAATGCCTTTGGAAAGACGGAAGAAAAATACTTATCAAAGACACGTACATAAAAAGAAAGTAAAAAAGACAAAGAAAATGCTACTTTTGGGATCAGCAGGGGTGAATAACTTTATTATCATATTATATTTACCTGCTGTAGGCGAAATGAGGGGACTTGCAAAAAATATTAAGCCCATGCCCCAGTTTGATTTCCCACAGGCAATATCTCTCATTCGGGAGGGAGCTGTGTTTATTGCCTTTGCGCCTGCGGCGTGACCAAAAAGGGGAAGTGCTGAGGTGGGTTAGGCAATTTTTGCACGGTATTGCCGTTAAACCCACTTTAAAACTCGGTCTTGTGTCACATTTGGTAGCGACCTGGTCGCGCTGAAAAATACCCATATTATAATTATGCTTGTCTCCCCCTTCCTTATTTAGGGCGTACGGTACACCCTGCCATTACGTCATACATAATAGACTATTCCGTTTCGAGTGCGAGGAAAAATGGAAAAGGGATATCAGAGTCGCTGTTTGGTTTCAGTGAAAGAAAGAAAGAAAGAAAGAAAGGAAGAAAGGAAGGAAGGAAGAAAAGAGAGGAGAGACGACAGAGGTGGCGATAACATCTGTTTTACGTCTGCTTCAGTGAAATGGAAAAACTCATCGGTTTCAAATTTTTTTATTTGAAGTCTCTTACCTCTTTAAATAAATGATTGTTTTTACAGTATTTTGTTAAGTTTCTCAAGCTCAAATATTTAACAATGCAAGAGAGGAATTTTCACGTCGTGGAACGCCAAAGAAAATTCAAATATGGAGAACGTGAAATTTTCACGAGTATTGCTAAGTGACACATTGACGCTCTTTTTTGAATCTACATTTTTGACTTCTGACCTGATTGCTATTCTGGACAAGAGAGTTCTGATTCCACTGATATTTAATCAAGGGCATTTGCATGAAGTAAACGAAACAGAACCAACCAGAATTCGAATATATATATATATATATATATATATATATATATATATATATATATATATATATATTAATAAAAAGAAAGAACAGTAAGATATATAATCCGGTGTTCTTATAGATATTTTTATTTTTACAAAATAGTGCTCAATGTAAATTTACAGAGCATTAATATTATAAGTTAATAGACTTAAAATATGGTTTTTCGCTACACAGTTCCAACCATGTTTCAAAAATGGAAGCTAAAAGCCCCTAATTTAATTTTGTACTTAAATTAAAGACATCACTTTCATTTCATCCTCAAGCGAATTCGCTTGAGGATGAAATGATAGCATGAAACAGACTGTCGCCTCTAAGTGTTGACTTCTATGTTCACTTTTATATTTACACACGCTCTATCTCTGATATTGAGCACTTTATTCCATAAATATAGCACACCTTAAGACTATATTTCTTTATATATATATATATATATATATATATATATATATATATATATATATATATATATAATTTCACTCTATTTTCCGTATTAATCCTATCTTTTAACAGTCACCTAATTGATGCAACTCCCTTTCAGTAACTTTTTATTTTAATATCTTTCCCTTAAAGAATTTCGTGTACAGCTTGGTCTTCCTAATAATTTAACCTATACTTAATGACATAAATGGATATTATATATGTGTAGTAGGTTTGAATGTGAACACTTTGGAGGTTTTGCACGCACACAAATACACACACAGAGATAGATAGATAGATAGATAGATAGATAGATAGATAGATAGATAGATAGATAGATAGATAGATTTTAAATATATATCATTTATTACCTTAGGACAAATAATGATGAAAGAAGCTCGGAGAAATTGACACTCACATTGACATATTGAAAGCAAAAGGGGGAGAGGGAAACAGCGTGTAACCTACATAACGAGGTTGTGCAAACGTATGACAGAATAGGGAGTGAAAAAGAAAAGCTTACTATGAGCTACAAAGTGTAGGAAGTTGTGGAGAACTATGATCGCACACGTCCTGAATGGACATGTCACATAGATGATGATCATAATGATGGTGATTATTATAAACGTTATATTTAGGAAGTACACGTGTTTGAGTTGATGTCCTTGTTATCTTAAACAGTGGAATTAATGTCAACCGATATAGAAATCTAGAAAACCTGACTAACGAAATATATGTCTATATATATGTCTCACCGACAGGAATCAAACCTGTATTTCATTTTTACACCAGGGATATATATATATATATATATATATATATATATATATATATATATATATATATATATGAACCTCACTAAAAAGATATATATATATATATATATATATATATATATATATATATATATATATATATATATATAGTTTTAAGATATGTTTATGGGTTAGAGTTTAAGTAAATATAAAAGTGAACATTGAATTTAACACCCATCGGCGACTATCGGTTTCATGGTCTTATACGCAATCGTTAGGCCGTTGGGTCTTGACTTTAGGGTCCATATATATATATATATATATATATATATATATATGCGCGTTGAAGTCTTACTTTTGGCACAAACTAAAATTAATGCCTCACTTTGCATGTTTCGCTAATTTTGTTTTATTAATTACGTCATTAAATTGATATAACGTGAATTTGAAAGAATTATTCGTTATATATATATATATATATATATATATATATATATAAAATTCTGCGTGTGCGTGTGTGTCTCTCACTCAAACTCTATCTCTTTCTATCTCTCCTTCTCTCTCCTTCTCTCTCTCTCTCTCACACACACACTCTCTCTCTTTCTCTGTATTACAATGCATATTTCGACATTTATTCGATACGATCAAGTTGCTTGACTAATATCTTAAATTAGAAACAGATTTACTTACAAAGTGGGAGCCATAAGTTCACTCATTTTCAACATATGTAGCAATCTGTACAGCTGTTATTTTAACCAGCGTTTCTTCCGATTCGCCGAACCTTTCACACATATCTCATCACTCAAGTTGGAAATAAAGCACAGATCCATCTGTTATCATTTTTTTTTCTTTGATGATTTCATCAAAACATTTCCCGCCATAGGTTCCCTTTGAATAGCCACACATGAATTTGAGCTGAGTTTAAAATTTCTTTTACTATTTTACCCATGCCGCCAAAAATGAATTCAATTTTAAATATATCGTTTTCTAGTTATTGTTGTTTTTTCACCTTACAGCTTAGTAAACATCTTGGTCTAGTCCGCCATTATCATAATTCATATACTGCCATCATGTTTCGCCAGTGCAAGGAAGATAACTCAAGTGCAACGAAATGTTTAAAACCTACTAGATAAAAAATATTGGCGTATTTTATATATAGAATGAATCAGGTGTTTGAGAATACATCTTTAGAGGACCTTAAATAGCAAATAACCTAACTTAATGTTACTCGGTTTGCGCTAAATTTTAACATTTTGTTTCCAGACTGATACACCGTTCTTGTCACAGCGATTTGGAAGTCGCCAACGTCTTGAAAGCGACTGGTTAACAAGAGTAGGGACACCTCAAACGTTCTCACAGTGAAGCACAGAAAGTCTGTGAGGAACCCATGAACAACGAGGGCCAAACTCATGTCATTCCACTTCTTTCTGCGGGGCTTCAGGCCCAGTTCCACCGTTCACATCAAGCCCTTGGTTCGAGGCGAATACCATGGATGCTCAAGCATCTTTTTGCCTCCCACAAAGCCCACGTGACCAAGGTGTGGCTGGTTGAGAACTTTCCTGATCATGTTTCCCGCATGTTTTGGGCGTCGATCGAAATCGAGACCTGCTTAGCGCCCCCACAATACCAAAGACTTGTTGAATGCTGCTTTCGTAGACGTGATAGCCAAACATGAACGAAAACCACCTGATCCCGACCTAGTGGAACTTCAGAAAACGTCCTCAAATTTGAAGATGGTTTTTACTGAAGGACATTTTTTTCTATTTTTAAACTTTAACATGCGTGAGAAATAAAAATAATATATTTTAAAAGTTGTACTGATCGCTTCCTATTCCTATATCTTTTATTTTTATACTATAATTTATTCCGAATTACCTGGCGCACAATGTATACACCTCCTGACGAGTGGAGGGAGGGATTGCTAGAGGGACCCTCTACAAAACTCTGGAGTCGGGATCTTGAAGGTAACAACAATCAGCTAAGTGACAAACTTTACATTTGCATTAATGCTAATTATATATATATATATATATATATATATATATATATATATATAGTAGCGGCCATAATATAAGGAACGGAAACAACAAAGACATAAATATGTGTATTACTTAAAAAGTAATGCATGATTAGCAATGAAATTTTTACCGAATAAAGATTAGGGTGTAATACATAAATATTATACAAAGTTACAAAAATTTACATAATAGTTTTTTTTATATATATATATGAATAAAAATACAAGAGGAAAAACTATTCTTAGCCGACCTGTTTGGTCTTCAAAGGGACTTTATCAAAGCAAATGAAGGATTTATTTTCTTGCATGTGTTTATATATATATATATATGAATAATCATTTATTAAAAAATAAATATTTCTTGAATATTACTGGCTTACTTCTGTCTTACCAGGCTTTGAATTATGGCATTTTATGTCCTTCACATGTTTTGGCTGACCTTTCAACCACCTGATGAATATTCATGAACGTTCTCAAATTTAAAAGACTTGTTAAACCAATGACATCCATGCTTTTGTATAGAAACACGTGCAATAAAATAGATCAAACATTCGCCTTGATAAAGTTCATGAGAGGACGAAACGCGTTAGCTAAGAATAGTTTTTCCTATTCTCTCTTTATTCATTCTGTTCCTGTACAGATACACTCCATCTGAAAATAATTTACGTATACACACACACACACATACACACACACACATATATATATATATATATATATATATATATATATATATATATATAGAGAGAGAGAGAGAGAGAGAGAGAGAGATGGATTTTTTAGAATATATATTATATTTTATTCAGAAATATGAAGAATAAAATATAATATATATACTAAAACAAATCTACATTATAACCAAAAACGTTTTCGTTTTCTCTCTTTTTTAAAATATACATTTTTCTTTCGTTGCAACAACTATAACCTTTTCCTATATATATTATTGTATTGAGCACTCTTTTAAGAATAGCATTTTTTGGTTATTGGAATTTATTCCATATACACCAATATATTAACTTAGATACACACACACACACACATACATATATATATATATATATATATATATATATATATATATATATATATATATATATATATACAGTGCGCGATGTATATAAAAATAAAATCGCAATTGACTTCAACGACGGTCTCTAGACGACTTCGGAATTTTCTGAAACCTTTCTCTGCGCTCTCTTTGTTTCAGTTGGTGAATGCTGCCATAATCATTGCCTTTCAGTTCATCTTTGGTGATATACGAGGAGTTTTTTGGTCTCTCGCTCAACTGCACCCACACATAATAATTAAGGGGCTTGCAGTCTAGAGAGTTAGGTGGTCGGCTGTAAGGGGTGATGTGGTTACAGAAATTGTCTGACAGCGATGACTGGATTCTCCTGCTTGTGTGACATAGTGCAGAGACCTGTTGCCACACATAGGGTCTTCTAGCAGCCACCCTCTTGACCCAGGGCAGCACTACCTCTTCAGTTTTCCCAGCTACCGTACCTTCAAAATCGCCATTAGACACATCCAGCTATTTCCGAATCCTCTGCACTGATCTCAGATTGACGCCATGTTACAGTTTAATTAAAAACGGAACAACAAAAATCTAGAACCAATTAAAATCTATTTTAATTTTATTATTTTCCTTTTGTTTGTTTCAAGGAGTATAAATACAAGATATAATAATAATTTCAACAGATTTATAGAACATCTGACCCTAACGAGCGATCTGATGCGAAATTCTGACCACGCTCAATGATACACGTCCATTGAATATTTATTGGTTTATTGAATATTTTTTATAAGAATTTATTATTTTTACTATATATTCTGAATCTGAGATAACGTATCGTAACTTTCAATTTAAATATATATATTTCAATTTTTGTCAGCTTTTCTAAGACGATGTGTTGTTACTATTATACATTGGTTCTTTTGATACCGTTCCGCCATCTTTGTTCTTCTCGTGAGAACATTTCGACCGCTGTGTCTACTGGCTTTCACACCTGCGGGGTACAAAAACGTTGCAATAAGAAATATGATCCGGATGAAGCTACGCTAAAAGAACCAAATTATAACGGAATATATTTTACTTCTGTGTATTGGTCAGCTTGGGTTATTTCCGCTTCGGCATCCTACAGTGGGTATTTTTCAAGAGAAACTGATATCCGTTCGGTAAAAAGAGATCTGCTTTTTGACAGCAAGGATATGCAACAGAACACCAGCAGCACAGACATTTTTTACATCCAAGGGGACAGATTAAATGAATATAATGATATAGGTTTTCCACCGAGAGTGAGGGTGTGAAAAAAAGGCCTGGGCGTGTTAGTTTGCCACTCTGCACTGACTCTTGTCACACCCATTCGCCTGAAAAAGAATATGAGAAAATACAACATGAAAATTATTTTTAAAAATGCATCGTAAAGGAAAACGGGAAAAGGACTAATAATTATAAGAAGACCAAATGTGTGACCATTAGCAAAAGGGATAGCCCAAGATGTCGAACTACGAATTGGAGACGTCAAAATCTAGGAAGTTTTTAAGAGAGAAATCTAAAAACACATTGAAATGGCGAAAACAGGCATTCCAAAAACTAAACTATTAAGAAACATGAAAATCTCGTGAGAAACAAGGATTGACGAACACTGAAGTGAAAACCCGTAGCAACGGGAAATCACTACACTATATTTCCCCCAAAAAATAAAAATTCACTGAAAACCTTTTATACTAAAATTCACTGAAATACAAAGCTCGAGAGGCACTCAAGGTAGAGAACTGCTGCTAAAATCGTTATGATGATTGATGTGTATAACGTGAATATATTTTATTTTTGTATATTGCTAAGTTCCGCTTCCCGGTCATCCGTACTATTATGGTCATGTGATCGAAGTTTGAGTTTAATGCCGCCACTTCTCTTGCTGCTGTTACAGTGTAAACATGGCCGCTCCGCTAGCAGTGTGCACCAAGGAGGAACAAAGAGCAGTGATTCGAATCTGCAGAGAATATGCGACCTCGTCGATGATAACTCGCCGGCTCGCCATTTATCGAGCTTGCTGAATCTTCTCGTCACTGGTAGAGCTTGGCTACTAGAGTAGCAACTATAAGCACGAATAAGCAGAAGGCAGTGTGTCAACCCTAAATATATGTTATGGTGAAAGTGCGGATAATTTTTGGCTTATCCTCGTACAAATGGGAGATATGAAAATCGTGCAAGTACTGAAATTTAACTGTCTGGGAAGTTTGTTTTTTTCTTTTTTTTTTTTTTTTAAGAGACGGTGGAAAATCTGAAGGCAGATTGATGCAGAGAAAAATGCCTTCCAAAAACTAAAGTATTAAGAAACAGAAAAATCTCGTGAGAAACAAAAAAAATCTCGTGAGAAACAAAAAAATCTCGTGAGAAACAGAAAAATCTCGTGAGAAACAGAAAAAAAGAGAGCCGGACACTGAATTCAAAAGACGTGAAGAAAGCAACGGGAAACTGCTACTCTATATTTCCTAAGAAGATAACAATTCGCTGAAAATGTTTGTTTTTTTTTTTGTTTTTTTTTTTTCTAGCGTTCACTCAAATACAAGGATCGAAAAGCACTCAATATAGGGAGTTGCTGCTAAAATGGTTAAGATGATCAATGTGTATAATATGAATATGTTTTATTTTTAAATATCGGTTAGCTTGGGTTATTTCCTCTTCTGGTCATGCGTGCTTATAGTTAGTAATATTGTGGCCACGTGATCGAAGTTTGAGCTTGATCACGCCAATTTTTTCAAGGTCCTAAGGAAATTGAGATTTTCCAAGCGTAGCTTAGATGTGGCACAAGATCGAAAGTATGTGGATCTAACTCACTACTCAGTCATAATTGTTCTAGCGAGACAAGCTTGATAACCATTACAACACATCGAGGTACCCAAAGATTCTATGGAAATAAATTATACTCCCATGAACCCTTAAATTGTCTGTTTCTTGATATAAATAATATTTGGTCTGCTTTTACATTGAGCTTCTGGAATACATCCTCCTTGGAATTATCCATACAGATTACCAAATAACTTCATTAACAAACTATCTATCTATCTATCTATCTATATATATATATATATATATATATATATATATATATATATATATTTGTTTGAATAAAAACAGACCACTTTAAGGTTCCATGTAATAAGTTATTTCACCACAACCCCTTTAACAGGGCTATGGATC
>OZ010578.1:53876178-53908678 GCA_963932145.1 Acanthosepion lycidas | reverse complement strand
TATATATATATATATATAATTATTATTATTATTATTATTATTATTATTAGGTACAGAAACAATAATCATGAGCAGAAAGAGTAGAGAGCAATCAGGGGGACAGTTGATAGCGATTGACATTGGATTTAAATTTTTGCAGATTAAAGTTGGCTGGAAAGCATGGAGCCTGAAGGGAGTTCCACAAGCGAGAAGTGCGAGAAAAGAAACGGTCAGCATAGAATGTACAGCTCCATCTAACCAGCTCAAGTGTAAAGTGATGAAATTTTGACGCCAGACGAGTACTGCGCTTAAAGTGAAGAGTCATAGTGAAGAGCTCATTCGAACAATGACCATAAAAAGTATTTATAGAAAAGACAAAGATAGGCAACCTTACAGAGGAGGGAAAGTGACTGAAGCTGAGCCACCAGACCAATAATATATATATATATATGTGTGTGTGTGTGTGTGTGAAGGTCTGGTCCCTCCTTCCCCAATACTAAGTATGATTGAAAGAAATATTAAAATAGACCCTCTCTAAACTCGACCATGTATCTCACACCACTCCTCCCTACCCTCTCTGTTAAATTACATAAACTTAATACTACCCATCAAAAGTCTGAATTTTCATTTCATCTTTCGTTTAATTTTTTGGAAGTATTATCTGATGATCCAGCGTCCTTTAAAAGGGCTCTGGTGAAATAAATTATTATAATGGAACCTTAAAGTGGTCTGTTTTTCTTTAATATACATATATATATATATATATATATATATATATATATATATATATATACGCTTGATTTATAACCATACTTATATCTATGGCTAGCACCATGCTGTTTAAGGAAGACTCATGAAGGCCAGGAAAAGGTGATACCAACTATTTGAGATCAGAAGATAACGAAGGAAAAAGTGAAAGCAATATCAAACTTTCATTCCATGCCCTCCCCATCATTTTCTTTAAACAGATTTATCGAATATTCAAGCCAGTAGACGAAAATAAATATACTGTTTAAAATAAACGGGGCACCTACGTGTCTCGCCGAGAATTTCCCACATTTCTCAAAATCTTTCCACTACGAAATAAGCAAATCTATTTTCTACCAATTTGTTTCGTTGATAAAAGCATTTAGCAACTTAACGTTTTTCCCGAACCTTTTGCTATAACCACGTCAACTGAATTGCCCTCTTCATCTCAAGTCCTGGGATTATGGTCACATCATGTTGCAAACATCGGTTCTCATACGATCAATGAAGTTAAGCAACGTCGAACCTGGACAGTACCCTGATGGGTGATCTCTTGGAAATACCAGCTGCTGTAAGCTTTGATTATGCCACTAAACAAAGGCAAGCAACCAACAAAGTCCTGGAGGGGTATGGCGTTGAAAATCAAAAGACGTGAGCCATAATGAATCCAAACTTACAACTCGTGCACGTAATTATATATAAAGCATGCACTATCTCATGGAAGGACAACTTTCCCTTATCCAAAAGGCATTTGCGCGTAATTGAGTGGAACAAACAACTCGATTGTAATCTGAACTCATCTCTCTATTTTCTCATTCAGAGCCGCTGCCCATTACACCAGCCTCACATTCGTATTGAGGCATAACTCGATTTTCGAAGCACGAACTGTAATAATCTGTTCTCTGACTTTCTACAAAGATTTGGACACACACGCACAAGTTTATTATTACAGCTTACAGTAATTCTGTATTTATGTGTATATGCGCACGTATACATGTTTGGATAGAAAATATTTTAGGGGAGAGTATGGCTACCACGTGGGTGGATCGTAAGTCCTGCCATTCAGAGGATGATTACTTGTATATCCAATTTGATTCAAGCCTTTTCAATACGCTTTTAAGGTTTTATTTTTCTAACAATAATAAAGTATAACCGCCATTTGGGATTTTATTTCTTCTATTCTCTGTAACACACCCAACTTTTCATTTTTTTTTTTTTTTTTTTTTTGAAAGGAGAAAAGAATTTCCACCAAAGAAATTAAAACCTTCAATATACATCTTTTTATTTCTACTTACTTCTGAGTTATTTTATATTTTTATTTATTTTGCTGTTTTTGCTTATGTGTTTTGTTGTAACATGTTTGTTTGTTTTTTCAATTTAATTTTTATGCGAATTTTTGTTTAATTTTCAAAACAATAAAACAAACGAAAAGCCTGTAATTTAAAGAAAAAGAATCTACTGATATGCAAATGATTCTGATCTTTTTTTTATATCAACCGATGCAAGGTAGTAAAGCCATTAAGACAAAGGGTTACTGAGTGTGAAAAAAAAATAAGAAAAAAAAAGAGAAACATTATTAAGAAGCGATGAAAATAGAGGCGCAATCAAGAAGACTGGTAGTGTAACGAATAACCGACGCGGAAAAATTGATTTGGAGACCCAAGTTCTAATTTCCGTTTCGTCGGCTGCGTTCACTTTCGCAGTAATTCCCCTGGGAAATGAACGAATCCGTCTCTTTCCTCCCCCACTCTCAAATCTGGGTTAAATTGCCGGGCAGACCGGGCTATTTAGTCTTCGGTGGTGATCAGTCTAAAAGAAGAAAAATTCTGAATTCCAAAACATGACAATTCAAAGCAAATCAATCCGTGAAGATTCATGATCGCCTACGTCCAGAAGGGACCTGATATTACAAATAAATCTCATTCACCATTGCTGTTAGAGTCAGCTCAAGATTTATTAGGTTCGCTTGTAGCGTTGTCTTGTTGCTTGGTTGATTTTTATCAACACCTCTATGGGTTATTTAATGCCGAAATCTAAACATTTTCTACATAATTTTAATGTCACGAAAGAATCCTTTCACGTTTGGTGATGTTGTTTATGGGTTGCCGAAATCTAAATATTTTGCATGTAATTTTATGTCTTCAACTACAGATATTTTGTACGTAATTTTATACTTATAGGTTGGTTGGTTGATGTTATCTAGCGGCATATCAACACCTCTATGGGTTATTTAATGCCGAAATCTGAACATTTTGTACGCAATTTTATCCCTTCAACGACAAATATTTTCTACATGATTTTATACTTTTAGGTTGGTTGGTTGATATTGAGAGTGAGATCCAGAAAGTTTTGAGTACCTCTTGTCACTAGTAATGACTTATGAAATGGGAGGTAGATGTCCATGAAGTCACGTTTTTGTAGGGTGTTGTTTCCAGGGTTGATTTAATGCAACACGTACAATCCTTGTATATATGTCATCTAGTTCCTTTTCTGCTCGTTTTGTCATTGTCTATCCAGTGCTATCTTACAGCAAGTCTAACACAGTTATAGCTTTGAACAAATCTCGTTTCATTTGATCCAGTAAAACAGATTCCCAGGCTATTGACAGCTTTTGTTCATTGAAGTCCAAGCTTTGCCGTAGTGAATAATATTTTCGTCGAGTGCACCGCAAATCCGGCCTTCTGTCAGATTTTTTTTTTTTTTTTTTTTGTCAAAAAGAAACAATACTTTAGATTAAGTAATAATCAATGCACACTCTATAGAAACGGAATGGTAATGTCACACGTTCCTCTCTTCAATAAATCAGTTGTTTTTGTTTACATTAGAGAATTATATGATATCCCTTGTCTTTTTTTTTTGTTTTTGCTCAACAGGATAAATTTCATTTTAGTGACGGCTTGTTTCTCTCGAGTCTTAGAATAAATTACAAAACCATCCATCTAAAAACTGATATATTACATGTAAAATCTAAAAATAATTTTATATAGAAATATATATGTGTGTGTGTGTGCGCGCACACGATTATATATACGTGTATATTCACACGATCACCGATACAGTTATAAATACACATATATATACTAGGAAAATTAATGACAAAATGGAAAAAACTTTTCGCGTGACGCGTTTCGTCCTTTAGGACTTCATCGGACTAAAGTGATGTTTACGTTGATGTGACTACACCTGTGCGTGAAGGAGAGGGGAAGCTGGAAATTTAAACTTTTAAATTTAATCTTTTAATGTGATTTGGGTGTATAGTCTAACCAGTATAATTTAGTTTCTCTTTCTTTTTGTTCATATTTTTATCACTTTTGTTATTGTGAATATTTTGATCATAGATTTGCCAAGAAAGGTGAAATGTTGCAATGACCTGGACGCAACTTTACTGTGGATAATCTAGCGATTAAAGCACTTTCTATACATTTTCGTCTTTTTAAATTACTTTCTGTTATAATTAAAGTAGCATTCGTTAAATCGAAATTATAGTTACGATGAGCATCTGAAGGGCGAAACGCGTCATACGAAAAAAAATTTCCACTTTGTGATTATTTTCGCTAACATTAAATTTTAACATTTTATATACTATTTATCATGGTATATAAAAATTTATATATCATTTTCACCTCATATACACACACACACACACATATATATACATATTCAGTTATATGGATATGAGTTTGTCACCCTTTTGCAATCATCAGACAAACTGATTTATTTCTTGAAAATTGAACTCATATCCATACAACTGAATATGTTAGCTCTATCTCTGATATTGAGCACTTTCCAATAAGTACCGCGCGTATAATTATATATATATATATATATATATATATATATATATATATATATATATATATATATATATATATATTGTAATCGCAATGGTGAGATTAACTGTTCTCTTGCGAGGAAGCATTCGGCTTTCATTGACCAAACAGTTAGCATTAAATTCTGTTGAAATTTGCAAAATCTTTCTTTTAAACATTTTCAGAAAAATATGTTTCTCAAGTTATATATATACTTCGGTAGTGTAGTGAAATTGATTCTCGTTTTCTTTCAACCAACTGTTACTCAATATCAGATAAAGCTTGATAAATAGCTACAGGAAAGAAAAAAAATATACAGGCAAGCACAGAATGTTTCGAAGACAAAATAGTCCTGCAGGTGACATTATGCCATACATTCCTGCAGGTGACATCATGCCACTCACCTGTTTGTTAGCATTATGATAGCAAAGAAAATGTATTCTTCTGTCCGGTCGTTTGAAAATTAGAAACTTGATGTCAACTATTTAAGATCTTCTCAGAAAAGACAGAAGCAAATTTATGGCTGTATTGAATCGATGAAATCGTTTAGTATTGGGTATTTTAATGTCCACCATTCCCTAGAGCAGACGAATTTTGTAAGAAGCAAGGTATTTTAACAACGAATGATGCTTTTTCTTTCAATGAAAACGTATCCTGGTTATATTAGCAATAAATCCATGTAAAATAATTCCAAACACTACATGCACTTACGTACACGCACTAACAATTATATATATATATATATATATATATATATATATATATATATATATATATATATATATATATATATATGGGGGAGTGAGATAGTAAAGTTGCAATTATGTGAGAGGGTCGCGTTCGTAAAATATTTTTAGCTATATACCGCCTACTGCACCTGAACCTTTGTGGCATTTGTTCAGGTGTAGACATTAGTTTTAGCGTACCTTACATCCTGAACTTTCAGATTCCGCTGTCTAGGGCACCTTGAAAAAGCCGCTTCTTGTATGTTTGTTCCCGACGACGTACAAAAGGAAGTAGGCAGGAAATACAAAATAAAGATGGCGGGTGGAGGGCGAGGACAAGGAGGGAAACATAAAAGTGAAAGACGAGATATTATTTCATTGGCGGTGCTTAGAATCTTGCTGGCAGACTTGCTTCGCAAAGACGAGTTCCTTAAAATCAAACGACACCATGTGAAAACCTAGTTTTCCTTATAAATAAAAGTTTTACTATACGTGATTTCAAAGGCTTGACGTCAGATCCACAGAATTAAGTAGACTTTAATTCAATAACACCTCGGATAAAAGATTTCGTCATTCAATTCTATTCGTTATGTTTACGATCTTCTACAAGTTAATTTGTTTCTTGGGATTACTTTTCATTACCATGTTCCCTTATTTTCTTATATTAATAACATCATTGGAAAATTCGTAAACTTAACGAATCTGCACATATGCTAGGCCACAAAAATCTCCTGAGCTGACCAAGCATAGAAATGAATACAACATGGGAACCATTATTGAGGAGTGCCAGAGTAAAGCAATAATAACAACGAAAATTGCAATATGAGCTCTGGTAAAAAATATGTAATGATAACAACAAAAAATGCAATTACTGATAAAAATGGTTGCTGAAGACATTAAGTTTATAAGTCCCAGAAATGCATAAACAGATGACCTTAAGGACACATGGATAAAGGACCCAAATAGTGTGAGTTCAATACCAGGTTAAGACAGTGGAGAACTTATGGAGAGGAACTAACAGGGGATAACTAACATGGCACGTGGAATTAGTAGTCTACCCCAGCGTGCGAAATAAAGGGTTCAGTTTGACATTCTAACCATCTGAAGAAGGCCGGAGCGTACAACGTACACAAAAAGTTGTGATAAATAGTCTGAATAATGTAAATAGTGTAATGTCAATCTGTTATAATTTATAGCACAGGCATACCAAACGCAAAGGTGCATTAAGTTACGAGGGAGATGCAAATTGCAGTGGATCCCGAGCGCCCCAAATCCGTATAATGTAACAGTAACAGCTTCAGAAAGCACATAAGAACGAAAAAAAAAGGACAAAATTCTGGGAATTGAAATGCGCAAGAAACCAGAAAGAAATTTACTCAGAAACGAGAAGTAAGAATAGAAGTAAAAAGCCCAAGTAGCGTCCAGTTGGCAGGCAAAAGAAGAGGAGTGTAATACAGAGCCAGTCCAATGGTCAGGGGTCTGCTTTTTTTCTCCAGCTCTCTCCAAACTAGTACTTGGCGAGAAATCGCCAACTTATATTAAGAGAGACCAACAACAACCACAGGTCTCGCAAAATACTAAAATTCTCAGGGAAAAATAAGCTGAGATTTGTTACGAGAAATGAAATTATAAAATGGTTAGAAAGTGTATTACGACTAGGCTCGTAGCACAAAAGGAACTAAAAAGTCCTTAGATAAATTCTAAAACTAAATGAAATTAAATTACATAGTGTGTAGAGAATACGATGAAAAGGTCACGGTCGAAACGTCCTATTCGTTCCTGTTTGAGAGCGGCCAACGGCGGTTACGAGACAGTGGGCCAGAAGTAGGTCAGTTGCTTAGTATTACCAATGATGATGGCATCAACTCCACTGGCTGGATCATCAACTTTTGAGTGGCCCCACTGGTAGAAGAGCATTTTCTCGTATTAAAATCAATTTGCATCACATTCCCAACTGAGGAAAAGGTGGGGACAAATTTTTGTGGGTAGTCATATGCCCCTAATATGAGAGAGAGAGTCCGAGACATTATTGTAAAGTACCATCTCGTCAGGTAGCTAACTAAGAATTGAGTCATCGTCCCTTTCTCGGAAAGAAACTTAAAGACACCCTGCTGACATTAAAACTGTTTATTTGCACTTGGCGGGCTGGTCAATTCAAGCTACTGCAAATGAATGAAAGTGCCGACGGATAAATTTATTAAAATTTGAGGTAAACATTGAAAATGGTTCACCAAAAATAGTCGATAAGTCGCATACGGCTCGCGACACCTGTTATAGAATGGTTCAACTCATGTATGGAAAAAAAAACACGATTTAACGTTATCGGCAATTTAACTTTATGTCAGGTTGATATGCTTAGCATTTATGTGGTCCTTTGAAAGAGAAAAGAAACATACTAGATTTTACCATTCACCTAGTCTCACATTAGGCATTAGTGTATACATGATATACTAACTTATTATACTAATGGAAGGAAGGCATAACATAATTCAAAGAAATCAATTTCAAAATGAGTTACACCTGTAAAAAATGTATATACAAAACTAGAATATGCGCATATGTCATACAAACATGTCAATATATATATATATATATATATATATATATATATATATATATATATAAATGACAATAGGAAAACTGTAGTTATTGCTGACGCGTTTCGTCCAATGCGGACTTTCTCAAAGCAAAAAACGAAATTTTGTCCACATTGAACGAAACGCGTCAGCAATAACTACAGTTTTCCTATTGTCATTTATATTTATAAATATTGTCTTTTCTACAGGTTAACTATGAGAAATTTTCATATCATTCATATATATATATATATATATATATATATATATATATATATATATATATATATATATATATATATATATGTATATGGGCGCGTGGCCAAGTGGTTAGCTTTCTGGCCATAAGACTCGAATCTCACCACGGTTGATTTGTCAGGAAGTAGATTTCTTGATGTTATCGGTCTGGAGGGGGTGATCCCAGCGTGCAACAAATTTGGAAAGTGCCTGAAAAACATACCACGAGTTTACCCAAGCCTTATGAGTGAAATTGAGTAGACGTCGATAGCAGTGCTAGCACGAAGTCATAAGTCATTGTGACCGAGGGTTTGCGTGTGCTGGCCTTGTTTAGATTGTTAATCACGCTAGATAACAGGCTCTCTCCCAGAAACTGTAACTAAGGTCTGCTCAGCATAGTTGCAGTATAAACCACAGGTGGGCTCTGTGGGTGTTGAACTAACACAAATGTGCGTGAGCGAGCGTCTGCAATAGAGATCGTCTAGCCACTCTAATAGACGGGTATCTTCGAATACGAGTGGCCAGCTAATATATATATATATATATATATATATATATATATATATATATATATATATATATATATATAGGAAAAAGAGTGAGACATATCATGGCAGAGCCACACATCTCTCTATCTCAAGTTGAATTTTGAAAATCATAGGACTGAGAAACCGTTAAAGTTACAATAAATATTCTTAAAACTCAAGTTGCATTTTCAACTTATTTTTTCTATATTTTTCCCCCTGTGGGATATATATAAAAAAAAAAAAAACTTACTTTCTGATATATATATATATATATATATATATATATATATATATATATATATATATATATATATATATATATAATGACTTTCTGAAGAATATATATATATATATATATATATATATATATATATATATATATATATATATTTATTTATTTATTTTTCAGAAAGTCATTTATTCGTGTAGTTCACTACTATTGATAAGCAGAATTTTTTTCCTCCTGATAATGGCCATGCTGACCGAAACTATTTGAGGAATCTAATGGAAATAATAAAACAAAAAAATATTAATATATACCCCAGTGTGTCTGGAAATTTTTAATTTTTAATTTCTCAATATTTTTTATTGTTCAAAACACACACGTATACACACACACACACAGACACACACACACACACATATATATATATATATATATATATATATATATATATATATTTGTATATATATTTGTTTTCTCGATTTAATGAATGGAAAAATTATGCTTCAGTTTTGTTCTTTCGGCTAATCTATTACCCAATTTAAACAATCTTATCTGTTATACTACGATGATAAATGGTAATTTCTGAACCAAAAAGGAAAACAGACGTATTCAAGAAACTTTTTTTAACTTTATTTCAATACATACAACATAAAATGAAATATTATTTTAATTACCTTCATCCCTCAGCAATGTTTATTGTTTAAATAAGCGATGATTAGAATTGTAATAAAACCTTCTTTTCTTCGTTTTTGAGAATTGACAATAAAAATAAGAAAACATTATTTATTTCCTGAATTGTTTAATTACAGTATTTTTTTTTTTTTATTAGATTGTATATTAGAAATTTAAAATTAAAAATAAATACATTAATTCTTTACAAATATATGCAGGCAGCGTTCGGTTCTAACAGACCCGTCATAAGACGGTTTGGTCGTAAGATATAATAATAATAATAATAATAATAATAATAATAATAATAATAATAATAACAATTTTTATTTAACTCTTCTTTCTCACACTCTTTTCATCTACCCTTTTCTGTGGCTCTCTTTCTTCTCTTTCTATCGTTACCTGCTGTTTACTACTTCTCTCTCATTGTCTTTATCCGTTTAATATCTTTTATCGGGAGGAGATACCGACTTTCATAAACTTGCTTAGCTTTGTCTGAATCGTTTGTTTGTTTTTTTTTTTGTTTTTTTTTCTCATCATAAATTACACGATATGGTATTATGTATTATCATATTACGTATTATTCATTCAATCCTTGCAAATCGTTCACTGTTTGGGTTCATTGTTTCAAATTGTGCAAGGCTTTTATTGAGTTGCGAGAACCTTTCTGATAATCTCTTACTTGTGAACATCCGTTGTGGCTTCTCCTCCCCTCTCTCTTTCTTGGCCTCTCTCCTTTCTTCTTCCACGACTTTTTCTTGTTCCAAATCTGTCAACTCTTCATTTGTAAGTTCTCCCAATTCCTCATCAAGCAACTCCTCGACATCTTTTATACCAAACTCCAACGAAAGGTCTTCTGCCAGTTTCGCTATTTTGTCAAGTATCACATCAAGTTCGTTTTCACTTTCAAAGCCAGCCAAAGTATTCACGTAACACTTAACACAGTTTCCAGACACCGTTCATGAATTTTTCAGTTACATTTTCCCACGAAATAGCAACATTTTTTATACACTTAAGAATATTATAGTCCTTCCAAGTCAGGCAATAATATTTCTGGGACGACATCTGTAGCAGTTATTGCTTGGGAGAAGGTGACTCGCAGATAATTTGCCTTAACAACAGCAATTGAACCCCGATCCATAGGTTGAATAAGGGGGGTATGGGGGCCAAAAAAACACTTTCACATCCGGATGGAGATCATTTAAGTACGTGGGATATCCAGGCGCATTATCAAGCATCATTAAAATGTTGAAGGAAATTCCTCTCTCTAGACAATACTCACGCACTTGAAGAATAAATCAAATAATGGACCAGTCTTCGAACAGTCCCTGGGTCATCCATTCTTTATCGTTCGAACGATGGTAGACTGGGAAAAAGTGTGCTTGCTAACGTTCTTGAATGCTGGCAGGTTATCGCTGTGGTAGATAACGAAAGATTTAAGCTTGAACCCTGCGATGTTCCCACCAAGTTGAAATGTTAGCCTGTCCGAGAACGTTTTAAACCCGGGCATGCTTTTGCATTAGTTTCCAAAATAACCTCGTTTCATCTACATTAAAAATCTGTTCCGCACGATAGCCCTCTTCGATAATTATTTCAAGCTTGTTAACAAACTTACGTGCTCCTTCCTCATCTGCACTCGCTGCTTCTCCAGTCACACAAACATTATGCAACTGGAACTGCAGCTTAAACCGCTTGAACCACCCAGTAGTTATCACAAACTTCCATCTCCGGCGCGTCTGAAATAAACCTCCTGCCTATGTCTGGACAATATAAAGACTGGTATCTCTTTTTGAGTTTTGTCTTCGATCCAAACGTGAAGTAATTTCTCCATTTCATGGATAGATCTGGCATGTTGCTTCGTAATAACGGTAGAACGCATAGGGGATGAATCTCTCATGGCTTCACGGATCCTATCATTATCCTTAACACAGTTGAATGGGATAAGTTCATCGCACGTGCGATCACACTAACTTTGTTTCCTCTTTCATATTTTTTCATAACCGTCATTTTGGTCTTCAGATCAATTGCCTTTCTTTCCTTCTTTGGAGGCTTAGGAGTAGGCAAAGATAATTTCATCTTACAAGATATCGTGCGGTGTTTTGAAAGAAATTTTAGAAGACCCGGTTATAACTCAACTGTACTGTAACGGGTTACTACTGCATCTGGGTGGCTATGCGTAAACTGTCATATGTAAGCAACACGCCCGATGCCCTCGCTTACTTTCACTTTTCAGACGTACAAGTTTTAACCACACACACACACACATATATATATATATATATATATATATATAATTATTTATTTAAAAAAAAAATTTATAACATAAATATGTTATAAAATCACTACAAAAATAGCCATTTTGTTTCAACACCCTCGGTGTCTTATCCAGTGATTATATATATATATATATATATATATACAGTGGGCTATGATAAGTTTTTAGTTTTTAGCCACCCTTAATTACAGCAATATTGGCTTGTGTAATAACGTATCTTCTTTTTTTCATACAACACCGTGTTAATATCAAGGGACTCTAATCTATGAACGATATTTCACTTATATTTTGCAATGAAAGTTCGCGAAAGTAAGGAAATTGTTGAGTTTCAAAGAGGGCAAATAAGAGGATAGCATCAGTGTGGTAAGTCAAATAAAGAATAGGTTTTTCCAGGTTAATCATCAAACGGTTAATAATATTGTCAAGATATTTAAGGCCATTGTCGTGTGGAACAACGTTCAGGAAGTCCAAGCATCGTGTCTGAGTGAACGAAAAGAACGCTGTAGAGGGAAGTCTTCAGAAACCGTCGTCAGAGCGTCAAAGATGCCGTCAACAGCATGGAAATGTCGTCATATGCGGTGAGAATGACTCTGAAAGAGCCTGGTTATCGAAAAAGAGTTGCAAGAAAATAGCCCTTGATTTCAGAGGTTAACAGGAACAGGCGTATGGACTAGGCGAGAGAATTTGAGAACAAAGATTATGAATTTTGACAGATGAAAGTAAATTCTGCCCATATTCGAATTGGAGACAGGTTTATGTTTGGAGAAATCAGAATGAGACTTTGAACACTGAATGCCTGCAGACAACCATGAAAAATGGAGAGATTGGAGTAATGGTGTGGGGCGCAACCAAAATCACGTCAGTGACAACCCTTAAAGAAACATTGCTAAAGGAGTGGCAAAATATGGATCAGACAATTGTTGATAACTTGATAAAATCCATGAAAACTCGAATACAAGCACTGAAACTAGCAAATGGAGGACTTACTCTATGCTAGTTCCAAATACTGTTTATTTATGTTGAATAGGGATTACGTAATTAAATTTTGAAATTGGATGTAGTTTATTTCTCGTGACTAAAAACTTTTCTTAGGCCACTGCATGATAAAAAATATAGTTTTAAAGTATGCTACATTTATGAGCTAAAGTACTCGATATTAGGGATAGCGTGTATATAAATATAAAAGGGTACATTGAAGACATCCTGACAATTGCGTTTAAGCATGAAACAGACTGTCGCCGCTGGGTGTTGAACTCAGTGTCCATTTATATATATATATTCTGTAACCTGTGATATTACTAGTAGAATTAAATAAATCTTTCTTTTACTCTCATGATTATATATTTATATATATTGATACAAATTCAACTTAATTTGTAGCCTTACTAACCACCCACGCGTACATTAGACCTTGTGACAAAAATTTGCTTCCTCGTCACCAGACTTTTTGGGATGCCTCAGGTATCAGTGATTGACACTGACACTCCCCTTTTACGTGAAATGGAAGACGTACGACCTTCATGCTCCCCGCCCACTGGAGCCGAACATATACCTCTGTTTGCATCATATGGGATTCTAGCCATAGTCCATTATGAGGTACTGGCAGGAAACGTTATACATTTTTATCTTTCTTTCTTTTCAAATTCCCGTCTTACGAACATTTCTCTTAATAATAATTTTAAAATAATTCAGCGGACGTTATTTTATTTCATTTATGGTAATCGGATTTTAGGCGATTGCTTGCTCATTTTCCGTCATTCGATACTGAGCGTATAAAAAATGCCGCTTTAATCGCTGCCGCCATCTTTTCTCGTCCTTTTTGGGGGTCAGGAGGTTCAAAAATTTGAATCCCATGCTCCAGAGGCCTTCCTCCTTAGACAGTACTGCTTCTATTGGAGGGGACTGGGTTTATTACCCGGCACCTGAGGCGTGCCCAAAAGAGGAAGTGCCGTGGGGGAGGGGCATATGCAATTTTTCTACAGCAACTGAAAAATACCATCGTTTCTCGGCCTTTTGGCTAAGATCAAAGTGTAGTGTCTGTTCTTATCAGCTTAATCTTCCCCTTTTTTCTAAAAATATATTCATGGCAACTGCTCTGACGAGTCTGGAACACCAACTACATGAATTTAAGCGTGCTCAGTCAGTTATGTGCTATACGTGATACACGCTTAGGCGATCATGTATTTTTCATGGCAGATTTTTACCCGCAGTAGGTTGCCATTTCTTTCTGCAGTAGACCAGTTACCATCCAAGGCTATAGAACCCGGTCTGTCCTGCTATTTACCCATATCTGGGGTAGAGGAAGAGGATTCACACCTTTCCCAATGGTATTAGCACGTAAGTGAATGTAATAGATTCGATTGGAATTCGAACTCGGCTCTCTGATTCCTCAATCCGAGCGTGCTACTAAATTGATATCCAGGTCCAATCCTTTTACTGTTGAAATAGCCAAATGCAACCGCCACTTCTACTGCAACAGTTTCTTTTCTCGTATTTCCTACCCGTGGAAATCCCTTCCTTTTATTTGCGTCCCTGAAAAAAAAAATAACTACAATCTTCAAAAATTTAAATGCAACGTCATTCGACATTATCTCTCTTCCTGAGTTCCTTCAACTTTTGCCCTTTCCTCAATCCACCCTATTCTCAAGTTTCTCTTTCACTCCCTGCGTACTAATGATATTCCCGCCTTGCTTGGGGCGAAATAAATAAATAAAAAAGTGTCAAGTCAATTTATCGCCATTTTCAGAATGTCTCTAGTGGCTCTATACCTTTTACAACAATGGGAAGGTTCTATCTCGAAGACGAACGATAGGAACCGGCTCTTTAAACTTTTTTGACTTGCTAGAAACATACCTAGCATCCAAGACCACTAATTTCATTTTAACCCTGTTAATACTTAATGATTAAACACGATTTGTTTCGAGCAACTGTGCGTAAATTTGAGCAAATCAAACAACTCTACTACTGACGTGGCTTGACTCTTCGTTAATATTGGGTATGTTTGAAAACCCCACATTTTTTTCTTTGTATTTAGCAAGTGGCAAGCCAGATTTTCATTAGTAGACAAGTATTTTTTATGAATACCTCTGTCAAATAACTACAAAGAACTTCTAGTTTTAATCATATTTCGGTGACAATCAGTTTGATTTGTTTACTGAAAATAAAATGAAACCTATTTTTATATATTCGAACTTTTTGGGAATTACACATTCATTTTCATGACCGTTTAAATCTATTTTTCAAAGTAAAAATGTTCATTTTTGTTTATTCTATAAGAATCAGACATTCAAGACAATATACAGCAATAATATTAAAAATTAAATTATATATCTGTAATATTTTAAATGTGGTGTTTGAAAACCCCATTGTACTAATGCCGTGACGATGCTCCACGGTACTAATGCCGTGACGATGCCCTTCGGTACTAATGCTTTATGAAGATGACTTAAATTACTAATGGAAGGTTAGAAAAGAAAATTGTAAAATTAAACAACAATTACTAAATACGTTATTTTTTTTTTTTACTACAGTGTAACCCGGATATAGGAGAGTTGTCGGGACCGGAGAAGAAGTCTCTTATACCCTGGTTTCTCTTATATCCGGGTTTGGTCTATTTTTTTACCTAAGTATGGCTCTAATTTGGGACCAGAGAAAATCTCTCTTATATCCGGGTCTCTTATATCCGGGTTACACTGTATATTCAAGAATTCCACCAATTCCACCATATAGTTCCATTTAAATATCTTTCTTTTCTATTTATTACTTAGTTTCTCTCATTGCTTATGGAACCTTGGGGATTCTTTTTAACCTCCGCATCTGAGAATGTACTAATAGTAGGAGTTTGGATTTACAAGTGGTCCCCAGCTGCATGTACTATTTATTAAATCCAAACATAAATTTAATCAACCAATTAAGCAAAGTGAGTACTAATGTTTATGCAAAAAATTAAGTAACCCGTGTAATAGTCGAAATCGTAAATTACTTCCAAAACATCGTGCACATCGACATGATTTTTTTTTTTTTTTTTCTCTTCACTACCCACAATTCAACCACGCATCCGGCATAGCATTTTTCCCTTACTAACAAGTTAAATATTTCTGACGGTAGGGGAAAATTTGGTAATTGAACATTAAATTTAGTGCATTTTTGTTTTTACATAAATTCTTTTTTAAACCCGCTCCGACACTATCTGTTTGTTGTTCAATGAAGATTCTTTAAAAATGGAATTTCAGGAGTCTGGAATTAATGCAAACACTTACTGATAGATTTTTATTATTATTATTATTATTATTATTATTATTATTATTATTATTATTATTATTATTATTATTATTATTATTTCTTTGCTTCAGTATTTTCAAAGATAAGATCTTTATGGATAGCAGGCTACAACCAGCAGCCCTCTGAAACTTAGTCTTCATTACTCTCCGGATTATTCTTACCGTTACTAAGATGATTCCTTTCTGTAACAGTTCCAATGTGAAATCAATATCGATTTTCTTTATCCATCTATCTATTCTGATGGTTATTGTACCAATCGCACCAATAAAAACTGGTATGATTTTGACCTTCTTCAACTTCTAAAGCCTTGCGAGTACAAACTTCAATTGGTCATAATTGGTTATTTTATCTTATTAATTATTATTGCTGCTGCTGCTACTAATTATACTGAGTTGTTTTAGGATTTTTCTCCTTCACGCGGACATCTTTCTACATTTGACGCCACTTATTCATCAGTTTGTATTTAGTACATAGCGCCCCGTACACGTCGTTATTATCATCATCATCATCGTCATCGTCATCATCATCGTCATCGTCATCATCATCGTCATCGTCGTCATCATCATCTCAGATAAAATCTTAATATCTGATAATACATGGCTAAAGGGTCATAACCAGAAACTTTTAGCTATCATGCGATTTCCCTCTTTTACTCTTAAGGCTTCAACACTTTCTGAATTATTCTTCATGTTCCCAAGAGGCTTCCTTTCTGTAACAGTTCCAATGTCGATTTTCTTTATCCATGTCTCTATTCTGTCGGTCACCGTACCAAGCACACCAATAACAACTGGCATGATTTTGACCTTCTTCAACTTCCAAATCCATGCGAGTTCAAACTTCAATGGGCCATTGTTATACGGTCACCAGAACATATCAAAAGACTAAAGTATTGAATATGAGCAAAAGTTCCCAGGGCTTTCTAGAGACTGAATACACAGTAGGAAATCTTCACCCGCCCCTAATAATTAAACTATTCCATTTATTGACACACAAGAAAGGCTCTTATCGTTGGTAAAATTATTTCCCTTCATAATAAAAATCTTTCAAAATGACACTTAACAAAAGATCAAATCTTCTTGTATTTATACTTTAATTTAATCGAACTATTTTCTCATCTTGATCATTACAGATGCTATTATAGACACAGTGTTTCGGCCAAGTATTCTCAGATCATTGTTAGGTGTCGTTTATTTGTCTGATATGGGATGTATGTTGATTATTGTGACATTTCATGCCTGTAATGTCTGTTACTGTTTACTCCTGCTAAACGATTGTATAGTGTACAGGGACTGAATGAGATGACAGTAACACATGTATAACCAACTCATCTATCCATTATGTCATTGTCTTGTCGAGCATCAGTGGTTTATTTTGGGAGCCTTTTATATTCAATTTGCTTCGATATTTCGTTATCATGGCGGATATTGACAATCCTTCGCCTCAGAAAGGAAATACAAAATTGTCTGTCTCGTTGACATAATTAAACGGAATCTGTCAAGACTGACAATGAAGATAACAGCTTTTTGCTGCTTTTAACTGGTCAAGTAACTATGGAAGACAGTCTTTTCTCAAGTGCTCCCCCACCTACACTTCTTTCCCACAACCAGTAACAAGACATATAGCAATGGGTCATTGTGCAGGTGGAAGTGGTTGGTTAGTTATTGGGGGGGGTCTTGCTTCGGTAGACAATACTTTGACCTTGTATCGTTGTCATGACATTGAGAAATCGCCACAGTGTTCAGGGAATGTCAGTTCTGTGTACACGTGGTTGATATGTTTACTAGTTTCTCTGGTGTTTGAGGCTGCTGCTAGTACCCGAATGAGGTGGTTAGTAACAAAGAATAAATAGCTTGCGGGCAATTAATACATTTATTTCTAGCCTCTGTACGTAGATTAACGAACCATTTAGTTTATTCCTCTCGCATAAATAGGATATAAAACCTTAATCCTTTTAATTAAACTCCATGGTATCACTTCATGGTAAAACTCTGGTCTGCTTTAGAGGCAATCAATAACTGTACCGACCGACTAACCAACTAAAAGAGAAAAGATAGAAAGATGCTTGGATTCAGAGTGTGGCCTTTTATAATGGGAGCACACGGCAAATCCTAATGTTGTTCCTTGAGTGATTGATTTTGCCCTTATCCACTTTTGGGTCCTTTTCTTTTCTGTGGTGTGTCTCCTGATAGTTTTTGCTTTGCTATGTCAGATTTATAGGTTGTAAGTTAGCGAAATAAGAGGCAACATATTTGAATTTGTGGTTTTTATATTTTTTGTATTTAGATGGTTGTTCATATCTTCACCGGGAGTATTAACGTTAAATTGTTGTTTTTTTTATCATATTCACGAAAACAAGAAAATAAAGCCACTAAGACGCAAGGTGTTACTGAGTGTGAAAGAATATAAAAAAGAAAACATTATTATGAAAAATAAAAGAACATGAAAGAAACTGGAAGATAGCGATTGACACTGCACTTAATTTTTTGAATATCAAATTTGACAGAAGAGAGTTCCACAAGCGAGAAGTGCGACAGAAGAAACTGTTAGCATAGAACTTATGGTTACATCTAGTCATTTCAGTTGTAAAATGATGAGCCCTTGCCGCCAATCTAGTACTGTGCTTAATTTCGTAAAGTCTAGGTAACAAAGAAGAAAGTCCATCGGAATAATTAACATCCAAATATTTATAGAAAAGGCACAAGGATACCACGTTACGGCGGTGGAAATGTCTGAAACCGAGATGCCAGGTCAGGATATTTAAAACTTAAAATGGATAGAAATATTATATATTGGTATTTTTATTCCATTCTGCGAAAATTCCAATACCTACTTAATTGCTGGAATTAACGCACTGCTTTTACCAAATTCTTTGTTTTTCACATGCACACGCACACATAGACACTACTATTTATTCTTCTCTTTCATTGTCTGCATTTTTCTTTCTTTCTTTCTTTTTTCTTTCTTTTTTTCTTTCTTTCTCGAAGATATTAGGTTGGTGCAAAAATCATGTCGTTTTTTGACGTATTTTTAACGTCAAAAACCGACATTATTTTTGCACCAACCTAATAGATATTAGTATTAAGTAACTAAAATTCTTTTGAATCTAGTCGAAAATTTCTCATATTCTCGTGACTGTCTGCAACGCCATCTGGCGGAAGTGACAGAGCCAAAAAAAATTCTTTGCTGATTTGCTTGACTGATTTTCGTAAGTAAACATATTTAAGACACTATTTTATGGTTGGTTTACTTATATTGCGCCATGTTTGCAAATTCATTAGCAATTGATAAATATGCTTATAAGTTTTTGTTTTTTTTTGTTTTGTTTTTTTTTGTTTTTTTTTGTTTTGTTTTTTTCATTCTTGTTTAAAATTATTATCCGGAACATTCATAACATTTCACAAACATCAGATTTTAGAAACATTTTTCTAATAATATACAGAGAAAGCCAAAGGATCTAAAAATTGCAACAATTTACATTCATTGTTATAAAGAACTTTCCATCATAAATGAATAAGTTGTATTAGTGGCACAAAGCAAGCCGCTTATTGTGATCATTTTTCGACTGGGTCTTTTAGATAAGTGCAAGAGACTGATAACATTAAGCAAAGAATGTAAAAATTGCAACAATTTACATTCATTGTTATAAAAAACTATGCATCATAAATTAAGCCGCTTACTGGGTAAAGAATGTAAACTATGAAACAATTTACATTCATTGTTATAAACAATTTCACACTAAATGAATTAGTAGTAGAAGTATAGAAGAATCCGCTTATTGTGATCATTTGGCGCTGTTTTTTAAGATAACATTAACCAACTGGCAAATTTAATCCAATAGGTCTTGGAGAATGTATGTTTTTAGTTGGAGCACTTGTTTCTTCACTTCCCACCACAATGGTTCAATTATATTGGGATCAGGACTTTGTGCTGGCCAGTCAACCAAATGTTGAACATCTTCATCCACAAGAAACCGTTTTGTCGCACGTGATGGCTGGCAAGAATCACCACCATGCTGAAAGAATTCTCCACCGATGTAATCTGGTAGAATATTAAGCCGCTGTAAACTCATATTGTTTTCGCTGTTAAGATTTCTATCAACTTTTACCAATTTTCTTCTGCGATCGCTTTTGATGAAACCGCACACCATTTTTTTTATCGGCTGTGTGGTTTATCTAGTATTGTTTCTTTCTAGCGCTGGTTTTCTTACATATTTTCTTGCATTAGAATGTAACTCTATTTTGCATTCATCACTAAAAATTACTTTTTGACACAATCCAGCATCCGATGTTAGATTTTCTTTTGATTATTTCAATCTTCGATTCTGATGTTTTCGAGTAATTTGCTTTTTAAGCCCCGCACTAAATATGTAATACAAATTTTCCGAATAGTAATATTTCGGTGTAAATGTTTATGCTTAATTCGAAAATAACAAAGTAATTTTGATAAAATCTAGCGTTTGAGAGTTATTGACAATAGAATTTCGAACTCATTCGCCTCGCAGCCGCCATTACTGGCGTTGTTTGCATATATTTGCTGCGGAACAGTCTTGATTATTGCGCACGCAATAAGTCCTCAGTTGCGCAGTAATTGAATCAAGTAAGAACCGTAAAAAGGCCGTTAGCAATGTAATCTTCCGCGCAAATCTAATGAGCAGTGAATGTATGCAAACAACGCCAGTAATGGCTGCCGGGCAGTAACTCGAATGAGTCAGAAATTTTATTGACGATAACTCCTAAACGATAGATTTTATCAAAATTTCTTTGTTATTTTCGAATTAAGCATGTACATTTACACCTAAATATAAGTATTCGGCAAATTTTTATTGCATATTTAGCGCGGCGCTTAAAAAGCAAATTACTCATGTTTTCTTTATCAGTTGTGTCTTTGTTTTGTTTTGTTTTATTTATTTATTTTATTTTTGCAGCTATACGCCTGTTCAAATTGTTTTTTCTTTTCTTTTTTTTTTTTCGTAATACTCTGCATTGTGTATGAACTGAAACATTTCTATTATGGCCGCATTCACCCCCCCCCTCTTGTCTGACTGCTAGTTTTGGATTGCCTACCTAGACTCTTACAATCTTTATTTCATCTCCTCTTGTCTAACCTCTGGGGTCTTCCGATTTTCTTTGTTCCTAAATCACTTCCAGTGATCTTCCTGATGTCATCAGTTCCCAAGTCAGCATCTATTCAGACGACTCTACCATTTACTATTGTCTCAATAGTAAATCCGGCAACGATGACAAAGGACGCCCAGTCAGTGGTTAACTGAGGCAGAAAACGGCTTGTAAATTTTACTGCCTCCAAAAGTAAAGTGCTTTCATATAACCACCACAGAGAAATTTTTCTGCCTACCATCAGAATGGTTGATGGTCGACTCGGGGAGAGCGTCTCACTGCGTCTTCTTGGTCTCACGTTTTCGAATGACACGAGGTAGTACAACTACATTGAATCAATAGCTGCATCTACTACAAAGAAGTTGGTTCCTTGTGTCGTGCCAGAAGGATTTCCTCGTCAGAGTCCTCTTACACATTTACAAATCTACCATTCGTCTGTGCATTGAATACTGTTGTCATATCTGGCTTGGTGCCCCCGCTGTTCATTTCAAGGTTCTCGACAAAATCCAAAGAATTATCTGCAATATAATCGATCTTGAACTGGCATCTCGGATTCAAGCACTTTCTCACAGACGTCATGTGGCTTCCCTCTGTCTTTTCTACAAATATTTTCATGTGTCGACATGAAAATATTTGTAGAAAAGACAAGCCTGGTACCCCGACTACATAAATTTGAACGTGCTACTAGATTAGCATCTAGGCCCCACACTTTTACTGTTGAAATAGTTAAATGTAATCGCCTCTTCTACTCCAACAGTATCCTTTCTTGCAGTGTGAAAATGCCTTACTCTTTGTTGCTTCCCTGATAACTACAATCTTCAAAAATTTAAATGCAGCATCAAACGCCATTTCCTGTTGACTTGAACCCCGTTCATCTTTTATCCTTTCCTTAATCCCCCTATGGCCAGTCTGTTATATCACTTTCACTCTCTGTAAAGCGTGCTAGTGGCACTCCCGCCTTGTTTGGTGTGAAATCTTTAAAAAATAACGCAATCGTCTTTTGGAGGGTTTGAACACTGCATCTGGAAATTGCTAGCCTCCTGGCTACGTCTTGTTGAGTGATCTTACACTTCAAAGCCACAACCTTCATCTTTATTCCAGCAGAAATTTTAGCCATGATTTTAGTCGAAAAAGCAAACTAATGTTACACTCATATTAATAAAACTGAACAATTCCTACTTAAAAAATTGTATTATATCATGATATTATCATCACAGATCTTTCCTTGGCCCATTTGTTTTGCATTGACTTTTTTTCAAACTCAAACTGTTTAAAGTGGTTTATCTTCTGTTAAATGATACCTACGAAAAGGCGACAGTTTATTTTCCAATCCTCAAGGTCCACAGACACTACTGATAAAAGCATACTGATAAACAATCTTAACTTCTTCATAGAATAAAGGTGTATAAACACCTTATGTATTTTTCCCAAAACTTGCACGTCACTGTACAATTTGAACTCGTTCAACATTGGCCATCTGTTGATTAAATAGGAAGCCATATTTATTTAACAATCTCTGTCATTTTCAACCTACTTTTCATCTTTTTTCTTCTACGGTCTGCTTTCCTTTAGAAATCTTACAATTCAGAATGCATTCATTTTTCTGATGTATTATATCTACTTTCAGATTAATCTCTACTGTAGATTATAATGTTTTCATTTCTTATTTTCTTGTTTACTCATCTTATATCGAGCATATATATTTTTATAGTTTTAGGTTCGTTTATTTTTAGACAAACTTTTAAAAAAAAACAGTAATCTCCATTTGTGTTTAAAATATAAATCCCGTATAATTTAAATAATTTTTTAATAATAATTTTTGTATAGTTTTAGTTCCGTTTATTTTAATAAATATTTTTTTAAAAATACCATTAATCCCCGTTTATTTTAAATATAAAATATAAATCTCGTCTATTTTAAATAGAATATATATTTTTAAAATAAAATCCAGTAATCCCTCGTATAATATATGGAGTGTGCCAACATCGCCTTAACCAGATATTTTTATTAAAATTTAAATTATGTAATGGTCAGTCTCTACTCAGTACTTGAAGACTGCGTTGTGCATGAAACTCCGAATCGTGCTACCGGCGAAGGACAATATGCATATTTATTAATATATACTTAATAACCGTGTTATATTACATCGAGCACAATTTTATTAACACCAGCACTCAATGTGCGATAGTATGCTGAACAACAGCAAATTCTCAATCCCTCCTCTATTCAATCAATTCATCCCTGACATCTACTGCAGATAAGGTTGAATACTGTTATGGGGTCCTCCCCCTTTTCATATAAGTGGACTCTACCAAGTGTACCTGGACTGCTGCCGTTAAATACCCAGAGTTACAGTCGGTAGTCGGGTAGTCGGATAGAGTGAGGTAACCTCTTGTAGAAGTCAGTTACAAGCACGTAGACACTAAGGACGTCCTACTTCGAGACTATATATATCTATCTGTATTTGCTACTAACCACGTTCCTGGACTTACTAACAGTATTACTCTTTGTATGATTGTGTAAATACATTTTATTTCTTATATTTAATTATTGCGTTTGTCATTCCTTGGAGACCAAATTCATCTCGGAATCCACAACAAATGCTTTGCTCGGAAGTTCTCTTCCAGCTCCACACTCGACTCATCTGGAATACCCACACCTGATTCCCCCTAGAACGGAGGTTCTACTGAGTGATATGCGCATAACCCTGTCATTGGGTTCAGTCATCATTTCCAAGCTAGACTCCACAAGGCAAGCGGGGATGACAGGTTACTAGCCGTCGCCCTAAAGAAATATGCTCCCGAGCTGGTTTCAGTTCTCTCCAAACTCAACAACAAATGTCCCGCTGCTTCCTCCCTTCCATCTTGTTGAAAGTCCTCCTTTGTAGTTCCTGTTTTTAAGAACTCCGGAGAACCCTCTGCCCCACTCAAATCATTGCCCTATTACTCTCTTACATTTTTCAGCAAAGTATTTTAGGTTCTAATCAATGCTGAAGTAGTTAAACAACTTACTTCTCAAGACCTTCTCTCGGACAAACAATATGGCTTCCGTTTAGTCAAGTCTACCGCTGATGTGTTAACGGCCATCACTGAATATGGCCTTCTACGCAATCTGCAGCATGACGATTGTTTGATTTAATCCTGTCGTTCCTATCAAATCGTGAAATTAAGATCGTTTTGAACGGGCTCGCTTCCAGCTTCTTTCACACGAATGCGGGTGACTTCCAACTCTCTATCCTGGGACCTACGCTGATTCTGAACATCATCAATGATATTACTGATGTTGCCAGTTCCGAAATAAGCATTTATGCAGATGACACTATCATTTACTCCTGTCTCAATAGCAGATCCTTAAGAGCTGATAAAGTAAATCTGCCTGCTGCCTTTGGAAAGAAACTCCAATCAATGGTTAACTGGGACAGGAAAAGTTTTATAAATTTTAACGTCTCCAAAACAAAACTGCTCTCATTTAACCACCATGGAGAAGCTTCTGCCTGACATCAGCATGACTGACGCTCGACCCCTGGAGAGCAACAGATTGTGCCTTCTTGGCCTGACATTTTCAAATGACTTGAAGTGGAGCGACGACATCAATAGCTGCATCTACTGCAAGGAAAGTTGGATCACTGTGACGTGCCAGTAGATTTTTCTCGTCACAGTCCATCTTGCACATCTACAAATCTACTGTGCATTGAATACTGCTGTCATATGTGGTATGGTGTTCCTGATATTCATCTCGAGGTTATTGACAAAATCCAAAGAAGAATCTGTAATGTAATCGATCCTGAATTGGCATCTCGACTTCAGTCACTTTGTCACCGACGTGATCTGGCTCCCGTCGGTCTATTCTACCAATAATTTCATAGAAAATGCACTGCCAAGATTTTTTTCCCTGGTACCCAGTGTGAATTTAAGGGTGTCATTAGATTGACATCCTGGTACCACCCGTTTAAGGTTGAAATAGCTAAATGCAACCTCCACTTCTACTCCAATAGTTTTTTTCTCACACTTCCCGCTGTGGAATTCCCTTCTGTTTACTTGCTTCTCTGATAAATACAATCTTCAAAAATTTAAATGCAATGACAATTGCCATCTTTTATCTTCTTGAATCCCGTTCATCTTTTATCCTTTCATCAATCCTTCCTATACGCAGTCTTTTCTCTCACTTTCACTCTCTGTAACCCCCTGCGTACTAGTGACATTTCGACCTTGCTTTGAGTGAAATTATATATATTAAAAAACAAAACAAAGCATGATTCCATCGCGAATAAGAAAACAACAGAATTACAACATCAATCCGTTAGAGTTTTAGCAGGGAGTCTGATAAGATTAGCCTTTGTAGCTAGACAAAAAAAAAACCCAACCTTACACGACTCCAAAAACTTGATATATAACAAACATCCGTAGTGACCCCTTGATAATGAAAAACAAACCCTAGATCACAACTCCATTTCAAAACTATAAATGAGTAAAACATTCCGTAGCATAGTTATTCCAAACATTGCTTGAAGATGAGACTGACACCCGGTAGTTAAAGTTTAATATTGAATTTAAACTTGAATACCGCTGACCAGTTTCAAAACATAGAAATTTCTGTGCCGCGATGGAATCATATTTTTTAAAAAATAATTATAATCTAGGCTCTACTTCTGTATCGAGCACTGTTTTTAAAAATAAAAACAAAAATACTAAAGAACTTCGGTTCATCAATCTAACAGTTCTTCCCTATTATATTAATATACACACACGCACACATACACACACACACACACACACATATATATATATATATATATATATATATATATATATATATATATATATATATATATATATATATATATATGTATGTATGTATATATATATATACTTTAAAAGATGAATATAGTTACTGACTGGAATAAACACAGAGCTAAACTCAAAGACACATATACATGAAGTATGAATAAAAGCTATTTATATTCTGTGTCACCACATGTGACAAAATCATGAAAGACAAAGTATTGATTGTAATAATTAAGATTCAGCGACTGAAACTACGTTTGAATAGAGCATTTGTTCTTTAGATGTTTTTACAGGCATTAATTTACTGGTAAGCTTATAACTCCTTATACTAAACAGTTTCTTTTTTTTAACGGATAAGTTAGCTACATCAAACTTTGTGAATTAATTAGAAGAAAAAGAAAGTTTGCCCTGTTCATAAAAAAAGGCGATATATTTCCTGTCTATCTCAGGACATGGTAGATGCCAAAATGTTTTTTACTGAGTACCAGCTAAAACAAAGAGCTGGCCTTGCAAGAGGGAAAATAAATCATCTCTTTATGACTATCAAGATAAGCGTGATTCTTAAGCAGTGATTTGTTATGAGTTTTAAATAGAGCAAAAAGACAAGCGAATGAATAACTCGAACTGAGTCAGAACACCATCAACGCTGACAAATGTTGATAATAAAAAGTACAGTTCAACGTTTGACTATTTCTCTATCATTATTTGCTGAGCTGGTTTTAAACCTTTAAAATTTTATTGTGTCTATTGTGCGTGTGTGTTAAAAAGATAAAGAAAGGGAAATTTATTGGTTGATTGTCTTTGTTTAGCAGCATATCAATACCTCTATGGGTTATTTAATGCCGATAGATCTATCTAGATTAAATTTTTATTTTATTTTTAATGGTTTAGTGATACAAGTCTTACTAATTGTTGTGATAGGATCCACCCAATTTGCATAGTGGAGTACCGACCATATAAATATGGTTGGTACCGGGGAGGAATCAGGAGATTCAACCAGAGACTCTGCCCGACTGCGACTCAGTCAACACATTCTCCAGGAACGGTCTTCCCAGGAATATACAAAAGACTATATGTAAATATTGTGTACACTTTCTTGTTTCAATACATTTTGTTCTAAGTACATTTTGTGTTGCATTATTATTCCATGCATTAGTCAAGTTTCAACACTAATTAACCCATAGAAATTATGGATTCATATCTTTCCAAAGGGCATTTGCATGTAAGGGAATATAACGAACTCAACGGGAATTGTTACTCGGCTTTCCGATTAGCAATTATCCATTACACCACCCGCACATCCAGGCTTACAGCACCTGCTATTACCAAACGGTCACCCATCTAGCTACTGACCAGGCTTAACTTCGGTGATCGTACGGGAACTGGTGTTTCAATGTCAAGTGGCCGTAAGCCGGAATTTTATTGGATTGGAACAACAGTTCATACCGTTTTTATATGCGAATTTCAAAGAAAATATTTGCATAAATCTACATAGACTTATGCAACGTGAGCACGTGGCAGAGTGGTTGAAAACGTTCGCTTTCTGACCATCGATTTCTCCCCATCGATTGCTGCTTTGCTGTTCAATTGGATAGACTACATTCCTGAATTCAACGTTCGATTCTTGTGGAAGGGGCTCGTAATACACAGTGCCCTTTCTAATACAATCAGATGTACAGCATCATCTTCAGCTCGAACAACTTCACTCAGTCAGTTAGATTTCAACTTCCCAGAATATGGTTTCTGTCTGGTGAAATGATAATCCGAAGATGTAAAGTCAGAAGAATAAGTGAGCCGGGGGTGGTTAGTAGGGTATTATAGCCAAGGTGTGCCAATTTCTGCCAGGCCTGCAAATAGACGTAATGTCTGGCGCTGTTCTGATGAAAGAGCATATCCTTCCGATTGGCCAAATCATGGCGCTTTATATTAATTACTGCTTTAATTACTACTCCAATTGGGAACAGTTCTTGATCGAATTCAACGTCCGACTCTTGCGGAAGGAACACGTAATACACAATGTACTTTCTAATTCCATCAGATACACAGCATCACCTTCTTCGGATGCAGACCGGCTTCTGCAATGATTACCGGTGACTTGTTACGGTAAGTGCATGTTCAAATCACGTCGGGAAGTCACCATACTTTGCGGCACTTCTCCTAGTTGGTCTAAAAGCAGTGGAAAAAAATTACACATGTAAACGACGGGACGTCATTGTAAGTAAATTTAAAAGGAAATTGAATACATTTTAACAAGGCGATATTGTCATATAATATTTTATATCATTTTGAAGATCAAAGTTGGCTTCTTTGTTTTCTAGTTAATTTTGATCTTCAAAAATTTAAATGTAATGTCAATCGTTATCCACTGTCTTCCTAATTCCTTAATTACTATAGCCACAGTCCCGATACTTTTTGTTCCGACCTCGTAAGTCATTGGGCATGATAACATGTTTATAATAATGACAAATAATCAAGTAAAACAGTGATGACATACTCTATTAAAGGTTATGTGACGGATAGAAGATTCGTTCTTACCGTTGATCTTTTATTTTTCTTTTGTAATGCTCACTCAATACAAGGCCCAAGGGGCCACTCAAGGTAGAGGGTTACAGTGTGGAGTTGTATTAGCGTTGGAAAAGGCAATATAACAAGAATGATAGCTAATTCTAGACTTGAAGAGGTCAAGATTTAATTAGCGAATAATATTTCAGGGTTCAGGCGGAGACGTTAGAAATATAGAGTCGAAGTAGACTTTAGAAGAAACCGGACAACCAAAATGTAAATGGTGTGTCGTAATTGCCAGTAGAGGTGCAAGGAAATGGAATAAATTTCCACAAGGTGATATTTTCATGTGTTTTTATGTAACTATTAACAAAAGAGAGAAAATACTCTTCTATGCATGCAGATATATCTCTAGTGGTGTCCTCCCTCTAAAGAGTCTTTGTTAGACTCTTCCGCCTACTATAAGATTAGTAGAACAGAAGGCTTCGGGGAACAGTCGAATAGATTGTTCAACTGTCAAACTCTTTGCCTCGGCAGAGAGGAACTCGGACGGGGAGGTAGATAGTCCCTGAACTCGTTTAGGCGGGTTCAAAGGGGATGTTTTTGGCCGAGTCTACGGGCTCGGAATACCCACAATAAACCGACATTGTGCCACATACACCCTCGTGGAGGGCTGTTAAATATAACAGTGAATAGATTGAGCGCTATTTCATTCGATACACACTCACTAGTCGTGTAATAATCTTCTGGTGTACTTACTGTTTAATATACGATTTATCTGCGAAACCTGGTTTTTGTTATTACTTAACCATTTACTTGGTCACAACAATAACTGAAAAAGAAGAAGACATTAAAAATCTAGGAATTGTGTTGGTGATACGTGTGTGTGTGTGTGTGTAAGGGTTCAGTTAATCAGGAGAAAGATATAGCCATACTGAGGGTAAATACCGTGCTGGTGTTAGTTTTACTGCATGCTAGGAGGGGAAAAGAGAAAAGAGAGAGAAAACAGGAAGTGTACCGTTTGTATAGCTGCTTAATAGCGCCACATTTCGACGTCTTACTGAATCTGGTAAAGCCATGTGGGGGTAATCCACAGACTCATTTCATTTTTTTTCCCACGTTGTTATAATCAAGAGTTTTAGACAATCTATATCTTCTTATATGTTGGTTTTAGCTGAAAATTAGACGTTACTACGGAAAACCGGGTACTAGATATAGAACTTCTGTGTTGCTTTTTTTATCTTCGTTTTTAGAAATCCTACAATGCTGAGGATGCCATGGGCCGAACATTTGAGCAACGACGAAGTTTTAGAGAAAATGGAAGCAAAAAGGACACTTATACTTAACATCAGAAAGAGAAGAGTTGAAATTTCTAGGGCACATAATGATGAAAAAGAGCTTGGAAAATCTGATACTCACAGGACAAATTCAAGGCAATATGAAAAAAGGAAAAACAACGCATAACCCCTACTTTGTGAGTTTGAGTAAGTGGATGACGGGAAAAAGTTTAGGAGAAATAACAAAAAGACAAAATTTCTTAAGAGCTACAAAGGACAGGAAATTGTGGAGAGCCATAATTGCGCACGTACTAAAGAGAAACGACACATAAAGAAGAAGAAAAAGAAAAACAACAACAGCAATGTCTTTCAATAAAGATCGATAGATAATTCCTAGCCCTTAGCATAAATAATACGACTGAAATAAAATTGAAATAACTTCATAACAAAACACTTTATCGATTAATCTTAATTATGATATTTACAATATTTACATGTGGGCTATTGTCCTCATCTTTGTTGTTATTATCACAACTTTTTGACCATTGAGTCATCCGGCCTTCAGGCACTTGTCGATTCGAATCACCTTCAGGGGATCTCGAACTGACCCCATTATTTAATCTACAGGTTTAGATTGTTCTCGTTCCGCTGACCATGTCAGTTGTTGTATACCCTTTTCCACTGAGTTCAAGTCTCCAGAGCAGTCTTGGAATGAGATATCCCTAGGCAGTGACCGAGGGGTTAGAACGTTAACATTCCGATCATGAGACTGTGGTTCGAATCTTATCAGGGTCAATTTGTCGTCAGAGTGGTGACTGATGTAATATAGTCCATTTTTTTTTCCCCAGCTGCTTTCGCCGTTTTCAAATTAAGTGTTACTTTTCTCGCAGTCTGATTCCTTTGCTGCTATATTTCAGTATTCTTTATTCCGATTTGAAGACATGCAGTTGAATATCTGTGTCATAAGTCTCTGTTTACATATCTACTTAGGATTATGGACACATCACGTTAAATCATCGGTCCCCGTACCATCGCTGAAGTTAAGCAACGTCGAGCCTGATTAGTACATAGATGGGTGACCGTTTGGGGAAAGGTGCTGTAAGCTTGGAAGTGCAAGATGTGATAGATAATTGTTAATCGGAGAGCCAAGTTCCAATTCGCGTTGAGTTCGTTATATTTACACGCGCAAATACCCTTGGGAAAGGTATAAATCCTCCTCCCAGCTATGGGTTAATTAGTAAGAATTTATCACTAAACCATTTTTTATGAACTGAACAAACTTTTTTTTCTTCTAATGAACTCACAAAAATTTATGTGGCTAACTTATCCGTTAAAAAAGAAACTGTTTAATGTACGGACTTATAAGCTTACCAAATATTTCTACTAAACCTTGTTCCGCCATCCATTTACTCAAGTTCAATGAGTACGTTATGCGTTGTCCGACCTTTAAACATACCTTCGATGTCGAAAGAACACCCAAGAAGAGACATTTTCTGGAAACAGTAAGGATAAGACCTCCGAAACCCACCAGCGCCACAGCTTATGCTGACCCCAATTACGCCCGTCCGAAGCTAGTGAAGTGGGGTTTTGTAAGGGACGGTTTTAGCGATTGTAAAATTGATAGAATTAATTTTATCAGGACAAGCACTATCCTGATTCAAACGTAAGCCACGGCTTATAAACATCGACTATCGAAGAGATCATCTTACGGTACCAGAAATAGACGAGTTCATTTCTCCAAAATGAAAATGGTTCCATTTCAAAATATTTGGTTTGATTCTGTGTATCACCAACACATTTCTTAGATTTTAATGTTCTGTTTAGCATATCAACACCTCAATGGGTTATTTAATGCCGAAATCTGAAAATGAAAATTGAAAATTTGTAATTAATTCAAGAGAATGGCATTATTTCATGATTAAATTTTTATTACTTTGTTGTATTTTTTTAGAACCAAAATAATATTACAAAATCAAGCAACGGGATTAAACTTGTTTCTCCTTACTACAAATGAGATTAATCATAGTAAATACCATTTTTTTTTTTTTTTTTTTTTTTGACAATGTACGCTATGTCTTCAAAATTTACTATAAAAATATATTGGTAATTTTATTTTTTTTAAGTGTATTGCTGGTAATTTCGCTACAAAAATGTTCAGTTGATAATTTATTTTTTTATAAAAATGTATTGCTGATATTTTTACTATAAAAATATATATTTTAGTTTGTTAGTGTCTTGATTTATGTTTGGTAGCGGGGATTCACTATTTGTCTGTAGCTGGACCTACAGGTGCTACAACTTTGGATCAGTGTGAACCGGAGGACAACAGCAATTTCAAGTATTTGAAACTATGCAACTAATGAATTTCGTCATCCAGTTCAAGTGAAACATTATACAAATGTAATAAAAATACAAAAAATAACACTTTTCGCGGCACGAGAACACATGAATCATACGAGCAAATGGTGGCGAAAACAAACAAAAATTTAAAAATAAACCCTAGAAGATAGAAAATTTATATTATAGATCTTACTTAAAAGGTAAACATACGAAGAATATTTTCTGCTTAGAACTGTAAAACTGCAAAAGTCGACAGAAAATGTTAACTCATCACAGTATCAATGCGAGGCTCCTGCGTCCTATCTTCACCAAACTAACATGCAATATCAAGTGAAAAAAGAAAAAAAAAAGAAAAAGGAAACAAATGAAAGCAGAGAATGCGAAACACTTATCTGACTGGGCTGGGCAGGTCTAAGTTTGGTTCGGTTGCTT
>OZ010578.1:53711178-53871178 GCA_963932145.1 Acanthosepion lycidas | reverse complement strand
GGGGGAAGTGAAACCAACACACACGTACATACATACACAATTAAAAGTGAATGCACTTTCCATACACATGGATACCTATAAATACATGCACACACATCCACAGACATTGACCCAGACAGTCGGATACCACAACCGATAAATATTTAAGACAGAAAATGTCATTGCATGAATGTTAACAACCTACTGAAATATAACTTAAGCGAGTAAATATACAAAGATAAAAATGATTAAAATTAATATATTAAAATAGTGTATGTAAATATAAAATCGTCCAAGTACTTTTGGAATCTAAAAGAAAAGAACAAAACACCTACTGTTAAATGGACATTGATTAAGAAAGCCCGGACATGTAACTCCCTATATTCCCCATGTTACCTGTGTCTTAACGAAAAATTTGAAATTATTAGATTTAAAAACAAGGCTGATCTCTTAGATCAAAGATATGAAATAACGGTTAATTGTAAACACCGTTATAAATTTAACTTATTATAGGGGTCGTATACTTTAAATGATAATGATATGTAGCTGTAAGTTTGATAGATTATAACTTTTATTGCCTGATGGTCAATCTATTTAATATAGTAAATAATATTAATTTTAATCATTTTTATCTTTCTATATATACGGTCAATATATATATATATATATATATATATATATATATATATATATACCATCAATATATATATATATATATATATATATATAGATATATATATACCGTCAATATATATATAGATAGATATATAGATATATATATACCGTAAATATATATATATAGATATATATATATATATATATATATATACCGTAAATATATATATATATATATATATATATATATATATATATATACCGTAAATATATATATATATATATATATATATAGATATATATATATATATACCGTAAATATATATATATATATATATAGATATATATATATATACCGTAAATATATATATATATAGATATATATATATATATATATATATATATATATATATATATACCGTAAATATATATATATATATATAGATATATATATATATATATATATATATACCGTAAATATATATATATATATATAGATATATATATATATATATACCGTAAATATATATATATAGATATATATATATATATACCGTAAATATATATATATATAGATATATATATATATATACCGTAAATATATATATATATATAGATATATATATATACCTCAATATATATATATATATATATACTGTCAATATATATATATATATATAGAGAGATATATATATCTCAATATATAGATATATATATATATATATACCGTCAATATATATATATATATACCATCAATATATATATATATATATACCGTCAATATATATATATATACCGTCGATATATATACATATATATATATTATATATATACCGTCAATATATACATATATATATATATATATATATATATATATATATATATATACCCCACTATATATATATATATATATATATATATATATATATATATATATATATATATATATATATATATATATATATACCGCCAAAGATTAGCTAAAAATGAGTATACATGCCCCAAACTTAATAAAAAGAAAATTTCGTCGTCAGAATCTTTATATTATCATTAATGGGAAAGACCAAATAATGTTTTTGATTATTAAATCATATTTCTCAATCCTTTTTAGAACGATCGAAATTTTGGCTCAATTTTTTTATTTTCTCCTGTCAGCGAATGGCAAATGGACTATAAATTACTATAGGACACTTTAGGCTCTTTTTGCGACTAAAAAACATTGATTTTCAGTTATCAGTTATCTCCTGCTAATTTTCCCTCTGAATGTTCTCCACTGCCTTAACCGGGTATTGAACTCACACTCTTTGGGTTTGTCACTGGATCTAACCAACGCATTTATCCACTGTGCCATGTGTCCATCAAAAATGGCACTTGGAACTAGAACAGTCTACCCCAGGGATCGAAATAAAGGGTTCAGTTCGAAATTCCAACCACCTGAAGAAGGCCGGAGCGTACAACGGCCGAAACGTTGTGACAAATATATCTACAAAGATGAGGAAAATAGTCCGCATAATGTAAATACTGCAATTTATGTAAAGTTTTAAATTATGTACTAATTTGTAGCAGTTAGGTGATATTGCTATAAAGTAAGCAAGCGTCTACTTAAGTAAGACTATAATGACAAAGTATATAAAGTTCAATAAAATTTTAGATTACTTTTCCACAATTTCTAAACTTAATGGGTAATTAAGAATATATAAAAAGGTGTTCACATTATATTGGCCAAGTAATTGTTACAGCTATGTACCACGTAGAAAAATTTGCAAAACATAAGTCTATCGAGATAGTTGTCAAAACCTCATAAAAACACCTACCATCATGCCAAAAATAGTTTACCGCGATATTTTGAAGTAAAAGTAATATTTATTTCAAATCAGATTAATTAAACTTTAAATCAGCTAATCTCGCTCAAATAAATTTTCAGAAAAGTGTATTTAATTTTTGAAAGACTTTTAATAAAGAGAATCACGTTGTGATGATAGATTTGATAAAATGGCTGACTTTTAAAAAAATGAATTCCAATAAATTTAAATTCAGTTTGAAATACAGTATTTTGCTTATTGTAAATACTAAAATTAATCGCTTAACATGAATTTAAATCTAAAATAAAAGGTTTCCGGAAATATTTTTGCTTTTTAAAAATGCATTTCAAACCTTAGGTATCGCTTTTCTTTATAGGTACACACACACACACACACATATATATATATATATATATATATATATATATATATATATATATATATATATATATATATTACAGCGATAGAATGCTTATTAGTCAGAAGTACATTCCAGGGACTAAAGGCGTTACGGAGGAAATTTTTCACATTTTCTCATTGGATTACAGGATATATAGATTTATATATCTCAATGTGTGCGTGTGTGTGTGTGTGAGAAAGAGAGAGAGTGTGTGCGTGAGTGAGAGAGAGATGGAGAGAGCGAGACCTAGAACGAAAAAGAGATTGAGAAAAAAAGAAAAACCACTTCCAAGATTCGGGGATATGGATACAAGGCTATTCCGGAGTGGATGTATCTCTGTTCCTCTTTGTGAAAACTCCTCATCTCTATCTCTCTCTCTCACAAACACACACACACACACACACATTATCCGTCTCTCTCGTCCTTCTCTCTCTCTCTCTCTCTCTCTCTCTCTCTCTCTCTTTCTGAGATGATCTGCTGAAATATCTATATAGTGTTCCCTTATCTACCATCCTGTCAGTATTAATTAACCTCACACTAGCCAGATGCTACGACAAGTAAATAGTATCCATTCTTATCTCGAAACATTCCAGGAACACACGTACGTAAAAACAGTTTCAAAGCTTTTTCATGTTAAAAAAATGCCATATGCAGTAAAAAATATGTGTTGACTTTGCGGATATCTTTTATGCATCAAGGTAAAAAAAAATCCCTTAAAAGTTGTTTGTCATATTTTATGCCATTCTAGAAATCATAATAAAGAAAATGTGCTCTCCAACATGGATCGAACTTGCGTTCTCATTTGTAGGAGACAACCACCGTTTGATCCGGCGTGCTTTACTGCTCGATTCCATTATAATGACGTTTGAAGCAATAAAAATGTCGGATTAAAACTAAGACCATTAATTCTATAGAATTTATTTTGCATGTTTCGAATACGAAACTGAGCAGATATGAGCTTTTTAAGAAAAAAAACATCTGAATGGGAAAGTGCTTTCATTTAAAGGGAAAATAGAACCTTGCTGAACTTTGGCTCTCTCTGTAACCAAGCAGTAAAGCACGACAGATCAAACAGTGGTTTCTTCTACAAAGCGGGACTCGGGTTCGATTCCCGCCAGATAGCACATTTTCTTTAATAAAATTACTCGAAAGCATAGGCTGATAGACATAATACATACCGTTTAAAATAAAAAATAAAAATGGGTCGCCTATTTCAAATATGCATGAGTATCAACTAAATAATAACGCCTGAAGTCATATATGTGTGTGTTCGTACGCGCACTCGCGTGCGCACGTGTATGCAGATTGATAGACAAAGTAGAAAACTTTTACAGACAGACGTTTCGCTTACGTAGGCATCTTCAGTTGGAATGAAAGATAAAACTGTGTGTAAGGAAAGTGCGTTGAAATTTTTGTCGGAAGGAGGTAATAAATTTACCTTATCAGATCTTACAACCGAAATATGTTCTTTTTCTTTTCTTTTTTTTCTTTTTTTTTTTTTTTGTGCTTAAGTTGTTAAGGTTTCCCGAGTAGATGTTTTTTTTTGTTTTGTTTGTTTTGTTTTTTTTTTTGGGGGGGGGGTTCTATTAGTTCGTATGCCACATTGTGCTACTATTACTTTGCAATGCTCGGTGAAATTCTGTACGAGCCTGGTCTGAAATGCCTATCCTTTGTAACTCGAAATAACATTCGTACCATTACCATTCCTCTCAGTTCCTCATTTACATGAACTTGTTAAGGTGTTTATTCCCTGTTTCCCTCTGTCCCTCTTGCCTTCAAAATGTCCTGTGAGTGTTACATTCTCCAAGCTCCCCTTCCAGGCAGCTGAATTTGCTAAAAACGTGGTTTCCATGAAAGTTTTTATTCAACCGGCCTAGATTGATATGTCCTACTAGATTCAGCCAGTTATGCGTGATACACGCTCAGGCGACCATGTATCTTTCGATACATGACTGACGAGGCAGATTTTGTTCCCGCAGTAGGTTACCATTTCTTTCTGCGGTAGACCAGTTACCATCCAAGACTACAGAACCCGGTCTGTTCTGCTATTTACCCTCAGATGGGGGTAGATGAAAAGGATTCATACCTTTTCCAAGGGTATTAGCACGTAAGTTAATGTAATGGATTCGACTGGAATTCGAACTCGGCTCTCCGATTCCTCAGTCCGAGTTGCTACCGTGCCTAAGTCTTACTAAAGTCCTACCATCTTCTCTAGGCCGGTTGATATTAATTTCGTTATTCAATAAAATAAAAAAAATAGTGATAGCATCTCAAACCCGTGTACCTTCTAAAATAACGATAATAATAATAATATATATAAAAATATTAATAGTAAACATGGAACCGGAAAGAAGTTCCACAAGCGAGAAGTGTGAGAAAAATTGTTAGCATAGAACTTACGGTTACATCTAGTCAGCTCAACTGTAAATTGGTGAGACCTTGTCGCCATTCTAGTATTGCGCTTAAATTTGAAGTCTAGGCCGTATGGCGAAAAATTACAAAGGCCAAAATGGGGAATGGGGAAAAGGACGGTCTTCTTCTCTCTTAAATTTAAATTTAGCTGGCCATAATCACCAAACATACCACAATATTCGAAGACCCCATCCGAAGAATTACCATGAAAGCATTTATAGAAATGGCAAAGGGAAGCAACCTTACTGCGGTAGGAAAGTGACTGACGTCGACAGGCCAGATCTGGGCCAATAATATTGCTGAGTCATCTTTAGCTTTTATCAAGGCGTTTCTATTTTCTGTAATACTTTGATTGATGAAGTCTTGTAAACACATATGTCGGCCATTCATGACGAAATTTCATTCCGGCCATTACTTTTGGAACAACCTAATACATAGACACCTATAAGCACGCACCGTGTAGTAGTTTCTAAGTGCTGATTAAAATCTAGAAGGGGACGACAAAAAAAAGGTGGGGACGGTAAGAAAGGAAAAAAGATGTCGAAGGCGATATGGCCTTGACACGCATAAAGAATTCTACACTTCAGCCATAACTATTGGTTACAAGAAAGACGATCCGGAAAACTCATGTCGTTCTGTGTCAAGTTATTCAGTGGTAAAAAGTTTATGCAGATGTGTGTCTACCATAGAGCAGAGTAAGCAACACTCCCAGGACGTTGCTAGTTTTGGGAGTTCCGTTCTTACCAAGCACTGTGCCAGATAAATTTAATTTCATAAGTACACGTACCCACAAAATCTAATAAATATATATATATATGTATATATATATATATGAGCCGAAAGCTTACGATCAGCTTAATAAAAAATATTCAAATGTTGGATAATTTTTGTTTTTATTTTCACCAGAAATTAAAGCAAACATTAGAACGGCTCATGATCAGACATAATAGACATTCATTGTCGGTTATATTTAATAATATATGTTTAAATATTTCCGACTGTTGCCGAATCAGTCGGGTTTCGATCCCGGCTTGAAGCAATCGGATGGCTACCACACTGATGAGCTGTGATACAGCAAAACAATTTGTCTGTGAATGACATTATATACGTTCCCAAAAAACTTAAATTCGGTTGTGCACTCTTGGAAGATAAGTGCGAATTTGTAAAAAAATGACTATTACTACTAATATTAGAAGACTCTTCCCCTTCCCTGAATTGAGCACTGTCAGTCATTGGTGTGTTTATTCGCAGAATAAGTACGGAAAACTTGCCTTTCTTTCTTAGTTTAGGGGGGGGGGGAATGTCGGGTTTCGATCCTGGCTTGAAGCAATCGGATGTCTAGCCACAATGATAAGCTGTGATACAGCGAAACAGTCTTTCTGTGGATGACTATATATATATATATATATATAAATATAAAAGTGAACATAGAAGTCAACACTTAGAGGCGACAGTCTGTTTCATGCTATATGCAATCGTCAGGCCTGACGATTGCATATAGCATGAAACAGACTGTCGCCTCTAAGTGTTGACTTCTATGTTCACTTTTATATTTACACACGCTCTATCTCTGATATTGAGCACTTTATTCCATAAATATAGCACACCTTAAGACTATATTTCTTTATATATATATATATATATATATATATATATATATATATATATATATATATATATATATATATATATATCTAAATAGATTTTTTTATTAATCCGACAGATTTTATCACTTTAAATGTTATTTTATGGATATCCACTAAAATAACGTTTAAAGTGATTACACACAAACATATATATATATATATATATATATATATATATATATATATATATATATATATATATATAGTGACGTGCTACTACGATTTGTATATTACAGGAGAGAAAGAAAGACTAATCCATCTGTTGTCTCTATACTACCACGCAGACTAGAGATCGCGGTGGACGTTCGACTGATCTCTGATTCAACACTTGGGAGAAAATCGCCGGATGAATCGGATACCAACTTCTGCAATTATCTGTCCAGAGGAGCAGAAAAGCAATGGATTTAACCATTTAACCAAGAAAGAATTCTAGAGAACTACATCTATGAATTACGGATATACTCTCAGCATATGAAAAGATCTCGAACATTAACTTCGATGACAGTGTAAGAATTTTGCTCAACAATTAATATCTATAATCCAGCGGGAAGAACATTGAGATTATCCATGAATTCGGTCATTCTATTTCTACAAACTTGTTGATTAATTCAAGACTTTTTATATGAAAAAAAAAGAATACTTAAATGTTACATGGCATTTGTCCTTCTTTACGGCAGCGAATGTTGAACAATTTCCTCAAAGATTAAGAAGAGACTCGAAGCGACAGAGATATGGTTCTACAGAAGGATGGTAAAGATATCACAGACCGAGGATGTGAGCATCAATGAGATCTTAGAGAGGTTGCAAACAAAGAGGAGGCTTATACTTAATATCAGGAAGAGGCAGCTGAAGTTTCTGGGCCACATAATAAGAAAGGAAGGCCTAGAGAATCTGATACTCACCAGTCGTATAGAGGGAAAGAGAGACAAGAGAAAACAAAGCGTGACATGCCTGGCGGACTTAAGCAAGTGGATAACAGGACGTGATCTGGGAGAGAAAGTAGACGGAAGGAACTTGTTGAAAGCTGCAAGGGATAGAGGGAGGTGGAGAGCCATGATCGGCTACGTCCTGAAAGGACATTGTACATAAAAAGAAAGACAGACATATTGAATTTGAAGCACAGAAAGTATCATAGGAATTCTATTGATCTCGGAACAAATGATATTGTAACTTCTGTGTTATACCACATTCACCGCATATTCACCCAAAAACAAACTCTTTCTTTTCATCTTCTCTTTTTTTTTTTTCTTACTTTTCATGTTATTAAATTGAATTGTTTGCATTAAATCGAATCCAGGTGTTCGCTGTATTTGTTTCACCGGTTATTTTGCTTTTGTGTGACTCATTTCTGTCGTGTGGGTATCCTCTCCTTTATGAATCCAGGGGATCATACCCTAAGTCAAGTCAACACCCAGAGGCAATAGTCTGTTTCATGCTAAACGCAATCGTCAGGCCATGCATATATATATATATTCACCAACCCTATATATATATATATATATATATGTGTGTGTGTGTGTGTGTGTGTGTGTGTGTGTGTGTGTGTGTGTATGAAGAAATATAGGTTTATGGTGTGCTATTTTTATGTGATAAAGTGCTCAGTATCAGAGATAGAGCGTATGAAAATATAAATATAAAAGTGAACACTGAAGTCAACACTCAGAGGCGACAGGCTGTTTCATAATGGACGCAATCGTCAGGCCGCGAATGCTGGATTTTTTCTCGGCTATCTTCCCAGACCAAAAGAAACTGTTAAATAAGCGACCTAAGCTGTTGGCGCACGGCAGAGAGAAAGGTAAATTTTAGCGTTTATATATATATATATATATATATATATATATATATATATATATATATATATATAGAGAGAGAGAGAGAGAGAGAGAGAGAGATTGGGTGTAAAGAAACTCCCTATTTAAAATTGTTAAGAACTTTAATAATTATTGGTCGATTTTCATAGAACACACTTTATCTTGAACAATGTAATGGTTGAAGTACAGTACAATGTTAAAATTCATCCATGTTGAAGGACGACCAGTTCTTTGGCTATCTACCACAGATCACGTACTCATCAATATAGATTAAGATGAGACTCGAGGCGACAGAGATGTGGTTCTACAGAAGGATGGTAAAGATATCATAGACCGAGCGTGTGAGCAACAATGAGGTCTTAGAGAGGTTGCAAACAAAGAGGAGGATTATACTTAATATCAGGAAGAAGCAGCTGAAGTTTTTGGGCCACATAATAAGAAAGGAAGACTTAGAGAATCTGATACTCACCAGTCGTTTAGAGGGAAAGAGAGACAAGGGAAAACAACGCGTGACATACCTGGTGGATGACAGAACGTGGTCTGGGAGAGGAAGTAGAGGGAAGGAACTTGTTGAGAGTTGCAGTGGATAGAGCGAGGTGGAGAGCCATGATCACCTACTTCCTGAAAGGAATTGGTACATAAAAAGATATCTCTGACTGATGCCAAATCGGTCGAATTTCGATCCCAACTTAAAGCAATCGAACGTCTAGTCACACTGAAGAGCGAAACAGTCTGTCTGTGGATGCTCTCTGAGACCCTTCGATAGAACTCTCTAGAGAAAAGGGTAAATTTAATAAAAATAGTGGCTACTGCTGCTATGAATGCATTACTCTTTAAGTACGAATTGTGTTCTCTTAGCTGGCGTATTTTGTATAGGAAACCCTAAATTGCCCTTTCTCTCTGCCGTGCGCCGATGGCTTGACTAAAGCAATCGGACGTCTAGCCATACTGAAGAGCTGTGATACAGCGAAACAGTCTCTGTGGATGACTATATATATATGCTCTCGGAGACTCTTCGAAAGTGCTCTCTAGAGAAAAGGTTAAATTTAATAAAAACAGTGGCAGACATTTGTTATAATGTGATAATTTCTAATGTTACATTTACAAAACTCTAAATTCTATTATGCCATTCAAGGCAAGCATTACGTTAGATAAATTATGCATGTATGTATATATGCACGAGACACGCACTGTTCCTGTATAAATGTCACTATATATATATATGCTTAACCTAGCTAAATCTAGTGTAGCATAGTTAAGCATATATAACGAAGAGACATTTATATAGATACGGCAACGAAGAGAATATTTATATAGATATTGAACAGGCATTGATTGATAGACAGATATGAACATGCATAGATAGATAGATAGATAGATAGATAGATAGATAGATATGAACATGATAGATAGATCGTGTCGTAGATTCCGTGAATGGAATCCTGCAGAAATAAATTGAGATAGAAAAATAAGTATATTAAACGTAAGAATACAGACTTGTAGTGAAGATTAGTAGTCCAGGAATGCGCCTTAGTAGAACGTATATGTAAAAGTCTCTGTATAAAGCCGTAATTCTCATTCTCTCTCTCTCATTCTCTCTCTCTCTCTCTCTCTCTCTCTCTCTCTCTCTCTCTGTGTCTGTCTCCGTATCTCTCAACGTATCCCCACGTATCTCAACATATCTGAACTGCAGGTATTCTCTCTGTTAGTATAAGTATACTTTGGACGAGTCCATCTTATGTAAAAAGGGGAGAGCCCCACAACAGATAGATAAATAGATAGATGCACAAAAACAATCTATACTTAATGTTGCGTTTTTGCCTTCCGAGTTCAGGTTAAACCAGGTTAAAACTACAAAACAGTCCCACATTAGGACCATTTACGCACTTCAATATTTATCTCCTTAACAGTCTGTGCATTTTTATCCTTGTAAAATTCGAACCACATATATAAGAATTAGCTGAATACAATCAGAATACCCGAACGTTGGCAGACTAAATCCAATGACAGGCAGTTAAAAATAAATGCCCAAATGAACCATATTTAGTCATGAATGTATCAGATAAATATGTCGAGTTTAATTTATCATTGACTCGTTGTATGTTTTGATTTATTGCGTTGACATAATAAAAGCAAAAGAAAATAAAACTAAGCAGGAAATGTGCCTCTTCAACACCAATTACAATTCAACAGCATAGGGCTTTGCCCTGTCCCTAGAAACTAAAAAAAAAAAAAGTTGTAAGGTTTTGGGGAAAAGTATTCAAATTAAAGAATAAAATACGTATCGGGTTGTATTCCTTATCCGTCTGAGACATTGAAAAATGCTTACACATTTTCTCCCACATACACTCGCTTTTTGCCACACATTATCTTGACATTGCACTATATCCCTCCCTTTAAGTCAATTTCGTGGGTTCTAAATCTTTCGCGTTCACTTTTACACACACGGGCGCATGCGCACAATTTCCATTCCCTGTCTTACTTTCACACGACACAGAAACAGACGATGTTATTCACATCTCAACTCACAACTTTTTCCCTCTGAATTTTAACTCTCTCTCTCAATTGCCATTTCATATTTTTTTCTCTCTATCAGATTTACTTTCTCGAATTTTCTTTTTCTGTTACACGAGATAGCTAGATAGATAGATAGATAGATAGATAGATAGATAGATAGATAGATTCGAATACAGTGAGACACATTTGAATTTCAAATAGATGTGATGATTGGAATGAGTGGGATGGCTTAATTTTTTTTTTTTTTAATTTTCAGTAGTGAAATGCTTTCTCCTAGAATACTTGCAACCTAAATTAAAGGATGATAGGAAATTTGATGAATACTTAATAAAAGAATCAATTTGAATGAGGATGTCTCCAAAAAAAAAAATAATAATTGTCCCAACCCGTTTATCTGAATCTCAGGGATGATAGATAGATAGATAGATAGATAGATAGATAGATAGATAGATAGATAGATAGATAGACAGATAGACAGATAATGAACAGACTGATATTTAAAAAGCAGAATTCTTTCTTACATGCGGCAACAGGATTAATTATATCGATAAAATCCTAGATTAATCATTCACGAAATACAACCAATGCAATTGTAACATTACGTAAATAGGGCCGAGATTTTTTATGGCATGTGTTGCGTTAGCTTTCATTGGACATTTTTTAATGATTTAAAATGCAGAATTCTCTTAAATGTGACAACAGAGTTAATTTTATAGATCAAATTCCTAGATTACTAATGCATAAAATATTAAAAAATATAATTGGGATATAAATTAAATACTTCCAAAATTTATAGATAGATAGATAGATAGGGAAACGTTTATAATGTTGCCATTTTGAAGTAGTTTCCATGTTGTTGCCAAGAGGAATTGGGATCAAATGCAGATCAGATGTCTGAACATGGAAACTATTAGGTTGGTGCAAAAATAATACGTCAAAAAACGATATTATTTTTGCACCAACCTAATACTTCAAAAAGACAAAACTATAAACGTTCCCTATTTGTTCTTTATCTTATCGTTGTGCCAGTTTCCGATTCATATTTGATCCCAATATATATATATATTGATACTCATCACCTGAAGATTGTTTTCTCATGCATTAAACTCAGTTGTGCTAGTAGTGAGTAATAATATGCATATTTATTAATATATATATATATGTGTGTGTGTGTATATATATATATATGTGTGTGTGTGTGTGTGCGTGTATATATATATATATATATATATATATATATATATATCGATTTCTAAAGAAATAATGGATTTATTTGTAATCCGCCATTTTATTACTTCAAAAGTTATTATAGTAAATATTTGTATTTGAAATAGACGCATCATTTTTATTTTTAGTTTAAACAGTGCGTATTACGACTATCGGCCAGCGTATTCGAGAAATCTTAACCAAAATAGCCGATAGACGCAATGCAAACTACTTAAAGTAAAAATAAAAATAGGGCGTCTATTTCAAATAATACAAGTATCCACTATAATTGAATTTATGAATATATATATATATATATATATATATATATATATATATATATATATATATATATATATACCGCTTAAAGGGAAGAAGCATACCATGTTTTCAAACCCGTCGTTCAAAAGTCTATTTAGAGTTGCATTTTAGCAAGAAACACTTCTAAACTATTCTTTGACGATAACTCTCATGGGAATATAACAGTCGTCTCATTTAATCTTGCAGATCCATCAAATCGGTATCCCCAAATAATATATAACTCTCAAATTTCTATGTCCAAAGTAATTGCAGATTCCTAAAGGCACGTGAATATAGCAATGAGGTTTATAAGTATGTAGTTCTTGCGTCGCTATTAGAATAATTACTAATATACATATACAATTTTCTAACAACTATAAAACTAGGTTTGACTTCAAGTTGCTGAGAAAATTAAAAGAATGTCACATTTTATATAAGAAACACAATTCTTAATGGGTGCCGGGTGTAAATTAAAGAACAAAAGTTATTTTATGAGCAAAACCGTTTCAGGCCGATTAGTCCCTTTACTCCAATATCGTCATTTACAGCTGTTATCATTTGCTATCACAAAATATGAAACCCATTTAAAACAGTTACAGCAAAATTGAAAGCAATTAGCAATTTTCTCTTGGTGAGAAATCTCAAATGACATGGATGCCATAGAAAAAGATTCACATCTTCTAACAAATCACTCGTCAATAAAACGCTGTAAAAAAATAAGGGTGAAATGTTTTGCCTCGTTATACTTTTTTTCAATACTATTTATATTTGCTCAATTATCTTATAGACGATCTGCACGTATCACGTCATTGTTACCGACACGGGAAGTGTGAGTGACATGCCGAGTTCAAATTTCAGCCTAGACCGAAGAATCCACTTTCGCACAAAATCCCTTGGAAATGTATGAATCCATCTCCCTACTATCTGATTCTAAATTTTAAAAAATCATTTGGGTTTTGGTTCTGCCAATTCCTCCCCAACTTGCCAGAGAAACCGAAGCAACTCCTGAAGAGCAGCACTCTACTCCTTCTAGGACTCACGTTATCTACTGACATAAAGTAGCGCGAATATATCGAATCAATTGCTAGGTTAACTGCTAGGAAATTTGGTTCGCTGTATTGTGCCAGGCAATTCTTCTCTTCGGAATCCTTCTTGCGTATTTATAAATCTACCCTTCGTCTTTGCATTAAATACTGCCACCATATTTGGTCTGGTGCTCCTGCTATCCATCTAGAGATTCTTGACAAAATCCAAAGATGGATCTGTAATGTAATCGATTCTGACTTAGCATCTTGACTTCAGTCACTTTCTCGCCGACGTGACGTGGCTTCCCTCTGTCTTTTCTACAAATATTTCCATGACAACTGTTCTAATACCTTCTTTTTCACTAATGCCTCGACCTCATGAATTTAAGCTTGCTACTAGACTGACAACTCTGTCTTGCCGTTTTACTGGTGAACTAGCTCGATGCAACCGCCACTTTTATTCTAACATTTTCTTTTCTCGCACTTGTCACCTGTGGAACCCCCTTTCGATTTCTTGCTTCCTACAATTTTCAAAGATTTAAATGCAAAGTCAATCGTCATCATCTGTATCACTCGAACTTATTCCTTTATTGTATTTTCCTCGCTAAAGTATTCTCATTCTATTTTACTCGCTGTAACCCCCTCGTCCTAGTAGCATTATCACTGTGCTTGAAGTGAAATGATTAAATAAAAATTTTAAAAAAGCATTACCTATCCTGTTAAGGCTATGGTGCTATACCCACAGCGATTATACAGGCTTAACAATTGTATCTGTCATAATAATATTTAATGTCACGGCAGTAGAACTACGGTTAGCAAGCCGACTATGTACCAAATTGAGGATAGTCTGGTACAAGGCTTGAATGTTAACACCGAGTGTTAACCTGATGGACAGACACCTGAAGATGGTCGGACGGTACAACGGTTGAAACTTTGCAATAATAGCAACAACGATGAGGACATTAAATAATGAACTGAGACTAATCTTGGCACAAGACATCCACTGTGGTTCGAACTCAATGTTAATGAAAGTCTACCAGGCTAGCTTTTAAACCTCTGCGCTAAGATAAAGAACAAGATTGGCGAACAAGACCTCTTGAATACGCATAAATCTAAGCTTGGCTCTCATGGTATCGAAATTCAATTATCTATCGATGAAAAATCACAAAACAACCTTCACAGATAGGTCTACGACAATGGAGTCGAATCACTCATATTTCCCCTGTATTCCATTTGTAAAGAAGAAGTTCCAATCAGCTTTTCCCCAAGAACTGCTACATTGTGGAACATCGTATCACGAGGAGTCGTTATCTATCATCCTAATCCCAAATATCTACCGCCTCTAACATTCACAGTAACTTTACTTTGTGTGGCTCTCAAGCCTTCTATTGGGTGAAATTTAGTTTTAAAAAAGTAACGACGACGACTTATTTTAAAACTGGTGATTTGTTTTGTGACTTTTGCACCACCATCTTGCACGGACTATTTCAGTAGCGCATACTCTACGTTCAATTGGTATTACTAAATCCGGTTGTAAGCAAATGCCCGTGATAAGAACTCGATTGTAAAACAAAGGCTACTTAAGAATCATCTAAAAAGAAATCTAGTTATTTACCAGGCTTATGAGAGTATGTCTGGTACAAGGCCTCGAGTTTTGACACCCAGTGAGAAATGAACCTAGTAAATTGGCTTGCCCCTGTTAGTCACAGCGTTATGGTAGATGTCTTGACGAGAAAACTTGTATAATCTTGATATTTACTAAGTTTGCTTACAGTAGAAATCACAAGACTGTGTTGCGCTAATTCTCCAAGAGAGAAAGTTCTACCTACCTTGAAAATCAGCATTCAAATTCTTGGCTTTTTTTTTTTTTTTTTTTTTTTTTCAGGATTCGAACACCATACACTGATAGCAGTAGGAAATGCGTAAGTATGAGAATCCCTTAAACTAGTCCCTCTTTTAAACAAAACAAAAAAAATCCATTCTTTTATGCGCCGTGTCCCTTCAAGACATGTTTATTCATATCTTTCCACAACATTTACAGCTCTAAAAATTATGTCCCGTAGTATTCTTTCCAGTCTTTGTTTTGTCGTTCTGTAAATGAAACTCATTAAGAAGCTTACCCGCTGTTTCCTTTTACCTCGCTTGCTTTCAATATGTTATGTGTGTTAAATTCTCCAAGCTCTTTCCTCATTATGCATCTTATTTTAAGTACAAGTCTCCTTTTTTGTTTCTATTTTCCTTAGATCTTCCCTGTAGTTCACATGCTCTGACCATGGTATTCTCAGCATCCTTCTGTGGATCGATGTTTCTGTTGCCTCATCTACTCTTTTTATCTGTGAGGAAATTGTTTGTTTGTTTGTTTGTTTGTTTGTTTGGGTTTTATGGCATATCAACCCCTGTGGGTTATTTAATGCTAAATCCAGTTTATATGAATTTTAAATGCCTTTTTTTATGGAATAAAAAACGTATAGCTGGCAACGTTACTTTTTTTTTTACAAAAAAACGTATAGCTGGCAACATTATTTTTCTGAAAACATTATCTGAGACCTTGCTGTTGGATGCAGTTCATCGCCGCACCCAGTACGCGGATGTAGTTTACCGTAGTGAGTATGACTTGGAAATCTAGGAGTTCACTATTTGCCCATAGCTGGGACCCTAACAGGTGCTACCACCCCGGGTCAAGGTGGACCTGGGAACACCAGCAATTAAGAGGTAGTTCCACGCTCCTCAAAACCTCCTCATCAGAGGCCTTGCTGCTGGATGCAGTTTAACGTCATACCCAGGACGGAGAGGAAATTGTCCGACATTCACTGCTATGGAAGTATTGATTATTACACAGCAGTTCGGCACTCTTTTTTCTTTTTTTTCCAAACTTTTGGACGGCATCTTTCGTTATTTGGATTTCTCTGTCATATTTTCGGTCGTCTGTTAAAACCACTTCCAAGCTAGTCAGACTTATAAACTTGCTTGATTCTGTTGTCTTCAATTCATAGCTCGCAATTTAGGCTGTGCCCCTTACTGAACATAAATTCTGTTTTGTTACACTTGGTGGTTAGTCCTTTCTTCCTGTTTTCCTTTACTACTTTGTCTCGGAGTTCCTGCAGTTTTTTGTTTATTATTATTTTTTCTGTATGTCACTTGCATATCTTCTGTTATTAAGATTGTGTCCGCCAATAATAAATTCTAGGTGGAGGTCTCTGTTGCCTCACGTCTCCTTTTATCTGTGTGGAAATTATCCAGCATTCACTGCCATATGAGATGACTGATATTACATATCGGTTTAACTCTATTTTCTTTGTTTCTAATTGTTCTATTTGAACGTCCGGCTTTCTTTTGTGAACACAGCCCGCCCCATGCTTAAAACTACATTGTTTGACTAGTCGACATTTTATTTAAAGCACTTGCATCCTACTAGTAGAAACTGGGTTGCATATTTACTTTAGTGGATTTCTGAAATAGCGTGAAATGAATACAGTCGTATTTTTAGATTTGAAAATGCTCGAGGATTAGTGTAATTTTGAAACTGAAAAAAAAAAAACGTTATTAAAAAAGAAAAGAAAAGAAAAGTGAAATGGTTTCGCTCGCGGCATTAAAAGCATCACCTCAGGCAAAAACGGAATTACTTTGAGAGACTTCTTCCATCCTTTGGTAATTACAGGATGGGTGTCAGTAAAGAAAGAAAAATATTTATTGAACTATTCAAAAAAAATAATAAGCTTTTCGTTTTCCTGTTTGCAACTCTCTGTTTCTTGTCGAGCGTGAACATCTTCCCTGGGGATATGGCTTATCATGAATCACACATGCTTGCTATCGACACTATATTGCCACTAGTTTGCTTCTGGTGTCAGCTTATCGTATGATTACCATAAAAAATCGCCAACACCCGCTTTTATTTTTCAAGAACACGGGCAAATATAACTGGGGAATTCAGTTGTAATAAGAAATTACCTAAAGCCGAGGCTCTCCTTAACTTTTCAATGCGACAGATTTTCACAGGCCCAAGGGAAAAATTGATTTGAACGAATAAAATTTAAATGAATAAACTCTCTCTCTCTCTCTCTCTCTCTCTCTCTCTCTCTCAATTACAAAGAAAAATATCTGGGGAGCCGGTCGTGGATCCTTGTTTAGAGATAAGCTTAATCTCAAGTTCTAAAATGAAGTTCATCTCAACTTTCGAAATCGTCCGTTCATTCCAATTTTTCAGTCGATGCAGTCACTTTTTGGTTCTTCGTCAGTATTGTCCGAAATTCTGATAAGGATTATGGCTGTTCTGGGAATTTATTCGGAATAATATCCCCATCTTTGTTGTTTACGGCAATACATTTTTGCCCTGTTATATCTCCGTGTTTCTTTGTGTTACATCGGATAATGTTTGGTACTTCGTTATCTGTTGGCAGGTTGTATTACAATTTCCACCTCCCAAGCAGCTGGCGATTAAGGAGAAAATTTAATTAACGGGCAGATACAAAAAGGGGAAATTTTTCTCCCCATCCTCTTCTCCTCTGTAAAGCTATTGATGAAAATTATGGCAATAGTAATATTAACCGTTTCCTTATAAGGAAACATTTGGTATTCATTGCCCACATAGCCAATGCCGCTGCCGATTGAAATTTATAAAATCATTCTTTTAAAACAATTTTTCAGGAAAATAGGTTTCTCAAACCCAATAGCTGTTATTGCTCTTTCCACTATTGATAGCGGTTTCCTTCCTAACCTTTTGTTTAAAGTAGTGTGGAAGGTCAAAATCTCAATTATGTCATTATTTTCTCTTCAAGTTATATGTGCCATCCAATTTAGGCGTTGCTGTTGTTGAAAGTACTCAAGTGATGCGATTTTTGTTATCTGGCACAGTTCCTTAGTCGTGATTCTGTAATACCAGTCCACGAGGTTCGAAGAAATATGGTTTCTCGCTAAGACCTACAGACAAAGATATATACCGTATTTGACGGGATATAAGGCGCACGTTTTTGGATTTGTTTTGTTTTTACTAAAAATATCTTTTAAAATTCCCCTGCGACTTATATGCCATATATAGGTTTACTAATTTTACTAATTACTTACTTTTTCTTGATTTGTCCTGCTGAAATTGGGGTGCGTCTTATACACCCGTGCGTATTATATACCGTCAAATACAGTAGTTTTTTTATCTTTTATTTTTATTTCTTTATTTTTAAACAGACTCCTTTTAGGCAATAATTTTTTTTAGGTTAAGCAAAATCAATTTTGTCCATATTTTTTTTTTTTTTTTTACAGAACACATTTTGGCCTACTTCTTGCCGTGTCCCAACAGGACGCACGCGATCATGGCTCTCCACATTTCCTCTCCTTTTTAGAACTTAATAAATTTTGTCTTTACGTTATTTCTCTTAAACCTGTTCAACCATCGATTTGCTCAAGCTCATTAAGTTGTGCGCTATTTTCATCTCGCCCTCTTACCCCTCAATCTGTCCCGTGAATAGCAAATTTTCAAAGCCCTCTTTCAACATCAAGTGCCCTAGAAATTTCAACTGTTCCTTCTTGAGCTAATTTTCCTTTCGTTTCTATTTTCTCTAAAAACACGTCGTTGCTCACATGTTTGACCCATGGTATCCTCAGCATCTTTCTGTTGAGACACAGTTCTGTTGTTTCAAGTCTCTTCTTCATCGTTGGGGAGATTGCCCAGAATTCACTGCCATATAGGAGGACAGATATCACGTAAGAGTTTAGTACTCTTTTCTTTGTTTATAACGAAGTTTTTCTGTCTCTTAATACTCTGCTTAGCATTTGGAATGCATATTTGGCTATCCCAATGTATCTTCGGATTTCAGTCTCGCACTTTTCGTCTTCTGTTAAAATACTTCCGAGATATTTAAATTTTTGTACTTGTTTGATTTTGGCCACAATTTCTTTTTCTCTTATATATATATATATATATATATATATATATATATATTAGAGGGGGGAGAGTTGATTTTGTTGTTTGTTTTCGTTTATTTTTGCTTTTTGATAACTTGCAATATGTGGACAATCTATTATTATCTAAATGGCATAGAGTGAGTTTCTTTAACTCCTTAGAAATATATTTTGTATTTTTAAGAAGTTTTAAACACAAATGTCTTACTAGGGGTGGGGGTAAACGCGGATAAGTAAAACTTAGGTCAGTGATTCTGCGTATGATGAGTTTTTACAATATTTCTAAGACGGCTGGTAAAATCATTACAGACAAAAATGTATGATTCATAGATTTAAAATATTCTGTTCCGAGTAAACTCGAACCAACATAAATGGACATTAGTGCAAATATTTTTTTGGTTATTCGCCTAGATTAATATCTTGCACGAAGATCTGTTACGACAGATTCCTTATCAGAAGTCTTGTATCGTTTACAAATAAAATATTTTAAAAAAATAACTTGCCTGTATTCACACAAAAAGCCTCTTGTCTACCTCAATTTAAGAATCAGTAAGCGACTCGACGTTTTCATTATTTATCATCTTTGCTTTGCTGTGTACAGAAGTTTTCCCAAAACAGAACACGTACGACCTTACACGAAGTCAAGTCCCGCCTTTTAATGTGCATTCAGTTCTCACTGAAACGAAGCCATCTAACAAATTCGTTTTAGCCTGACTAAATCAACACTTTGCGTAGTTGATAAAAGGATTTCCTTATTTTCTTAATGGTGTAAGGATTGTTAAGGGAAAAGGAATATTCCATTCAACAATTCTTAGCTAGGATTGGCTAAACTAACACACTAACACTGAAATAAAATGCTGCTAAAAAAAGAGGACTCCATGTTAAGGATGCAATACAGCATTTATGGACAAATATACATAAATGACTCTAAGCCAGGGTAGAAGGTATTAAAAACTTCATTTTTCTACGTTGTCAAAAGATATTTAGAGTGTAGCAATATGATTTCTCACACATCCTTAGGAGATGAATAGATAGATTCTTTTTCCTTTTAAGTCAATTTAATGACCAGGATTTCCCAGGGACCTTGTCTCCAGTCTATCTTTGAATTAACAAACATAAAAGTTTGTTAATGATTTTAGATAGCCTTAAAAGTATTATTATTATTATTATTATTATTATTATTATTATTGATAAAGGACCCCTTTGAAAATACTGACCAAACAAAAGCTGTCTGTGTAGTTCCCTTTTCCGGTTGGTGGAACACGAGTGGAGTGTCCATATACTTTATCAGACAGTGAGTAATGGGGCTGTTAGTGAAACGAGCAGTAGTCAGTGTAACGGCCAGGCAGTGAGTGTGTAGGGGTCTATTTTTCGTGGCCGAAACTTATTGAAAAGTCAGATAGAAGAGGTTCGCTTTCTTATAACAGAAGGAAGGCATTACCGATTAAATGAGAAATCGTTTTTTTTCCTTTTTTTTTTCTTTTTTTTTTTCTTTTTTTTTTTTTTTTTTTGTACTTCCCGTCACAACATGTGTCTTGAAAAGTATTTGTCGTTATTTCTTTGTTGACGGCGAATACGGCCATAATCGAGAAAAATTCGCATACAGGCGACCTTGAATGTCATCACAGCTTGTGCAGGGACGTGCAGAAACGCATCATCACAAGAGCAACAAATGATAGGAAATTGCAGCGCATAAAAGAAGAAGAAATGGTTTCAACAATCACAGGATGTGCACAAGAATCCTTGTGCCAAACTCAGTAAATACTTTAAAGGAAAACTTAGACAAAAGAATGTGAATAAGAATTCCTTACAGAATTTATTCGAAGGGCTCGAGACGTGATGCAACAATAGATAGCGAACTCTCCTTAACAAAATCTTCATTTCAAAATTTCATAATACTGAATTAGAAATACACCTGAAGAAGGTCGGAGAATGTTCCGAAAAAAGTCGAGTGGATAAACCTGAAATGAGAATATTAAATCGAAATATTCTCAAATTGTAATTCAAAATTTTAAAGAGATTTTTCCAGAAAGCGTCGAAACTGAAATTATCATTATTATTCCATATCAATAATAATAATAATAATAATAATAATAATAATAATAATTTTACAATACAATCAAAGCTAATAGCCCAGACATAGTGATCAAAGACCGCAAGAACAGGATGTACTTTCTAATTGACAAGGCAGTTTCTAACGACTGTAATATATCTTTGAAGAACTTTTAAAAACAACTATCTAAATATAATGATCTTGAAGTGGAAAATCTAAAAAATGCTGCAGATAATGATATCAATAATTCCAATTGTGTTTGGTGCCTTCGGTTTGATTGGAAAAGTTTAGTCTCATTGAAGGGGTCCCCTGGTACTCCATGCCTTAAAATATGTGAAAAATTGGTCTCAGGTCTTACAGAGGGCTTTATCAATGTAAAACGTTTGTGCTCTTAGGTTAAAAAATATTCAGTAAAAACGACATGATGCCATTTCTGACAGGTTGGGACCCGGAAGGAAATGAGTATACAACAGAAACAAAGGAAATAATAATAATAATAATAATAATAATAATAATAATAATAATAATAATAGTTGGAGCCTTTGGGTCCCAGTAGACTCACTGGATGGATTCATGATAGCCCATGCCTTAGAGAGATACAAAAAATTGTACTCACAAGTACCGCTCCCACCTTACAAAGGGCTTTATCTATGTAAAATATGTGTGATCTTAGCTTCATTTTTTCCTCAGAAAACGCCCAGTGGAAAATATCATGATGCCATTTCTGACCTTAGGTCTCTGGTTGGAACCCGGAAAGAAATGAGTATGCACCAGAAATCAAAGGAAATAAAATAATAATAATAATGTAAAAACTTAAGACTACAATTATCCCTGTTGCGATAGGGGCATTGGGTATGATAAAGAAGGGGTACACAAGATCATGTAAGTAAAATTCCTGGTTACTCCATCATCTCAAGATTACTCTGTGCAGAATAACACATACCCGCAAAACCGTCTCCATCTAAACGAAACGTCTCAAATGTGGATACATAACTACTTTTACAGTGGCCCTTTTTCACCCATTGACCCCCGACGGGGACTTTGTAATTAGGCACTTAAAAATACTCTCTAGCAAGATGATACGACACACAATAATAATACAACACTTAGAGAAGAGGGCGATTTAAGAAAAGAAAAACAAAAGAAAACACACTGTGTTTGACAATGTTCAGACAAACTCATTAACAAGAATGATTTATGTCACCTTGTGGTGAGTCGAGTGAAGTTAATTTGCACAATAGGTTCGTGAGAGGCGGGTGGGTTTAACCTTTACCACGCTAATTTCTTTCTAGAATTGTTCCCCCTGTTTTTGTTTTTTTTTGTATTTTTTTTGTTTTTTTTGTTTTTGTTTTTTTGGGGTTTTTTTTTGAGGGTGCAAAAACATGAACATCTAATTGTTATAACTTTCTTTGTATTGTACGCATAGATGTTAATTTTTGTACACTAATAAAAGAATGAATGAGTAATATTTTGATGTAATGCATTATGTAATGCATTACGTTTTGCATGCATCTTTTGACGTTGAAAGCAAAAAAAAAATTGAAATGTGAAATAAAAAACAAATACATTAAAAATACATAAATAATTCAACGTAAATTTAACTTTTATTACTCCTTGTGGAGTTCTGGGAGTTCAATAAGAAGCAAAATCGCTAAGAAGGCTTTCATTTCGTCAAAAAAAAGTGACGTATTTCCTCGTGTTATACATACAAGAAGACACTAGCATTTTTTTTTTTCTCTTTTTTTCACCTGACACGTATTTATTTGTCTAGTTGGTGAATAAAGTTATTATTTCATCGTTTATAACTGGACAAAATGATTCACCTTCAGAAAGGCTATCAGTTATATCGATGGTTTGCAGTAGCATCCATAAAATTAGTCAGGCATGAATGATAGTAGCCGCGAGAGTAGTAAAGGGAGACAATTCTACGGTGACTATTGTCGCCTGCAGTGTGGTAAAGGTTAAACTTTCATACATATATACGTAAAGTTGGTTGACAAGGTAAAGTGTTGTTTTTTGGGGGTTTTTGTGTTTTTTTATGTGGTGTATAAAAATTGCACGGTGTTGCCAATAAATGAGGAAATCAGTATGTGGAAAATAGTAGGTTATATTGAAATTTCTGGAAATTCAGGAAATTTCAAATTGAAAGATTCCAGCCAAAATTCTTGTCTAGGAGTATCAGTAAAATGAACATATCTCAATTTTTCAGTTTCTTCTGTCTTTCCTAGAACGGAAGAATTTGTTGGTTGTTATTTTTTAACGACACATCAACATTCTATGCTGAAATCTAAAAATTATTTTATTTTATTTATTTATTTGAGATAATGGTTTTAGCGTTATAAGTTTTATTAATTAACCTATAACTGGAAGGAGATGTGGATTCATGCCTTTCCCAAGGCTATTTGCGCGTAAGTGAATATAATTCTGAACTATTATGCAGCACACTACCTGCACATCTAAATTTACAGCATCTGGTATTCCCAAGTGGTCATCTATCTAGGTACTGACCTTGAACGTAAAGAACTAATTTCCTTGTTCTCGAAGTTTCTGAAGCAATCAAAAAAAAATGGTGTGAAACGGGATTTAGACAGACAAAAACATAATTTGGGGCAGATTTTTTTTTATGATTTTGGGGTAGATTTTTTAATATTTTTTTACTTGCATACAATTTTTAAACATAACCTGAAGAAGACGGACATACTGTCAAAATATTTCTAAACGTTGTTAAACAACGTGTCTTTTTTTTTTCTTTTAAAATATTGGAAGAGTTAACGTCAATCATTTTGCTTAATAATAATAATAATAATAATAATAATAATAATAATAATAATAATAATTACTTGCTGCCAAAATTTTGATTCTATTCGTTAAGACAGCAAAATACACAAATGGATACTCTGAGGAATTTTTGTTGCAATTCAACAACATATATCAATGTGGTAGGCACAAAATACCAGTTTCCGGCGAATTTCCCAAAATAAACAAGATTGTGCCGAGTCAGTGCCAATAATAATCTGACTATTTGAACTGATGATCTGCAGTAAGCAAAAAATTCCTTGTTGTTTGATCCCTCTTCCGACGAACCCCCACCCCACTCAACCGGCATCGGGCACATTCTGCGGTGACTAAGTACGTTATACGCCTTCATTACAAGCAAATGGCCTGTAAATGACGTTCAATTTATAATTGTAAAAACTCGAGCTGTGGAGAACACCTCCCCACTGGAGTTGGATTCTGCATACTTTTCTTAGCGCTTTATTGCTGCCGTGTAGTGAATTCGATCAACGCAAGTTAACATATACTTCCGCCATACACAACTAAACTTAGTCAGTATCATTAAGAGTCAGAGGTCGGTGTTTGAGACCAAGTAGGATTTTGAATGATGATCTTTTATTTTCAAAGAAAGCCGACCTTCCCTACTTCTCAGATTGACGTAACATAATTTTCCTTCTCGATTTTTGACTTTCTGTTGTACATATTTAAGCTTAATAAATATCTAAAACTAGTTTACAGAGGCAGTAAAATATCAATTTTATTTCTGATTTTTTTTCACTTATTGTAAATACTTTTTTATACTCATGAGCCATTCAAAATAGAGCGTTACCGAATGAGGTGTGTGATATGAATGTAAGAGGAGGAAGTAGACAGTGAAGATTATGAAGGAGATGGAAGATACATAATAATTGACATTAGACATAAATTTTGTGTGTGTGTGTGTGAAAAGACAAGGGGATAACTATCCTTAGTTTTACTTTTTTTCTTTTTTGAGTATACTAAATGACGTATTCTAAGGTCCAAATGCCCAGACATTTCAGTTAACCTGTTATTGACAGTCTTTAAATTTAAAAAAAAATCCTTTCAATGATGCTATATAACGTAATCTAAGATCTAACACCTAAATCTTTGCAGTTAACTTACTGAATATTTATGAGCGTTCTTAATTTGTGGAATTTTGAGTGACTGTTAAATATATACTTGTTGCAAAAAAAAAACCTTGCCTTGATAAAGTCCGTCGAATGACGAAACGCGTCGGCTAAACTAAATATAGTTTTCTTCTTGTCTTTTCATTTTGTCTCTTCTGAAGATATACTCCATCTGAATATATATATATATATATATATATATATATATATATATATATATATATATATATATATATATATATATATACTGTTGAGAGATGGGCGAATTCTATACACAGCAGCAGTCAGCGCTAACGCATCGCTCTTCATTATTGAATAGAGTACTCTGGCTGTCTGACGTCTGTTTATATTCGTAAAATCAATACACCAGAATTCGCCGTTCCCTCGGCCGAATCGCCGATTGCTTCGGTGTATAACAAACCGCTTGATACCAGATCGGTCGGGTTTCGATCCTGGCTTGAAGCATTCTGTTGTCTCGGCGCACTGCTGAGCTGTGATACAGCGAAACAGGTCTGCATGCGAATGACATTATAGGTATAGAAAGGGGCGTTTTTGTTTTTTTTTATTAATTCGACAAATTTTATTACACGTTATTTTTAGTGTTTACTCTGATTTGAGTAGACGCTCCGTTTATTTATTAAACATTATATTTATTTTATTTTCGTCTACCGAATATTCTAGAAGTTTTATTAGAGAAAAATGTGCGTTTTCTGAGAGGATTCGAAACTGCGTTCCCCAGGGAAAACTGTCATTAGATCTGACGCACATCGTTGCTTGACCATCGACGCACTCCGCAGCCTAGAGACCTAAAGCACCATAGATCAGTTACGAAACACCGCTTCCACGTGATCTAATGGTTAGCCATTTTGTCTCGCTAAATCAGTTACGACACACGGGTTAAAAGTAGGACGCGAGGCGACCACCTCCACCCCAACCATCCTGCACAAATATGACAGAAGTACTCCATTTTAGGCCTGATTTGGCTCTCGTAGAGGATTGAACGAAGTGTCAGGAACTTACTGGAGCGGTACAGGGAAACGACTATATTTTCCTGCATCTTTAGCGATGGATCGTATGTACAACTTCCACATGAGACCTGGGGTTTGATTAAGACTAAATAGTCGGTCGAGGTACGAGACCTCCCCGAAGTGCATCCATACATCGTGACTGGTGGCAGTTACAAAATTAACTCGACTTTTATGCACAATATTTCCATTTGTTTAGCGCATGCCAGGGGAGATAACTATTCTTGCAAGCTACAGTGACTCAATTCGATCTTCACTGAGTCTAAGGCCGTTTTGATTCAATAACAAATTAGACTTAATTAATTTCTATGTATTTTGTTGATTCGTTTTCTACGGTTTAGCAACCCTTTGCAAGTCATTTAAAACCAGGAAACATGAAATATTATTTTAGATAATAATGTTTTAATGATACAATTCTTACTAATTAACTGATAGCTAGGAGAGAAGAAGTGGATTCATACCTTTTTCATAGGGATATGCGCATAAGTCAATATAACAAACCCAACAGGAATTGGAACTCGGCTCTCCGATTAATAATTCTGAGCCGTTATCCGTTAAACCACCCGCACATCTAATCTTACGGTACCTGATATTCCCAAGCGGTCACCCAGCTAGGTACTGACTATTATCGACGTTGCTCAATCGTTGGTGATCGTATAGTAATCTCTATGAAGAAAAGGTCTGAAGCTGCCGTAAAAAATGGTTTCAAATTGGCTTCCCAAGCTACAATGAGTTCGATTATCACTCAGTATTCCATTCATGTGACCCTAGATAAAACAAAGCGAAACTGTGTATTTCAAGGCGTCTTGCGGTGCGGTAATGGTTAACGAGCTAGTCTGGTTGGCCATGACTACAGAGTATTGAGTTCCATCCTTACTGGGCGCCCCATACATGTGAACTTTTGTAAAATTAAACTTAGCTTAGTATATATATATATATATATATATATATATATATATATATATATATATGTGTGTGTGTGTGTGTGTGCGTGTGTATTTCGGCGTGGGGTAATAATTAATGAGCTAGTCTGGTTGACCATTATTACTGAGGATTGAGTTTCATTCTTACTGGTTTCTCCATATTTGTGGTCTTGTTCAAAAACTAAGATACGCTTTTTACTGGGCGACTCGTTGTTGGAATAATGGTTAACAAGCTGCTGAATAATAAATAAACAAACTTTTGTTTTAATCAATTTACCCCAAGCAAGTTAATAATGCCTCTAAGGCGCAAGTGGATCCTGAGAGTGAAAGAGAATGAAAATACTCCTGAAGGAACCAGAAACCCAATCCTAAACAGGAAACAAGGGATAAATCCCTACACTTGTTCATTTTTTATTCGGTCGAGCTAGCTCGGACATTCATGAGCCTATCACGCCAACCATCATGGTCCTGCATCAAGGTCGGGAGGTCATTAGGGAGGCATTCTGTGTCATAATATAGCTGGTCAGTGTAGGTGGTTGATGGAAGATCAACCTGTCTTGCTCCGTGGCTAGGTGTTCAGAGCGAGTGATCTACTATCATTCACGAGTTCTTGTTTCGCTCGCCTTTGTCCTGCAAAGCGCATTCCGCGTTCGCGTAAGATTGTAGAAATATCGGGGATGGGTCCGTAGCGCTGTTATTTAGTTGGATGTTGTCTCCAAGAGATGTTAAGTATATCTCTCAGCATCTGAGTGTCTTTTTTTCCATCAAGCTTACACTCTAGGCTTTTAGTTAATGTCCAGGCAGTGACATCATATATTGCCACCGCCTCAACAATGACTCCAAAGAATCTCCGCTTGAGGTTGTCTGCTAGATCAGATTTCGAGATTACATGCATTTTATTCAAGGCGGCCCAAGCTTTAGCAATGCGAATCTTCACATCTTTTCAGTAGAATTGATCTCGCTTAAAGACCGAATATTAAAAACATGTTAATTGATAAAATGAAAAATTACAATGAGTAAAGTAGATTAAAAACAATAATCAATATAGGCATGTTTTTAATATAAAAATGAGTCGACTTCTTTGTCATCCAATCTTAGCTCAAATGAAAAAAATACAACACGCAATCCTGGTGAGATTTCCAAATCTCTTGATCGGTGTTTGAATCGTCCCGCCGATTCCATTTTACGGGCAGCCCACCGCCTGGCCACCGGCACCCCCACCGCCTGGCCACCGGCACCCCCACCACCACCAACACCACCACCACCAACACCACCACCACCACCACCAACACCAACACCAACAACACCAACACCAACACCAACACCACCACCACCACCACCACCAACACCACCACTACCACCACCACCAACACCACCAACACCACCACCAACACCACCACTACCACCACCACCACCACCACCACCACCAACACCACCACTACCACTACCACCACCACCACCAACACCAACACCACCACCCCTGTTAGTGCTTAGAAATGTTTGCATAGACATCTGAAATTAATGAGCTCCCACTTTATGTATTTCGTGTTAAAAGATGTCATATTTTTTTTGTACTTTGGACAGAAATAGCAATTTTGAAACTAAATTAACTTCATCCTCAATTGTCCTACATTTTTTAATACATTTTGAACTGTGTTGTAAATGTGTTAGGTGTACGATGTCAGCAGTAGCAGTCGATGGGTACCCCGACCAGCCAGCAAATAATTACGGTTTTTCAGCAATTGTATCAATATGTCAAATAGAAACTTATTAAAGTTTGAAAAGTCGGTCGTGTCATATTTAAGTTTTAGACAATACATTCAAAAATTGTTTTGTTTCGTTATTTTTGTTTTTCAATAATTTCCCACTAAGCAAGACGATGATGCCAATAGAACGCAGGGGTTTACATGAAGTGAAAGTGAAAGTTAATATGAAGGCGGGAAATGCGGAGGATTGAGAAAAGTACCAAAATGCAGAGGGTTCAAGAAAACGGAAGATAGCGATTCGAGGCTGCATTTAAATTCTTGAAGATTGTAGTTATCAGGGAAGCAAGAAATCCGAAGGGAGTTCCACAGGTGGGAGGTGGAAGAGAAAACTGTTAGAGTATCAGTAGTGTTTGCATCTAGCTAGTTCAACAGTAAAAGACCTAGTTGCCAATCTAGTAGAACGCTTAAGTTCGTGTAGTCGGAATACCAAGGAAAAAAGTTCATCAGGGCAGTAGCGAGGAAACTATTTGATAGAAGCAACAGGGAGAAGCCACGTCACGTCGGTGAGAAAATGACTGAATGGAGATGCCTGCTCAGGATCAATTACATTACAGACCCTTCTTTGGATCTCGAGATGTGCAGCAAGAGCACCAGACCAGATACGGCAGTAGTATTCAATGCGCGAGGGAATGGTAGATTTATAAATGTGCAAGACAGACGAGTAAAATTTTCTGGCACGACACGATGAACCAACTTTCCTTACAGTAGATGAAGCAATTGATTTTATATAGTCGCTCTATTTTATGTCAATGGAAAATGTGAAGCCAAGAAGGCACAAAGCGTTGCTCTCTTGGAGTTTAGTATCAGCCGTTCTGATGGCAGACAGAAAAGGTTATCTATGGAGATTAAATAAAAGCAGTTTTATTTGGGAGGTGTTAAAATTTACATGCCATTTCTTAACCCAATTAATCACTGATTGGAGGTCCTTTTCAAGAGCAGCTGCCACGTTTTGGGGTAAGAACCTTAGGTCAAGTAGCGAGAGGGAAGGTTATTTTTAGGATTAATTAGAATCCCAAACCCTGGCTCTTATATAAGCTTGGAAACCGATCTCCAACACGAAAGGTTTAGTTATGAGTCTAGTAGTAGTACTAGTAGTAGTAGCAGTTTTCTTTATGTATCGTATTCTTTCAGGACGTAGACAGTCATGGCTCTCTACAAAATCTTCTCCTTTGCAGCTCTTAATAAATTTTGTCTTTTCCTTATTTCTCCTAGACCCTGTTCCATCATCCATTTACTCAAGCCCATGAAGTATATTATTCGTTGTCTTCCTCTGTCACTCTTTCCCTCAATGTTCTGTGAGTATCAGATTTTCCAAGCCCTCTTTCTTCATTATGTGCCCTAGAAATTTCAACTCTCTCTTTCTGATGTTAAGTATAAATTTCCTTTTTGTTTCCATTTTCCTTAAAATCTCGTCGTTGTTCGGTCCATGGTATCCTCAGCATACTTCTGTAGAACCCCATTTCTATAGCTTCAAAATCTCTTCTTCATCTCTGAGGAGATTGTCCAGCATTCACTGCCATATAGGAGGACTGATATCACGTAACAGTTCAGTACTCTTTTCTTTGTTTCTAGCGAAATTCTTCTACTTCTTGATACACTGCTTAGTTTTTGGAATGTATCTTTGGCTATTCCAATGTTTCTTCAGATTTCAGAGTCGCACTTTCCGTCCTCTGTTAGAACACTTCCCACATATCTAAATTTTTGTACTTGTTTGATTTGGGTATCTCCGAATTGTAATTTGCATTTTGGACTCATTCCTTTTGCTAACAACCAAGCCATCTGTTTTCTTGCAGTTTATGTTTAGTGCTTTCTTTTTCGCTTTTTCTTTACAACCTTCTGTAAGAGCTTTTGTAATTTCATTCCCTTGTCTGCTATCAACACTGCGTTATCTGCATATCTTATTCAGGTAAGACTTCTCTCAGAATTGCCTCGCTGTATGGGTTGAATAAGTCCGGTGAGAAGACACATCATTGTCTTACACCACTTCCTATTATTGTTTATCTTCTGAACTCATTTTCTGTCCGTATGCAGGAGGTTTGCTCCCAGTATTTGTTCTTGATTATTCTAATATCCTTCCCAAATATGTCAATGTTCTAACAGATCTTTATACCGTACTTTATCGAAGGTCTTTGCGTAATCTATAAAACACAGGTAAGATGTACTTCTGCATTTGTATTGCTCTTTCTGATAACAGTCTGAGCAAAAAATATCGCGTACATTATTCCAGAGTCTTCGACGAAACCGCACTGTTCTTGTCCTATCTCTGGCCTTGATTCTGCTGCGCGCACTAGTAGTCACATATTCCCTAATATATGCGTAATAAACAAATAAATGACTGGAGCGTGTGTGTAAGTCTACAGGCGTTCTTGCCAGATTCACAGTATAAAGGCAAATTGCCCCGACATTGACAACCATGTTTATGTAAGTAATTTATTAGCTGAGTAGACCAAAGAAACATATGTACAGAAGCACGTCATACAGACATTAGGCATAAGAAGGCTTTGCTTTGAAAAATTAACCCCCTACTTTCCTTGGCTAACAGTAATCCATGACCCCAAACAGAATTAATTACTTTCCATTTACACACACACACACACACACACACACACACACACATATATATATATATATATATATATATATATATATATATATAAAGTCACTCTATTTTTTTCTGTCCGTCATGTTTTATGTGTTAGACGTGTATACATTTCAAATTTTGTTTATAACTTTATAATTTTATAATTTTTTAAAATTTTATCTTCATAACCTTTCAGAACCCTATTAATAGTAAATACACAAGAACGCATCTTTGTTGACTCTACCCCCCCCCACCTCCCCGGATTTCTTTTCATGGGATTTCAAAGGTTTATTGCCAAATGTTTAGCCAAGCTTAAATAACACATTCAGTTAGCGGTGCAGGTGATAACTTTCACAATGCTAAGGACAGATTTGAAATTTGCAAGGATACAAACGGAGCACATGAAAAATTTTCATTAAATTCTTGACATAATCTTTATATATTTATTCGTTTTGTATTATAATTAAGTAATAAACATAAAATTGTGTCAGGTTTTTTTTAAAATTTGTGCGATTTCATTTCAAATAGTTAATTCCTGGACATTCTGTATATATATATATGTGTGTGAAATGAAAATATTATATATATAACAGCTATCTATTTCAATGAAATCAGTTTTTTCAAATATCGCTTTCATTTCTTTTCATCAGGATTAATGTTAGAAGTTTATAAATTTCTAATTTTGTTTATAACTTTATAATATTTATAATTGTTTTATAATTTTCATTCCATTTCAGAAAACTGTTGATAATGAATATACAAAAATACATCTTTGATGCGTAAGGAATTCCAGAATTCTTTGCATGGAGTTTCGTAAAAACAAAGGTTTTTCGCCAAAAGTTCAATAGATTAGCTGAGTTTAAAGAACGCATTATGTAAGCACCGCAGGAGCTAACTACTGAAACGCTTCAAAAATTGATAGGATAGATCTGAAATCGGCAGAATAACAGGCGGAGTACATGGTAAAAATGTTCAGTAAATTTTTGATGTAAGCTTTATAAATTTATTTGTTTTGTATCATAATAAGCATAAAATTTTGTCAAGTTTTTAAAAATTTGACCAATTTCATTTCAAATAGTTCATTTCTGGACATCTTGTATGTACATATATATATATATATATATATATATATATATATATATATATATATATATATTGAACAATAAAAAAATATTAAAAAATTAAAATCTTCAGACACACTGGGTTGTAGATTAATATTCTTTCGTTTTTTTTCATTATTTCATTTAGATTCCTCGACTAGTTTCGGCCAAAATGGCCATCATCGGGAGAAGAAATATTTCTACTTGCTGGTAGCAGTAAACTACAGAAATGAATGTCTTGATGGAGAAAATGAACTTTTGTCTCTAGTTTTCATTTGTTTTTTTTATTTTTTTATCTTTTTAACATGAATCTTTTAACATTCCTTGTGTTGGTCAGTCTCTTTTAAGTTGTTATTTGAGATAAGAGCTGGATGGATGTATGCTTCTCTGAATTCCTGTGGTCAGTTTGACAGTTTTATTGGTCCTGGAGAGGGGATGTGTCTCTGTTTAGTGTTTGTGTGTGTGTTATTTGGTTCTTAGGGAATGAGTGAGTATGATATGTGTAAGCGTGTGTATTGCTGTGGGTGTGTGTTATCATTTGGCTCATTAGGGAGTGAGTGAGTATGATGTGTGTAAGTGTGTATATTCGTGTGGGTGTGTGTATAAGTGTGAGGCCTCCACACCTCCGTAAGCATGTCTGTCTTGTGTGGGTGAGAAATGTGGGTAGGTTTTGATTTCTTGAGTTATATATTAGTACTATCTATATTGTTAAATTTATGGTTTAGCCCGGCTGGATATTGTGTTTTTAGACGTTGTATCCACTTATTTTCATGGGACTCTAAAATCTTTCTAATGTTATCTGCTCTGAACTTTTCTATTCTCTCAATATATATATATATATATATATATATATATATATATATATATATATATATATACAAAGTTAAAAACTAAGGAACTAAGTCTTTTATTTAATTTTTGTTGTGTTCTCATAATTTTCTTCTTTTCTAGTCATAAGTTATGTAGAAATTATGTTCTCTATGTCTGAGTGTTTGCGTCTAGAATTTTAGCAATTATCAAGGATGATTTATTTCTACATTTAACTGAATGTATGGATTGTTTTCTTCATGTATCTATTAGTTATAGAAATGTTTTATTTTACAAACACAGTCAACACATTGTGGCCGTGTTCAGGGTTGATATTATTGAGTGCTGGCTCTTTCTTTTTTATTAATAATGCTTTCGTTATTTTTAGCCTTTTTGTACATGTGAACTGAGGCTATTATGTTTGTATTATCAACAAGTATGTTACGGATGGAGTTTGGTATATATTTGAATGAGACCTAATTGAGCTATGATCAGAGATATGTAACGTGAGTTTTCTTGTTAAGTATGCTGTAGTATATCCAATATAACTATTTATAAATTTGATCTGATCAGGGACACAGTTCCTTAAGGGACATTAATTTATAAATTATATTGGCTGTCTGTAATTTTAATCTTGCAAGTGAATTATTGTTGTTAACCTTATATATATATATATATATATATATATATATATATATATATATATATTGTTGCAGTTTTTTGTGTATATATGTAACTAGTGAGTTAGCTCAAATGACTTGACTCACTTTATAGTCCACCAATAGAAGGTTAACCAATCAGAAGACGTAGAACATTCAATCCGTCGTGTATAAAGGCGGCCATTTTGTTCACTCTACCCGAATGTCCAGTCCAGCTTGTCAGGCGAAGAAAAACAGAACGACGAACTATGCTCTGCTACCTTTTACCGAAATATCCACTGCTAACCTGAACAACACTTTCCTACTGTCTTCGAAATATTCACTGCTAACCTCTGGAGTCTATACTCGAAGACGACCGTCATTATTAATAACATATATATATATATATATATATATATATATATATATATATAGAGAGAGAGAGAGAGAGAGAGAGTGAGAGAGAGAGAGAGAGAGACAGCAAGGATTCAGTCAATGTCTGTTTAACTTTTTTTTATTGTACATATTCAGTTTACGAATTCGTTGCTGCACATCGAGATAAGATTTATGGATAAACTATCTAAAGTTCATATTTTTATTCGAATATTTTCGATCACGTTTACCCATTATTAGAGGGCATTAAATTGTCAGTGTCACAGAAGAAAGTTTTATTAGATTCGTCATTAAATTTTTAAGAGTGCTATATTTGAAATTTAAATATGCATGAATTGAAAATGTAACGTCATATAGTTAGAATAGTTTCACAGAATTTGTAGACTGCATTTCATAAAACTTATATATATATATATATATATATATATATATATATATATATATATATATATATGATGAAATATAGATTTAAGGTGTGCTATATTTATGGGAAAGTGCTCAAATTCAAAGACAGAGCGTATGTAAATATATAAGTGAACATTGAAGTCAGCACTCAGAGGCGACAGGCTGTTTCATGCAACAACCTGTCGCCTCTCAGTGTTGACTTCAATGTTCACTTTTATATTTATATATGTATATATATTGAGTTCACCCCATGCAAGTACGTGAAAGCACTAAGACACAAATTTCTCTTAATGTGGCGTTGTTTATTCTTCAAAAGTTGAAATGCAATGTCAATCGCAGTAGATAGCGATTGACATTGCATTTCAACTTTTGAAGAATAAAGTTGGCTAGAAAGCATGGAGCGAGAAAGGATTTCCACAAGCGAGAAGTGTGGGAATGAATGGTTTATGTGTTTCTCGGAAAAGATATCCCTGTTTTTACTTTGTCCAGAAATAGCAGTTTTGGAGCTAAATTGACCTTTCGTGACCTTTAGTGAACTCTGGTTTCAACATTATCTATCGCATTTTCACGAATCACGTTGCCCTTATAGACTAATTTTCAATACACAAGGTCCAGCCGTTTGGCCGACCAGAAAACGTATGCAATAACGAACAAGCACCATCTATTGAGTTAATAGATTGTCGGGTAAAAGAAAATTTACTTATCTCTCTACAGTGGTTGGGTGTGATTGGATATATATCAGGGGTGGTCACACTTGCTTAATGTAAGAACCACATACGTATGTAGATTTAATAAAAAATATATTAGATTTAGGTTAATAGAAACATCTGATGCAAATCTTGAAATAGTACTAGAAAATGAAGATGTTATTTACATTGTTTGGACATTTATCCTCATTTTTATTGTCATATTCACGACGTTTCGGACGTTGTACGCTTCGACCTTCTTCAGATGATTGGTATTTCGAACTTTATTTCGTCCACCGGAGTAGATTGCTCTATTTTCACCTGCCATACCTCTTCCGGATATCTTAGCTATTTCCTTTTTACTCGACTCTCCAGGTTTTTGTTCAGTAGCAAGGTATTGAAGTCACAACTCTTTGGGTCAAGTCACCGGATCCAGCCAACACTTTTACCCACTGGGCCATGAATACGGCAATAAAGATGAGGACAATTGTCCGACCAATGTAAATAATGTAAATAATTACAATGCCTCATCTCAGAAATATAGACAGATCCTGAAGAAGGCTGGATAGTACAATGGACGAAACGTCGTGGATATGGCAATAAAGATGAGGACAAATGTCCGACCAATGTAAATAATTGCAATATCTCATCTCAAAAATCGTTCTTTGACATGGCGAAATTTGACACACCCAGCAATGCAAATGAAGCCATTTTGACAGCGGAAGACTTTGAAAAGTAGGAAACATTTACATGCATTGATACCAACCTAAAGATGCCGTAGTTGAACAATTTACAACAATACATTTAAAATATTACAAGACCAGACCGATGATGAAGAGGAAAGGCCTTGTTTGTTCAAATAATAACAATAATAATTTTAAAAAATAGCACTAATAATACTACTACTAATAATGATAATAATAATTGACTTCCTTCGCACGATTTTCGTTTTGTTGCATTATGGGTGTTTTCCATCAAGTCGTTTATCCTTATTCTGCGAAAGGTGCTCATTCTCTGAGGTAGTACTACTTGATGGAAAATACTTTTAATACATGGTCTCCGGTTGAGAATAAAAACCGTGTGAAAGAATCTTATAACAATTCTGTGACCCTTCTTTCCTTAGCTGGCCTGTATGTTACGCCCTGCAAATACCTCATGAATAATTGACTATTCCGTTTTGATCCCGAAGAAATCCAAAAAAGATATCTCAGGAACTCTGTTTGGTTTCAGTGGAAAAACAAAAGAAAGAAAGAAGTGAAGAGAGGAGAGAAGAAGATAAAAGGGAAGAGAAAAGAAGACATGCGTGTTTAACGTCTTCTGTGAATACTTCATAAATAATGGACTATTCCGGTTTAATCACCTGATAAGACGTAAAAGGCATATCAAAGACGCTACTTGGTTTCAAAACCAATGAAAGATAGAAAGAAGTGTTTAACGTCTGTTTCAGCAAAATGGAGTGTTAGTTTTTCCATATATTCTACAAAATTATACGAACACAAGAAAAATGAAATAAAAAACTTAATCACAGTAACTTGTCAGTCGTCTTTAATGAAACTTGTTCAAAGGAGGGATTGCTGCCCAAATACACAATTATGTATATATGTGTGTGGGGGAGTGCGCACGCGCGTGTGTGTGTGTTTGTAATATATATATATATATATATATATATATATATATATATATATATATATATGTCTGTGTGTGTGTGTGTGTGTGTATCTGTGTATATAGTTGTGCATATATACACAAATGCACAACTATATACACAAATACACATTTACATATATATATATATATATATATATATATATTACACACGCGCGCACACACGGGTTTGTAAACAGTGACTATTACGGCTAATAATGCAAGACTCTTCGGTAAATCGAGTTCTCTCAGTCACTGTGTCTTTATCTAAAAATAAATACCCTTAAATTCACCTTCTTCCCTGCCGTGCGCCAGCGGCTTAGGGGTAAAATCTCCGACTGACACCGTTTCAGCTTGAGGCAACCGGACGTCTAGTCACACTGATGAGCTGTGATACAGCGAAACAGTAGTCTGTCTGTGGATGGCAATATATATATATATATATATAGTGTGTGTGTGTGTGTCTGCGTGTATGTGTGTGTGCGGTAATGGTAGATGGTGCCAGCATATCTTGACGTCATAGAAATGTACAGACTTACATCAGCTGTACTCTGACATCTGGTGAGTCAGTGTGAATACCGGATAGAATGCTCGTGGCAAACCGACGAGAGTTATCGGAGTTTAAGGAAGGCATGATAGCGGCCGCTAGACGGATGGGACATTTTGTTTCTAATATTGTGCGAACCTTTGACATCATTATCTCGATCTACATTGTCACGTGTATACAAGGAATGCCTAATCAAAGGAAATCACCACTCACCACGGACAGCGCAATTGACTGTGTTAGAGTTATCTACGATACCCGACCAGCTCAAATCAAATCTACATTTAATTTCCATGGGATATGATACGGAAGCAGAGGAGCTACTAGGGTGTCCCTGTAAATATCAAAACATCGGATGTAGCGCCTCAACTGGGTTCGTAATGTCGCCAATTTGAAGGGCTGGCAATAGGTCACGTTTCCAGATTTTTCTGGCTAAAGGTAGGGTTCGTATATGGCGTATACCCCATGAGGCCATAAATCCCAATTATCACCAAGGTACCATGCAGGTTGCTGTTTGGGTGTAATGTAATGGAATCGTTAGGAAGCTTTTCTCACTAGATCAGTTACGACTGAATAGAGAGTTTGATCTTCACTAAGTACTCCATACTTTCGGCTTTGTGCCACATTTAAGCTACACTTAGAACCGTGCAGGTTGCTGGTCGTTCTATAACAGTTTGGAATGTATTCAGCTGTCACGGGATGGGTTCACCGGTCTGCTTAAACACATCATTAACCAGTAAACGCTACGTCGCACTGCATTGGGACCATATAAACCAATTCATACTCCTATTTACTCCTACAGTAGTGGGTTATTACAGGATGATAATGAACCTTTTCATAGTGCCCAAACTGTTCAAAATTGACTCGAGAAACATTTCGGAGACTTCTGGCAAATAGTGTTGACACTACATTCGCCAGACAGCTCAATCGAGCATTTATGGGGCCTGATGGCGATGTGTTTTCGCACACAAAATGCACCTACTGCACACGGATGACCATCGACACGCCATACCTTAATTATCTACTTCAGCGCCGGTACGCACTACCCCCGAGCCTCCCGACCGATGGGGGTGAGTTCAAACCTGATTGGGGGTCCCGAGCAATGCTTTTTGACCCTCGCTATCTTATCAATATTTTCTCCTTCTACCTAAATTTATATGTGTTACAAATTAAACTAAGCAGTACTATTAAAGGATGAACAATTTTCGTATATTTTGACGTCATTCTGGGTCAATTTTTTGGTCTAAATTCGTGAATTTGTTTTACTCATGCTAAGACTCGAAAGAAAACTAAATAAAATTCACTATTTTTGACCCATAATGTTGAATGTGCTAAAATTCTACAACTTTTTAACAAGAAAAATTCCAAGTTGATGTTAAAAAATTCTGCAAATCATTGTTGATTTATTTAAGATAGAATGATCTATTATGACATGTCTCTAATTTGTATTTAGATATATTGTATTTATTTTCAATTTTTCTAATTGAATCGTTCATATATATTGCATATGATCCATTATTGTATATAATTATGTTACAATAAAATGTGTATTTTATATGAATACTACCTTATGAAAATTGAGATGTAGTAGAGTGGGGCCACCTGTATCATAGATGCTGGAGCACGAAAACCTTGTACCAGCCCTGATCTGCATTAAGGCATTAATGCCCACAACTCCTAAAATAGTACATTAATTATTAATTGGTTGTAAGTAGAAAACTATAATTCATACTGTATTTGTATGAATCTAAAATTAATACCGGATTTTTATCATTTTCTTAATTCCGAATCTTATATTGGGTATCAATGGTTAAATGTTTTCACAATAAAACTTACATAAGCCAACCTATATTCGTCAGGTTTTCTAGATATTATTATATTTATATCATAAATTCACCTTGTGAATTTCAGTTTATAATAATGTTTTTATTAGAAAGATTTACAATAACTTATTTGACGATCTCAGATTTTATTATGCCACTTTATAAAGTAGCAAACTTTATATTTGTATTAATTATATACAAACACACACACACATACATATATATATAGATAGATAGATAGATAGATAGATAGATAGATAGATAGATAGATAGATAGATAGATAGATATAGTTTTAAGGTATGCTATATTTATGAGTTAGAGTGCTGGATATAAGAGATAGAGCGTATGTAAATACGAAAGTGTTTCATGCTTAAACGCAGTTGTCAGGGCTGAGTTGTTCATCATATTTGCATAATCATAGTTGTTCATCATATTGTATATATATATATATATATATATATATATATATTAGGTTGGTGCAAAAATAATTTCGTTTTTTAACATATGTTACTATGTGAGAAAACGAAATTATTTTTGCACCAACCTAATATATATATATATTATTTCAGATGTAAAGATTATTGCCAGGAATCGTAAGAAAGATATGATCCTAAATGAAAAAACAATTATTTATTAAATATTTTAATATTTATAACTAATATATATAAAAGTAATTTAAGTAATAGGAATCCATTACTGAAAATAGCAAAAAAAAAATGGACAGAGATTAGAGAACAATCAAAAAAGAAACTGAAAACTTTGGCAAGATAAGAAGAAAAAAAACTGTCTTTAAGAATGTCACGAAATACTTTCAGGAAGATTGAAAGGGTAATAAGCAAGACAAACGGATTGAAAACAAGAAAATATTTGAAGACGATGACGTAGTGAATGTAAACGGAGATAAGAGATGCAGAATAATTCCTCACTTACATGAAACGTGGAAGCGAGCAGTTGTTATTTATTATAAACAGATTTTGCCATAAATGTCGATGTTTTTCACAATAAAATTGGTATTAACCAAACGATTTGGGCAAAAAATTTCCGGGTGTATTTATATGATAAGCATACCATGTGAAATATAATATCTGTTTTTATTATAAATATTTACAATAAGTTATTTGGTGTTGTGAGTTTTTATTATACAACTGGAAGGTTTTTCATCATATTGTATAACCACGACATTCTAAACGCACGTACACACGCGCAGGCGGACGCATGAGGGCGCCTACGCACACGAGCGCAAGTACAAACGCGTGCGCGCAATCACACACACACACATACGCACACAAACTATGAAAGGAAAAAATCAACCTTATACCAATGAAAAGTGCATATATAACAAAACGAGAAATATAAACAGTCAATTACTGATATCCCCTGATGAGTGGATGGAGTGACTGCTGTAAGGGCAGTCTACGAAACTCTCTATTCACGGTGCTTAAGGTAACATCAACCAGCTAAGTGGCAAAACTTTAACTTTATCTACTGCTATTAAGCATTACTCTTCAAATATGAATTGAGTTCTCCGAGCCGCTGCGTATTTCGTATAGAAAAAAAAACGTTAAAATTCCCTTCCTTTCTGCCGTGCGACCATGGCCTAGAGGTAGGATATATGACTGATGTCAAATCATTCGGGTTTCAATCCGGCTTGAAACAATCGGACGTCTAGCCACGTTTCGATACAGCGAAACAGTCTGTCTGTGGATGACTATATATATATATATATATATATATATATATATATATATATATATATATATATATATACACACACGCTTATTAATGTAATGAATATGGATACACCTGTGTTCCACCTCACAGGAATATGATTGGCTGGTGTCAGCCATAAATACAGGTTGATGTAGAGGTACAGACGACGACGCCCATTGGACTACGCCATTGACTATCCTATTGCCTACACCTATTGACTGCGACTACGACGAGTACCAGTTCCATTACTGCTACCTGCTAGATTGTTCTACTCGGTTACAGTAGCCTAAAACACTTAGCTACTTCGATCAAATATATCCTTTCCCGGGACATATCACTTATCATATATATATATATATATATATATGATAGATAGATATAGTTTTAAGGTACACTATATTTATGAGTCAAAATGCTTGATATCAGAGATAGAGCATATATTAATATGAAAGTGTTTCATGCTTAAACGCAATCGCCAGACCTGACTCACTCCACAATGACAAGAGACACAGTCTGGCCAGTAATGTCGATATATTATATTGGTCATATGTTGCCACATCCCGTATGTGAGAAGGTGTTACAGGGTCGAATAATTTGTCACTCACAAAGCGGAGACGCTTTGAACTTTATTGAGATTGGATAGTGAGGACTGGGCAGCTCCTGCTCAAATATGGTAACAGTACTCCATCTTAGGTGTTGCGAATATAAACAGAGAAAAGTGATGCGGAATATTAAGATCAGTTGCTAAGAACGTGAAACCAACCAAAATATCACGTTTATGCAAATATTACAAAGCGAGATGGCAAAGAAGTCCATGAAAACTGATTTCTCAACAGTCATTTTATTGAGGAATGTAGAGCCAAACTAGATGAATCTTTTTGGATTGAACCTTCTTGCAAATAATGAATACGATTGAAAAAGGCAACAATAAGAAGGTGTAGTAATGTTAGTTTAAGTTGTAAAATTATAGGTTTCATTAAAGTCGACGATGGTATCAGGAAAAATCCAGAGAATCATTCTAATTTCTTGGACGAGACATTTTTTGAGTTCTATAGGTCACAACTACGAAAATTGCATTCAAGTCAATGCTCCTTCCTAGTCTGTAAAGCCCACCTGCGGTTCATACTGCAACTCTGTCCAGTGGACCTAATTACAGTTTCTGGGAAAGAGCTCATAATCTGGCATGATCAACAGTATGCTCAAACTTTCAGTCACGGTGACTTGTAACTTACGTGCTTATCAGCAGCTTTCCGTCTATCCAATTTCACTCGCAAGGATTGAGTCAGACCATGTTATGGTTCTCAGGCACTTTCCGAAGGTGCCGCAATCTGGGATCGCATCCCCAGGACGATAATATCAAGAAGTCATCCCCTTGGTAGTGAGATTCGAATTTGTGCCGAAACACAAGGGTTCCAACCATTCGGCCATGCTCCCATTATATATAAAGTGATCTCTATGAGAATTGGAAATCAGTATTCAAATAAAGATCTCTAGGGAGTAATAAAAACTATTACAAGAAATGTTAAATTTGAAACTGTAGAAAGGTTAACAAAAGCAATTGGGTGTAAGACTGTTTATTCAACAATGAATACATTGTGACACAAGGCCGAATGGAGAGGGAGGAAAATGTTAATGATCATTGACTATCCTACTCCTAGCTAATTCGATTCACGTCCCATTCATCCTAACAATTAACACAAACACCACAAGAACTCACCCCTCTCCATTCCGTTCGAACATTTACCAAAATACCGCATTTTAACAGGGTTAGTCAGTGATGTGCTATGCGTGATACACGTTTAGGCGATCATATATCTTTCGATACATGACTGACGAGGCAGATTTTTTTCCGCAGTGGGTTGCCATTTCTTTCTTTAACCAGTTGACATCCACGGCTACAGAATACGGCCTGTACTGCTATTTACCCATAGCTGGGGGGGAGAAGAAGATTCATACCTTTCCCAAGTGTATTAGCACGTAAGTGAATGTAATGGATTCAACTGGAATTTGAACTCGGCTCTCCGATTCCTCAATCCGAGCCGCTATTCATTACTCCACGGTAATCCCATGATGGTAAACATTTCTGGATATATATGTGCAAACTTTTATTTTTTACAAAAATATATAAAAATTTGGGAAGTGTGTTGGAATATTTACAATGATATGCAAGAGAAGGGGTTGAACCCATTAATCAAATAAAAAGATAAGCTAAGCATTTAAAATTTTAAATCTGTGTTAGCGAGGGTCCCGGTCCAATCCACAACAACGACAATGGCCGTTGATTTTCTGTCGATAAACAGAATTAAGTAACTCACTCGCTAATGGCATTTGGTAAACGACTGATGAATGTTATAGAATGTCTCTCGGAGCTCATATTAACATGGGAAATAATAAAATAATAATATACCCGGATATATGGGGTATTGTGTTAAATTGAATATAAGTTTCTGTAGACGAATCGTTTTGCCAGTTACATTTTAATTGTTGCCGACTTCCGTACAAACAAATTATTATCAACAAGGAATAACCGTAAAAATTTCACGGTTTTCTGTTTTGAATTTTCTGATGAATCTTAATTCTTCAGTTGATGATTGAATAAGCTCAGGGTGATTTCTATAGCAATCCGTAGAAATTCTCCTATCGTATCGTTACATATTTGAGCTTACAACAAAATATTGTAATGACAATCATAAATATGAATGTTAGTCATTATTTTAAGATGTAAGGACAACTTTTTCCATTTCACTGGAACAGCCGTTAAGCACTCCGATCTTCCCTTCTTTCTGTCTTTCGCGTGGAAACCAAGTACCGTCTGTAATATATAATTTCAGTCTTTTCACAAGATCAAAACGGAATATCCATAGAAATTCCCCGATCGCATCATTATATATTTGTGCTTAATAACTTTAACAAAACATTGCAATAAAAACCACAAATATGAATTCTGGTCGTTATTTTAAGAAGTAAAGGAATATAAATGAAACTATTTGAAAATAACAACTTTTTCCATTTCATTGAAATAGGTTTTAAAAATGGAAAAAAAATTGTTTGTAACAGCAACTGTTACGTAACATCTGTCCTCCTGTATGGCAGTGAGTGTTGGACACTCTCCTCAAAGATGAAGAGACTTGAAGCAGCAGAAATGTGGTTCTACAGAAGGATGCTGAGTATACCATGGACCGCACATGCGATCAATGACGAAGCTTTGGAGAAAATGAAAACAAAATGGAAACTTATAGTTAACATCAAGAGGAGACAGCTGAGTTTCTGGGACATATAATGATGAAAGAAGGCTTGGAAAATCTGATACTCACGGGACAGATAGAAGGCAAGAGGCACAGAGGAAAACAACGCATAACATACTTAGTGATCTTGATTAATGGATGGCGGGTCAGGTATTAGGAGAAATAACAGGCAGACAAAGTTTATTAAATGAACTTCGGACAATTTCTGATGGAATTTCCTCCTTGTATGAAAAGGGTTATTCGTAATTTGGAAAAGTTGATCAGTAAAATTAATTGATCACAAAATATCTGTTGTCTTTAATAATATTTGCTTTAAATATCTTATATATATATATATATATATATATATGGGGGTAAGTGGGTGTGTGCGTGTGTTTCTGTGAAGGTGAGTATGCATGTATGTATGTATGCATTTATGAGTGTGTAATAAAATACATCACCGAGACTGGGTTTCAGACCTGTCGTAGCTCGACATTTAGCAGGCTTGTCTTTCAGCCGGATCGATAATGTTGTTGTAGGATCGATCCCCGATAGATACCCGACTACTATTGGCGATCTTCCAGATAAAGCAATGCCTACATGTAAGGGCGTTTCTTAGCCAATTTCGTCGTATTAGGTTGGTGCAAAAATAATATCGTTTTCTCACATAGTAACATATGTGAGAAAACGACATTATTTTTGCACCAACCTAATAATATCTACAATTCTTATTGTCGCAACGAATCATTATTTCCCTCAAATACTTATCACCATTTTTTATCGTCTTTCCTTCTATTTTTGTTTCCTGACACCATTCCATTTCTTGTACCTCTTTTCCATCACAAGCAAAATTTCATTCTTTTTTATCATCACCTACCTAAATCATGAGACTCATTCTATGATAACGATAATTCCAAGCGAGTGATAAACAGAGGCGTCCAGGCAAAAAAAAAAAAATAATGGAAAGAAGAAAGAATAAAAGAATAATAATAAAAAGTGCGCATTTTTCCATTCCTGTTTGTTAAAGAAACATCGTATGTGCGTGTGCAATTAATGAAGTAAAGGTTTGCATATATTGTTGCGTCTGTGTGAGCCCGTGCCTTTCCGTGTACGTGCTTCCGTGTACCTTCGTACGTGTGTGCGTAGCATACAACGAATATTAAAATAGTGTTCGTAAGTGAGAGTACATATTGCATTGGCTTGTCTATGGGTTTGTATATTTATAATATTAGGTTGGTGCAAAAATAATGACGTAATAATGTCGTTTTTTGACGTTAAAAATACGTCAAAAAACGACATTATTACGTCATTATTTTTGCCCCAACCTAATATATACATGTAGGCAGAGAGAAAGAGAGAGAGATAGAAAGACAGAGACAGAAAAACATGAAAGCGTAGTGTGTTGCTCTCCTGGAGCCTAGCGACAGCCATATTGATGGTGGTTTTCTAAGTGTAGCTTAGATGTGGTACAAGGCCGAAAGTATGGTGTACCCAGTGAGAATTGAACTCACTATTCAGACGTAATTAGTCTAGCGAGCGTCAGCTACGTTGATGACAGACAGAAAAGGTTCTCTTTGTAGTCAAATGAATGCAGTTTTGATTTGGAGGTGTTAAAATTTACAAGCCATTTCTTGTCCCAGTTAACCACTGATTGGAGGTCCTTTTCAAGTGCAGATCTGACGGATTTCCTATTCAAGAAACAACATTTCAAAAATCTTCCTGAAGTGTCAAGGCACTGAGAGTTTTTTGAGTCAACCAAGATATGTTTGCCCTTGAAGGCTACTGCATAAGATGCTGTGGAAACTGTTAAGGAGAAGTTGAAACTCAACCAAAGGAATCTGTAAAACAAGTAATGAAGAGTGTGATTTGTCCAATTTGGTATCAGTAGATAGTGATAAATAAAACCCTTGAGAACTTGGGCTCGGGGTGGGGTGTATTTCAGTAGATAAACCAGCATTAAACAAAAGCATTTAAAAGCAACATTGTTGCTTAAATAGATATTAGCTTTTTATTACATATCTTTGGAATAAGATCACATTTAGCGATGGAACGAGAATGAAGATTCATTCTGAGGATTTTTCAGAAGGCCTTCTAAAAGCAAAATGGTATACGATTAAATTATTATAGTTTTGGGGTTAAGAGCTGCTAGGGGGATACATAAAAAATGGTGTCTCAAGAAAGTTTATCACAATTGACAGAAGATTGAATAGTACCAAATGCGGTAAGGTGCTGAAGGTCTATTTCATATCAAGTTTCGTTGACGGCAAGATCTTTCAGCCTGATAGAGTCCTATGCCGAAGATCATGTGCAATAGAACAGTCTGGCTGATGAAGGTGTTACCAAATTGAAAGGCTAGCACAGAGGCCTGGTTTAAATATTGTCAAGTAAACGCGGACAGAACGAAAGATCTCGTCATAAGAATCCATACAATCTAGAAGAGGTGTGGCAGCTCAGCGCCAGTGAATAGCAATTTTGAATATAGTGAAGGATTTGTAGATATCTCTGTTCAGGGTCATTTACTCATTATTATTCAAATTGAGGTAAGTTGCCAAAATATTAACAATGTTGGTTGGTTGGTTAATGTTTAGCGGCATATCAACACCTCTATGGGTTATTTAATGCCGAAATCTAAAGATTTTGTTTGCATTTTCTTTTTAGATAATAATGGTTTTAGTGATATAAGTCTTACTAATTAACCCATAGCTGGGGAAGAAGAGATGGATTCATACCTTTCCAAATGGTATTTGTGCGTAAGTGAATATAACGAACACAACTGGGATTGGAACTCGGCTCGCCGATTGACAATTCCTAGCCATTACACTAACCGCACATCTAAGCTTACAGCACCTGGCATTCCTAAACGGTAATCCATCTAGGTACTGATCAGGCTCAACGTTGCTTAACTTCGAAGATCGTACGGGAACCGGTGTTTCAACGTGGTGTGGCCATAAATCTTAACAATGTACAGTGACTTCTTCAAATGGACATTAATTAATCAGTTTTCATAATCGGTATTTTTTTAAAACACTATCAGGCTTGGTTTATATGAGTTGGCCGAAAACATTTGCACTGTCATTTTGCCGGGGTGGGATGTTCTTGTATCTTCCTTTCTCATTCAGAAACCCCGCTACAAAATTAGGCATGTAAATGACTCCAATAGGGGCCAAAGATTTATCTGTAGAAAACGCGATGCGAACTATGCACTTATTAGAAATTTACAACACTAAAATCGGCGAGGGCTTTTGCGCGGTACTGTATATGTAGATAACGCGGGTGGCCTCAAGGCCAACAGAGCGGAAAATGAATTCGATGAACCGAGTTCAACCGCCGGCTCAAACAATTCTGTGTTCACTTCCTTTGCATTTAATGCCCTTTGAAAACGAATGAAGTCATTTTTTCACCCGACTACCTAGCTATAGGGAAATAGCAAGATATATTGGACTCTTTAACCTTCGAAGAAGGCCTGTATTTAACAGCGGTTCTTACCGGATGATGATGATGATGATGATGATGATGGTGGTGGTGGTAGTGGTGGTGGTGTTGAAGACATATATGCGGTACTATACAAAGGTTTATGGGAATTCACGGAGCGAAATGGTTTTTATAAATCAATCTGGTGCGATTCGAGAAACGTTTAAAATGTTCAACGGTGCAAGTAAACCGTGGATAACTTGACATTTCAACAGATTGACCATTAATAATCAAATTCTCTGAAATTACGGACATCTCGTATTACTGCAGAAAAAACACTTGCCTACAAAGTGGTATAGATATGCAATCCTATGCGCATATGTTATGTTATGTTAATCCTATAGACTCCGCCGTGGAGCGTAGGGCCACCAGCTCACTACGGCAGGTATTGCTCTTGTGGTTTTCATGAGGAATGGCATTGCTAACGCCACACCTAATCGATTTCCAATTCAGAATTGTCCTTCTCCTAGAATGATTAACAATTATGGCGAGAGAGCCTAGTCTGACCTGGTATTAACCACTAGCTGGGAGAAAAAACATGGCGTCATACCTTTCCAAAGAGCATGTGCGCATGAGCAAACGCAACGGATTCGGCTGGAATTCGAACTTGGCGCGCCAATGACACTTTCTGTGGCAAGGTGCACACGTACACATTCAAAAGTGCACACGATTAATTAATTATATGACGTCATTCTATAAGTGATATCCCAAATCGGATAGAGATAGAATAAATATTTCGTTAAAATAACGTTGCCTCCCTGTATCTTTTCTATAAATACTATCATAGTAATTGTTCGGATGAGCTCTTCGCTATGGTAGCTAGATTTTTTTTTTAATTTAAGCGCAGTACTAGACTGACGTCGAGATCTCACCAGTTTAAAGTTGAGCTGGCTAGTTGTAGCCGTAAATTTTATGCTAACAGTTTCTTTTCTTGCATTTCTCGCTGCCAGTTCCATGATTTCCAGACAACTTTAATCTGCAAGAATTTTAAATGCAATATCAAACGCTATCTACTGTCCTCCTGATTACACTTTTCTTTTCATGCTCATTATTAATGTTTCGATACTTAACCCTTACGTCTTAATATCTTTACTGCCTTGCATCGGGTGATACTGATCTGTAACAAAAATGTCTAAACAGCAATACATTTGTGTAGGGTAAGTTAGAGTAAGTTACGTCGCCACAGTACAATTCAATTAGCGTAGTTATCAACTAGGGTGCTTAAAAGACATATACAGGTAACGTTTTTTGAGTTTAGATAAGACAATAATTTTAAAGAAAAAAAAAAAACGGAATATTTATGGCGTTTAGGTGATGATTATTTTAAGCGAAAGAATTTTTCCGAAGATGGTTTGAAAAGGTTTAGAAAAAAGTGACGTTATCTTAAGAGATGCTCCACACACACATCGTGTTTAACGATGACGCGCTTTTGTCAGAGCACAATGCAAATAGTGCGCTCAGGGTTCAAGAATTAAATTTCATAACTGAATTCATCATATCATAGAGACCTAAATTTTCGAAAAATGATTAGAAAAACACCAAATGTGAATCGAGAATAAACTTCTGCACACAGACAAATTGTTTAGTGGCGGCGAACTGGATAAGGCACAACCTAAAATAGATATCCATCCAAGGAAAGTATTGGTAAGTGCTTACTAGAATTGCGTTGGTGTGGTCTACTTTGAATTGCTCCCATTCATTGTTACAATTACAGCAAGCATCTATCGTCAGCACTGCTTTGAAGGAAAAGAGACTCATATTGATCAAGTAAACAGTTTTGATGTCACAACACGATAAAGCACGGAGGCAACGATTATATCTAAAACGATTGGCTGGGAAAAAAATTCACACCCTCTTTTTTTTTGTCCAGTTCTTGCTCCATCTGATTGCGACCTCTTCAGGGGTTTACAGCACCATCTTAAGGAACTGGTCATTAAAATATATGAAGATGTGAAAGCTACCGAGTACATTTTTCCTTCAAAGTAAAATGGCTAACGGCCGCATCACGTTGAAACACCGGTTCCCGTGCGATCATTCAAGTTAAGCAACTTATTGCTGGTCAGTACTTAGATGGGTTACTGCTTGGGAATACCATGTGCTGTAAGCTTAGATATGCAGATGGTGTAATGAATAATAGTTTGGAAATGTTGGATTCGTTATATACACTTGTGAAAGATATGACTCCACATCTCCTCTCTCCATCTTGTATCACTAAAACCATTATATCTAAAAAAAAAATAATAAAAAATGATATAAAATAAAAATATTTAGATTTGGCATTAAATGGCCTATAGAGGTTGATATACCGTGAAACAAAAACCACCAACCAATCTTCCGTTCTAGGAAAGAAAAAAAACTGAAAAAATGAGATATGTTTATTTTACTGATACTATTTGAGAATAATTTTGGCTGAAATCGTTCAAACTGGCCAGTTCTTAGATGAGTTACTGCTTAGGAATACTAGTAAGCTTGGATGTGCGAGTGGTTTAATTGATAATGGCTCGCAATTGTTAATCGGAGAGCCGAGTTCCAATTCCAGTTGTGTTCGTTATATTCACTTACGCGTAAATATCCTTGGGAAATGGTATCAATCTATCTCTACTTCCACAGCTATGGACTAATTAGTAAGACTTGTATCAGTAAACAATTATAATCTCAAAAAATATTCTTACAATCTAAAAATATTTTCTGGCTTTAAATAATCTACAAACCGTAGAAAATGAATCAACCACAATCCAAACTAAAGAACTTTTTTTGTAAATCGATATTATAAAGGGAGTGAATCGTTGCGAAAAGGCGGTTAAAGATAATAGAACTTGTGTTAATTGATAAATTCTAATTAAACGGGAATTTTAAATCATTTTTCTGGCATTAAATTCGGACATAACTCATGGTGTGACCTAATAATATACAAAAGAAACCGCTTATTATGATCACTTTGTCACAGAGTTTTTAGATAAAAATTACCGGCTGACAACATTGAGAAAAGTGTACAAAATTGCAACAGTTTACATTTTATTGGTATAAAGTCATTGTTATTAAGTATTTCTGCATTATAATTGAATTAGTAGTAGTAGTAGTCGTTCAGTGGAACAGTTTTTATTGTAATCATTTTGGGACAGGATCTTTCAGATAACAATAACTGGTTAATAACATCAGACATATAAGAATTGAAATTATTTTCATTTATTTTTTAAATTAATTGTTATAAATGAATTATTAATAGTATGTAACACAGAGGAAGTCGCTTAATGTGATCATTTTCTGACAGGGTCTTTTAGATAACAATAAACGGCTAAAAACATTACGCAATGGATATAAACATTGAAACAGTTTATACTCATAGTAATACATCCATTGTTATAGGCGACTGTATATAATAATTGTCAGTAATAGTGGCGCTTCCTGTGGTCACTTTGGAACAGGGTGTTCGAGATAAATTATTGATAGCATTAAGCATTAAGAAGGATATAAAAATTAAAAGAAATTACCTAGCTTTATTAAGGAATTAGTTAAATTTACCTAACTTTATTAAGGATCTACCGAACTTTATTAAGGAATTAGTTGAATTTACCTAACTTTATTAAGGAATTAGTAGTAGTAGTAGTAGTAGTAGTAGTAGTAGTAGTAGTAATTATAGCAGTAGTAGTAGAGATGGAGTTGCATATTGTGATCATTTACAAGATAGCGAAAGAGAGCGAGATGAAGGGACTAAGGATAAACTACAAGAAGACAGGATGAATGGTCATTAGCAAAAAGATGACACCGAAATGGGATTTACAGGTCAAGAACACTAAAATCAACGCAGAAATTTAAATATCTGGAAAGTGTTCTGATAGAAGATGGTAAGTGCAACACTGAGATCCAAAGACATATTGGAATGGCCAAAGATGCATTCCAAAAGCTGGGCAGAGTATTACGACACTGGAGGGTTTCATTGGTAACAAAGAAAAGAGTGCTGAACTGCTACGTGATATCTGTCCTCCTTTACAGCAGCGAATGTTGGACGGCCTCTTCAAAGATGAAGAGGAGGCTCAGGGCAACAGCGGTGTGGTTCTACAGAAGGATGCTAAGGATACCACATACCAAACATGTGAGCAACGATGATGTTTTGGAGAGGATGCAAACAAAAAGGAAACTCATATTTAACATCAAGAAGAGGCAGCTGAAATTTCTGGGACATGTAATGAGAAAAGAGGGCTTGAAAAATCTGATACTCACAGAGCGGATAGAGGGAAAGCGGGACAAGGGAAAGCAACGCGTGGCATACTTAATGGGCTTAAGCAAGTGGACGGCAGAACAGGGTCTAGGAGAAAGAACAAAGATCAAAGCTTATTGAGAGCTACAAGGGACAGGAGGTGGTGGAGAGCCATGACAGCCTACGTCCTGAAGGGACACGGCACATAAAAGAAGAAGAATATTAAAGAAAATATATTCAAATTTTGAGCAATTTACATATATTATTATAAATTCATTGTTATAAACAATGTATATGAATTAATAGCAATTGTTGCGATCACTTTGAAACGTTGGACTGTTTTTATCGAATTCACCCCAAACAAGGCAATAAACCATTACGATATTTATTTCTGTGAAAAATACAGAAAATGTGGCACAAGGCCTAAAAAAAGGATGGGGGGGAAGGACAGTCTTCATCTGTCTTAATTTTAAACTTAGCTAGCCACAAGCACTGACCCAAACATACAAACAATATTCCTAACACCAAAACACCACATTCTTACTAACCTTTCTTATTAGGTTGGTGCAAAAAAAATGACGTAATAATGTCGTTTTTGACTAAGACACATGGAGTGACTGAGTACGAAAGATTTAAAAAAACAAAAACATTATTAAGAAGTGAGAACACTAGAAGAGTGATCAAGACAGTACATAACGATTGACATTGTATTTAAATTTTTGAAGATCAAAGTTGCCTGGAAAGGATGGAGCCGGAAGTGTCCCACAAGCGAGAAATGCGAGAAAAAATGTTAGCATAGAACTTAAGGTTACATCTAGCCAATTCAATTGTAATTTGATAAGACCTTGTTGCCAATCTAATACAGCGCTTAAATTCATAAAGTCTAGGTATCATAGCAAAAGACTCATTCGAACAGTTACTGTGAAAGTATTTATAGAAAAGGCACAGGGAGGCAACTTTATGGCGGTGAGAAAGTGATTGAAGCCGAGACGTCAGGTCAGGACCAGTAATATTGCTGATTCTTCTTTGGATCACCTGGCCATATGTGGCAGCAATATTCAAAGCATGGACGAATGGTAGACGTATAGATATGCAAGATAGGTTCTGGAGAGAAAAATTGCCTAGCACGACGCAGTAATCCAACTTTCTTAGCAGTAGTCCTAGCAATGGATTCAATATAGTCTTTCCACTTCATGTTAGCCAAGAATGTTAGCCCGGGGAGGCGCAGTGAGCCACTCTCCTGAATATTAGCATCAGCCATGTTGATGGAAAGCACAGAAGGTTTTATCAGATGATAAAAAGAGAGCAGTTTTGTTTTGGAAGCGTTGAAATTAATAGGCCATTCTTTACATTATTCGGACTATTGTCCTCATCTTTTTCGCCATATTTATCACAACGTTTCCGCCGTTATATGCTCCGGCCTTCTTCAGGTGTTTGGAATGTCGAACTGGGGTAGACTGTTCTAGTTCCACGTGCGATGTTTGGATGTCAGTTATCAGTTATCTCCTGTTAATTTTCCCTCTGAGAGTTCTCAACTGCCTTAACCGGGTATTGAACTCACACTCTTTGGGTTCTGTCACTGGATCTAACCAACGCCTTTATCCACTGTGCCATGTGTCCTGGGTATGAATTTCTGGGTATTATAACCCTAATGTGCTCTGAAGCCATTCTTTGTCCTAGTTAACAACAGACTGAAGGTCATTTTTTTAGAACAACCTCCAATTTGATCTTATCGAACTGATCAAAGATACTGTCGAGACTGGAGTAAATAGTGGTTTCATAGGTACCAAAGTTGGATCAGGGATTGGGCCCTGGGGGATCTCTCGCGTTAGTACAAAAGGGTATAGAATAGTGGCCGTTAAGGATAACTTTCATTTCACGATTTGATAAGAAAAACTGAATCAGTTCAAATTTCGTCCGGAGAAACTATAACTTTTCAATTCCTGAAGAAAACCGGTATTCCAAACCCTGTCGAACGCTTTCAAGATGCCCATTGGAACAGTATGAGCTTCACTAGTCTTAACTAAAGCTTCATAAATCAAAGATAAATCATTATCTATCCGCCATATCTCCATAATCTTCACTTCCTACCACCTCCTCTTATATTCATATCACACACGTCATTCAGTAATACTTCGCCTTGAGTAGCTCTCAAGCCTTGTATTGGATGGACTCTTAATAAAATTAACTGGCTGATAAAATTAAGTGTTGATTTTCTAAGTGTGGCTTAGATGGCTGAAAGTATAGAGTATCCAGCCAGGATCGAACTCACTATTCAGTATGTAACTGTTTTTAACGAGAGCAGCTTGCTAACCATTACGATATTTATTTCTGTGAAAAATACAGAAAATGTGGCACAAGGCCTAAAAAAAGGATGGGGGTGGGAAAAGGACAGTCTTCATCTGTCTTAATTTTAAACTTAGCTAGCCACAAGCACTGACCCAAACATACAAACAATATTCCTAACACCAAAACCCCACATTCTTACTAACCTTTCTTATTAGGTTGGTGCAAAAATAATGACGTAATAATGTCGTTTTTGACGTTAAAAAATACGTCAAAAAACGACATTGTTACGTCATTATTTTTGCACCAACCTAATACTACATCCACCATAATACCTCATTGTCGCAATGAAAATCCTAAGTAGTCCTCATGTGTACAAATCATCGTATGTGGGGGGGGATAAAACAACAAATTAAAAAATCCCCAATGAGTATATACAATATGCTAACCATTACACCACGCCGAGTAAGCGAAAGATTTAAAAACTGCAATAGTTTATATTTATTGGTACAAATTTGCAAGTCCTGGGTATGACGATAAACTACATCCGGCAGCAAGGCCTCTAAACAGGAGATTTTGAGGAGCATAGAAACACCTCTTAATTGCTGGTGTTCCCAGGTTCACCCTGACCCGCGGTGGTAGCACCTATTAGGGTTGCAAGTATAGGCAAATAGTCAGACCCGCCCCCACAAAACCACTATGAAAATAATACATTTTTATATAAAAAGACCGCCAATACATATTCAGCAATACATTTTATCTGTATTTGAAGGCATACATTTGCGTTCAAAATATTAGAGGTTGTTATGCCGCTAAACAAAAACATATTTGCATGAATTGTTTTAAATTCGTTGTTTTTTCTTCTTTTTTTGTCGTGTTAGAAATAATTTTACATTATAACAAATTAAAACGAAATACATTGGCCTAAAATTGATATTCGTTAAATTCTAAATAGCTTTTTGGATTGATTTTGATAAGAATAGCCAGCTGATAACATTATGAGTGATTAAAATAAGCATCTTTCTCTGTTTTTCTCTTTTTTATAATTTATACTATTTTGGCGCTTGTCGGCAAGATGATCAAATTTCAGATCTAAATTGTTTATCCATTTAATATATTAGATTTATTAGAAAAAATATCCAGTTTAAATGCAGGAATCATAAAAATGACTTCAAAAGGTTGATTATTTCTGATTATACTCTTTTTCCTGTTAACCAGGGGTTGTTGCCAGACAGAAAGGGAAATTAGACCTCTTGACACAGGTACCCTTTCAATTTCGTTAAAAACTGTGTGCGCATGTACTTTTGTATGTGTGCTTCTTTTAATCCAATGAGAGACCTAAAATTACTTCTACAAAATTAAAAAAATAAAAAGTTTAAAAAGTCATTCGATTACCAAATAATTTTTGAAAAGTTCAATAAAATATTTCAATAACTTTTTTAAGGCCTTTAAAAAATTTAAATCATTTTTTTTATTTTGTCCGACTTTATGATTTTATTGCTCAGCCCAGGATAAGGGCTGTCCAGACTAAGTGGGAAGGGGATGTATTATTACATTGTGTTTCAAACTCAGTCAAATAGTATGTGTATGTATGAATGCGTGTGGTTGTGTATATATCAAATGGCACAAGCACATTTAAGTCACTCTCGCACAACACGCACATAATGTATTTACATTACATACGCACTGTGTCTGACGGGCAGAGAATCAGTTCTTCATTCACAATATAGATATGTATGTGTGAGTTGTGTGCGTATATTTATCTATGTATGCATAAACATATATTTGCGTGTATATGTGTGTGCATGTGTGCGCGGGTATATTTATGTATATGTAAGAGTATAGGTGTGTGCATGTGTTGATAGAGACGAGTTGAACAATTAATCATCGAGACATAAAAAAAAGTTAAAACATTCGGAAATAAGCTGCCCCAAAAGAAGCAAGACTTGCATCCTAAAATGCGACGCTTCCTAAGCGCACTATCAACGGAGGGACGGCAGCTTCACCCTCTCTATCCTCATCCGTTTTTCACCGCCATTCGCTGCCTCCTCAATACCCAGTACCGGTGTTTGACTACCAACCCAGAGCCGTCTTCTTGATGTGTTTGTCAAGTTGAACCACGTGCAACCTACGCCTACTTTCGCTTCTCTAGTTTCTATGGCAACGTCGATCCAGCGAGTCAAGATTCTCCTTGTTGGGCTTCCTAAACATCTCCTACCCACTTTTCATTTTGTATACGGCAATATTGTCGGTCGTCTCTAACAGTAGTACAATGATGAGAGGGAGGCGAGATTTTGTCTCACCAGAAACGCAGCCGGAACTGTTAGAAGTCTGTGAGGGAGTAAGTGAGTGTGTACGTAGGCATTTAAGTGTATCAGGTTGTCTGCAATGGTTTGCTTATGCTCCGGCGTGTGTCTGTTTCTTAATGTAAATGGATGTAAAATGTGTATAACCACATAAGTGACAAGAAGCGACAGGCTTTGTGTCCGTGTGTGTGTGTGCATATATATATATATATATATATATATATATATATGTGTGTGTGTGTGTGTATGCGCGCCTGCGTGCTTATGCGCATGCGTGTGGTTGACAAACTTCACTGCCATATTTCAAGAATTGCCTCCTCTTCCTGCCTTGCCGGTAGTGGAGTGGGGTTACCCAGCTGAAGGCTCACAGACTTAGCAGACGAACAACAGAGCCACTGAAGTAATTCGGATATTAACAACACAAATATCAGACTTCAACAATATTTCAGATCTTTAAAAAAAATTTTTAACAAACTAATACACCTAAAATTTGAAAATTTATAAAAATAAGAAAATATTTTGAATTTATTTTTTAAATTTCTGAAAAAAATTCTTTAAAAAAATACAGACAAGAAAATATTTAACATTGCAAAAAAAGAAAAAAACTTTCGTCAGTTTCAAATTATGAAATTAATGATCAGTTGCACACAATCAAATCTGAATTTTCAAATATTTTAGTGACCATTTTTCCTTTCCAATTTTATAAATAAATTATTTCTGCATAGTTTTTTATTTGCAAACTCTACAGAAAAATTCTAAGGATGTCCTTGTCGCAACATTGGTTCATACTGTTAACATTCTGCTGCATGTTACACCCGAATGTCCACTCCAGGAGTTTCTCCCAAGCTCAGCTAAATTACCTATCAACATTTCTAAATGAAGCCATTCACTGTTCGCAAGCACAAGCGGTCAGTATGGCTATTGTCCGGGATGACCACATCGTTTTCAATCAAGGATTCAATCGAATAAGTTTAACCAATGAAAATCTCAGCGACGATAAGACGGTGTTCTGTATTGGTGAACTGACCAAAGCGTTTACAGCCACACTACTGGCTAAATTAATTGACATCAACAATAAGAGGTAAATAATTTAACTATTTATTATATATATATATAACTTTAAACGTTATTTTTAGTGGATACTCATATTTGAGTAGACTTTCCATTTATTTATTGAACAGTATTTTTATTTATTTTCGGCTACCGTCCTGAATATTCGATAAATATTATGAAAGAAAAATACGCGCACTAAAATATGGTTATCCACTAAAAGTAACGTTTAAAGTGAAAAAAATCTATGGGATTGATAATTATAAATCCATTGCCTTAAAATATATATATAGTGTCTCTCCTTCGTGAGCATGTATAGTCACAAGTCACCTTACCATAAACATCATTTCATTGTCCGATGAAGTTTCTTAAAATTAAAAAAAAATAAAATTCTTTTTTCAGTATGTAACTTGGAGTGCTTAATCGATAGTTATATATATATATATATATATATATATATATATATATATATATATATATATATACCCAGTTTACGCTATTCAGACTGATGTTCTCATTCTTATTATCATATCCACAACGTTTCGGTCTTCTTATATATATATATATATATATATATATATATATATATATATATATCGCACGCAAGCGCACACACACATACACATACACAATGAAAAATGACAAAAATCAACCTTGTTCCAATGTATAAGTTTTTTTTCAACGCAATATAAAATAAAAACGAGAAAATAAAAGGTCAGTTGCTGATATCCCCTGATGATTAGGCGGAGCGATTACTGGAGTGCTCGTCGACGAAACTCTAGAGTCGGGATGCTGAAGGTAACATCGGTCAGCTAAGTGATAAATTTTATATGTGTATTAATCATATATATAGATCATATCACATATATATCTTATATATATATATATATATATATATATATAAAATAGATAACATATGTTGTCTTCCCTCTACAAATATGGAATCGGCTAGTAGAGAATATAGCCTGTGCCAAGTCGTATACGAAAGAGTGGTTCAAAATTATTCACATAGCTGGTTCCAACAATCATTTGAAGATTTTGGAATCAATCTGTATAGGATTACGGAAACCTTCTCTTTGCCGACAGAAGGACTTTGTGAAGTCCCTTAATTTGTTGGGGGTATTTTATTTTAACTGTCCCTCGCTAATTACTTACACGCGATTTCCCCTCCTCTCGTTATAAGTATATATACTTATATGTTATTGATTTTAGCATGTTCCCCCGCCCCCTGTTTTTGCTGTTCATTTTCGTTGTTGTTCTTTTCGTTTAATTTATCAATTTTTCCAACGATTTTCTCCTGATGTGATGTTGGACGAAAGGCCCTTAAGGACTATTACCATTAATAAATTCCCTGTTTTTAAAACAGTATACAGATTCTGTACCTCTAAGCATTTGTTTATATATATATATATATATATATATATATATATATGTAGGGTGTATTTCTTTTTTAACTTGCACTCAAATATTTTTATGCGTTTTTTTGTTGATGTTGTTGTCAATGTTCTCAAGTATCTACCTTGACAAGTATTATTCGTTTGTGTCGGGGTAACGATAACCGGAACAGACTCGACAAAATGAGTTCTAATTTCACCTGACGCTGCCAAAGTCTCTCATGATGTTAATGCCTTTTGGATTCATTTCTCTCTGCACTCTCCAGGTGACTTGACAGAATGCATTGAGCAACTTGGACAAACCATTCGCTCATAACTAACTTACACAACTAGATTATAGCAGAAAAAAGCTATTACCTATATAGCCGACATTGAAGAGACCCAATCTACCTCCAATAAAAATGGATAAAATAAGATGCTGGGAAAATTATCGGTTCTTTGTACCGCCCCAGTAAGTACCTGACTCTTCTTCCTCTTGCTATCCTCTACCTTTTCCGGCTGAAAATGAATTGCTGTTATATAGACAGGAATAGCCCAACGTTCACTTTCTACTCTAGACAGTGTTCAAAAGCGTCTATGCGACATTGTGGGTGATTAATTATTTTCCACCCTACAATCCCTTTCCCACGGGTGAAACTGTGCAAGCCTCTCGCTATTCTGTCGCTATGTCAATGGAAAGTGTTCAGACGAACTACATTCCTTAATTCCACCTGTTTTTTACCTTCAAAACTAAGCCCGACCATATCACGCACTTTGTAGCGAACCACCCTCATTCCATTCGTATTCCATAGGTGAAATGTAAGAGTTCCACGCGAGCAGCTTCTTCCCACAAAGCGCTACTTTGCGGAATCGACACTCAAAAAAATGCTTCCCAGCAATTACTTCGTACTACCGTTGAACGTAAAGCGACTGGGGATGCGCAAGCTTGATTGGGGTCCCTGGGCAGTGCTCTGTGACCCTCGCTATCTTATCAACATTTGTATACGTTACAAATTAAACTAAGCACAACTGACTATTAAAGAATGAAAGATTTTCGCAGATTTTGACGTAATTCTGGTGGGGGCTTGTCCAAATCCGTGAATTTGTTTTGCTCATGCTAAATCTCAAAAGAAACGCTATATTATACTATTTTTTATCCTAATATTGAATGTGTTAAATTATTCAATTTTATAACAAGAAAAATCTCGAGTTGATGTTAAAAATTGCTGAAATCATTGTTGATTTATTTAAGATGGAATGAACAGGTCTCTAATTTGCATTTAGATACATAGTATATATTTACAATTTTTCTAGATGTATTGCATGGTCCATTATTGTACATAATTAGGTTACAATAAAATTTGTATTTTATATGAATACTACCTTATGAAAATTGAGATGTAGTAGAGTAGAGGGGACCACATCATAGATTCGGTGGGAGCCCACGTGACCTTTACACCGGCCATCACTAACCAGTTCAAGTCTAGGGTTAACTGTTATCTTCCCCACATATCCTTATAAACTGTGCTTCTGACCTCTTACTTTGTGGAACGGACTCCCAGGATGATGCTTCCCGGATCAATGCAATCTTGACCTGTTCAAGTCTAGTATTAACTGTTATCTTGCCAACATATCCTCATAAACTCTGTCTCATACCTGCTTCAAGTGGCTCTTTGGCCTTTTACAGGGTGAACATTATTGTAAAAAAGATTTCTTTTGTTATTTTTCATGACATTTTTAATACAGCTTTAATCAAATTTATCAGAAGAACGTTCATATTTGTCATTATAAGACATTCTTATCTTTAATTAAATATCATTTATTTCTAGAATCAGCCTTTGAATTTGTATTGGCCTTTTTATTTCATTCAAACGAATTTTTTTGTCCGATTCTATAGATAAGATAATTTGATGTTCAAAGATTCTTTTAGATTTTGCGTTAAGATGAAAGAAATTAAACTCCTCACTCTCATACTTACTCTCTATTTTTCTCCTTTTTTATCCTTCCCTCTTTTCAGCGCGCTTTCGCTCCGTTCAGCATTCTCTTTCGCTTTCTCTGTCTCTTAATTTCAGCACTCTATTTCTCTCCCCTTATTTCTCCTTTATTTTCGCTCTCGCTCTCTCTTTTCATTTTTCTCTTTCTTTCCCTTCTCTCCAATTCCCTCTCTCTTTTTATCTTCCGTTCTATCTCTCTTCATTTTTCTTTCTTTCTTTCTTTCTTTCTTTCTTTCTTTCTTTCTTTCTTTGTCTTCAGTTCTCTCGCCCTCACTCTCTCTCTCTCTCTCTCTCTCTCTACTCCCTCTCTCTCTTCATTTTCGCTTTCTCTCTTTTCTTTTTTCTCTTTTTCTTCAGCCTTGTCTCTCCTCCGAGTTTTCTCTTTCACTCTCTCGCTCTCTTGATGTACTGTTTTTTCCTCCAATTTTTCTTTCTTCCTCTCTCTCTTTATCTCTCTCCATCTCTCCTTCTCTCTCTATCTAGCTTTCTCTTTCTTTCAGTTTTCTCTCTCTCTCTTAGTTTCTCTCTCTTAGTCTCTCTCTCTCTCTTACATACTCTCTCTCCCTCACACACACACACACACACATACTTTCACTCACTCATGCATCCACTGAATCAATCACTCAATTTCTCTGTCTCTCTTCAACTATTTCCATTTTCTGTCTATTTCCTCTTTCTCTCTCTAAATTTTATTTTTTGTGGTCACTTATAAAACGATAATGTTATATTAATAATGCTTTTGATTTATTAAAATAGTTCTGCTATTATTTTTTTATTATTATTATTCGACTATTATTTCTTTCATCCTAATTTCATTTACTTTTTCTTGCATCTCAGAGTCTGTCATTGCAGTAGAGTGAATCGGAAACACATTTTTGTTGTAGCATAACTACATGTATGTCCCCATTCACATAAATACAGTAGTAAATACTGTATGTTAGTCTGGTTGGTTCGATAAGGTCAAATTGGCAGCTGATTCAAAAAACGCTCTACATTCTGTTGTTAATTGAAACAAGAAATGGCTTGTTAATTTTAACGCCTCTAAAACGAAATTGCTCTCTATTAATCGTCTGAGATAACCCTTTTTACTTTTCCTCAGCATGGCTGATGCTAACCTCTAGAATATCTATTCATTGCGCCTTCTCTCACTAACGTTTTCCGCTAACATGAAGTGGAAAGATTATATAGAATCAATTGCTAGGTCTATTTTACACATTTATAAGTCTGCCAATCGTCAGAGCTTTTGAATATCGTTGCTACATCTGGTCTAGTACTCCAGCTATATATTTAGAGATTTTTCATAAAATCCAAAGAAGAATCTGTTCTTGGTCCTGACCTGGCATTTCATCTTCAGTCACTTTTCTACTGATGTAATGTAGCTTCCTTGTACCTTTTCTATAAATACTTTCATGGTAATTATTCTAATGAGCTTTGCTCTATGGTACCTAGACTTTATGAATTTAAGCGCAGTACTAGATTGGCGGCAAGGTTTCATCATTTTACAGTTAAATTGGCTAGATGTAATCATAAGTTATATGCTAACTGTTTCTTCTATCGCACTTCTCGCTTGTTGAACTTTCTTCCGGCTTCTTTCTTCCAAGTCAATTTTGATCTTCAAAAATTTAAATGCAATGTCAATCATTATCTACTGTCTTCTTAATTTTTGTTCTTTTAATGTTCTCTCCATAATAGTATTTTCTGATATTCTCTAACACTCCGTTGCGTCTCAGTGGCTTTATAGTCTTGCTTAGAGTGAAATGATATGACATATATATATATATATATATATATATATATATATATATATATATATCGGGAGTGTTAACACTTCCAATTATTTTGAATCGGAATCTAAGTGAACCAGGTCCGGTGTAGGATTGGAGAACTTTATTATTATTATTATTATTATTATTATTATTATTATTATTATTATTATTATTGGTGTTGTTTGTTGTTGTTAGCATATTACCCGTAAAATGACGCCATTATTCACGCACAGCTCAGTACTTTTGCGTAAGTTCAGAGTATCTGTCAGTCCTGACTCGGATCAATGTACATAGGATGAGAGTGTAGTTTGACACCTCGTTGTGCTGCAATGGTTAGAAATCACACATATCATCACCAATAAGTTCGATCCTTGGTGGGTGTTCAATACCGGCGCCAAAACTAAGCTATAATTAATTTTTGTTTGCCCGTACTAAGACGCAAGAAATCGATGACGTGATTCTGTCTGCAAGCAATTCGCAGATTAAGTTGAGATGAGTCTATTCCCGGGGATTCGAACTCTGCAGCACAACGAGAAAGAGTCAGCAGATTCGAACGCCAGCGTGACACCGGTCGGGGGTAATGGACATTTTTTTGTCCTTGCTCGTACCTGCATGTCTGGGTCCCCATATTATCATGACCTGAATTTCCCCTCACTTTGGTATGAGGGGGGTAAATACTATGATGAGCGTGTAGATTTGTGCATACGGCGAAAAGTATAACCCATTAGACTAGGGTGGCAGAGTAGAGAGAAAAAGGTTTCTATTACGTCTACTGAGCAACCCATTTCATTCACTTGCTAATACCCTTGGGGAAAATATGAATCCTCTTCTTCTCTCCCCAGCTATGGCTAAATAGCAGGACAGACCTGATTCTATAACCTTGGATGGTAACTGGCCTACCGCAGAAAGAAATGGCGACCTGCTGAGGGAAAAAATCTGCCTCGTCAGTCATGTATCGAAAGATACATGCTCACCTAAGCGTGTATCACGCATGGCACATAACTGACTACTGAGCAACCATTTAAACAAAGCACCGTAACTTGAGAGACTATTAAGTCTTAAAATCATACTTGACCTCAAGTGGAACTCGCACATCGCTACAGATCCATCGCTACAAATGCAAGTAAAATGGTCGGCTCCAGTAGGTACCTGACTCCTCATGAAATCCTTTACTTTTACAAGAGCCAGATCAGGCCGAAAATGGAGTACTATCGTCAGATTTGACCGGGAGCTGCCTAATGCTCATTTTCCAGTCTCGATAGAGTTCAAAAGCGTCTCCGTGTCCTTGTGGGTGACAAATTATTTTCTACCCTGCAACCTCTCTCTCACAGAAGGGATGTGACAATCCTCTCACTGTCCTACCGCTACCACCATGGAAAGTGCTCGGACGAACCACATTCCTTTGTTACGCCAGGTCTAATCTTCACGGCTAAGAACCGCCATGTCACTTATATTTTAGCAGACTACCCACATTCCCTCCGAATTTCATCGGTGAGAAGTTCCACTTGAACAGCTTCCTACCACGAATCACTGCCATGTGGAACCGACTCCCAAGAGGATATTCCCCGATCACTACAATCTTAACCTGTTCAAGTCTAGAGTCAACCGTTATTTTCCTCTCTTATCTGTATAAACTGCCTCTTAATGTAACCCTCTACCTCGAGTGTACCCTGACATTGTACAGGATGAAATTTACCGTAAAAAAAAACAAACAAAAAAACACAAAATTTCTATTACAGAAGAAAAATACAGAGGCAGTACAACCCTATCAAGTTACCTGTGTGAGGTTAAATGCTCTCTAATCAACGGAAAAATAATCAAAAGTCAGCAACTGAATGTTCGGCATTGAAGAGAAACTGGCAATAGTAAAATATGTTAAATGCCAAATCGGAGATGTTAACTAAGTGCGAACATACAAAGAAATATTTACCATCCATTTACACAAATTGGTTAAGTAGGTTACGTGCTGTTTTCCTCTACCCTTCTTGCCTTCAATATATCCTGTGAGTGTCAAATTTTCCAAGTCTTCTTTCCTCATTATGTACCCTAGAATTTTCAACTGTCGCATTCTAATGTTAAGCATAAGTGCTTTCTTTGTTTGCATTTTCTCTAAAACTTCGTCTTTGCTCACATGTTCGGTCTATGGTATCCTCAGCATCCTTCTGTAGAATCATATTTCTGTTGCCTCAAGTCTCTTCTTCATCTTTGAGGAGATTATCCAGCATTCACTGCCATATAGGAGTACAGATATCATGTAACAGTTCAGTCTACTTTTCTTTATTTCTAACAACATTTTCCGTTTGTTAATATTTTACATAGTTTCTGGAAGGTATCTTTCACTATCCTGTATACAACTGCTAAATAAATTACAAAAACGCTTTGTCAAACTGACTCCTTGAATTAAAATATGCCTTACTTTCGATGAACTTGGTCTTTTCTCACTTGAAGCTGAAAGTCTTAAACTTGATTTAATGTAGATATTTAGAATAGTAAATTCAAATGATGACATCGGTTTCGAGAAATATTTTACTAAGAGCCAATTTAAATCAGCCACTGCCCTATCGTCTGAACATCGAAAATATTCTTTCATACTGGGTGGTGAATGAGTAAACACTCTCCTTCTTCCGGCAGTCAATTCCAAGGGCTTCGACGTTTTCAAAAAGGAGATCAATATATATGGTAACTGTACTTATGTATGAATTGTCTCTTCCAAAGACTTAAACGCTTTTCTAATTCAATGTTTCGATTATTTCTATTTTCTGCCTGTCGCTTAACCAAGATCATGCTACTTTTGAAGACCTAATTTTGAAGCTAATTTTAAGAGGGTCGTATCATGCACAAGATATAAAATTAGCGTATGTACTGCTGGCCCTGGCTATGCCGTTGACCAAACTATATATCCATGAAGTCAAATTAGCTTCAAAATTAGGTCTTCAAAGGTCGCATAATACGGTATATCTTTTATCTCCCGTTTGTTTGCACATTTTGGCTCAATAGCTGTTGGGTTAATAAAAAAAAGAATAAATAAATAAATAGCTTCCTTTCAATGATGCACTACCTTCATAATACCGTTTTCCCAAGAATGTTAATTTGTGTGGGGAGGGGAGAATGTAGAGAGGATACTTTCCACCCCTTCCTGTGTTTAAAGTTCTTGTTCGTCCAGATGATGTTATAATCAGCGAAATATGTAGTAAGCAGATGCAACAAGATCTGAAGAATAAAAAGTGTGCTAACATTTTCTTTTCAACCGAAAATTTTAGATCTGATCATTGGTATATGGCGATATGGCGATATGGCATTACGCTTGGTCTCTGTTACATCATAAGGAACCCATTTCCCACACAGTCGGCTCGCAAGCGGACATTTGACATTTTTTTAAACACTTCCAAGGTGATATGTGCTATATCTTGTCTAACAATAGACAGATACAGGATTTCAGAATTGGTCTTTGTCCTAAACATGTGAGTTTTGATTAAATTCAGACGGTCATAACTTAACTGCGCCCTAGTGGCATTATTGCCGTGCTTGGGGTGAAATGATTAAAAAAAGAAACCCAAAAACAATAGTCGAACTTCTTTCTGATATATTGATTCCCCGCCACCTACAATTTTCAAAAATTTAAATGCAATGTCAATCGCAATCTTCTGTCTTACTGAACCCTCTTCTTTTATTGTACTTTCCTCACTTCTCCTCATTAAAGTCTTCTCCTTCGATTTCACTCCCTGTAATACCCCCCCCCCGCGTGACATAGTGGCATTATCGCTGTGCTTGGTGTGAAATGATTAACATGAACGCAAAACCAAAAAACAAACTGTGGAACTCCTTTGCTATTTCTTGCTTCTCTGATACCTACAATCTTCAAAACATTATTACAACGTCAATAGCCAGTTTCTGTTTTTTTTTTTTTTTTAACCCTATTTCTTTATTGTCCTTTTCCTCATTAAAATCTTCTCATTCTCTTTCACTCCCTTGTAACCCATTGAGTCCCAGTGGCATTATCGCCGTGCCTGGGGTGAAATGATTAAAAACAACTGTGGAACTCCCTTCTGATTTCTTGCTTCCATGCTATCTATAATCTTCAAAAATTTAAATGGCACGCCAATCACTATCTTCTGTTTTTTGTTTTGTTTTTTGTTTTTTGTTTTGTTTTTTTCTTTCTCCGCGTTAAAGTCTTATCATTCACTTTCACTCCATGTTAACCCCTATCGTTCTAATGCCATGATCTCCTTGCTTGGGATGAAATGATTAAAAATAATTAGAATAGCGAAAATATCATTAAATCAATCGTTATCAGAAATTGGCCATTACTTACGGTCATGACCTGATATTATTCTTTAAGAAGTTATTTTACTTCACTAGTAATCACTCTCGCAGAAATATATCTACCGGAGGTTTCCAAGCTGGTAGACATCTTTATGTATCGATTAATTTAAATTTGACTATACGCTTGAGTAATTTACACATATATATATATATATATATATATATATAAGAATCATTGCCGGTGTCAGTTATTTATTATTTTCTCACAATTATCATTTACTCAATTTTTTGTGCATTACTCAAATGATGGAGAATAGTACTGCATGCTGGGAGAAAAAAAATCTATTTTAGCCTTTTAGTGTCCATTGTTCTACTTGTGGAACACATTTTAAGACATTCTTAAGAATAATACCAAAGGCATAATCTTAAAGACATAATACCAAAGAAGCATTAATTTTTGTTTTATTCTATTTTATCGACAAGATACGAAGACAGACGCTGAAAAAATAGTCGTTTCATTGTATCGCTCCAGTAAGTACCTGTCTCTTGCTGCTATACTTTAAATTTACAAGAGCCAGATCGGACCAAAAATGTATTATTGCTGTCATATCTGAGCTGGAGCTGACCAGTCCTCACTTGCCTATCTTGAGAGAGTTCAAAAGCGCCGACGCGGCCTTGTAGGTGATTAAATATTTTCCACACTTTCCCACTCTATCGCTATTTCCATGTTACGTGGTTCTCACGAGCTATATTCCTTCAACCCACCAGCCCTAAACATTGCAACTGGGACTCGCCATGCCACGTACACAAGAGTGAATCATCCTAATTTCCCTCCGTATTCGATTAATAAGGAGTAAGTTCAACTCGGACAGCTTCTTTCCAAGAACTGATGCTTTGTGGAACATACTCTCGACAGAATATTTTCCCAATAACTACACTCATGACCTCTTAAAGTCTAGAGTTAAACTTTATTTCACTTCTTGTCTTTTCTTACGCTTATATAACATCACACGGTACCCCTCTACCTTGAGTGGCTCTGGGTTCTTGTATTTGGGGGAACATTAGTATGGCAATATACACGACAAAGATTAAAATAACAATATCTACTTACACATCGTGTTAAAATACAATTTATGACTTACTAATTTATACTGATTTTCGTCAAATTTTGCAACCATGTCCGGGTTTCCGGAAAAGTTTCAACGAAAACATGATTCCTTCCTCATTTTCAATAGTCAAATAATTAATCGTCACCTACAATTTAATCTTTAATTGTGATTATCCTACGTTTTGATTCACTGACTACGGAACTCCGAAGAAGTGGCATTGTAATCGCAATATAATGGCTACTGAAGAAAAAGACGAGAGAGATTTGTCCTTCTAACTCTAACCCCTACCACTGGCTACTTTGTCGATATTTCCCTGGAAAGTGTTCTGGCGAACTACATTCCTTAGTTCCACCAGTTCTAACCTTCATGGCTAAGACCCGCCAAGCTACGCACATTGTAGCGAACCACCCTCATTCCTTTCGTATTCCATTGGTGGGAGGTAAGTTCCGCACGAGCAGCTTCTGCCCACGAACCACTACTTAGTGGAACCGACTCCCAACAGGATGGTTTCCCGATCACTAAAATATTAAGGTCTATTAACCGTAATCTTGTCCGCATATCCACTAATCTGTGCCTCTCAGTCTGTAACCTCTACCACGAGTGGCTCTCGGGCCTTGTACAAGTGAACGTCATTATAAAAAGAGCACAAATATGCTTATCCATCATGTCAAAATACAATTTATGAGTTACCAGTATATACCGATTTTCGTCGTCAAATTTTGCAACTATGTCTGGGGACTAAAGGTTTCAACGAAAAGACGATTCCTCACTACGTTGGGGTTTATGTAGCGAGTAGACTTTTTACGAGGTTAGTTGTCAGAGTTATCCTGATTGCCAACCAAGGTTAAAGAGAGAGTGTGTGTGTGGGAGAGAGAGAGTGTGTGTGTGTGTGTGTGAGAGAGAGAGAGTGTGTCAAGCCAAGTCTATTATTTAATCTGGAAGGTAGAAGAAATAAATTCATATATTTTTCCCTAAGGGTATTTGTGCAAAAGATACGAACAACTCGGTATGCCAATCCTACTTTCGGTACCGCTAATCACTATGCTATGCAATATTATTGAACCTGACCTGGCATCTAAGCTTGAGACACTTTCCCACCGCCATAATATAGCTTCCCTGTGCCTTTTCTATAAATACTTTCATGGTAATTGTTTAGATGAACTCTTCGCTATGGTACCTAGAGTTTATGAATTTAAGTACAGTACTAGATTGACGGCAAGGTCTTATCAGTTCACAGTCGAATTGGCTAGATGTAACCGTAAGTTCTATGCTAAAAGTTTCTTCCCTCGCACTTCTCGTTTGTAGAACACTCTTCTGGCTTCATGCTTTCCTGCCAAATTTGATCTTCAAAAATCGTTATCTGTTGTCTTTATATTTTTTTATTCCTCTCGCTCCCTAATATTTCTCTTTTTTTTTCTTTTTGGTATTCCATACTCAGTAAGGCGCTTGTGTCTTAGTGGCTTTACTTTCTTGATGGGGTGATATGATTAAAAAAATAAAGAAAGAAAGAAAAGAAACCTGGAAAATCCGAGGAAGGAATGTAGATATCCAATAAAAATTCCGAAGTCATCCCCACACACTTCTATTCCCTGTCTGCGTTTAATCAAATAATATTGATTTAGGAAGCACTGCCTGAGCTATTTCCGCTAATACTGTGATTTCAATTATCTTCATCTTTAAAGTGAACACCTAAAAAATAAAAATACAACCTTTGTAATTAATGTTATAACCGTAAGTACTTTTTACTGACAATGTTTTTCTTTACTTTGCTGTAACATATCTGTTTGGTCTCGGCGTTTGTAATTTAATGGAGCCCAGATATCATGAATGCTATTAACCAGACGAATTTATTAATCAACCTCGTCAACGACGTGGAAAAATATCTGCCTGTATATGAAATGTAAAATATTTAAATCAGTGTCCGACTGGGTCTAAAAATAAGGTTTGCCAAGAGACAAAGGCGGTCCACCCACAACGCTATAATTTAATTTTCATAACAAAAAAATAAAATTTTCAAACAATGCATATGAAAAAAAAGGGTACGATTAAAATTTTCTGGTGGAAAAAGTGTGTATTTCTTAGGAATTTCAGTGTACATGTACTGTATATATTACTGGCAGTAGATAGCAAACGTAAATACAAAATGTTATAATTTAATTTTTTATTCATTTTTTAAATTTTTAGTAACTTTTTGTTGTTTTTAAATATTTTATTGATAATTTAAATATTGACAGTTCAAAAGACAAGGAATCGCGCAGCAGTATATGCGTTCGAGGTGTCGATGTTCACTGAGTCCTGCAATTCGCATCAGTTCTCGCGGCTGGCCGTGCTCTTCATTGACGAACGAGCCGAGCGATCCCCCGTCCAGGGTTTTTCTGGGGCAAGAATTTCTATTTATTACTAAAACAGTTATTTATGCTTGCTTCTTTATTACATTTTTTATTTGATATAGGTGTGGGGGAGCGCACTGTATCAGGGGTCCACTTGTCATCGGGCAAGCTGACACACTGGCCAGTTTACTCCTGATTTAAATTTCAATTTAAAAATAGTTTCGTATCGACGATACAGCGTTTCGTTTTTTCTTATTTTAAATGTAAAACTTCAATATTTTTTAAAAAATATTTAAACTTAAATTTTCTTATTCACGCTAAAAGGTTACATTAAAATCTGATTTAATTGGTGATAACAGTTAAAAATTAATAGAAATAAGAAAACCAGTTATTTTAAATTTAAAAATTTTATTAGAGGTACAAAATTTAATTAACGAAATAAAAACAAATAATTAAAAGGGGACAAGAAGAAACGTCCGGCAATACGAGAATATAAAAAATAAATAAATCTGTATCAACGATTCTCAAACGAGAGCCAATTAGTTCCCAGAAAAGTAATTTCAAATCTATAGGGAAGAAATTTGAGCCAGGTGTAGATTTTAACTGTGTCCATATATAAAACAGTGAAACAATAGCTGAGTTGAGTTGAGAATAAAAAATGGAGGAGGATTTACGGAAAACTGCGATTGCAAACAGAGGAATGTGATTTAAGAACCACTGATCTATATTTTAATAAAAATCTATTAGTTTTGAATTAAGACCACGCACCAGTGTGTATTGAACTCACGGAACTGTATTACTGATCTAGAAGTTCAGGTTATTATCCTTTTCACTACGATGTCACTGGCGAACAGTCTTAAAGACATACGATTCGCAGATAACACTATGTTGATAACAGATACAGAAAAAAATGCAACAAATCCTAAACAATTTAGTAATCGAGAAAAAAGACTAACCATCAATTTTAAGAAAACTGAATGTATGATACAGATACAGATACTTGCTTTGGGTTCGTCTCGAAACAACACTAATCCTATGTTATAACATAGGATTAGTGTTGTATAAAAGAAGTGATTATCCGCTTTCGAAATTATTTGTCGATGGCGATCGTTTAATCTTTTCATCTTATATTTTTTCATATAATATGCTGAATGTATTTGATTTCGCTCTAGGTCAATTAGAGCATTGGCTCTCAACTATTTTTGCCCAATGCACCCTTTTCACGATAAGTCAGAATGGCATTCATCCCGTTCCAGGATTGCCCGACTCAAAAGCTGCATTCCAAATAATATGCATATATTACTGAAAATTTTCATTCTTTTCTATATTTCTACATATACATTTACATGGATTATTTTTACAGGGGAGTTTTACAAATTTAATAGCAATAGAAAATGTTGATGGATTTTAAAACTTGAATACATGCAGAGTAATTTGTTTTCATTCATAACTAATTATTAAATAAATAATTAAATAAAGACTTCCCTTTTAAAATACCACATCGCTTTCATTGAGCAATGAGAAAAAAAACATGTCCGTTCACTCGGACATCAGCGTCTAATATCTCGCTTGTCTCAATCCCCTTTGAGCCGCGACGGAGGCGCTTCTGGCTAAGTGTATAGATTTCTCTGTCGCGCAGAGTTGTCCACCAAAATCAAATTTCTATACTTTAGTCAAAAAGTAAACATTGATTCGTTTTATAATTTAGTCAAAACGTAGATATTGATTCGTTTTATGCTTGAGTTAAAAATTAAGCATTTGTCTGATTAGTACTTGAGTCTACAACCATTCGCCCTTTTGTGTGGGGTGCAGCCGACTTTTCTCTCTGCAAGGAATCCAGTCAGCGTATTCTCAGTCTCAGAATAATTTAAATTCCCAAAACTTTTACAGGTTTTTTCTATGAATAAATAGTAAGACAGATTAGGCCATATAGCTTTCGTTGGTAACCAGTCTAGAAGTAAAACTGAATTCAAACCAGCCTGGAGACTCTTCCAAGCTGGGTTGAAATGCAGGACAGACTGGGTCTTATAACCTTGGTTGGCAACGAGTCTATTGTAGAGAAAATGGCAACCTTCTGCCTAATCAGTCGAGAATCGAAAGAAATATCATTACGCAAGCGTGTATCACGTATGGCACTTAACTGACTGATTTAATGTTGTAGTGATTTGATGTTTAATTTACTTCTTACAATGGACATGATGGAGATCGCCTCAGTGTACACAGTGTGGTGGGTCTTAACTGTGAGTCTTAGAGTTGGTGGAACGAAGGTATGCAGCTCGTCAGAATATTTTTTATCTGAAGTTTGGGCAAATTTCGGCACTCAGCTTGTATGTTTTGTTTTTTGTTTTTTTCTTCCCTAATTTTCTCCCTATACAAGGCCCAAAACCCACTCAAGATATACGATTACTGAAGGGGTTTGTTGTACGAGCTTTAAGAGTAAGCGATAAGAGACGTAGTTTATGAGGATATGTAGGAAAGATAACGGTTAACCCTAGACTGGTTAAGAATTGTAGTGGTCGAGAAAAGTATCCTCTAGGGAGTCGGTTCCACAAAGTAGCAGTTCGTGGGAGGAATCTTACTAATGGAATACAATTAACTCTGATGGCTAGAATTGGTGGAACTAAGCAATGTAGCTCATCAGAACATTTTCTATGGAAATAGCCATAGATTAGCGAGGCTTGCAATTTTTTGGTCTTTGGGAAATGGGTTATAGGGTGGAAAATAAGTTATCAACCACAACTATAAAGACTGCAAAATGAAACCTGAGCATCTCCAGTTCAAATATGGCAGCAATACTCCATTTTCGGTCTAATCTTTCTCTTGTAAATGTAAAGCATAGCAGAAGGAGTCAAGTACTTACTGGAGCTGTTCAGGGAGCCGGACATTTTCCAGCGTATTTAGCGATGGATCGTATATACCGGTTCTACTTGAGATACCAATAAGCGTTCAAGATAAGGGACCTTGTGATAGACTCGTTCATTGTGATAGACAGTTTCTGCTCGGTAATGAAGAAATGTTTACTTTTTGAGGTATTGAATGCTAAAGAAATAGGGCTATTATATATCTAACTAGCCAAGGTACCCGGCGTTGCCAGGGTGCGCATGGCTGCAATTGTATAACCACACCCCCTTTGTACCCCCACTTCTCTGTCTAGAAATGTTTGCTTGCGTCCCCGCTTGCATGCATCATCAGTTGGTATACTAAGTTACTCCTCACCTTTTTTTACGGTATGTCTTTCGCAAGGATTTGATTGTTCTTAATAAAGGAACTCCATTGATAAAAACTTCTTGTGTGGCCGTTGCTCGGGATTAAATTGTCTCAATGTTTTAGATATTCAGTAAATTTCCTATGGCCGTAATAACTTTCAAATAGTATGACATTGTTCACAAATCTAATAATCACACAAAAACAGGGATGAAGCGTCAGAGCCTGATTCAACTGCAAGTACAAACGCATGAACGCCCCCCTCTTTCTTCGCACGTTTACTGTAATGCTGGGATTAATAAGAGGTTCTTCGGGAATTTTTCCCTTTTAATGCTTCAATAATCCTTGTCAGACAATTTTTGCATCAAAGTTCGTATGCCAATTTAGGACGGAATAATATGAAGAAATTATTGTCTACATGGCAATAGCCGATTTGGAACCTAGTTTGTCGCAGATTTCGTACACTTGACTGAAATAATCTAACCCAAACATTCCCACAAGACAATTTGAGGGTCATGTGTAATTTACATGGCAAATTTGGAAAGCATTGGATGGAAAACCAGGGAGTTATGGCCGATAAACCGGGTTTTCAGGTTTTTTCGTTATACGCGGGGAAGCACGCAGGACTAAAACCACACTATCTTACTCCTTGCATGATGGCAAACTCTTGGCAACATGTTTGAAGAAAATCCGATAAAAATGAGGAAGTTATTCAAGTTTTTATTTTAAGTAGTACGAAACACCGGGTAGTTTCTTTGCAAATGTTTTTATGTGAAGCTAATGTCGCAGGAAAACTATTAATAACTCTACATAAACCTCGTAACATAAGCTATTAAGTGCAAAGAACATCAGCTCATCCAGTAAAAATTTGTTCGCGTGTAACTTTGCCTTGGTTTTTGCAAAAAAAAGTCGTCACCATCTTCAGTTTTATCGATTTTCTGCCAAACCCGGTGGAGGAGGCTGGAGATTGAATTGTTGGTCTTGAGCTATCTTAGTAAATTTGCAATATGTGTGTACAATTTCATCGAAATCGGTCGAGAAATGTGAGCGTGTATAAATAGCATACACACACAGACAAACACACAGACGGACACACAGATAGACGCACATACACAGACTTCTTCTGTTTTATAGATATAGATATAAATACATTATTTATTTTACTCTAGAAATGAACGTTGACTGGTTTCACTGATTATTGATTAAACAGCTATTTATATTTCCGTATATATATATTTCCGGTAGCAGATCTCGGTGTTCGAGCCCAACATTTAGAAAGCTATTTTTCTAGTCAGGCAGGCACTGTTATTCTTGGAGGGTTGCCCTTGTGTCAGACTAACCTAAGTAGTTATTATATCAACACCTGTTACTTTGTTTTTTTTTTTTTTTTTTTTTTTTTGGGTATTTCGAGTTCTCATGCCAACAGAGGCTGTCTTGAACTTGAAAGCAGGTCTCTACAGCTCATCACCGCGATTCGGTTGCACTTAATCCATGGTGCATTCGTTCTGTTTTCAAATTCTATGCATACTTGTCTGCAAAGTCGTCTGCTCGCTGTGAACTTTGCTTTAAAAAAAATCAACGCTCTTTTGCATGTGAAAATAATTAACTGTTGTTGTCGTTCTTATTTAACCGTCCCTTTTATTTCACTTTTGGATCATCTCTGTTAGTTCGCCCAAAATAATTTAAAGTTACTTATCGCAAATATTAATTCACCTCAAGAAATTATAAAATTTAAATCAAAGTTTCTTTTCTTTTTTATTAACATTTTGGCACTCTTTTGAAATTATAAATTTTAAAAAATGAAAAATTACCAAAAAATCAGGAAGTTATTCACATTTCGTAAGTGAGGATGATATTCGAGGTACTTACAAGGAATTTTTACTATTTAAAAAAAAAAAAAGAAAAAAAAATGTTTTGCTTTGTTTATCAGGCTGAGCGCGAACGTAGACCCCACACTTAGAAATAATACACCCGAATCGCCCACATTTGGGGCGATCACAATGATCAACACAGCCGTGCAATAGAAGGGCCTCGCTCTGAGGGAATTTGGTGTTAATTTCAGTAAATATAAATTCTTTTTATTTTGGGGGAATTAATATTTTGGGGTGAATTAACAGATAAGATTAATATTTTGGGGTGAATTAACAGATAAGATCCTTGCATTTAATAGGAATTCAGAAATTGTTAAGTCAGAAATATAGAAATAATCTGGTGTAACTAAATGTCATATTTTCTTTAATTTAAACTATAACTTTCCACACAAGTCTTCATACAGAAAACATTCGTCTCTCCTTCTTCTATTTAGATCTTTATTCTATTTAGTTTTAATTTTGATAGTAGTTTAGTTGATTTGGTTTTTTGCTTAGCGACATATCAAAACCTCTATGGGTTATTTAATGCCGGAATCTAAATATTTTGTACAAAATTGAGTGTAGTAGTAGTAATAGTAGTAGTAGTAGCAATAGTAGTAGTAGTTTTTTCCACCAGTAGTATCAAGAGGATCTCATTGGACATGAGAGAAGACAAATCTCATTAATGCTCCATCACTTTCTTCAGTATTATCGTTTTAGTAATGATAGGTGAATGGTTTCAATTCTAACATATTTTAATTTCTTTTTTCTAAACTTTGTTTTTCGCAAGGCCTTTCCAGACGGTCTAAAAAACCGTTAATGATAAGCACAACTGTCATTTCTATGTTCCATATATATCTTCATTTCTCGAGAAAGTCCTAGATAATTTGAGCTTGTTTTTATTTCGTTTCGGTTTGGTTTTGTTTTTTGTTGTTTTTTAATACTGTCCTGGCGTCTACTTAAACTGAGGTCTTCTTTTTTCCATACATTGTGACCATTTCTTTTGCTTAACGTTTGTATTTTCTTGACTTAAAATGAAATCTTGGAAACTTTCCAACATATTTCAGTCAAATTTTCGCTTTCCAAAATAATAGTTTTCATTGTAGTTTAGATATATAGAAAAAATAAAGAGGATATGGGTTTAACTGGCGCCTTCTTTTTTTCTATTACCTTGTGGACATTTTGTTTAAAGTTTGTGTTTTCTTGATTTCAAATGAAAACTTGGAATATATCCAACATTTTTCAGTGAAATTTTCACTTTCGAAAATTATCGTTTCTAATTATAGTTTAGATATATGGAATAAGAAAGGCGTCTGTTTTATAGTGTCACCAGGAAGATTTGAGTCATTCTTTCAGCTGCGGTCTGCAGAAACAATCATTTCCATTATCTGATATATCTGCTCACCTATTCAGGTTGAATGAACTACAGTGTAACCCGGATATAAGAGAGTTGTTGGGACCGGAGAAGAAGTATCTTATATCTGGGTTTCTCTTATATCCGGGTTTGGTCTAATTTATATACATTAACACAGGCTCTAATTTGGGACCAGAGAAAATCTCTCTTATATCCGAGTTTCTCTTATATCAGGGTTACACTGTATTTGCAATTCCAAGCCCTATTTTCTACTCTTTAGCTTTTTGCATGCGTAAAACTCCTCGTTCGTGGTGATTATTTACACGATATTATGTCAAAATACAACCTCAAGTTTATGAAGGATAAGTTTCATGTGCACAAATGAACATCTTTTGAAAAGAAAGAACAACACAACGACCTGCGCTATTTAAATGTATTTAATATACAAATAGAAATAACGAAAAAGAAGTGGTTGCAGAAAATATGCATCTGCCGACTTATTTTAATTGAAAGGAATCTTGTTCATCTTGTCAAAAGTCCTTGTTAACTAGTAGTAATTTATTTTGAGGTTACTGACTCCATTACCTCGTAACTTGATACAACTGACCGGACTTATGGTGAGGTAACAGCGTTGCTTCATGCTGCCTGATCAACGTGGTGAAAGAAAAAGATTACACTTTGAGTAGTTGAATTAAAGGGGATAACTGAGACATGCGGAAGAGGCATGGAACGTGGAACTAGAACAATTTACCCTGGTAGATAAAATTAAGTGTTCGGTTCGAAATTCCAATCACCTGAAGAAGACATGGAGCGTACAACTGCCAAAACGTCGTGAATATGAAGACAACAGTCCGATCAATATAAATATATATCATAACTTTAAACTTTATTATTATTATCACATAGCTCAGTGGACGCTCCATTTATTTATTAAACGGTATATTTAGTTTCGTCTAAAAATCCGAATATAAAAATCTCATTAAACAAAATATTAACTCACCGGCAGAATTCGAACCTGCGCTCCTCTAAGCAGAGGGAAATCGTCGTTAGATCCGACTAAGCAAAACCTGAAACGCGAATTTTACTTACATACACACTTACACACACACACACACACACACATATATGTATGTATGTGTATACATTAAATTTTTTAAATAGAGAGTCAATGAGAAATGATTATATATATATATATATATATATATATATATATATATATATATAATTTCTCATTTTCTATTTAGATATCTATTTTATAAATATATATATATATATATATATATATATATATATATATATATATATATATATATATATATATATATATATATAAAATCATTTCTCATTTTCTGTCTATTTAAAAACCTGTGAGTTAAAATATTGTTTCCAAATTTCGGTCGTTGTAATAGAGATTAATATCTACGCCTAGAATTGCTCACCAGTTCGCCTTAACTTTATGGAAAATATTTTTAGTTTTTTCTTTCTTTCTTAAAACATTTTAAAGAGCATTTATTTTAACAATGTTTCTTCTCTACGCCCATCTGGTTTCGAAAAGCGAAATTTCTCTTGTCCTTGTTCTACGGATTACTTACCTTCAATGTCACGTCACGTGATATTTTAAATGAAAATACTTTCGTCACTCAAAACGTTTGTTTTGTTTTGTTTTTTTTTTTCTTGCTTCATATTTTAATATTTTTCGTCATATTCGATGAGTCGTTTATTTGAAATCTTGTTTCATTTTAAATTTTCCCTTTAAGATTTAATTTCACACATTCTTTTTTTTTTTTTTTTTTTTTTTTTCTGCAAAAGATTTCTGATTTGTTTATTTTTATTTAGCCCTGTTGTCAAAAAAAATGACAGAAACGTTAAAGTAATTTTGCAACTCTAATGGATTTATATCAGGGATGGTGAAACATTCTCGTTTCGACTCCCCTGTAGTAAAAACAAAACCAGTAAATAAACTTATACCAAAGCTTTATTGCACTTTACTCTGGTATTTACTCATTCTCCGACGAGAATGAGATGTGACACAAGGTCGGATTAATGTGGGGACCCGAGCGCGTACACCCGGGCAGGGACAAAAATTCCCTTCAGCCCCGGCAACCGTCGGTTGCGCTGGCCTCGGTGCGAGCACCGATCCCTCCCTCTGGTTATTGCACTTTACTCTGACTACTCGTCTACTGATGGATTTTACAGGGTGCTTTTTATACCTCCTAGATCTTAAAGGGAGGTAACTGATGATTTATCAGTACACTCCCTTTCTAGAATGTGAACATTATTTTGCCACTGGAACTGGAAAGAGAGTTCTTTTATCTTGTAAAGTGCCAATTTAGCAAGACCGTCGTGCTTATTTTATATTTGTTTCTATAGACTTAACAATTTTTAAAGTATTAACCCAATGCACATCATGAAAGTCCTGTTCTGGCAGAAAAAAAATACCAAAGAAAACCCATAAGAGCATGATGCAAACATTGTGTGACATGTGCCCGCCATACTCAACTGAGAAAAAGTGATGAGACATTATCCAGCGTGGAGATTTTGAGACCTAAGATGCAGCACAGTTTGGGAGGCCTTCAGCAATGACCACGCCAGAAATTGTTGATCATGTTCATTACCAAATGTTGTCCGATCGACAGATCTCGGCACAAAGGTTTTGTAGAGAGACATAGATATCTAGGAAACGTGTTGGTTTCCGAATTGATGACCTATTGGGTTATTAGAAGCAATCAGCTAAACGGGTGCGAAAATGTCTAAATGACGACCAGAAACTATATCGATTAGAGACATCCATGTTGATTCTACAGCATTTTCAACATTCCGATAATATATATATTTTTTTTTTTTTACGACTTGTTATTTTTTATGAAACATGCTGATACGATTACGACGCGGAGACCAAATCGACGCAATGACGACTCTCGGGTTCTCCACTGTCAAGAGGAAAGGTAAAAAAAAAAACACTTTTTTTTGGGTGGGGGGTAAATAAGCTATTTTGATAACTGAATTAGCTTTATAAGGGTCAAACAGTTAATGGAGAATAGTGCTCTAAATTGCTGCACTGTTTGAGTATATATACCATCCATCCTAAGCTAATCTCTCCGTTTCTCATCTATGGGTTAAATAACAGTGTCTGCACAGTCTAGTCTTGAGTGGCAACCATTCTAAGAGAAATAAGACTCTGAATTCAGAACCATGTAGAAGGCGATAACTACTCCGTTATCTTCCCTAAAATGTCATAGATATTAAAGAAAAGGAATTTGTGGAGAGCTATGATCACTTGCATCCAGAATATATATGGCTTTTAATAAATAAACATAAAATGAAACCTGGCGATTTTTTTTTTTTTTACACACGAAAGTAACTTTAGGAAATTATTATTATATAATATAAAAGTAACATCTTTGAAAAATGTGATGATAACCTAAATGATATCGACGTGGAAAGTAATATCGGCAAGCCGAATTCAAATACCGGCCTCGTCTGTTGATTTCACCTAAAGGCAGGGAAACAGCAAGTAGCCTAACAACTTTATGTAAATAGAGGGCAGATATGGTAAAGGACCAAACGTTGCATAGAGCTACAAAAGACAGGAAGTTATCTTGAAGGGATACGTGAAAGAAGATATGGTTACTTAATATGCCTGTCGCTTCTTGCATGGGGCTGGGTATTTACTGAAGCTTAGGTTAGTATAGCACAAGCTCGATACTTGACTTATTCTAACATATATTTATATCACATAAATATGTAAGCTCGCAGAAGTACCGAGCTTTGCTAGGATTTATAAATATGAAAAGTGAATATAATCACATAAGACTTTGTAACATTTGCTTAAAAATGATTTGATAATTGTAATGACAAAAGTACGCAGGTGTAGGCTTTAAGAAATCTTTATTCAACTGAGAATACAACGTTCGCGTATAGTGTCCTTTTATAGTCTCAGTAAACAGAAATAGCTCTCTCAAACAGGAGAGTAACAAAACAAGGTGAGACCACTCTTGATTATTCATAACAATAATCATTCTATCAGGACAGTTGCTTCAAAGAGATTAAGATGGTTTCTGTTTTAGCTTTATTAAAAAAAAAAACAAAAAAAAACAAATATAACACTTAAAATTCTATTTTGGGAAAATGTTTAATTTTCTAGAGGAAAAATATTTTGTTTTTCTTGCGTCAACGGACGACCATAAATTAGTGTGGTAAATTTTAGCGCCCTCTTGCGGTGAAAAAAAAATATTGATTTGGAAATACTTGCAAATTGTCGGATTTTAATGAAACTTTCAGAATTTATTCAGAAATGAATGCAATTATTTTTTAAACATTAGTTTTTTAGAAAATCTCGGCAATAGTCTTAGAAAACACCTTTAAAATCTTCCAATATATATATATACATATATATATATATATATATATATATATATATATATATACATATATATATATATGTATGTATGTATGTATGTATGTATTATTATTATTACTATTATTATTATTATTATTATTATTATTATTAATTAAAGAATATCAAACACTTAAAATCCCATAGGTAATAACTTTTATTTCATGAAAGCTCTAAAAAACAGCAGCTCTCAATCTTCAAGACCTACAAGCATATTATATATATATGTGTGTGTGTGTGCATGTATGCGTCCGTGTGTGTGTGTGTGTATGCGCGCGCGTTAATTAGTACATATACTTGTACGTACGTTTTGGTGTGCGACTAAAGTTTCACTGGATTACCAATTAATTATTAGCATATATACTAATTAACATATATCTTTGCTCTGAATAACCACGTGGAGCACTAATATGTTTACACCTCATGTATAAATTTGACGATTATGGATTTGCTTGCCTGTGTATGCACACCAGCATGTGCGTATACCCTTGCTAATATCTAGCCGTTTGATTTAGCTATCTTATAACTATTTCTCTCTCTCTCTCTCTCTCTCTCTCTCTCTCTCTATATATATATATATATATATATATATATATATATATATATATATATATAAATTTTACAATTTTTGACAGAGCCTCTAATTATCCATTTCGTTTATAATTTTTATTCATGAACACCGAGATGTTCATCTCATCAGAAAGAAAACCTGGTCCGCTTAATATATTTTAAAAAGAAGAAAAACCGCAAACGTTTTTGGTTGAAATGTGGATCTTTTATTTTAAAATATATATCATATTCTATTTGCCATAATTCTGCTACACGGGTTTCTGGTTTTGCGACCTTCTTCAAGCAAAAAGTAGATATTTTCACATATTATAAAAATGAATTTTTTAGCGTGGTAGCGATTCAAATGTCTTTCTAGGAAACCAGAAATACGTGTAGATTTATAAAAAAAATTGAGTATAAAATATATTTTAAAATAAAACATCTACATTTCAACCCAAAACGTTTGCGGTTCATCTTTTCTCTCGTTGGGACAACTATAACCTCTTCCATATATATATATATATATATATATATATACCGATTCTTAAAAAAATTATAAAAGATTAACGAACCAATTGTTTGATTATCCGAAAATATTTTTATATATTAATAGCCGATGGTCGAGGTAAAATATTAGTTACGCTACGCTCGTGCGCGCGCTCAGTGAAACTATAAAAATTATGACAAATCGTTTAGTCATAAATTTGATAGATTTTCCATTGGATCTTTGGGACTGTAGCGATTCTGTTTGAATGTGGCTAAGAAACCATAACACAGCTTATGACACTAGAGTAAAAAAAAGCATCATACTTCTGAACAGAAAATATGATGAAAGCAGACTTTCAATCTGGAAATATCTTAAGAAATAAATGTTTTCTATTAAATTATCAAAATGTTTTAATTCTTTTTGATACTATAAAGTGATTTGTTTCCAATCTCATATTGAAAAGAAAATGAGCAGAATAGGTTCCTAAGGATTACCTGCCTTTATAGAACCGGTTCCGGGAAATTCTGGATGCCACCACTGTATATATATATATATAATTAATTGCACCTTTATTGAAATTAAAATAACTGATCCAAGTACAACTTTCGGATAATAAGTGCGACATTACTGTAATTATTGAACAATATAATTCATGCCACTTTGACGGAAAATTTACCAGTAAAAAAGAACACAATCTATTTCATACCTGAGGATGTCTGTAGGAACAGACGAAAGCTTGTAAAATAAAAAGATCTAATGTAACGGAAATTTATAAAACAGGATCTTTTCATTCATAAACAGATTCGGGGTTTTTGCATATTAATGAATTGTTCGCGAAGATGGATTTCTCGCCATTTAATCATTAACCTTTTTATTTGTTTTATGTATGAATAATTCATGAATTTGTAAATTAATTGCACCTTTATTGAAATATATATATATATATATATATATATATATATATATATATATATATATATATATATATATATATATATAGCACTTATCAAATCAAACGTTTTTTGCCCTGCACTACAAACAACTATAAATATATTCGTTCTGTTATGACTCAGTTTTCTTTATCTTCCTTTTATATATTGCATAAACTATTGGAAGTCACGATTTCGTTGAGAAAAGGGGCCAGAGACCCTTTTTTGAGAGTGATGAGTCACTGAAGGCTGGGACTTTTGGCAGCCAACACCCATCTGATTACGTTGAGCAAATGAAAGCCCTCTCGCCTCAAGCGTTAAATACTTCACTTTTGTATGAACTCATGTTAGTCTAGAAAGCATTCACTTACTATTTCTTCGAGGTTGAGTCAAGTGTATTCATTTGAGCGGCAGATGTGGACAATGATGAATCAAAGCATTTATTTAATATTCTATATGTTAGAAAACATAAAACGTGCACAAAAGAAAACCAAATATAAATTCGTCCGTGCGCAGACATACTCATTATATATATATATATATAATATATATATATATATATATATATATTAATAAAAAGAAAGAACAGTAAGATATATAATCCGGTGTTCTTATAGATATTTTTATTTTTACAAAATAGTGCTCAATGTAAATTTACAGAGCATTAATATTATAAATTAATTGACTTAAAATATGTTTTTTTTACAAAATTAAATTCGGGGCTTTTAGCTTCCATTTTTGAAACATGGTTAGAACTGTGTAGCGAAAAAAACCATATTTTAAGTCAATTAATTTATAATATATATATATATATATATATATATTACTATATATATATATATATATATATATATATTATTGTTGTTGTTGTTATTATTATTATTATATAATATGTATAATATCATTATAATATTTATTCAAAAAATATATCATAAACATGTTATAACATCACTACAAAAATAGCCATTTTGTTTCAACACTCCTGGTGTCTTCTCAAGTGATGATGTCTTCAATTTAGGTTTATAAATAAAATAATAATAAAATAAATAATAAATAAATAAAATAATATGATTCCTTAGCTTGCAATATGAAAATAATAAACAAAATATATACTTCCTTAGCTTGCAATTTACTGACACGATCACTTATACGCAGTTTATATGTAATGGATTTGCTAACACAGTTAAAAGTATCTATCAGGTTTAAAGGAGTTGTGTCAATTTTCTTGTAGCTTTTGGTCAAACTATTTTTCACTAAAGTGTCATAATCCTTAGGGGATAACATATAAAAGTTAGCCGTTTTATCGAATTTGACATGAATATTACCGGCTTTATTTATATCCTTGACAATATCATCAAAATGTTTTTGTAAAGAGTTTTTATACTTATGGATGGTTAATTCTTTCACGATTCACAGTAGGTCATTTTCAAAACCAGACCGCTCCTTAATAATTGGTGAGGTCTTCAAACACTTAAATCCTTAGTTTTCATAGTTGTACCAATGGTCTCGGTGAAGAAGAAAAAAGTATGTTTTCTATCTCATTCTATTGATAAGGTTTTCCTTTTGTATAGTTAAATTGACGAAATAATCATTATATATATAAATATTATTATAATTATATAATATATTTTATTATTATATATAAAATACATATATTATTGTATATAAAATGCATATATATTATATACATATATTTAGAGAGAAAAATTATTTAAATTTAAAATATCAGCTTCCCCCTCTCCTTCATGAGCATGTGTAATCAATATAAACATGACTTTAGTCCGATGAAGTCCTAAAGGACGAAATGTCTCACAAGAAAGATTTTTCTATTTTGTCATAGATTTTTCTTTAAATTATTCTGATATATAAAAATTTATATGTCGTTTTCCCATATATATATATATATATATATATATATATATATATATAGGGTGCTATAAATAAATTGTTGTCTAAATTATGCCAAAAATGAAAATAACATTGACATCTCATTTTCACAGATATATTTACCAAAATTACACAAAAATATCTTGAAATACTAATTATTAAATTTATTCAATAAAATCGCCATTGATTTCAACCACTGCCTCCAGGCGACTTCGGAATCTTCTCCAACTCTTCTGGATGATCTCATTGTTTAAGTTGAGGAATGTGCTACCATAATCCTTGCCTTCAGTTTATACTTGGTGATACAAGGGGTTTTGTTGGTCTCTCGCTCAACTACACCCCATACGTAAAAATCAAGGGGGGTTGCAGTCTTGGGAGGTGGTCAGATGTAAAGAGTGATGTGGTCGCAGAAGTTGTCTGACAGCCATGACTGGGTTCTCTTGCTTGTGTAGCATGGTGCAGACTCCTGTTGCCAGATATGACCCAAGGCAGCACTAACTCCTCAAATACATGATGCAAATCTCCGTGTTGAATCTAAGGTCCTCACCAACAAATTCGAAAGTTCTTTTCTAATCAGAAAGTGAGTTTTCCGAACTGCAATACCTTCGTAATCACCATTAGCCTCATCTGACTCTTTCTGTGCACTGTCCTCAGAAAACACTATGAAATGTTCGCATTGGAGCTTCTGGCACGAATGCCAACCAGAACAGCATGATGTTTCCAAATTTCTGACGGAGTGAATTGTTTCATGGTGATCTTTTTCTCACAGGCGGTGTCCAACTGTCCCTACTCTACGGTGCATTCGACAAAATCAAAAACAAACAACGCGCATGCGCGAAATTTAAATTATAAGTTAGCGACAATTTACCCATTGCACCTATGTGTGTGTGGGTATATATATATATGTGTGTGTATGTATGTGTGGGTGTGTGAAATTGTATTTTAAAGTTTTCTTCTTTTCTTTCCAACAAGACTCATCACAATTTTGACATAAAAAATGTTACTCTGATCAAAGAAGTAAATAATTCACTACGACGTAAATGTCCAGAGAGTACCTTCATTGCAGGATCATCTACAGTAAATTTACGCCCTGGCTCTTACAATATTTCACCATTCCTGGCAGATCTTTTAATATCACAGTGTGGGATACCTACTAACAAAAGTGATGGAGGGAAAAAGAAAATTACTAAATGAATTTGGCTAGATATAAAAAAAAACCCAAAAAATCTAACATCCCCAGCACCCATCGTTCGTGCGCAGGTGTAGTCGTACAAACATAACAAATTTAGTCCGACGAAGTCCTGAAGGACGACACAAGTCACAAGTAAACTTTTTACACTTTGTCATACAATTTCCCCAATACTGTCCTTGATATATAAAAATATATGTCGTTATCTTTGTATATATATATATATATATATGCGTGTGTGTGAAAATATATAGAAAATAGGAAAGAACTCGTTAGGTAAATAATCCAAAGTTCTTTAGTATTTTTGTTATTATTTTTAAAAAACAGTGCTCGATACAAAAGTAGAGCCTAAATATAATTATTTATTTAAAAATCATATGGATGAAATCATATTTTTAGATGGAATCATATTTTTAAATAAATAATTATATATATATATATATATATATATATATATATATATATATATATATATATATATATATATCCAACTATAAATATAACCAATTTATATATATATATATATATATATATATATATATATATACACCGACATAGGAATCAGCAATGTATGGTGACTGTCACTTTCGCGCTTCAATAAAATCTTCTTTAGCAGACTGTATATATAGCGTTTTGTGTATGTAGGTCACTAGAGAATTAAGGGAAGTAGAGGAAGAGGAAACCTGCTAACACTGTAGGTTATTTACAATCATAACCTACATCGATTATCGATTATTTATGCTGGTTCGGTGTTTGGAGGAAGTGTTTATGTAAATAGACTATTGTTTATTTATGCTCCTGATCTCCAAATTTCTTATGTAAATTTTTTCTGCTCCCTCCTCATCCGGGCATTTATATAACTTTGTTATCCAGTTGACATCTGTGGGTATATTCTAAGTTCAGCTGGGTTCGCTTTCTTCTTTATGTTGGGGCAACGCCAACTTGGTAGCTTTGAGGGTACCACTTCTGTCAACTATCAGGGTTCCTCAGTCTTTTGACTTTCTGAAGTGACACCGAGTATTAAACATATTTTGATATCTCTTATTGTACACCCGGCACATATTGGGGTTTCCGCCGATCAAATCCTCTAAGATCAAAGGTCCCAGATAGATATTTAATTTGATTCAAACCACTGGTGTTTCGTCAGAAAAAAATAACGAACAAAGATGTTCAGGGAAAGATTCTCAGCGTCATCTTTTGTCCAAAGTTAAGAAAATTTTAAAAGTGGAATTGAAGTTTACACAGCTTTTCTTATGGTTTTATGCAATTCATCACGCTGTTTACAAAACTTTTAGAAGCTAAGAAAATAAGCTCAGTTTCGACATAAACGTACAAAAACAAACATTGGTGAGCGTTTAAAAACCTGTTTGTTTATTTATTTATTTTTGTTTGTTTGTTTTACACAGAATAGTCTTTCGTCGCTATGGCGATGAAAAACGAGTTATTTACGAAACGAAAAACATCATGTCGTGATCCTGAATAGATTTAAATATCTTCTATGTGCCGTGTCCCTTTTAGAACGTTGATGTTATCCGCCATTTTCCGTCCTTTGTAGAAATTAATAAATTTGATTTAAACATATCAACCTAAATTGAATCCATTAAGAAAAAATTCTACGAAAGCAAAACGTTTAAAAAAAATTGAAAGGGAATAATGTATTTACATTCAAACTAATGTCCTCATCTTTGTTGTCATTGTCACAACGTTTCGGTTGTTATATCCTCCGGCATTCTTCAAGTGTTTCTCAATCAGGACAACCTTCAGTGAATCTCAAACACTTTATTCAATCTACAAAGTAGATAGTAATCATTCCGCTGTCCATATTTATCGTCTTGTTCTTATTTAGTACGTCTCAGTGATTGCTTGATCTGTTTCCACTGAATCTAGGTTTGCACTATCCAGCCAAGGGATTGAACTTACAATTACTATCGTATGAAATTCACGAATCAAAGCTAGGCTATTATCCCATAGATTAAAAACAAGTATTCAGTTCGAATTTTCTCGAAGGTTAACCGGATCAATAAACACCTGAAGACCGATTCTAACGAATGAATATTTTGCTGTGTTATTTTTAAATAAATATTATTCGAGTAATCACAGGTTATATAAACAATTCATTATAATAACAGAAGTAGACTGGTCAACTGTTACAGCCGTTGTTGTATATAAAAAAAATAAACGACAATATTTTGCGAAAAGCTTCAAATTCATACAGCAACAGATCGCTGAAAATATTTCAACGAATTTCACTCAAATTCTTTCTTGAAAATGTATCTCGGCTACGCTTTTCCCCATATGAAGTATGAAGTATTAATGACTTCAAATTTTTGTCTCTAGAAAAATAGATTTTTATAAAGAAATTATTTTGAATGATTACCAGAATTAATTCATTACAAAACTTAGTATCAGTGACTGAAAAACCGAGTTGTTCCGTCTGAGTGACAGAGTACGAAGTCGATTTACGCCATCTGGCAGTAACAAAAAGAAACAAAAAGAAATATAACTTACCAGAGTGTTGTATACTTATCTGGTACATAGTAGGAGGGAGTCTTTAAGTGGGGTCTTTGAATTGCCAACCCGAAGAAATCGACTCAGATGTTGTTCAGTGCTAAAGCTAAGTGCTTCTATTACAAAACCCGCTGCGTTCTTCATCGTCATTTCAGGCGATTAGGTGCAAGAAGGTTTGGAGATATCAGTGCAAGAAAAAAATATAGATTGATTTTCTTTAAAATGATGGGATTGATTTGTCTTTACGGTTTATCAATCTTCGTGGGTTACTTGAAGCGGAAATAAATTTTGGGATTATAAGAATAGATTTGGGGGGATAGGGGGGTTACGAGCGAATCTTGCATCAACAACTTTTTTCTATATACAAGTCCTACTATTTAATCTAAAGCAGGAAGTCGGCAGATATGGATTCATACCTTTCCCAACGGTATTTGCACGTGAGCGAATATAACGAACTGGAGTGGAATTCGAATTCGGTTATGCAACTGACAGATAGGAAGAAATGAGCATAGATAGATAGATAGATAGATAGATAGATAGATAGATAGATAGACCAGAACTGAATAAGATAGAAACAGAATGAGAAACGATAGATAGATAGATAGATAGATAGATAGATAGATAGATAGACCAGAACTGAATAAGATAGAAACAGAATGAGAAACGATAGATAGATAGATAGATAGATAGATAGATAGATAGATAGATAGACCAGAACTGAATAAGATAGAAACAGAATGAGAAACGATAGATAGATAGATAGATAGATAGATAGATAGATAGATAGACCAGAACTGAATAAGATAGAAACAGAATGAGAAACGATAGATAGATAGATAGATAGATAGATAGACCAGAACTGAATAAGATAGAAACAGAATGAGAAACGATAGATAGATAGATAGATAGATAGATAGATAGATAGATAGACCAGAACTGAATAAAATAGAAACAGAATGAGAAAAGATAGATAGATAGATAGATAGATAGACCAGAACTGAATAAAATAGAAACAGAATGAGAAAAGATAGATAGATAGATAGATAGATAGATAGACCAGAACTGAATAAAATAGAAACAGAATGAGAAACGATAGATAGATAGATAGATAGATAGATAGACCAGAACTGAATAAAATAGAAACAGAATGAGAAACGATAGATAGATAGATAGATAGATAGATAGATAGACCAGAACTGAATAAGATAGAAACAGAATGAGAAACGATAGATAGATAGATAGATAGACCAGAACTGAATAAGATAGAAACAGAATGAGAAACGATAGATTGATAGATAGATAGATAGATAGATAGATAGATAGATAGATAGATTGATAGATAGATAGATAGATAGATAGACCAGAACTGAATAAGATAGAAACAGAATGAGAAACGATAGATAGATAGATAGATAGATAGATAGATAGATAGATAGATAGATAGACCAGAACTGAATAAGATAGAAACAGAATGAGAAACGATAGATAGATAGATAGATAGATAGATAGATAGATAGATAGACCAGAACTGAATAAGATAGAAACAGAATGAGAAACGATAGATAGATAGATAGATAGATAGATAGATAGATAGATAGACCAGAACTGAATAAGATAGAAACAGAATGAGAAACGATAGATAGATAGATAGATAGATAGATAGATAGATAGATAGACCAGAACTGAATAAGATAGAAACAGAATGAGAAACGATAGATAGATAGATAGATAGATAGATAGATAGATAGATAGATAGATAGACCAGAACTGAATAAGATAGAAACAGAATGAGAAACGATAGATAGATAGATAGATAGATAGATAGATAGATAGATAGATAGATAGATAGACCAGAACTGAATAAGATAGAAACAGAATGAGAAACGATAGATAGATAGATAGATAGATAGATAGATAGATAGATAGACCAGAACTGAATAAGATAGAAACAGAATGAGAAACGATAGATAGATAGATAGATAGATAGATAGATAGATAGATAGATAGATAGACCAGAACTGAATAAGATAGAAACAGAATGAGAAACGATAGATAGATAGATAGACCAGAACTGAATAAGATAGAAACAGAATGAGAAACGATAGATAGATAGATAGATAGATAGATAGATAGATAGATAGATAGATAGATAAACCAGAACTGAATAAGATAGAAACAGAATGAGAAACGATAGATAGATAGATAGATAGATAGATAGATAGATAGATAGATAGATAGATAGATAGATAGACCAGAACTGAATAAGATAGAAACAGAATGAGAAACGATAGATAGATAGATAGATAGACCAGAACTGAATAAGATAGAAACAGAATGAGAAACGATAGATAGATAGATAGATAGATAGATAGATAGATAGATAGATAGATAGACCAGAACTGAATAAGATAGAAACAGAATGAGAAACGATAGATAGATAGATAGATAGATAGATAGACCAGAACTGAATAAGATAGAAACAGAATGAGAAACGATAGATAGATAGATAGATAGATAGATAGATAGATAGATAGACCAGAACTGAATAAGATAGAAACAGAATGAGAAACGATAGATAGATAGATAGATAGATAGATAGATAGATAGATAGATAGACCAGAACTGAATAAGATAGAAACAGAATGAGAAACGATAGATAGATAGATAGACCAGAACTGAATAAGATAGAAACAGAATGAGAAACCATAGATAGATAGATAGATAGATAGATAGATAGATAGACCAGAACTGAATAAGATAGAAATAGAATGAGAAACGATAGATAGATAGATAGATAGATAGATAGATAGATAGGAAATGAATAATATAGAAACAGACTAAGAATAGATAGAAAGAAAGAAAAAAAGAAAATTGTCATGTAAAATATTAACAGATTAAAATCCAGACATATCCCGTTTCCCACAGACGCAATGTCGCGAACCAATTGCTATATTCCATATCAAATGTTCAAACGAGCTACATATTTTAGGGCTCCCAGACTTTTTCAGTCCTCGGGGTTGATTCACCCCCCATTCTCTATGAATTTCATTGGTAAGAAGGGATATTGCATTCGGAAAGTTCCAATTGATATCCATCCTCCATCTCCTCATAATCTTCACTTTCTACTTCCTCGTCGTACGTTCATAACACACAACTCATTCAATAACCCTCTACCTTGAGTGGTTCTTGGGCCTTATATTTGTTGAACTTTAATTAAAAAAATGTTGACACAAGGCCTCAAGAATGAAGCCCCGATTAATGTTCGAACTCACGATTCAGTCAATTTCGATTACTCGACGCCGAGGTGTTGTTTTTTGACTGACCGTAACTCAGTTTTCGTACAAAGGATGAAAAGTGAGCCACCCAGTGAGGACCAAACTTGCTCGCTAACCATTTTCAGTGCGCCGTTCTTTTTTTTAAGTTTTTACTAAGCTTGGCATACTTTCCATACAAGGCTTCAAGAATGGAGCGTCCAATGTGGATCAAACTCACTGCTCAGTCTAGCTCGTTAGCCATTACCTCATCGACGGTGCTACTGTTATTTTACAATTTTGGAGTCGAGACAGAAAATATTTTCATTAGTTACGCTTAAATTTCAATGTAGCACTTATTTCTCAAAACTGTGTTTTCGCCATTTTTTTTTTTTTTTTTTACATGAAAATAATTATAAACTACTTATTTGAGGTGTGGTGACCCAACGATTAACGACGGAGACACTAGAAACGACGACCCAAGTTCGCACTCACTTCTCAGTAATCCCCGTGGGAAATATTTGAATTCACTTCTTCCGCTCCTTTCTCCGCCAGCTAGAATCCTTTAGACTCGTACTTTCGGGTCTTGACTGAAAGGAGGAGTGGAATAAACATCTGAAAAATTTTCAAAATCTTATTTTTAGAATCTGTGTCAGATTGGTTTCGCAATTCCAAATGATTATTTGTTTTGTTTTTTTAATTCTTTCTCAGTTGTTTCCACGAAAATAATTTGGCATGGGGGGGTTGCAATAAGAGCGGAGGTATGGGAATTTAAAATGGCAAACATTGCTAAGGATAGGAGGTTGTGGAGAGCCATTATCACACACGCCCTGAAAAGAGACGGCAGATAATAAAAGACGGCGTGGTAGGGTGTACAATTACTACAGACCCGAATGTAAACGCAAACTGTCTTGGACGTTCGATCAGAAGTCAGGTTAGATATCGTTCCTTGCTGCTAGCATTATGTAACCCAATACAGCTTGTCGCATGTCATTTTGGGAGGTGATGGGTGTCGCCAAGTAAACCCAGCGCCACCACCACTAGTGTCCTGAGAGAAGCCATAAAATGTAATTACTTTCGATAGTGTAGTAGGTCATGGGAAACAAACGAAGTATAAGATTATGAACAATTTATTTAAGATTTAAAAGATTTAAAAATAAAAAAAAACAGAACCAATTAGAAAAAGTTAATATGATCAAAGCAAAATAAGCTTAAATCAAGTTTTGCCCAAAATACTTTCATTCGGCTTGCTTTTAAGAAGCCGAGTAGTTTTAGATTGTCTTTGAAACTAAAGAATTGTGGTTGTTTATATAGGAACGTCACCGAATGTCAGAACAAAAATACCAGAGCGGGAATATCCCAAATAAGGAATTGGAAAACAAGGAAGTTAATTCTCAAATAACTGAAAAGCAACTCAGCATTTTTCTTCCACTGGATTTGTTTATTAACTCTGCCCTGAACGATGGGGAGTCTTTTTCTATTTTTTCTTTTTTTTTTTAATTCTTTCTTTATCATTCTTACTTCCGTCTGGATTTCTGATGTGAAAAGTTATCATTAATAATATTAACATTATTTACATTTGAACTAGTAAACACTGTTTATATTTATATACCGAGGGGAAGTCCTGAAGATCTAGGAGAGACACATTTTAAATCTTTGGATTTTAAAAGCATTTGAAAAAATTTAATTTAATTTTTTTTTAAATTTAAAAATAAAAGCATGTTTTTTTTCAGCAAACGCCTAGCTGATCTCATTCATTTTCGGTTAATTTGCAATGTAACACCCGCGCTCAGTTCGCATTAAAAATTTCCAGAATACTTACGTTTATGTGTAATTGTACATGTCCCATTTGGATCTGGCTTGATAAAATCTATCGTTTGGAGTCATCGACAGTAAAAGTTCAGAGTCATTCACGTCGTTGGCGACAGCCATTACTGGCGTTGTTTGCATACATTCACTGCAGAAAGTTAAACGCGGAAGAATGTAATTAACGGTCTTTTTTTACTGATCTTACTTGTCTCAATTACTGCACAAGAGAACTATTTACGTACACACACTCAATTGTGCGCTGCGTACGCAGTAATCAAGACAAGAATATTACACTCCATTCTATTCCTCATCGAATGTATGTTTCCACTTTCAGTGCCATATTTATATATATAGAGAGACAGACAGACAGACAGACAGATAGAGAGAGACAAACAGGCAGACAGACAGAGAGTGAGAGTATTAATAGAATTAATACAAATATAAAGATTGTGACTTAGATGATTGGTGTTACCTTCAGCATCCCGACTCCAGAGTTTCATAGACGCACCCTGCAGCAATCATTCCTTCCATTCGACAGAATTCAAAATTCCGGATAACTGAATAACTAAATTATAAAAAAAAATAATGAAGACAATGTTCATTTTCTGAAAGAAATTTAACATTTATATCATCAAATAACATTTTCAAATGCATTGTTCAAGTTTTTGTCCAGTTTATTTTTTGATGAAAATATGCGTCAATTTTTGTCTTTTTCCAGCTGGCCTCGCGTTTTTCAGTCGCTTACTCCCGAGATAAGAGTTACTGATACTCGAGTAAGTGCTGTACAACGAAATTGATTATACATGTTTTTGTTTGGGAACTCGTTAATGTCTGTTAAGATTCTAAATACATTGCAGTCCACTTCCCAACGGCCTTTTGATCTTAATCTCCTTTGTACTGCTCTTTCGGTAAAAATTGCTTCGCCGTATGGATTTATCATTTACGGTTTATCAATTTGTTTGTTTCTGTATATTTTGCTTAAGTCATCAAGATGTAATGTGCTCAGCCCAAATTGTATTAAACTCCCTCAAACTGACAGAGATGATAAACACGTATGTTCATCTAAGTCACCCTGAGAACGATCCAGGAACTATGCCTTCCTCCTAATCACGATCCTTCTTTAAATGTACCGTGTAATTGAGCGATTTGTTTTCTCGTGAGCATGAAGTCACTGCAGGGGCTGACAACTCAAAGACAAGGATAAAAACGGAAGTTATTAATCAAAGACAAAATACTTCAAACTCTCTACAATTGAAGATACAATATTAATATCTGGATGCGGCTGAATGGAATATAAAACAGGTTAAAATTAATTGGGACTCATAAATAATCTTTTTACATGCCTTCAGGACTTGAGGATGTGTGCGCAGTGCAATGGATAGCGGCTTGAAATCAGAAATCGTCGAACCGAGTTCGAATTACAATCGAGTTCGTTATATTCACCTACGCGAAAATGACCTTGGGGATGTATGAAGTCATCTCCTCTCTCAGATATGGATTAAATAGTAGAACATACGTCTGGAAAATCGTTGTTATTCTCAAAAAGAAATTGTTAATGCAATATTCACTCGTAAAGAAAAGAATTATTCTCACAATCCAAAATATGTTCCGTTGATAAACCGTAAAATAAAACGTTTCAGCCGTTGTAGGTTCCGGCCTTCTTCAGGTGATTGGAATTTCGAACTGAACCCTTTATTTCGTCCACCGGGATTTATTCTTCTAGTTTCACGTGTCATGCCTCTTCCGGACTTCTCAGTTATTTCTCTTTAGCTCAACTCTCCAAGTTTTGCCTTACCACTGCTGTGGCCTGGTATTGAACTCACATCTCTTTGGGTCTTGTCACTGGATCGAACAAATGCCTTTATCCATTGGTCCTTATCCGAAACGTTGTGAATGTGGGAATGAAGATAACGATAACATTCCGAATAATGTAAATAATGTAAGTAATCATAATACCTAATCTCAGAGATATAGACAGATCTTTAGGTAGGTTACTTGATATTTTCCTCTGTCCCCAGCCTTCAATATGTTCTATGAGTGTCAAATTCTTCAAGCTTCTTTTCCTTATTATGTATCCTAGAAATTCTAACCGTCTCTTTCTGATTTTAAGCATAATTGTCTTTTTTGTTTCCATTTTCCTTAAAACTTCTTCGTTGTTTAAACGCTCCGGTCATGGAATTCTCAGTATTAATTTCATCTGTATTACTTCAAGTCTCTTCTTCATCTGGGAAGAAATTGTTCAGGATTCCTTGTCAGATCGAAATATTGATATTACATAGTTTTTCATAACTCTTTTCCTTATTTATTAACGAAATTTTCTCGATTCTTAATACTTTGTTTAGCTTTAATAAGGCACCTTTCGCTATTCCAATATGCCTTTGGATTTCGTTTTTCGTCATCTGTTAAAACACTTACCACTTAACATTTTAATTTCTATGCTTGCTTGATTTTGACATCTCGAAATCGTAAGTTGTATCTTGGGCAGTTCCTCTTGTTAACGATCATACATTCGTCCTTCTTACAGATGATCCTTAGTATTTTCTTCCTGTTTTCCTTTACTGACTTGTTTGGGATTTCCTGTAGTTTCTTTCTGCGTCTACAACTAACATTTCTTTTTACTATTATTTTCACCCAGTACAAAGCCCAAGAGCCACTCGAGGTAGAGGGTTACAGAGTAAGAGGTACAGTTTATGGGGATATGTGAGAAGATAGCAGTTAACCTTACACTTGCACAATTTAAGATTATAGTGATAGGAGAAGCATCCTCTTGGGAGTCGATCCCACAAAGTAGCGGCTCGTTGGAAGAAGCTATTCGAGTGAAACTTTTTATCTCACCAATGAAATATGGAGGGAATGAAGTTCGTTCGCTACAGTGTACGTGGCATGATGGGTTTTAACCGTGAAGGTTAGAACTCGTGAAATATAGAATGTAGTTTGTCTGAACACTTTCCATTGAAACAGTAATAAAACAGCGAGAGGTTCACGATGTTTCATCTGTGTGAAAGAGTTTGTAGGGTGGAATATAATTCATCACCCACAAGGACTCTATCAAGACCGGAAAGTGAAAACTGGACAGCTCCTCTCCATATAAGATAGTAGTGCTCCATTTTAGACTTAATCCTGCTCTTGTAAAGGTAGAGGATAGCAGGCGGTGTCAAATATTTACTGGAGCGGTACAGAGAACCGAACACTTTTCCATCGCGTATGTACGAGTTTACTTGAAAGCTTAAGTCCCAATAGACATACAAGGCAAATAATATCACATATTATTCCATCCGCTTCTCTTGTAAAACTGATAAGAAAAGATTCCAAGTGATAATTGTTATGTTATTATATGATAGCAATTACCTAGGGAAATTGCAGACAGACTATTTGGTTGATTGTTTGATTTTGTTTAGCGGCATATCAACACCTATATGGGGGATTTAATGCCGAAATCTAAATATTTTGAACGCAATTTTATGGCTTCAACTAAATATATTTTGAACGCAGTTGTATGCCTTCAACTACAGATAAACTGTATTGTTGGTCATTTTACTATAAAATGTATTGTTGGTCATTTTTCTATAAAATGTATTGTTGGTCATTTTACTATAAAATGTATTGTTGGTCATTTTTCTATAAAATGTATTGTTGGTCATTTTACTATAAAATGTATTGTTGGTCATTTTTCTATAAAATGTATTGTTGGTCATTTTACTATAAAATGTATTGTTGGTCATTTTTCTATAAAATGTATTGTTGGTCATTTTACTATAAAATGTATTGTTGGTCATTTTTCTATAAAATGTATTGTTGGTCATTTTACTATAAAATGTATTGTTGGTCATTTTTCTATAAAATGTATTGTTGGTCATTTTACTATAAAATGTATTGTTGGTCATTTTTCTATAAAATGTATTGTTGGTCATTTTACTATAAAATGTATTGTTGGTCATTTTACTATAAAATGTATTGTTGGTCATTTTACTATAAAATGTATTGTTGGTAATTCTACTATAAAATATATTGCTGATCATTTTCCTATAATTAGGTATTATTGGTAATTTTACTATAATTAGGCATTGATGATAATTTTACGATAAATCGATATTTTTGAAATTTCATGGCGTTTTGTTTTTGTTTGGGTTTCACTATTTGTCCTTAACTAGGACCCTAACTGTTGCTACCACCCGGATCAGGGTAGATCTGGGAACAACAACAATTAAGTGGTTCCACGCTTCTCAAAACCTTCAATCATCCAATAAGAGGCCTTGTAGACAGGCTAATGGGGTTAATAACGCATAAAATGAAATCGGCGGGCCGGGTTCGAATTCCAGCGGTGGCATTTTGTGTTCTCTTCATATTAATATTTGTGTGAAAAGCATATATCCAACTTTTCTCTCGCCAACTATGACAGAAATACAAACTGAGGTCTCTATAGCCTTAGTCGGCAGTCAGTCTAGGAGAAAGAAAATTGCGAATTCAAAACTCTGATTAAGACAAAGAGAAAGTTATAAATTAATGAGTTTTATATCTAGAGACCACATTCATCAAATTCTTAAACCAATACGATCAGATATTGTTTCATTTCATCCCATCCACTTGCCGAATTTGATGAAAAGCTTCGGCAATTTAGGGACCCAGTTTAAAATAATGCCTCAAAATTACCCAAATCTTAGAACACGTATTCGCTCTTATAGCATCTTAAAGTAAAATATAGTATTGATTATTAGATAATATATATCTAATATTAATATCAATAATGCAAATTAGTAATATCGCATAAATTCACGAGAAAGCACTCCAAAAGCGTATACTTTCGCGATCGCAAGCTATGTTTCTTTGGTGACCGGGCAAAATTGTTACGGATTAGCTTAGAAGTTGTCACACATCTGCCGTATTCACCAAATATTGCACCTTCGAATTACTATTTATCGCAATTTTAAAAATCCTTTCCCCTGAAAAGCTATTAAACATTGAGTCTTGGGAGAATAGAATTAAAAAGTTGTCAGAATGGTACTGGTATTATTAGCCGTTTCCTTATGAAGAAACATTCGACATTTATTGTTCGGTTGAAATTAATAAAATCTTTGTCTTAAAACAATTTTTCAGGAAAATAGGTTTCTCAAGTTCAGTGTTATCGCTCTTTCCAGTATTGATGGGCGCTTCCTGTCTTGCCTTCTGTTTAGGCTTACAGCCACATCACGCTGAAATACCGGTTCCCGTACGATCACCGAAGTTAAGCAACGTCGAGCCTGGCCAGTACTTAGATGGGTGATCACTTGGGAATATCAGGCGCTGTAAGCATTGATGTGCGGGTGAAGTAATGGATAATACAGGGTGATTGAAAATTAACTCCCTATTTCATGTATGATGGACTCTCCTGTCTAACTATAATTTCGAAAAAAAAAAAAAAAACGGGAGAGTCCATCATACATGAACTAGTGAGTTACTTTTCAATCACTTTGTAGATTGGAATTGTTAATCGGAGAGCCGAGTTCCAATTCCCGTTGGGTTCGTTATATTCCCATAACGCGCAAATACCATTGAGAAAGTTATGAATCCACCTCTCTCCCCCAAGCTATGAGTTAATTAGAAAGACTCGTGTCACTAAACCATTATTATCTCTAATAATTCTTACAATTTAAAAAAATATTTTCTGGTTAAAAATAACCTGCAAAGGGTTGATAAGCCTTAGAAAACGAATCAACCAACCAATTGTTTTTGGTTTGTAATAGTGTCGAATGTTGATTATGTTATTTTTATTTGAAATTCCATGCGGCATCCATTTATCAGCTCTTCCTCCTGCTGCTGCTGTTGTTTTGTGGTTTCTGTTATTTGATACAGTTCTTTGTTTGTGACTCTGTAGTGCCAGTTCACGGGGTTCGAAGAAGGAAGTCCCCCCTTTAAGACCTACATGCTTCATTCGCTCGAAGCTATTTTTAACCATTGAGTGTAACAAAACGGTAACAAGTACACATGGCTCAGTTGATAAAAACGTTGATTGACTGATCCAAACGCGGTTTGATCCAAAAAGTTGTGAGTTCAATAGCCGGTCACATCAGAGGGAACAAAAACTTGGACAGTTGAGTTATCAATTAACTAAAACTGAGATATCCAGTGGTATGACACGTGGAATTAGAACAATCTACTAATGTGGACTAAATAAAAGGTTCAGTTCGAAATTCCAATAAATATGACCTGAAGAATACCGGAGCGTATAACGGTTGAAGCGTCGTGAATATGGCAATAAAAATGTAAATAAAGCGGTAACTATGTTGTTGGCTGAAATTAATATCGAAAATACGGACAAAGATGTCTTTTATTTATACTTTATAAATCAAATAAACTTTTTGGTCGCCAATACACCAGAAACATTGTTAAAAACGGGAAACACATTAGCAAAACGAAAAGTGCTTCTGTCAGCAGTAACAAGCGAGGATAATTATCAGGGTTGGGGACTGTTCGATAGATGCCTTTCTCCAAATGTGCGTATGTTTATTTAGAGCCGCATTTCATTCTTCGCTTCTCCTACTCACGTATACACACAAAAATGTATATATATACATATCTCTTTAAAAAAAAAAGAAAAAGAAAAAAAAAAGAAGGCTTTGGATTTCCTCCTGTGACGTCGTGCTTTTTTAAAGGTCAGAAAACCTAAAGAAAATGTTGCAAATTGTCTTATCTTAACTAGCGGAGACGGGACTGTCTAAGGTTAGGAAGAAGTCATACATAAGTCACAGCTAAGAACTGCTGATGAACTTTAAATCAAAACTGTTTGATAGAGATTACAAAGTTAGAGAAATTTGGCTTAAAATCTAGATTTATCTCGAGAAAATGTGCTGACTACATTCAAAGTATTCATCTGTGATTAAACCTTACAAAAATGTAGAAATCAATTTCGGGACTCATACATAATACTATCTCGTTCCAATATTTTTTATTACATTTGCATATATATATATATATATATATATATATATATATATATATATATATATTCTTAATTCATTTTTTAAGCAATAATCTTTTTTAAATATATTGATATATTTTATTTAAATCAATTCATTTTTAATCAATAACGGATGAAACGCGTCACAAAAAAACTTTCCAGTTTGTCATATTTTTCTAAATATATATATATATATATATATATATATATATATATATGAACTTTTAAAAAGCAATATGATTTTCTTATACAACGTATATATAAAACAATACTTGTCCTTATATGAATTTCAGTTTAGTAATTCCCCTTATCTTATAAAATATCAAAACCTTATATAGAGATGTCATTTTTAATTACACACGTAAAGTGATAGATAGATAGATAGATAGATAGATAGATAGATAGATAGATAGATAGATAGATAGATAAAATTCACTAATATGTTCGATTCTCAGAGAATTCTCGAAAATGCGAGTTAGGGACGAATTAGGGAAGGACAATTCCAAGTGGGACTTGTCTTGTTGACTAGTTACTAGTACCGAGTTCGATCCTCACTGTGTGTCCTTTACAATATCCGACATTACGAAACCCAACAAGTATTTACATATCTTAAAATCAACTAAACTACGAATATTTTTAAATGCCCTCTCTACTTCAGTACGTAAGCGATCATGACTCTCCACAGATTCCTTTTCTTTATTATCTGTAAAATACTGTACACTCTTGGCGTGGTTTCCGGTTGCATTCTACACATTATGGAATTCAGAGTTTTTCGCATCTTCGATGATAATGCTCGAGATCCCAGTGTACCCTGTTATTTAACCCACACATGTGGACGGTCGGAGAAGAGATGGAATCAAGCCTTTCCCAAAAGCATGAGTGCGTATGTGCATTCTATAGGCGTGCCCTGAATTTGAACTTGGCTCACCGATTTCACTTTCTGCGCTCATATCTGTTACACTACCCGCAAATTCGGAAAAACTGCTCAAACTTCATATAAGTAGATACGGTATACCTTCCAAAATTTTACAACCTTGGCATATATTGGACATTGGAGACGAACGGCATCCTGCACAGTTTTAGTTTTTAGTCTTGTGTTAAAAATACCAAATGGTCATCGAGTGACTACTGACAATGCAAAATGTCTTTTCCCCATGCCGATCAAGCAGAAATTTCAAAAACTGCTTGCATGTTGAAATTTCAAAAACGTGCCGATTTCTAAATCTAGTTTTAAGCCATCAGCAGAAACAGAATAGCTACTAATCATCTCGCTATCAGGATTCTCTTGGGAAGAAATAAATATATTCATGCTACACAAAATACTTTACGATTTCTAAAAAGATCGAATAACCATCTCCTCATCATAATTGGTTTTACTTATTCCGGGCCCGTCGTTCCTCTGACAGCAACGCTGACCACATTTCAAATCTAAATTGGTTGTATATTTAAAATATCAGAGCTATTAAAAAATATATTCAATTTAAATACAGTAGTCATAAAACTGACTTCAGAGGATCGCACATCTCAGCTTGTACTATTTTTCCGTTACACAGGGGTTGTTGCCAGACAGAAATGAAAATTAGATATCAGATGTCCATTTCAATTTCATCCAGAAACAGATATGCAATGTGATTGGCCCTGATCTGGTCGCTCTTTCACAGATGTGCTGTTGCTTCCCTCTGTCTATTCTACAAATACTTTCACAGTAACTGCTCCAACGAGCAACTTTCGCTGGTTCCCAAACTGTATGAATTTAAACGTGCTACTAGGTTGGCTTTAACCGTGGAAACGGTTAAATGGAGCCGTCTCTTCTACTCCAATAGATTCATGTCCTTCTGTGGAACTCCCTTCCTCTTACGTACTTCCCTAAAAGCTATAGTCTTTAAATATTCAAATGTAATGTCAATCGACATCTTCTGATGCCATGATCTAATTCCCCGTTCTTCTCTTTATCCTTTCCTCAATTACGTCTCTTTACTCTTGCTCCCATGATCTGTAACTTTGCTTGGGGTGAAATGCTTTAAAAAATGTTTCAGGGTACGCGTGTATATTTTTTTCAGTGGCAGACATAAAAAAAAATTCTATACTTTTTTAATTTAAAATAAAAATTCTATTACCGAACAATTTCCGAGTTCAATATTTCATTTTTTAGAGTTAGATTGCTTTGTTTTTTAATGTATTTTTATTTTAATAATTAGAGCAGGGTATGGTGTGCAGACTGAGTGGGAGGGGAATGTATTATTCCAATATCTTATTTTAAACTCAGTGTGTGTGTATGTGTGGGTGCTTATGTATACATTAAATGGCCCAAAAAATATATTGGGACTGATGGTATAAAAAGAAAACTGCAACACATATCAATTCGGCATTTAATCTCCTTCGAAGTAGTTCCATTCTGATGCCACACACTTTATCCAGCGTCGAATTATTCCTGGAGCTACTTTTGGGGAATTGTGGGCAGCTGCCTCGTCGCATTCTCCTGTATTTCCTCGACATCTTGAAATCTTGTTCCTTTCGAGTTGGATTTGATTTTTGGAAACAGGAAAAACACGCAAGGGTCGAGATCTGGGGAATATGGGAAATGTTATACTCAACCAAAAACTGCTGCACTAGCCATGGTCACTGATGGAATCTTTGCGGTGTGGTGAGACGACCACACTCTACACACTTTCCTTCCAAGTAGTGCTATAAACAACGGAACTGAGTAAGCAAGTTATAACTTAGTGTGCATGCGTGACAGAGTTCAAGGTCAAGCTGTGGCAAGCGGCTCCACTCTGCATATTTTTTACTCTATCATAGCAACAAATCCGATGCTTTTTTTTATCAGACTCCTCACGCACAATACAGTCACATGCAGCAAGTGTATGATGGACAAAAAATCAGGTCTTCTTTTATAATATAAACTAGCAGCATGGCCCGGCGTTGCCCGTGCTTGATTCAAAAAACGTACGACTCATACAGCAATTGCTATCACTTGATTAAAATATTTTTGCCCTCACGCTGGCCAACAGAATCTTCCTGCCTATTCGTGGCAGTCAGCAATTGGCTCTCACTCTGGCCAGTACAAAATGGCCGCATGCATGAAAACTGCCGTAGAAGCATGAAAAAATCGATTATTTCCACTATCGATGGGAATATTAATATTAATTCGCTGTTTAAACTTTCAACGGGTACGCATACATGATTAATAAGTGTGTGTTACCTTTGCTTGCTATATATTTAGAAAGCCTTGAAATCCTTCAAATGTAATGTCAATCGACATCATCAGATGCCTTGATCTAATTCTCCGTCTTTCTCATTATCCTTTCCTCAATTACATCTCTTTGCTCTTGCTCCCACTCTCTATAACCTCTTGCGTTCTCGCTTGTGGAACTCTCTTCCAGCTTCTTACTGTTCAGTCACGTTTGCTCTTCAAAAATTTAAATGCAATAAGAAACATTTCTATGTATCGTAAATTTATATTATAAAAGAAGACCTGATTCCCTGTTCGTCATACACTTGCTGCTTGTGACTATTGTGCGTGAGGGGTCTGATGAAAAAAGATTTCAAGACGTCGTGCTATTGAAGCACAAAGTGAAAACTGACCTCATTTGCATTTTTAATCACTTCATCCCTAACAAGGCAAAAAACCTCTAAGACACAGAGAGGGTTACTGAGTGTAACAGAATATAAGAAAAAGAAAAACATTATTAAGGAACGAGAACAATAAAAAAAACAGGATTAAGAAGACAGAAGGTAAAGATTGACATTGCATTTAAATTTTTGAAGAGCAAACTTGACTGAAGAGTACGAAGCTCAAATAGAGTTCTACAAACGAGAAATGCGAAAGAAGCAACCGTTAGCATAGAACTTAAGGTTGCATCTAGCCATTTCAACTGTAAAATGATGAGACCTTGTCGCCAATCTAGTACTGAGCTTAAATTCATAGAATCTAGGTACGAAAGAGTTGTTATACAGGGTGACCCCCAAAAAACGGAAACTTTTTAACAATCCAATAAAACCAAGAGTGATGGAAGGAAAATATTTTATTCATAGTAATTGAAACCTTAAAACATGCAATTTAAGAAACAATGATGGAATTTTCATTTTTTGAAAATTACGTCCTGTAGATGGCGTCCTCCTGCACGAATGCATTCTTGAAATCTACTATTGAGATTCCTCATTGACTGCTGCAACATCTCAACTGGGTCACTGTGTTTACACAACTCGACCAAGAACTCTGGATGAGCTAAAACAGAGAATTCAAGATTAAATTCACAGTATCTCAGCTGAGATGTTGCACAGTCATATTATATGCTAACAGATCATTTTCCCACATTTCTCGCCCGTAGCCTCTTCTTTCCATTCAAGCTTGATCTCTAAAAATGTAAAGGCAATGTCAATCGTTATCTTCTGTCTTCTTAATTCTTGTTCTTTTACTGTTCTCTCTCCCTACTAAAGTTTTTTTTTCTTTCTCTCGTGTTCTTTCACACGCAATAACCCCAAACGTCTTAGTAGCTTTATTGCCTTTTGGGGGAGAAGTAAAATGATTAAAAAATAATTTTTCCAGTTGCCGAATTCTGAGATCTTTGTATAGGCTACAAATGTGGTTAGTTTTTAGAAATGGGCACGTGTCAAGTCATTTTAAAAAATAATACCTTTCTTTATTTAAACTAAAATGCTTTTACTATTGTTTTACTTGCAAAGAGGGTGTACACATAACAATTAATCAGCGCCAAAAGTGGAATTGGCGTGCCGAGGTCAAATTCCAACGGAGGACGTTGCAATCACTTTCGCACAAACACACTTGAAAAAAGCATGAATCCAATACTCTATCCTCACCCCAGAGCTAGGGGTTAATAGCAGCACAGACTGAGACCTCGAGACTTGAGTAACAACCAGTCTAGGAGAAGGGAAGATTCTAAATTAAGAACCAACCTGAATAGGGATGGCTTTGTCAGGGCAATTTTCGCTAAACACATCTCCGATGCTACGGCTGCAAGCGACGTTCCAATGACCTTAATATTTTACGGGACTCGTGACATGGTAACTTAGAAGGAAATCCCTAACAGACATGAATTTTTATCGATTAAAATATTCCCGACATTAGAAAGCGAAGAGATATGATAACAGAAAGATAATCAAAAGATATCATCTTTCTCTTTGGTACCAAACACAGTCTTGCAGTAAGTTTTAATTGCTACCAGATCTAAGGTTTCTTCCAGAAGGTCGAGTAGATAAATTCATTTTCTTCAAGTTTATCAGTTGCCTATATACTTTTTTTTTCTAAAATATCAAAATACAAAACAAGGTTTTTTTTAAAATGCTAACTTCCTAAAAGTGTTTTACAAATACCATGGCTCCATACTTTCAAGCTAAAGTTATCAATACCCCATTTAACCGTATCTCAAGCAGGTGTGAAAGGCAGGGTCAAAATTCAAATGCCCTAGAGCTCCAAATAATGGATTAAAGTGTTTGAAACTTTGCTAAGAGATATGATAACAGAAAAGTATTGGGAAAGATATTATCTTACTCTTTCGTACCACACACAGTCTTGGAGGAAAGTTTGAATTGCTGCCAGATCTAAGGTTCATTCCAGAAGGTCGAGTAAACAAGTTCCATTTTTTTCGAGTTTATCAGTCGCCGATATGCTTTTTTCCGAAAAATTTCAAGAATACAATTCAAGTTTTTTTTTTTTTAATTCTAACTCCCCTAAAACATTTTACAAATACCATGCTTCCATACATTCAAGCTAAAGTTATCAATACCCCATTAAGTCCTATCCTAAGTGGGTTAATTTGGAATTGTGAAAGGCAGATGTGATTTTTCCCGACAAGTTTTAAATACCATAGAGCTCCAAATAATGAATTAAATTGTCTGAAGCTTTAGTAAGAGATGTAACAGAAAGGTATTGAAAAAGACATCTTAATTTGTTACCAAACACAGTCTTGTAATAAGGCTTTAATTGCTGCCATATCTAAGCTTCGTTCCAGAAGGTCGAGTAGACAAGTTCCATTTCTTTGGATTTAATGGTTGCCGATATATTTTTCTATAAAATTTCAAAAATACAAATCAAAATATTTTTAAATGCTAACATCTCAAAAACGTTTTGCAAATACCATGATCCCCTAGCTTCAAGCTAAAATTATCAGTACCGCATTTAACCATAACCCAGGCAGACTGGTTATTTTGAATTGTAAAAGGATGGAAGTGCTTTGTGCTTTTTGTTTTTTGCTAGTCAGCATTAAAATGCCATAAAGTTCCAAATAATGGGTTAAATTCTTTCAATCTTTGCAGGATTATTCTTACACTTTTTATCTTTTACATTAATTTTTAATTGTATTAATTAGTGACGTCATCAAACGTGAAATTTAAAAAAATAAATAGACGAAATGTTTCAATGCTATAGCTTCATTGGCAATGTAAAGATTTCATACTGAATGTACTTTGAAATATTTGTGTCACGAACTCATACCTGCATTGGATGCAATTTTCTAAAATTAAAAAATATTCTGGCGTCATCAAAAACATGCCGCCGTTATCAAAATATGCTGACATTACCTCTTTAGAAATTGCTTTGTTTACGTTTGGGTGCGAAACTGAGCAGATATGAAAATTCCGAGAATCTGTGACGAGAAGATATTCTCTTAAAGGCACTATTCAGCCTTGCTTCATAGGCAAAGCTTTTTCGTGGCCGAATCAGTTAAAGCACATCGAATCTAACAACGTTTCCCTCTACCCAGAGAGATACAAATTCGAATCCTGTAACAAAAGAAGTATTCACTTTATATATAAATTTAACATGAGAATAACAACAGAATGGATTAGAATTCGCGCACAAATTGATCAACACATCAGAAATAACCAAAATATTATTAACATAAAACAAATTTTATTAGATAATGCCAACATATTACGTAAAACTCAATACAAAGAAAGACTCAATGTTCTGGAAGCCGTTTTAATACAAGGGAAATTATAAAAGGGAATGCTTTCACATATAGAAAACAGGTGTGTTAGAAAACACATGGTTAACCCTGTAAAAAAAAAAGATTTCTTCTTCGGGCATATTATTCTTATAAAGAATCAATCAACATAAAACAAAATCTTATTAACAATAATTTCCTAAACATTGCTGTGGATGAAAAAATAAGATTGGTTTTAAAGGAATTTAAAAGAAAATAACATACGCACGATCTTGATGTAAATAAAGACAGCATTAAATCATTTTATTGTAACCAGATGCATCCTGATTATAAACGAAACGAAAAAGCCATTAAAAGCATAACTCGCCGGTATGCATTAGTTTTGGATCCTAAAAAAAGCTTACTCATTTATAACAAAAACTCAAAATTTCTAATCTAATCTCTATCTTTATAGACAGGATGTGTGTGTGTGTGTGTGTGTGTGTAACGAAAGCACGGCCGCAATTTCGACGGATTTGCACCAAAATTTACATGCACATGCTCCAAGTCAGCGGGAAGGCCAAGACCAAGACCAACTTTGCATTTCCCAACTCCCATCGATAGTGGAAATAATCGATTTTTTCATGCTTCTACGGCAGTTTTCATGTAGTTTGTGGTCATTTTGTACTGGCCAGTGTGAGAGCCTATAGCTGGCTGTCACGAATAGGCAGAAAGATTCTATTGGCCAGCGTGAGAGCCAACAGCTGACTGACACGAATGTTAAGTAGCATGCAAAAAAAATCGATAGCTGCATTCGTCACAAGTGGAAAAAATTTAAATCTGCATGGCACTTTACTCCAATTGCATCATTCGCTTACTTAAACTCAACGTTGATTCTGATTCCGCAGAACTGGGTTGGATGTGAAAAAGTATTTGTTGTTAACATTCTTTTTTCATTCGGTTTTTCCAGTTACGAGTCCTTTTTTAAAGTTGATCGTTTTGTGTTCATTTTGTTTAGTTCTTTTTACGTAACAGATTTAATGTTTAGTATAGGGCTTAGAAAAAATTCGCAGTGTGAGATAAGCAAGAAGTAAGGCATGTAGCAACATCAGCACGGCAAAGGGCACTCCTTTAAAGGTAAGGAAGAGCAAAAATATTTTAAGTCAAGTGATGGCGATTGCTGTATAAGTCGTACGATTTTTGAATCAAGCACGGGCAACGCCGGGCCATGCTGCTAGTTCTTAGAAATAATACAGTATCTCAAAAATCCACCCTACACACACACATATATATATATATATATATATATATATATATATATATATATATATATATATTTCAAAATTTAAAATTCCCAACGTCTCTCGTTCCGATGAACTCCTAAAGGTCGCAACGCGTCACACGAAAACTTTTTTCCAGTTTGTTAGATCTTCCCTGGAAAACTATTGTTGATATATAAAAAATTATATAAAATAGGCAGCGTATCTTCATCCAAAAATGTTTCAATGAATAACATAGACATACTGTCTCTATTTATTTTTATACTGATCCTTTCCACTTGTCTAATCACTTTCTTGATGTTAAGATGTAATTTATCAAGAATGGCGCCGTAGTTTTTTTTTTCTAACCCAAGTACTTTCGAACTTTTCAAAGATCATATTTTTGACAAGACCAATATACTACACCAAAATAAATAATAAACAAAACTTTCAAATTCTCGGTACCCTCTATATCAAAATCAACTAACCAACCAACACGAATATAGCAACAACATATTACAATGCATAATATTTCTACTAATTTCCGGTCAGCTCCTTTATATTGAAAGGCTTTTATTGCAAAAATTCAATAGCTACTCGGACAAATTATATATATATATATATATATATATATATATATATATATATATATATATAGGGAAAAAGGTTATAGTTGTTCCAACCAGAGAAAAATGTATATTTTAAAAAAGATATGCGAAACTGTATGACAGTGAAAAAGTTTACCTGTGATATATTTAGGCCTTCAAATTACTTATGTTGGTATGACTACGCATGCGTACGAACGAGGAAGGGTGCAGGGGATTCTAGAATTTTTTTTTTTTTTTCATATCTAGCCGAATTCATTTAGAGTCTTTTTCTTTTTATAAATTTTGTAAGTAGGTATCCCACACTGTGATAATAGAAGATCTGCCAGAAATGTTGAAATATAATAAGAGACACGGCGTAAATTCACTGTAGATGACCTTGCGATCAAGGCATTTATGAATTATGTTCTCCTTTAATCAGTGTAAAATGTTTTATGTCAAAATTATGGTCAGTCTCGTTACGGGGGAGGGGGGCTGGTCAACAAGCGCATTTGACGTATTGTTTTGTTAAATGTCCCTTCCAAAACATTTTACCCAAACAATCAACATACTTCCGTTATATTGACGATGCTCTACTTATATATCCTTGTGATACTGATTTATCTGACCTAGTAGATCAACTAAAGAAAGTCGTACACACAATATCAAATGGTAGGACATCATTTCTTACCCTTCCCAGATATCAAGCTACACCGGGTTAGCAACAGATTAAAACTCGGTGTCCTCCCGAAATAAAGCAACAGAAACGAACTAAATAAAAATTTCTATTCTCATCATAACAAAATAAAATCCGGCATAATCATTGGATTCTAAGAATATGTAGTTTGGATTATTTACACGAAGAAGAGAAATACATTGAAAACACTTTCAAACTTCTCAAATACCCTAATTATTTTACATTCAATGCGAAACAAAAGGCCCATAAATATTCCCAAACAAAAAAAAGGGTCCCTCATGAATTCCGAATGAAGCAAAAAAATATATTATTCTACCAATTAATTCTATCACATCTACAATCGAAAAGAATCTATCTAAACTCAACGTAGTGATTTACTAATATGTGGCACGAGGCCGATGTGTGTGTGTGTGTGTGTGTGTGTGTGTAAGAGAGAGAGAGGGCACGCGTGTGTGCGCGAGTATCTGTGTGTGCGCGAGTACGTGAGTGTGTGTGTGTGTGTATGCCAGTGCGTGTGTGTGCGCGCGCGAGTACGTATGTTATGCATTAAACGATCAAAAGAACGAAATGCTTGGTTTCTTTATTTATGTACTTGAAGAGATAAGAGACTCAACTCCTCACTTGTCATCATCATTAATCATCGCAGGGCCGAAATCGGGTGGTGAACAACAGACCCCTTCCTAGCAACATTAATTACGCTTATAAATTGAATCCGTTCGTCTGGAAAATGTTATTCCAACAGACACCAGCCTGTTTATCTTGCTATTCACCATTTCCTTGAAGTGGACATTTCTGAACGTAATACTCGAAGGAATTCCAAATGTGAAATGGTTTTATGAATGACGGAAAGTTGCCTAACGTGGAAAGGAATTTATATATACGGTTGTCTACGAGGCAATGACCTAGTGGATAAAAGCGTTGGTTTGTAGATTTGGTGACATAGTGGTTGTAAGTTCAATTACTGGGTCGGGCAGTGAGTACTTGCACTCAGTAGAAACGGACTAGCAATAACTGAACAGTACTAAATAAGAACTAGACGATAGCCTTAGACGAGTAGTAGAACGAGAACAGTCTATCCCCGTAGATTAAATAAAGGGTTCAGATAAGAATTCGCTATAGGTTACTCAAATCGATATAAACCTGAGGAAGGCTGGAGAGCACAAAGGCCGAAACGTTGTGATAACACATGCATAAACATATAACATTATGTCATAAACATATATGAGGAGAAAAGTCCGAATATAAATACTATAAGTAAGGCATGTCTTCGTAAAAAAAAAACAATTCTTTAAATAAATGCATTGTATCTTCTGTTGGCGGCGTTCCACATTCGTTTCTGTATATTTTTGGAGATGTGCATTGTGGTGTAATGAATAACGGCTCGGCATAAGAAATCGGAGAACCGAGTTCGAATTCCAGTCAGATTCATTGAATTCACTTATGTGCAAATACCCTTGCGAAATGTATGAATCACTTTCTTCCTTCCGTTCTTGGGTTGAATAGCCTTGGCTGGCAACCTGTCTACACGAGAAAGAAACGGCAACCAAAAATCTTCTGCCTCGTCAGTCATGAATCGAAAGAGAAATGATAGCCCAAGCGTGTATCACGTACGACTGACTGACTGACACTGCTTCTCCAAGCCCCACCCTAAACCAAACACAACTCCCAACAAATTCTTCACCATAATGATTACATAGCATCGGCATATAATGCTTTTATGACAATACACACAAAGAGAATGATCGGTATATAATGTCATGACAATACATGATAAGGGGAATGGTCGATCTGTTATTCTGCCAAATATTACTTTTAAAACATAAGTGCCCTCTGGAATTCCAATGGAAATTTTCCAGCTTGCAAAATAAGCGGGCCATTTTAAATAAAAGTAGAACTGCACGTTTTCTAATTAACATATATATTCGCGTATCATGCTTCTTTTGAAGACCTAACTTTGAATCTGATTTTAAGGAGGTTGTATCATACACAAGATATAAAATTAGTATATGCACTACTGGCCTTGGCTACCTTTTTGACCAAACTATATAACCACTGACTGTAGTCCAAAATACAGCTGTATTTAAAATAAACATGATTTTGATAATATTATTATTTTACTTAACTGTATCCAATAATAATGCATGTAATATTCACATATTTGTATCGTATTATAAAATACAAACAGCGAATATGTATCTTTTCCATTGTTTACGCTTATAAGATGTTTAGCCGTTTCTCGATTGGTTGTTTATGGCTGTACGCGTTTACACAACGAGTATAGCATTACTAACGATACTTTTGTCATTCTCTTTGACTTTTTTGACAAATTTAATTAGAAGATGGGATAAAGAGATAGAGGAAAAGAGGTTAGTCTATTGTAATTTGATTTCTCAAAAAAGGAACTCGCATGATACACAAGATACATGAAAAAATCATTTTTTCTAAGTGAAAATTTGGGGCCGCACGATACGCGAGATCGCGCGTTACACGAGTATATACTGTACTGGAAACAAAATAAAATGATTTAAAAAATGGTAAGTTATGTAATCAGAGTAAGGAAACGTAAGTAAAGCATTTTCCAACCAATCAGTACCTAATTGGAAATAACATTGGCCTCCACTTGTTCAAGCTTACTTGTACTTTTTCGTAGCTAATTTTGACACACTGACACCAAAAATCAAGTTCAGTTTTACTGGTTAGCTCCATATTTTACAGTACAAAACATGAATAGTTTTTTTTTTTAAATTACTATTGATAACCAAATTTTCCATAAAGTTCAAATTCTTTCTGAATACCTTCTGCAAATATCCATAAATGTTCTTGAATTCCCGATTGTTCAAACACCTGGTTTTTATAGGTTTTAGGAACATTCGTCTAAAGGAACATTCGTTTAAACAATATTGGTCTAAGGAACATTGGTCTATTATACTATTTTTAAATAAATTAATACGTTGTTCATGTACAAAATACTCAATTTTATTGATATTAACTATATTACAAAATAATATTTAAGTCACATATAGCAACGTTAATTACTGATGAAACATGTGGTTTATAAGCATTTATTAATGGCATGCATTGTTTATACATTAATAAAACCCACATTAGACCATAATTCTCTAAACGAATATGTCTTAGATATATATTCTTTAGACGAGTATTCCTTAGACAAATATTCCTTAAACCAGTGTCCCTTAAACGAATGTTCCTTAGACGAATGTTCTGGATCTCGTTTTTATATTATGGTAATGCATGCAATTGTATTGTTCTGAGTTATAAATGGAAACAATGCAAAATCCTTGTGCATAATCACTTTGCATTGACTACATTAAACATTTGTGTGAGAAACTCGAGTTTGCCAGCAATATAATTTAAGTGATGTTAGTGATGAGCAAGATGAAAGATTCAACCAAGGCATTAAAGTTATGGTAGAACGGAATCGGCGAAAACTGAACAAAAGAATGATAGCTGACGACTGACTGAACCTAAAACGGCCAAAATCTTCTAAGAATTCAAGAAAATCAAATAAGCAAAATTTCTTGTCATAACAATCAATTACACTCAATATTCGAATTTTAATCGATGATTTCTTTCAGATTTTAGAAGTTTTTTTATTTCAAACTAAGATTATGTTTAAACTTCAAATGAGAATTTATTTTTTTTCTTCGTATTTACAAGGAACATAAGCCAATCATGACCATTTTTCACGTAAGATCTGATATTCTGGAACATAAAAATTAGAGCTAATGGTGAGAAATTGGTGTTATTTTCGGATTCAGCACCCCAAGTTTGTTCAAAATTATCCAAAACATCCCATGTACCATTTCAAAAACTAATTAAGCCTGTGGAATCTTTTATGAACATTCTTACCGATAAATCTAATGATTTGTGATTACCGTATATTTTCGCGTATAAGGCGACCTTTAGATAAAACGAGGTCAAAAAATATAAAAAAATTTCATTCATTTATCCTATACCTGTCGTATAAGACGATTGCTTATTGATTATACAAAGACGATGTTATTGGAAACGTTGTTACTTACTGTATCCTTAGAAATTCAAAATAAAATAAATGACAAACCGATTCTATAACATGTTTTTTCCTACAAATGTCCTATGAAAGGGAAACTATTGTTTTGTTTACGTTCCATCACGTTATGTCTTGCGAATACTGATTCTTCTTCTTCCTCCTCTTCTTTTCCTATACCTAAACAGTTCCAAACAGCCTGGTGTACTAATGGCCATTTACTTATACTTCATCGACAATCACAAAATACCGCTAATAACACTACGATAATGTATGATAATAGTACTTTCCATTGCTGTGAACGCAATCATAACTCGATTTTTACATTTTCTCAGCTGATCTTTCATGGATACAAGTTGATTTAATTTATATGGAATGATTCTTCGAATTGTTGGAATTTTTGGGGTACTAGTGAGCCAGCCAAAATGATCTTTAATCTTTAACGTTGTCTCATTGAACAGACGACGTACTGTGCTGTATTCTATATTCATAGACTATGTTGAATATGGTTAACACGAATAGGCAATTTATTATGAAATTATTCCAGTAATATAAAAAGTAGAAATGATTTTATTACATTTATTATCAGTTTATTTGATAATGTGAATCTTTTCATTACGTCATTGGTTATCGCACTGAGGCCGAGGTTAGCCTACTGACAAACATCATTCAGATTTTAAGGTTTCTTTTTTAGAATTGTGGTATAAGATGACCACTGATTTTTAAGAGTGATTTTTGGGATTTAAATGTCGTATTATACGCGGAAATATACGGTAACTAAGAATGCACTTTTCTAGATTAAATATTTTCTGAATCTTCTGTAGTTAATTGTTATCTTTTCAACAGAAAATCCATTAAGTTTCGAGATTTTCCTAAGAATACAATTGTAGAATTAAATAGTGTCATTCATTTGTAAAATCGTTAATCATTCCAAGATTTATTGATGATAAATCTAGACTGCCTGATTCGTAACTTCTATAGTTGAGCATTTGCCATCAATGGCAGAGGTCAATGTTTAAGTCCAAATAAAAGTCACGATTACGAAAGTTGCTTTTAAAAACACACCGCCTCTACACCGCTTACAATGTTTCTACAACATTACATAAGAGGTTGTAAAAACGTTTTCTGTAGATTCTCCACAAAGTGCCTACAACGTTACCTTGTATTGTTAACAGAAAATGGATGCTAATAAAATAATGCGTCGGGCTTGCGGCATATCACAAAGTGTAATAACGACAAGACTAGACTAAAAATAATAACTCTGTGATATAATTTGGAGGGGGTAAAGAATTGTCGGATCAGGTAGCACTTAGCATTAAATAGAATGGGATGAAGTAGCGTGACACTAATTAAGTCTGATTATCAACCTATTTGGAGTAACCATTTTAGGCTATGATGAGCCGAGGTTTAATTTGTCATATTGTTGTAGCATACCCACGGACGATAATGGGTACGTCCCTATTCACATAAATACAGTAGTAAATACTGTATGTTGGTCTTCCGTTAGAAATTCGTTGTGAAATTCACTTGACTCACTTCTAGCAGTTGATTACTTCTTCTACGCGCCACTGGCGAATCTTATATGTGTTGTTCGTGTACTAAGTATTATCGTTCATTACCAACCTTCGTTTGATTATTCTATTCAATAACCTTCCCTAGATTACAACAGATATGCAATTTGGGAGTTGACAGAGCGCTCCCATTTCATATAGTTTATAGTATTACCCGAAAATATTGTACTAATCTCTAAGAAGTTTAATTTCGAAAATCTTGTACTGATATTTAAAAAGATTCCATTTTGTTTGTTTTTTGTTTTGTTTTGATTTGTTTTGTTTTTTGTTTTTTGGGGGGTTTTTTTGTTTTGTTTTTTAAATACGTTTAAATAAATTAATTCGGGCCATAGTTGAATTTCCAACAGTTAAAAAAAACAGGTGCAAATTTTCTCTTGGTGCAAAGAAAAAAAATATGCTTTTTATCGAAATTCTTATTCCTTCTCCTAAACAGCCCCTGACCTTGAAGAGAGGTCGCAAAAGATAAGTGCTGGAATTCAACTAATATCTGGGCATTTTTATACAGTAAAACACCCGTTCGTATCTTGCCGCGGGTTAAAGTAAAATGTTTCTGACATCACTGTCGCCACTGATTCTGATTAGCGTTCGTTCAGCTGTGTGTACTCACAAAAAGAAAATGGAATTTCAAAGATTAACCATGACTTTGATTAAAATAACTAAATAGTTGGGGTTTTTTTTCTCGACGTTGCGTTTTCTCCCAATCTTTAATGAGAGTAATAAATAATTTCCGTTTTTGTTTGGCAATTTTTTTATTAAAAATATCAAGTACAATTACACTTTATGCAATTATATTATTCACCATTTATCTGGAATGACTTGTTGCCACTTATCTGGCGGCTGTTCGATACTTTTCAGTCAAATTCCAGTTTTTGACGTGAAAGATTGTTGACGAATTTTTCGATCTCGTTTAACATTAGAGAAACTTTTCTCTATCAAAGCGTTTTATAGCGATCAAAAAGGTAACAATTGATTGATGCAAGGTTGGGTAGAACAGGCAAACCGAATTCTAAAATTGTTTCCTGTGTTATTTTTGCTGTATAAGGCCTTGCGTTATCATGATTATTTGTTGGTTATTTTGTTTTACGGCATATCAAAACCTCATGGGTCATTTAATGCCGACACTGTTTTGGAATGGATTTTAGCATAGTTTGGTAGAATATATATATATATATATATATATATATACAAGCAGTAGTATTCGGTCACTCATATTTTTTACTACATTCCAATTGCTTTTATAAAATCTAGTATCCTAAATCGTATTATTTCCATAAAGAGTTTCTTGAAATTACTTATTTGGTAATATTGTTTCCGCACTCAATTCAAGTTTGTACATTCAAGCAGCATATGTTTAACTGTGAATCTTTTTTGGCATGTAGTACAATTTGCTTTGTTTTGTTTTATGGCATTTCAACTTCAATGGGTTATTTAATGCTGTCAAGATTTTTATTATTGGTAATATTTTTTCTCAAAAATGTATTGTTGGTATTTTTTTTAAATGTATAACTGATTTTTTTTCTTCAAATATTTATTGCTGGTTTTTTTATAAAGTATTTCTGGTATTAAAACCTATTTTTACACTTTCATGGTATTTTGACCCCAGTTTGGAGGTTAACAACTTACCTCTAGATGGACCCTAACAGGTGCTACCACCTCGGGTCAGGGTGGACCTGGGAACACCAGCAATTAAGAGGTGGTTATACTCTCCTCAAAAACCCCTGATCAGAGGCTTTGCTGTTGGACGTAGTTTATCGTCTTACCCAGGACGCGGATATAGTTTATCGTCATACACAGAACGGGTTTTATCATGAAGGAGAACAAACAATTTTCCCAGTAATGAGTGCAGGACACGTTTCAACCAAATTTTTATGGACACGATGCAGCTGCAGGACGTACAGATATGCATTTAGTGTTTCATTGCCTTTTAAGAACTCTAAATGAATACGAAGGAAACCTCGGTTATCGACCATAATTTGTACTGAAAGTCTCTTCTAAAACCGAATGGTTCGTGAACTGAATCATTTTTCCCATTACAATATAATGTAAAAGAGATTAATTCGGTTTCCAAACACCAGATGAATGCTTATTTACAAGCTTACACCATATATTTAGGTAAATCTTTTGCTGGGGTTTCTTTTCTTTTTTTTCTTTCAGTAATAACCAGTCCAATGTTAGTTGTTTTTGCCTCCGTTGCAAAACTTTTCTAAAAATGAGACATGACATTATCATTGAAAAGGTTTACTGCTCTATTTGCTACAATTGTATCAGGGTGATATTTTTCCACAAAACTTTTCACATCGCCCCATTTAGCACAAATTTCTTTGATTAACAGCAATTAATAACAATAGCAATTTCATCGACAGTAACAGTACTTGTAGCTGTCTCAAACCCCTCAAAATCAGCTTTTATCGCTTCCTTATTTTTTAAAATAGTAGATATTATCGATTTAGGGATACCGCTATGCAGAGCGAGATCTGGCACACGAATGGAATTTTCGTGTTTTTTTTTTTTTCTTTCTTCACTTCAATTGTCTTTCTCTCAACTTTTCTTTTTTCTTTACCAGTATCACTGCTAGCTTTCTTTGCAGCCATGACTGAGGAATAATGAAGAGAAAAAAAATAAGCACAGTACAATAAAATTGGATAAGAAAAGCACAGCACAATACACGGATCTATACAACACAGCGGTCAACTCAGAAATGATTCCGATCCGGTTAACTCGGTTCTGCAGTGTTGTTCGAGAACCGAAATTTTTTTTCGATAACCGAGGTATTTTCATCTCGAACTTTCTGTTCGAAAACCGATTTGAGATGTTCGAGAACCGAGGTTGCTCTGTAAAATTTTATATCCTTGTTAATCCACTGCCTTTTATCATTGAATATTGTCACACGTTCTTCTTCTTCTTCTTCTTCTTCTTCTTCTTCTTCTTCTTCTTATTATTATTATTATTATTATTATTATTATTATTATTATTATTATTATTATTCTATATACCATGTCTCTTCAGGACATTTGCGGTCATAGCTCTCCACAAATTCCTGTCCTTTATAGCTCTTAATAAATTTTAACTTTTGGTTATTTCTCCCAAACACTGCTCCACCATCCATTCACTCAAACTCCACCATCCATTCACTCAAATTCCACATCCATTCACTCATGCACACCAGGTAGGTTATACCTTGTTTTCCTCTGACCCTCTTGCCTTCAGTCTGTCCCGTCAGTATCAAATTTTCTTCATTTTGTGCCCTAGAAATTTCAACGCTAGGATCGCTTTCTCAGGCCGATATTATCAAAAAGTCACTATATATCTTAACAAATCGTCCTTGGTCAGATTAAAATCTGGGTCTCATAGTCGGAATGCTAACGTTCTAAACAGTTGGCCACACAAACATTCTTCTTCGTCGGGACGTTGGCGAACATGACTCTCTAAAATTTCCTGTCCTTTTTACTTCTTAATAAATTTCGTCTTTTTGTTATCTCTGCTAAACCCTGATCCGCCATCCATTCAGTCAAACTCGCCAGGTAAATTATGCATTGCTTTCCTCTGTATCTTTTAACTTCAATCTTTCCTGTGAGTATCAAATTTTCAAAACCCTCTTTCCTTGCTCAAGAAAATTTCAACTGTCTCTTCCTAATGTCAAGTATAAGTGTGCTTTCTGTTTCCATTTTCTCTAAATCTTCGTCGTTGCTCCCATGTTCGGTCCATGATATTCTCAGCATCCTTCTGTAGAACCACATTTTTGTTGTTTCAAGTCTCTTCTTAATCTGTGAGGTGACTGTCCAGCCTCCACTGCCATATAGGAACACTCACGTATGATCAGTAGTTAATATGAAAAAGTCATCATTACAATTGGTTTCCGAAAACCGAAATTAGTTGTGACTCATCCTAATAAAAAACAAACTCTCATAGGGCGTTTGTTTATTTTTTTTCCGACCTACGCGAATTCGGATAAACAACAACATATTAATGGCCGTTAAAGAATTTGCCTCTGTTTGAAGTTACGAGTCGAAAATCTTAAAACTCCTACGATATTTCTCTACGTGAATTATGACAATTTAACTTATGTTCGCCGTAAGCCTATCTTAGGCATAAAGATAGCGCTTCAAGCACTATTTTTCGAAAATCAACAGCGACATTGTTATTGTTAATTTATGAAAATAACTTTCATGCCAAACGCGTCTCGCCGGTGTCGGTAGTACTTTTGATTTTATTCACTTTATATATATATATATATATATATATATATATATATATATATATATTAGGGGTAGAGGACAGGATGTGATATTAGGTTGTTCGGAAAATAATGTCTGATTTTAAAATAAAACTTTTGAGATCTAATATCTCTATCTATAAAAGGCAGGATGTGTGTGTGTGTAACGAATGCACGGCCGCAATTTTCGACGGATTTGCACCAAAATTTACATGCACATGCTCCAAGTTATCGGGAAGGCCAAGACCGACGTTGCATTTCCTAACTCCCATCGATAGTGGAAATAATCGATTTTTTCATGCTTCTACGGCAATTTTCATGTAGTTTGCGGCCATTTTTTACTGGCCAGAGTGAGAGCCTATAGCTGGCTGCCACGAATAGGCAGGAAGATTCTATTGGCCAGCGTGAGAGCCAAAAGTTGACTGATACGAATGTTAACTAGCATGCAAAAAAAATCGATAGCTGCATTCGTCACAAGTGGAACAAATTTAAATCTGCATGGCACTTTACTCTATTTGGCTCATTCACTTGCTTAAACTCAACGTTGATTCTGATTCCGCAGAACTGGGTTGGATGTGAAAAAGTATTTGTTGTTAACATTCTTTTTTTCATTCGGTTTTTCCAGTTACGAGTCCTTTTTTAAAGCTGATCGTTTTGTGTTCATTTTGTTTAGTTCTTTTTTCATAACAGATTGAATGTTTAGTATAGAGCTTAGAAAAAATTCGTAGTGTGAGATAGGCAAGAAGTAAGGCATATAGAAATATCAGCACTGCAAAGGGCACACCTTTAAAGGTAAGGAAGGGCAAAAATATTTTAAGTCAAGTGATAGCGATTGCTGTATGAGTCGTACGATTTTTGAATCAAGCACGGGCAACGCCGGGCCATGCTACTAGTATTATTATAATAGTTGCACAAAAATATCTTACTCATTACTGATGATTAAAGTGTCTTTTTTTTAACCTTAAATCAATCTCTTTCAGAATTATTTGGTTGTTTGGAAAATAATGCTCGGTTTAAGAATAAACCTTTTAATTGTGTTCTAATATATTGTTATAACAGTTGCACAAAAATACATTACTAATTTCTAATGGTTAACGTGTCCTCTTTGTTAATTATATATCAATCCCTTTCAGAATTGAACTCAAAACTTTATGTACCCCTCATCTTGAACATGAAAAATTAAAAAGAGGTGCGTTTACTTATTTTGCATGAGTTCAACTTTTGTTAGAATGCTTGTCAAACTGTTGTCAACATTAACAGAGCATGGGGAAAAGGATGCACTTTTGAACGGATAGTGAGACTACTGGCTTTGAAGTTCTGCAGTGGGGATACGAAAGTTGAATGTCAAGGTGATAGAGGGCGTCCCTCTGCAATTGACAATCAACATCTGAAAACACTAGTCGAACAAAACCCACGTTAAAGTGTCAGAGAAATGTCTCAGATAATGGGTATCAGCCTTTCAACAATATCGGACCATCTCAAGAAAATTGGCAAGGTGAAGAAATTCAAGAAATGGGTTTCACAAGAACTCAGTGAAAATCAAAGAATTCGACGTTTTCAAGTGTGTTCGCTGATGCATCTGCGGAATTCGAATGATCCATTTCTTGATCGAATAGTGACTTGTAATGAGAAATGGATCCTTTATGACAATCTTAAACGATCGGCTCAATGACCTGATCATAACGAAAGAACAGAACAATTTCCAGAAGCGAAATTACACCAACAGATTAATAATGAAAAAATCCATTACTTTCTTTAGAAATTGCTTTCTTTACGTCTGGATAAGAAACTGAGCAGATATGAAAATTTCGAGAGTCTATGACGAGAAGGATTTCGCTTTCAGACAAATTTTGTTAGAAACAAAAAAAAAAGAGTAATGAACTGTTTATAATTTCAGTCCCCCTATATGGCAGTGAATGCAGGACAATAACAGATAAAGAAGAAACTTGGAGAAGACACATAAATGTGGTTCTACAGAAGTATGCGGAGAATAACATGGACCAAACATGTAAGCAACAAAGAAAATAGAAACAAAAATGACACTTATAAGAAAGAAATAATTGAAATTTTAGATGGCTTAGAAAATTTGACACTCACAGGACAAATTGAAGGCAAGAGGGACAGGGGAGACAACTCATAACCTAAAGAGCTTGTGTAATAGTAAAACATGGTTTAGGAGAGATAGCAAAAAGACAAAAATTGCTAAGAGCTACAAAGAAAAGGAAATTGTGGAGAGCCATAATTACCAATGTTCTGAAGGGATCAGAGCATATGAGAGAAAAAATTTCAGTTTAATTTGTTGTTGATTCTTAGATTTAATCAAACAAAATTTAATTCTTAGTTTTTAGTTCCACGACGTATGCACACATAACCACAATGGGTTCGATCCTCATTGGATACCCCATACATACAGCTTTGTGTCACATCTAAGCTACGCTTAGGAAATCACCATAAGCATAATCATGTGACACTTCGACGTGTTTTAAGGGTTAACAAACATGTCTCGCTATATCATATTATGACTGAATAGTGAGTTCGATCCTCGGCTTTGATGACACATCTAAGCTTAGATGTGGCACAAGGCCGAAAGTATGGGGCACCCAATGAGAATCGAACTTACTATTCAGTCGGAATTTTTCTAGCGATACAAGCTTGCTAACCATCGAGATGCCCTTTGATTTTCTAAGCGTAGCTTCAATGTGGCTTAATTCTTTGAGCTCTGACTAGCACTTTACCGGTGGTAGAGAAAAATGACAATGCCCAGCCACCGGTTGAACGGTAGGTAAACACTTGCGTCGTGTTTTGATATGGTTGTCGTATTTGGGTAGACTGGGACAAAAAGAAAGAATTCTGACGAATGCATGCAATCATACTACCACCCTGCTAAGTATAATGCTTATATTTTTGTAACTATTTTTATATCTACCGTGAAATAGTACATACCATTTTTTTGCGAATTTTGACTCAGGAGGCTCAGGCAGAAGGGTTAAAATTATTCAGCAACGCAGGGTTCAAAGAGTTAAGGCCGAAAGTACCCAGTGAGAACAGAAACTCACTATTCAGTCGTAATTGATCTTGCGATACAAGACTGCTAACCATTACACCACGCACCCTGTTTGTAATCGTAATGATGCAACAGGAAACATTCGGTATTCATTAACCAAACAGCGTTTCGCTCGGTTGAAATTTATAGTTTTATAACCTTTCTCTTAACCTTTAGCACTCTGCATTATTAATATCGCTTTTAATTTCCACTGCATTCTTTTTCAAGGCCTCTCAGTTGCAGTATCCTTATTTATAAATTCAAACTCAATGTTGTTTTTTGTTGTCATAGCAGTATATGACAACACAACTATAAAGTACAATACAGTATTGTTCAGGGATCAGAGTTAATTTCAGTAGCAGAATAAACTTTTTGTGCAGCAAATGAAGGCACATACAGAGTGATATATGTTAAAACAGTTTGTTTTGTTTTTGTTTTGTTGTTGTTGTTGTTTTTGTTTTGTTTTGTTTTTTGTTTTTTTGTTTTGTTTCTTTTTGGTAAGTGGGAATTAATATCGTTTCATTTTTATTCTCTTAGCTAATTTTATTATTTAGTCTTCTCTTTCCGGAAGTTTCCATATTTGCTGACTCATACATGATTAAAGACTTATTTTCTTTTTTGCATGTCGTTTACCAAGCATTGACTGATCTAAGTGTTGTCTATCCAAAACATTTACGTTACGTTGGATAATGTCTTACTGATAAAAGACAGGCATTAATAAAACTGAATAAATATTAAGATATATATATATATATATAAAATAAAATAAAAGAATATATATATGAGTAGATACAGATGATTTTAATTAAGTTTTAAGGCTCAAGACGAGGCGTAAAATGATATATTGCAAGTTAGTTTTACACAGATAACAAAAAAGTGTAAAACAGCTAAGTGTTTTTTGTGATTTTTTTTTTTTTACTGCTGTGGGTATGTGTGAGAGGGTGTGCGTGAAAGTCTGTCGCCTGTAAGTCGTTATGAAACTCCTATAGCAAAATCAGGTAGGTTAACTACTTGTGCAACCGTGTTTCTTAAGGAGACTGAAAGCAAGTTGCAAATTAAATAAAGTCAAAAATATATTCTTCACTTCGTACGCTTAAAATCTGGCATTTGTTATCACTTAAATTTTGACTCCCTTTTCCTTCATTCCTGCATCTTTATGATCGTTCCTGACGCATACGGAATTAGCCATGAGGTTCCTTTATAGACCTCAGGTGTGTAATTTAGGAATGTGGTACTGGAAGGGGCGCAGGTTGCAATTCGACGAAGATGGGTGTGGAGGTAAATAATAGGCAAAATATTACAAGGTAAGCACAATGACTAACGCGACGAGAATTCGAACTTTGAAAACATACAGCAGCAAAGAAGCAGATAGCAGTCTAAATAAACGAGACAATTTTCTTTTGGGGCTGTGGAAATAAATAAATATTTTTGTCTTGAGGCACTCGAAAGGCATTCTTTTTTTCTTTTTCTTTTTTCGTATCACATTGATGTATAGGCATGATTATCAGGCACAGAATTGCTGGAATCGGCGAGTTCAAATTCCGGCTTTGTTTGTATGTCTAATGCGCTTGACAAAGGCGTGAATTCATCGCTTGTACTCCATACCTCCTCCTAAACAGCAGGATACACCAACAGCAAAAGAATATGCACCGTTTATGGAGATGGTGTCATAGCTTAGAATGCTGTTCGGAAATAGTTCACTTGATTCAGAAGTGAGAATTTTGATCTGAAAGAACGAGAACATTCCGGTGGTTGTCAAGCAAGTAGGGAAATTCAGTATTCCAAACCTTGGAACAGGCAACGGAAAACTATTCTTTCCTTAGCAAGAAGTCATAACAATGCATAAATAATAAACTAATCTGTACCTAAACATGATTTACTTTGTCCTGAAAAAAAAATCATATCTTAAAAAAAATCAAACAGCTAATCGAATTTTCTGATGACTACTCTTGTGTACCAGGAGTTACGGCCACATCACATTGAAACACCGGTTCCGGTACGATCACCGAAGTTAAGCAACGTCGAGCCTGGCCAGTACCTCGATGGCTGACCGCTTCGGAATACCAGGGGCTGCAAGCTTTTATGCGCGGATGGTGTAATGGATACTGGCTCGGAATAGTTAAGTGGAAAGCCATGTTCCAATTCTCGTTGCGTTCGTTATATTTACTTAAGCGTAAATACCCTTGGGAAAGGTATGAATTCACCTCTTCACCTCGCAGCTATGGGTTAATTAGTAAGACTTGTATCATTAAACCATTATTATCTAAAAAAATCTTACAATCTAAATATATTATAACGGGTTGACAAGCCGTAAAAAACGAATCAATCAAATAATAATCTTCTATACCAAGAATACATGCCGTCACGATTGAATTATCTGATTCAATTTTCCTCTCTGATGGCTTTCATGGAGAGTTTATTTATTTTACAACATTCGGATAAAATAACATTAATCCCCTTTTGTTCTTATCATTTCACCCCCAAGCAAGCCGATAATACCACTAAGACGCAACGGGTTACTGGAAGTGAAAGAGAATGAGAATAATTTAGTGAGGAGAAAGAAAATGGTGACTGACGCTATATTTAATTTTTTGAAGATCGTACGTGGAAGAGAAACAAGAAAACGGAAGTTCCACAGGTGAGAAGTGTGAGAAAAGAAACTATTAGAATAGAACTTACGGTTGCATCAAGCTATTTCAACAGTAAAATGACAAAACCCATTCGCCAATGTAGTAGCACGCTTAAATTCATTCGGTTGTCCTACCAAGGAGATCTCATTTGCTTTTGTCTTATTTTGTTTTAAGTTTTTATTTGGGTACGGAACGCTTGTTATTTTTCAAATAATTTTCTCTGCGGCACTATTATTTTATACCACGTTTATTAATCTTATATAAAACTTCATGGCGGAACCTTTATTTAAAGCGGCACACTTCTTTTATCAGTTGATAATTTCTACCATCATAAGTATTCCAGACTGCATTAGTATTCGGTACAAAAGAGTATCTCAGCGAGAGAATTAGAACGCTTGTACTGCTCACTTATGGAGCGAAGTCGATCCTTACTAAGTAACCGTGTAACTTGTGCCAGACTAAGCTAATTTTGGTCAATAACAAAGAAATGACTCGGTGAAGGGTGATCGTTAGTAAGATTGCTTAGTTAAACATTATGACTCTAATAAATTTAATTCTGCGTCTAGTTGCTCTGCATACAATGTCTTGTGCCAGACTAGATTCTTTTTTCTTAAACTTTTCTTCCCAAGCAAGGCGGGAGTGCCACTAAGACGCAAGTCGTTACAGAGTGTGGAAGCAAGAGTAAAGAGGCGTGATCGAATTAAAGATGAAGAAAAGGACGGGGAATAGATCAAGGCTTCTGGAGATATCGATTGACATTGCATTTGAATAGTTGGAGATTATAGCTGTCAGGGAAACAAGTAAGCGGAAGGGAGTTCCACAGACTGGAAGTGCGAGACATTCTACTGGAGTAGAAGAGACAGATACATTTAACCGTTCCGACAGTGGAAGGGTGGGACCGAGATGCCAACCTAATAGCAAGTTTAAATTCATGCCGTTTGGGAACCAGCGAAAGTAGCTCGTCGGGGCAGTTACCGTGACAGTATTTGTAGAAAGACAGAGGGAGGCAACAGCACGTCTGTGAGACGAGCGACTGTAAACGAGATGCCAGATCAGGGCCGATCACATTGCATATCCGTGTCTATATTTTGTCGGGGTCTCCAGACCATATATGACAGCAATATTCCATGCAAGGGTGAATGATTGATCCCAGCGAGAGAGTTAGAAGGCTTGTGCTGCTCACTTGTGGAGCCATGTTGATCCTTACTAAGTAACCGTGTAACTTGTGCCAGACTAAGCTAATTTGGGTCAATAACAAAGAAGTGACTCGATGAAGGGTGATCGTTAGCAAGCTTGCAAACAACCATTATGATTCTAATTCAATTTCGCGTCTAGTTGCTGTATATACATGGTCTTCTGCCAGACTAGATACCGTAAGTATCAATAATCGATATTCCTTTAAACTTAATCACCATAAAATGGAGAGTGGAGGTTTTTAATAATGGTAACGGTAATGATGAGACACGGTGGAGTAATGGATAGCGGATCGGATTGAGAAATCTGAGAGCCGAGTTCAAGTTCCAGTCGAATCCATTACATTCACTTACGTGCTAATACTCTTGGAAAAGGTATGAATCCTCTTCTTCTCCCACCAGCTATGAGCAAATAGCAGGACAGGCTGGGTTCTATAGCCTTGGATGGAAAATGGTCTACCGCAGAAAGAAATGGCAACTTACTGCTGGAAAAAATCTGCCTCGTCAGTCATGTATCTTTCGATATATGATCGCCTAGGCGTGTATCACGCATGGCACCTAACTGACTGAATTATGAACTTAGCCTTTTCCTTATAAGGAAACATTCGGAATCCATTAACCAAACAATTTGCATTACTACGGTTGAAATTTATCAAATCTTTCCATTGAAGCAGTTTCCCAGTTCCGTTCATTTCCTTTCCAAACCTTTTGTTTCATGTAATGTGAAATGTCAACCATCTTGATTATATCATTATTTTCCATTCTAGTTTCATCAGCTATCCATTCTAGTTGTTGTTGCTGTTCAAAATCTTCAATGTGGTTTCTGTTATTTGGTAATGTTCTTTGTTTGCGATTCTGTGGCGCCAGTCTGCGAGATCCAACAAAGGAGAGTTCCTTCGTGACCCACGGGTTTCATTCGGTTGAATCCATTTTGAATCATTGATCTGAGAAAATCGTTGTAATTTAAACATTTCTAAACGAATTGGGCGCAATGGATGACATAAGAGTCAAAGCAATTTAAGATCATGGCTCTTTAAGTTCTTAGTTGGTTGTTTTGGTTTTGTAGCATATTGAGGTGAAACTACCTCTGGAGCATCCTTTTTCGTTTTCAATTTCCTAGTCTCTGAGTGATATACATATAACCCCTCCCATGGTTTCTGCTATCATCTCTAACCCAGATCACCACAAAGCATGTGGACCCGATGGTATCCCTATAATAGTCATTAAGAAGTGTGCTCTAGAACTGGCTCCTGTATAATAAATGCCTCACTGCCTCCTGATTTCCCGCCTGCTGGAAGTCATCATTTTTTGTTCCAGTTTTTAAGAACTCTGGTGAACAGTCTGACCCTTCCAACTACCCGCCTATTAGCCTTCTACCGTCTTTTCGGAAAATCCTAAAGTTCATAATCAATACCGAATTGCTTCATCATCTCTTATCGCAGGGCCTTTTTTTTTCTGACAAGCAATAATGACTTTCGTTTCTCCAGGTTGACTGCTGATGTACTGACGTTAATTGCGGAAAGAGTCTATTATACTCTAGATAAAAACGGTGAAGCCCGGGCTGTAACATTGGACATCTCGAAAGCCTTTGACAGAGTTTGGCATACAAGTCTTTTCCACAAACTGAAAATTTACAGTTTCTCCGGACACATTTTTGAACTGATACATTCTTTACTATCAAATTGTGAAATGAAAGTTATCTTGAACGGCCACTCGTCTAGATCCTTTCGTAATAACGTAGGTGTCTCCCATGGATCTATCCTTGGTCCTACTTTGTTTTTAATTTTCATTAATGACCTTCCCGATTCAACTTGGTACCTACACTGATAACACAAGCATTTATTCTTGCCTCGATAGTAAGGCTGATCGGTCCGATAAGGTCAAAATGGTAGCTGATGTCCAAAACGACCTCAAGTCCGTTGTTAACTGGGAAAAAAAATTGGTTTGTTAATTTTAACGTCTCCAAAACTAAACTTTTCTCCATTAATCATCTGAAACCCCTCTCTGCCTTCAACCAGTATGGCTGATGCTAACCTCCAACAAAGTGACTCGTTGCGCCTCCTTGGGCCAATATTCTCAGCTACCAGGAAGTGGAAAGACTATATTGAATCCATTGCTAGCTCAGCTGCTAAGAGTATCGGTTCGCTGTGCCATGCGAGACAATTTTTCTCTCCAGAATCTACCATACATATCTATAAGTCTACCATTCGTTCATGCTTAGAATATTCCCGCCGCATATAGTCCGGTGACCCTGCTATTTACCTTGAGCTCCTTCAGAAAATCCAAAGAAAAATCAGCAATATTATTGGTCCTGACATGACGTCTCGGCTTCAGTCACTTTCCCACCGCCATAAAGTTGCCTCTCTGTGTCTTTTCTATAAAAGTTTTCATTTAAAATCCCCAAATGCAGATTCTGTGATGAATATCCAAAAACAATTATTGACTATTTTGTGTCAGGTTACATGGTATTAGCATCCACCGAATATAAAACTCGATATCACAAGGTAGACTAATATCGATACTGGAAAATCTGCAACTTTTATAAGAAGGAAACTGCAAGAAATTGGTACCACCCAAACCTGGTTACATACATGGAACTTGTAACAATTTTATGGGATTTAACATTACACACAGACAGAACAATCAAAGCTAATCCTCCAGGTATAGTGATCAAAGACCACAAAAACAGAGTTTCAGCATTTTTTACTTGTAAGGAATCTATAACAGACATTGAATTTTTTATCGATTAAAATATTTCATCCTCTACTGTGTGGTCAAAGACACGATGCGTTGCTGCTGTGGTTTCCATAACAAGTAAAGCTTGTATCCGGTTTTTCATTTACAGTAACCGGTGTTCTCAAGCTGCTCCCCATCTAAGTACTGACCAGGCTCGACACTGCTTAACTTCATGATCAAACGAGAACCGGTGTTTCAGTGTGATTTGAGCGTGAGCAAAATATTCTCTATAATAATAGTAATAATGCACAAGAAAGATGGGTCTCACTCATTAAGAGTGATTTGAAACCAGAGACAGATGCGCTGACTTTTGCAGCTCAAGATCAAGCACTCAGAACTATGTTAAGTGCAAAATGGATCATATAACTAACAGTAATTGAAGGACGTGCGAATATAAAGGAGAAATAATGCGGTATGAATTCGCGAAGTTGGCACAGATGGAATACAAAAAGACACATGATAATGGTACAAGAATCATACATTGGAAGTTTTACGGCAAGTGTGGATTTGGGCGGGAAGAAACATGGTATGGTTAAACTCTTGAAGGTATCATTGAAAATAACAAGTACGAACGTTTGTTGGATGCAAAATTTGTCAGTTGGGTGTCGCTGTTACAGCAGGTTAAAATTATTATTATTATTATTATTATTATTATTATTATTATTATTTACTTTAACTTCTGCTGTATGATCATTTCCATCCGGGTTTTAACCAGTAACCTAAGGGCAGAAATGGCATCATGACATTTCCACTAAACGTTTTTTAATCTAAGAGCACGCGCATTTTACATAGATAAATCTCTTTGCAATGTATGAGCTGTACTTGTGATTACAACATTTTGTATTTCTTTAAGGCATGGAATACGAGGAATCCGTTCAATGAGTCTATCGGAATTTTTTTCCAATCAATCAGAGGGCTCCAACTACAACTGGGATTATTGATATCCTCATGTGCCACATTTTTGAGACTTCGATTTTAAGGTCCTTCTATACCTATAGTATTATTATTATTATTATTATTATTATTATTATTATTATTATTATTATTGAGTTAGAGAGCAACACGCCAACACTGTGGCGCTGGGGGATAAATATACGAATCCCAATGTTCCCATTATGACCCCCAGTGTAACAAGGCACATACCTCATACCCAACTATGTACAAAATGGTAAGAGGTTTTGATAAAGGCAGCACATAACCTGTAGGTGGGGCTCAATTAGAAAAATCTTCGAATAATCCGATTCTGGATATTTCTGAGTATCTAGACGTGTCTCGAAATTCACTTTGAATTCCTCATTCTTCAAAATTAAAAGAAAAAAACTCTCAACACCCGGTCATGGTGTTTCATGAATAAAGATGCAAAGTGTGTCAGCCTTTAGGGGACAGGCTCAAATGGTTATGTTCAGACAACTGACAAACAAATCTGCGGTATTTGCTTGTTTATTGTAGCCTATCTTTAATTACCCAAGACAAAACTGACAAGCAACTATGTGGTACTGAACTGGTTGCTTAGTGTAGCCTGATTTTAATTCCCCAAGACAAAACATTTACATGTTAACACCAATCGAGATCAGAAGACGTGAAAGCCATGCCTTGTATAGCATCAGGGTATTATTATTATTATTATTATTATTATTATTATTATTATTATTTGTGGTATCATCTTGCCAGAGAGCAATTTTAAGTACCTCATTACCAAGTCCCCTCCAGAGTCTATGAGTAAAAAGGACCACTGTAGGGGAGAGTTACCTATGAACATTTGGGGCGTTTCGTTTAGATGGCGAGAGTTTTGCAGATGATATGTGCAGTTCAATACAAAGTAATCTTTTGCAGCTCTGAGATGCTGATGTGTCCAGGAATTTTCGGTACCCTGATATTCTTATTTTGGTTTCTGTTTGGTACAATCCATTACGAATCGGTAACCGATACCCGGGGTAAGGTAAGGGAGTAAATATATGCATTCTGTTTGCACAAATGCTGATGTTAAATGATAGTTAACATTTGCTTTGTTGATATTTGCTTTACATTTATAATACACTCGGCGTAATGTAATGGTTAGCAAGCTTGTCTCGCTAAAACAGTTTCGACTGAAAAATGAGTTCGATCCTCACTGGGTGCGCACACTTTCGGCCTTGTACTGCATCTAAGCAACGCTTAGAAAATCAATATAATACACTCTTGAGTATATGTGCTGTACCACAGAGAGTGTAATTTTTAATCTCTTCTAAGCTGGGACTATTAAGGAATTTGGTAATGTTCTTCTCTGTACGTTTTTAATCGCATCCAAAGCTCCAATAATTATAACCAAAACGGTATTCTTAAGCAAGCACAATCTGATGGCATTGTCATGTCTATTAGAAGGCAAATTTTTGTAGTTTCTGGTCTACTAGCTTTGAGATGTCTATCAGTATGTATAATAAATATCCGAAGAATAGCAACTTATTATCATTATTATTATTATGATCATCATCATCATAATCATTATTATTATTATTATTATTATTATTATTATTATTATTATTATTATTATTAATCATTTTCTCGAGCAGATCTTATGCCGTAATCAGGAATGTATAATAACAGATGACTGTGGGTCTTGTCGATTCTTCACCTCTCTCCATCGACAAAACCTTTCTCGGAATTCCGGCTGTCCCAGGCGCTACCGTTTTCTGAAGCAGCTCGGTTCGAATCACAACCCCAATTTTACAATTGACATTTTGCCTGTCACGGCACAAAAAAAGGATGCCCACAACATCAGAAACAATTAACAATTATTAAGCAGAAACATGCGTGTTCATATTTCTCATGTATCTTCCTTTTCCTTCCCAACTAACTTTATGTCGCCTCGTACCGCTATATTGATGCCCCAACACAATTAGTCTTCCTTCTGGACAACGATGATGCAATAATGTATAGTCTTCTTGCTTTAATTGCATTACCACGTGGCACAGTGAAGTCTTAGAGAAGTTTTACACTTTCATTTTCCACAACTTCCGGTGATTTATATTCATTCTATTTTGGGGCTTCTCTCCTGTATTTAAAAACACATAGCGACCAGTACACATTATTATTATTATTATTATTATTATTATTATTATTATTATTATTATTATTATTATTTCCTTTCATTTTTGTTGTACACACATTTCCTTGTGGGCTCCAACCACAGACTTAAGGTCATAAATGGCTTTATGACATTTTCTACTGATCACTTTTGTAAAAGAAAACTCAAAGATTACACACATTTTACATAAATAAAGCTCTTCGTAATATGTGAGCTGTACTTGTGAGTACAATGTTTTGTATTTATTTAAGGCAAGGGCTACCAGGAATCCCTTCAATGATACTATCGGTACGTTTTCCAATCAAACCGAGAGCTCCAACTACAACTGGGATTATTGATGTCGTCATGTGCCACATTTCTCAGATTTCTACTTTACGATGCTTGTAATTTTCATAGTTTTTTAAAAATCTTCTAAGATACATTACAATCTGCAGTGATTTCCATGTCAATAAGAAAGTACATTCTGTTTTTGTGGCCTTTGATCACGATGTCTGGGTGATTACCTCTGATTCTGTTGTTTTCGATGTATTGTAAAGTCCCATAAAACTGTTACAGGTCCTATCTTTGTAACAGTGTCAGGCAGTTTCCTTCCCGTAAAATCGCATATTTTCCAGTGCAGATATTGACCCATACAAGATGGCCAATTGTTTCTGCATATTTATCACAGAATCTGCATTTTGGGTTAACACAATTTTTCAGTATTTGTACTTGATAATTTCTCGTTAGCAAGCATTGGTCCCGTGCAGCAAGAATTATTATTATTATCATTATCATTTTATTATCATCATTATATTTCAATTTCTGCTATGGTCACGATACCTACCAAGTCTGCGGGAAGACCTAAGACAGGTAGTGGTGTGTTGTTATGGACACATTTCATGATTTATTTTTATAACTGCCATAACATCACTAGCGTTACATGGTCAAAGTTCTTCTTAGTATATGGGCTCTGTTTATGAAAACAATTTTTTTATTTCGCTATGACTGGTACTATTCTTGTTTTCAATTTTCAACTATGATCCTTAGGCCCTATAGGCGAATTGTCATTTAATTGATCTTAGTATATGGGATGTTCCTAGTAGGGCAAACGTCTGGGCAATTTATATGTTGATGTTACCTGGGACACTGCTAGTAAAATTGTCCATTCCTTTTCACACGAGGCCCAGAGCTCTGATTACTCTGTACTCCGAGTACAATCTCATTCTTCATTCCTCACATCCTGCTAATCTCGATGTCCAGGTCCCTGTACAATTTCTCGATAATTTTCATGAAGCCGTTTCACTCAGATGGCACTGCTATGTCAATAGACATACACTTCCTGAATTTTGTTGTCTTTTATGATAATATCAGAAGTGTTAGTTTTTATTTCCCTGTCAGCTTGAATTGGCATGTCCCAGGGGATAGTTACATCGTTATTTTGGGTAACTTTTTTCTGGTTGGTGCTCATACCATCTTTCAATGGTTTCGATTTTGTACTTCTTGCATATCTTCCAATGAACACATGTCGCTACCTTGTTGTGTTTGTGGGTATATTCATTTTTTGCTATTATTATTAATAATAAATTATCTCAATATCTTCTCAAATAAAATCTTAATATTTAATAATTAATACATGGATAGAGGGCCACAACCAGTAATCTTTAGCTATCATGCAATTTCCCTCTGAAACTTAGTCTTCATCACTCTCCGGATTATTCTTACCGTTACTAAGATGATTCCTTTTTGTAACAGTTCCAATGGGAAATCAATGTCGATTTTCTATATCCATGTCTCTATTCTGTCAGTCACCGTACCAATCGCACCAATAAAAATTGGTATGATTTTGACCTTCTTCAACTTCTAAAGCCTTGCGAGTACAAGCTTCAATTGGTCATAATTGGTTATTTTCTCTTATTAATTATTATTGCTGCTGCTACTAATTATACTGAGTTGTTTTAGGATTTTTCTCCTTCACGCGGACATCTTTCTACATTTGACGCCACTTATTCATCAGTTTGTATTTAGTACATAGCGCCCCGTACACGTCGTTATTATCATCATCATCATCGTCATCGTCATCATCGTCATCATCATCATCATCGTCATCGTCATCATCATCGTCATCATCGTCATCATCATCTCAGATAAAATCTTAATATCTGATAATACATGGCTAAAGGGTCATAACCAGCAACTTTTAGCTATCATGCGATTTCCCTCTTTTACTCTTAAGGCTTCATCACTTTCTGAATTATTCTTCATGTTCCCAAGAGGCTTCCTTTCTGTAACAGTTCCAATGTCGATTTTCTTTATCCATGTCTCTATTCTGTCGGTCACCCTACCAAGCACACCAATAACAACTGGCATGATTTTGACCTTCTTCAACTTCCAAATTCTTGCGAGTTCAAACTTCAATGAATCATAGTTGGTTTCTTCTTCTTCTCCTTCTTCTTCTTCTTCTGTTGTAAGGTGTTACAAAACCATAATGTGAACGCAAAAAATGGAGTCAATTCATATGAGCGTCATACGTGGTGCCAAAATCGTTCGGCTGTATACAACCGCTTTCTCAGATTAATGGTTACAAATGGCTTTGAGTAAATGAAGCATACAGGTCTTAGCAATATATAACCTTCTTCGAATCCAGACTGGCGCTACAGAATCACAAAGAACTGTATCAAATAACTGGAACCACATCACTTGGGGACTTTTCAACAACATCAACAACATGAAAAAATAATGGCATAACCAGAATGTTGACATTCCACACTACTTCAGACAAATAGCTAGGAAGGAAACCCCAATCAATAGTGAAAAGAGCGATAACAACTACTGGACCGTAGAAACCTATCCTTCTGAAAAATTATTTTAATAGAAATATTTTATAATTTTCAACTGACGGTAGCACTGGCTACTTGGTCAACGAATGCCGAATGTTTCCTTATAAAGAAACGGCTAATATTACCATTAATACTTCCGCTATATGAATTCTTCAGCCTTCTATAAATGTAATCCGTGAGAAGAAAACCTCTAAATCAAAGAGATCAACGGGCAATAGAAATTACTTGGTCTGGCCTATTTTTCCATTGACAGAGATATCAAAGGGCCCAGATGATTCCAGCTGTCTTTTAGCAGAAATTCTAAACCTGGAGAATATTTTTATTAACTCTTGTAAAATCTTGGATACATTTAATAATTCTAAATTATAAAAGCGTCATTACTTTTTCTTACTTAAGATATATATCTTTTACAAGTTCTAAATCGGAATCTTTCCCGAGTGAAAAAAATGGCTCATTATTTTTTTTTTCTTGTCACATGTCATCCTCCTTAAAAGAAAATTCTGTCTGACAAAAAAAAAAAATATATCAAATGAAAATTTCTTGAAAATAAACCCATGCCCGCGGGGAGTTGAAAGTTGAGCTTAATTAAGTTTCTGTGATTCGCTAAAAGAATAAAAGTAAGACAGTATCGACTTTCTGCTTTATCTGGGAAGTCACTATAGATTCGGATTTTATGAGAGTATCCCAAAAGATGGATAGCAGGATATTTTATTAGGTTGGTGCAAAAATAATGTCGTTTTCTTACATAGTAACATATGTGAGAAAACGACATTATTTTTGCACCAACCTAATAAACGCTTTATTATTATGTGTACGCAAAAGTTACCAGCAAACACACAAAAGATTTCAAATATATTCAATGTCTATTTAAAAAAGAAAGCGCTGGGAACTTTTGCACATACCCAATCTAAATGAATTCACTTACCTTTTGGGTATCAAATAGATTCATTGATTGATTTGATATTTTACGGTTTATCACACTTTTTGTGGATTATTTAAAGCCGAAACATATTTTGGACTTTATAATATATTTTTTGGCGAGTGGATATTGCATTAACAATTCCTTTTAGAGTGTCAATGATTTTTTTTTCAGCTACAAGTCTCACTATTTAACCTATAGCGGGGGGTAATATAAATTCATACCTTTTCCACGGGCACTTGCGCGTAATTGGAACAAACGAGACGGGAAGTTTCCAAAAGATGAGTCGAACTGATTATACTTTTTTTAGAAAATTCCACCTGGGGCAAGCTTATTCTAATCACCCCTTTTATTAAATTGTTATATAGGAATAAAGTGTCGCTGCAGACACTTGAGTTTGAACACAGATCGCCAGTGAGCAAACATAGGCGGCTCCATTATTTAATTAAGTAGATCACGTGACCATAGAGGAAACGCATATATGTAGGAAGTAGCTGACAACTATCGATCGCTATTTCTATTCTACCCTTTATTACTATTCGGATCGTCATTTCTTTTTTATTCTCTATTACTATACGGATCATCAATTCATTTCTATACTTTATTACTATTCGGATAGTTATTTCTGTTCTATCCTCTATTACTATTCGGATCACCATTTCTACACTATCCTAGAGAACCGCTATTCTCTACACGGATTACTATTCGAGCGAGTATTATTGAGCAAGTACTACTAGTGCGAGTGATATTCGAAGGCGTCTGACACCAGTATTGTTCAACAGCATTACTATAGTTGTATCTGCAATTACAAAGTTTCTACTCCAACGAGCATTACGAAAGTGACAACATGTATTCGGTGACATCACAAAAGTGTTAACGAGAGTTCGTTGACATCACAAAATAAATATTCAAGAAATTTCTTCCCAAAACTTAATTTAGACTACAAGTATTCTTGAACAAAGCATTTCATTACTGAAATTTATTTATTTTTTAAAAACTCGAAAATTCCAGCTACCACGTTTATTCCAACCACCCCGTTTATTTGAACCTCAAGTGCATTCTTATTGTTGGTTCATATAACCAGGTGTCAATCCCCGGTGGATTAACTGATGTCGAATTTTATATGGGGCACTCAGTAGGGGTCGAATTCACTCCCCAATCGCAACAGACATCCATACTAGCCTCATTAACCATTACCCAACGCGTAAACGCCTACACTTATTCTTATTATATCAACGCCTTATCGTTTCACCAACGTTTTATGTTGTGGGTTAATAAGTCTGTAGATTCACACGTAGATGAATAAATCCCTGGCCTGAAATTTTCATTGTATAATTTTCGATCTATATGTTACGAGATAACTGTCCTCATGTATGGCAGTGAATGCTGGACAATCTCCTCAAGGATGAAGTAGAGACTTGAAGCAACAGAATGTGATTCCACAGGAGGATGCTGAGGGCCGATTATGTGAGCAACGACGCTGTTTCACAGAAAATGGAAACAAAAAAGAAACTTATACTTAACACCAGGAAGAGACAATAGTAGGACACATAACGAGAAAAGAGGACTTGATACTCACAGGACAAGAGGAAAACTGCGCTTAATCTACCTGAAGAGCTTCAATAAATGGATGTCGGAGTAAGTTTTAGGTGCGATAACAAAAATATTAAAAATTATTAGAGCTACAAAGGACAGAGAATTGTGGCGATCCGTGATCGCCAACGTTCTAAAGGTATACAGAGCATAAAAGAAGAATTCTGTAAGTAAAAACCTTCTTTAGAAGTCTGAATCCAGTTTGTGATTTATCAACTGTTCAGATACTTACATAAACTTTCAGTTTCCTTTGCAAGCTGCACTGTAAAGCAGTCGTAATTCCAAACTGAATGTTGAATATGTAATCTGAGAAACCTATTCGTAAGCATTTGACGAAAGAATGCAATTGTCGCTAAGTAGCTAATTGGTATTAAATAATCCTGGTTTAGAATGAGTCAAAACCAAATGAGGGGTAGCTAAACTGTGCTACGTCAGTCTTCCAAACTAAAGTGACTTTGAGCATTAGCATTTTAAATTTATTTTTATTTAGACTCTGGATTGGAATTATTAGGTTGATGCAAAAATAATGTCGTTTTCTCACATATGTTACTATGTGAGAAGACGACAATATTTTTGCACCAACCTAATACTTAATGATTTCAACCGAGAGGCGAAGATTTTACGTCCTTATTCAACAGATATATACTTTAGCACAACTTAATCTGGCACAGGTTCAAGCCATTACAGACCCCCAATGAGGATCGAACACAGTGCACTTACAAGATCTTTCTAGATTATCTTGTTAACTATTTCTTTATGGCATAGAGTCTATGTAAATATTTACTATTTTTGTTAAATGCCGTATCTTTTGATGACGTAGACGGTCATGGCTCTCCACAAATTCCGTTACTTTATTATCGGTGAATTACCATGGCTTCTTGGGAAAAATGGTGGAATGTTTCCTCGTTGCCTTCTCCATGGTTTGGAAATCAATGTTATTTTCTCCCTAGCCTAATGCCGCCACAACTAGAAAGTCAAGTGTGCCCTATTATTTAATCCATAACTGTCTGGGTATTTAATTCGTAGTAAACATAACAGACGACGCCGGAATTCGAACCCGTTTAACCGATTCCAGCTTTCTGTGCCTGATAAAAATGCCTGTACAACAATTTGATACGAAGAAAAAAGAAGATTGCCTTTCGAATGCATCAAAAGAAAAATGTTTATTTATTTCCACAGCCCACAAAAGAAGAATGTTTCGTTTATTTAGACTGTCTTCTGCTTCTTTGCTACTGTATGTTTTCAAAGTTCGAATTCTCGTCGTTTTTGTCATTGCGCTTCGTAATACCCATCTTCTCTTATGCACTGTATCCCTTCAACAAGTGCGTGATCATGGCTCTTCACAACTTCCTATCCTTTTTAGATCTTAATTTTTGCCCATTTAATATCCGTCCCAGTCTCTTTTCTGCCATCCATTTAACACAAGCTCGACATTTCACTCTATGACTCCCCTGTCTTAAACTAGCCTCCAAGCCCTCTTATGGTGATTTTTCTAAGCGTAGCTTAGATGTGGCACAAGGCCGAAATTGTGGGGATCTTACTCACTATTCAGTCGTAATTGATTCTGAAGGTCAGTGAGTATTTAATCAATATATCTCAATTTTTAGTTTGCGACAGCAGAGTAATATATTTGCTTGGAACAAAAGTTTTTGAATAAGTGAGGATCGAACACGGGAATTCGTTTCAGATGTATGGGAAATTATCTACTTCTTCGTCTATGTGTTGTGTTTCTTCAGCTCTTAATACATTTTAATCTTTTCGCTATCTCTCCTCTTCACCATTCGGCCAAACATTTACAATCGTCGGTAGGTTCTGCGCTGTTTTCCTCCGTCCCACTTGCCTTCAATTTGTCGTGAGAGTGTCAAATTTTGTAAGCCCTATTTCCTCATTGTGTGCCCTTGAAATTTCAGCTGTCTCTTCTTGGTGTTAAGTATAAGTTTCCTTTTTGTTTCCATTTGCTCTAAAACTGCGTCATTGCTCACATAATCGGTCCATGGTTTCCTCAGCATCCTCCTATAGAATCACATTGTTGCTTCAAGTCTCTTCTTTGAGGATATTGTCCAGCATTCTCTTTCATATAGGATGACCGAAATTGTATATATATTCTGAAATATTTCAACACGTTTTCTATTGCTGTGTGGATTATAAATTTTCATTTTTTTTTTTTTTTTTTTTTTCGTTAAAATTGAAAATGTGATGCATTTTCGTCATTTGATGCAACTTTTATTTCCGGAAAACCTAAAAATGCCTTACAAACTGCAAAAACATATTTGCCGTTTATGCAGACGACGCCATAGCTGAAAGTACTGTTCGTAAGTTGCTTACTCTGTTCAGAAGAGGAAATTCTGGTCTGGATGACCGAAAAAGTTCCATCAGACATGCAATTGTTGATGATAACCAAATTGAAATGCTAATAAGAGATAATTTATGTTACCCAACACAGGGCATCGCAGTGATACTCTACATATCTCATATCAGCCTTGTAAAGCATTTGAAAACACTTGGATATGTTAATCGCTACGTTTGGGTATTTCACGAGTTAGAAAAAAATTAATAGGCTTCATTTCCATCTACGATTTCCTCCTCTAAACACAACAAAAACGATATATGAATGAACGCCTACAGGTGATGAAATACGGATTGTTTTCAACAACATGGAGCGAAAAAGTTGTCTTGGGGAAAATTAAATGAACTACTGTTATCTACTCCAAACGTCAGCCTGTTGGTTCTGTGTGTCTGGTGGGTATTCTGTATTATGAGCTCAAAATCAGACTTAAATTCAGAAAAGTACTGTTCCAAATTGGACCAATTAAAAGTAGCACTTAAGAAAAAGCATCCGGAACTGGGTAATCGGGAGGGTGTCATCTTTCATTAGAACAAAGCCAGACATCACATCTATTTACAGACATAGAAGAAATTGGTAAAACCACTAAGACACAAGGTGTTACTGAATATGAAAGAATATAAGAAAAAGACATTATTAAGAAAATAGAACGATAAAAGAACAGGGTCCAATCAGATAGAAGATGACGATTAACATTGCACTGGAAAGCAAAAAGCCAGAAGATCGTTCTACAAATGCGAGAAGTGAGCATAAAACTTATGGGTACTTACATCTAGCTATTTCAACTCTAAGATGAATGAGACCTAGCTGCCAATCGAAATACCAAAGAAGAAAGCCCATTAGAACAATTACCATAAAAATATTTATAAAAAAAAAGGCACGGGAAAGCTACTTTACGACGGTAGGAAAAGTGACTGAAGCCAAGATGTCTTGTCAAGACAGATAACATAGCAAAGAAAGTCATTAAAGGTCCATATCGCTTCAAAATTGACGATTATTCGAATTCCGGGATTTATCGTATTTCTATATTATTCGTTCTTTTAACACTTGACTGAGAAGATTTTAATCTCAATTTCTCAAGTGTCATAGCAAATGATGTTTTCTTTTTATTTATGGATATTAGTTTCACTTTTGAAGGGCTTAAACGCTTTACAGCAAATTCTTTATGACAATGCTCATTATATTTCTGTAACAATACGCTGTGATCATAAGCCGACGTCTCTGTAAGATTCTTGAGAGTTACTTGTAAATTAACTTTGGCGAGTTTTTCATTGCATTCCAAGAAAACACTACCGTGACCATCTGATATGAGAATAAAGGTGTTATGGTCCGGTTCTTTGTACCACGGTGATAGTCCAAGGTAGAACCAATAAAGAAGAACTCGAACATGGATATGGAATAACAGATATATTACAAAGAGGAATATATAGAGAGAAGTAGAAAGTGTTAGTATGAACAATCAGGTTTAGTAGAGAGAACAATGTAGTCTCGACCAGTATCACTATTCCAATGTCTTGCAATAATTGTCTGAACGCGACTCTGTTTCGGACTGCCTATGACTCGACTGACTGACTCGCTCGCTCTGACTGATTAACAGACTCCTGACGGATTTCACTCCAGACTTCAGACTAAACTCTAGACTTCAGACGGAACGGTACTTACTCACCCCCCACGAGGGCATCATGTGGCACAAGTCCGGTTTAACGTGGGATCTCCGAGTCCGTGGGCACGGCAAAAAAATATGCCCTTTGAACCCGTATAAACGGGTTCAGGGTCGGTTTACCTCGTCGAAAGAGACTCCGCCCTTCGTCGTAGCTTCGTTCGGGTTCCTCCGCGCCCGAAGGCAGAGAGTTCAACCGATCAGCCGGTCAGCCGGTCGCCCGACTTCAGGCTGAACGGTATTTAGTCACCCCCCCCCACACACACACACACGAGAGCATCATGTGGCACAAGGCCGGTTTAACGTGGGATCTCCGAGCCCGTGGGCTCGGGCAAAAATATGCCCTTTGAACCCGTATATACGGGTTCAGGGTCGGTCTACCACCGCGAAAGAGACTCCGCCCTTCGGCGTAGCGTCCTTCGGGTTCCTCCCCGCCCGTAGGCAGAGAGTTCAACCGATCAGCCGGTCGCCCGACTTCAGGCTAAACTCTCTGCTTCCTCTTGAGGCGCAGTATTTATTACGTATGGAATAGTCCATTATGTTATTATGGGTAAGGTCCCCTAACAAAAGGAATGTGTCTGACGAGACTATCCCCTGTATTCGATGTAATTGTCAGAATTCAAACTACTACCAGTATTCATTATTGACGGCTACAAACTTAACAACAGGAGATATACAGATGACACAGTCTTGATAGCAGATGCAGAAAGAAAACTACAAGAACTCCAACGTAAGGTAGTGAAGGAAAGCGAGAAGAAAAGACATCAATTGCAAGAACAGGATACATGGTTGTTAGCAAAAGGGGACAGCCCAACATTACAAATTACAAATGGAGATCCCAGAATCAAACAAGTACAAAAATTTTAATATCTGTGAAATGTTTTAACAAAGGAGGGCAAGTGCAACATTGAAATCTGAAGGCGCATTGGGATAGCAAATGAAACCTTCCAAAGTTTAAGTAAAATATTAAAAATAGTAAAATTTCGTTAGAAACAAAGAAAAGAGTACTGAGCTGTTATGTAATATCAGTCCTTCTATATGTTAATGAAGGCTAGATAATCACCTCGCAAATGAAGAAGAACCAACAGAAATGTGACTCTACAGTAGGATGCTAAGAATACCATGGACGAACATGTGAGCAACGACGCAGTTTTAGAGAAAATGGCAACAAAATGAGCACTTATACTTACCAAAAACATTAGAAAGAGGCTGTTGAAATTTCTAGGGCACATTAATGAAAAAGGATTGCTTGGAAAATTTGATACTCGCAAGACATATTTAAGACAGATGGGGCAAAGGAAAACAACGAATAACCTACCAGACAAGCTTGTGTAAATGATTGGCAGAACAGTGTTTAGAAGAGATAGCAAAAAGACAAAATTTATTAAGTTCTACAAAGGACAGGAAATTGTGAAGAGCTATGATCGCCCACGTCCTGAAGAAACAGGGTACATAGAAGAACAACAACAATGTCAGTATATTATTTACACGCAATCTACAAAAAAAAAGAGTTGTTTCTGAATTTGATGTGCAATAAAATGTTTAGAATGGAACAAGTGATGCGATTCCCGCCTTACATCCATGGAATAATTATGTTCGTGTGTTCTGTGTTTGTTTTGGGCGTTTCGGGAAAATTTTAGCATCAAGACGAAACTAATCAAAGACATATAATCATGTATATAATAACCTGTCAGAAATACGTTCATTAATACCTGACTAGTGACAATCTCGTTCTTATGCATTTGCAATGCATTTCTATAGTAAAAAAAAAACTATTCGCAACAGTTTTCTTTCGAAAAGCCTCACCAATTAGGTTAAGTCATATATAATTTCAGTTTTTCTTGACAAAAGACCCGCTTTTTTCTTTTCGCTAAGTACGTGTGAAACCCAAACTCTGAACATGCTGACTTTTCTTCTCTTTTCGGCAGATGGTAGATTATGATACGTTTGACATCTTTGCTAATTCGCGCGTAATTTGCCGTGAATTTCTTTCCACTAATGTCTTTAGGGCTTCGTCATCAAAGTCCTTATGAAAGGCTCCTGTCTGGGTTCATCTTCCAATGCTGATTCCCCAGAAGGAAACCTTTCAAATCAATTTCATACTTGCTGGTCAGTTATGACTCCTTAACCATAAACACTACATATTTTTCTAGATGTTTCCATAGCGTTATAATCTTGTATGAATTCCTATAACATTATATGACGTAAATTCATTTACAATCCATCCATCAGTTGCGTAAGAAATGTATTCTTTAATCCTTTGTCTTTATTCATAATACACCTTTACAGATATACTTTTAGTCATATCTGAAATATCTACACACACACACATATATATATATATATATTAGGTTGGTGCACAAATAATGACGTAATAATGTCGTTTTTTGATGTTAAAAATACGTCAAAAAACGACATTATTACGTCATTATTTTTGCACCAACCTAATATATATATATATATATATATATATATATATATATATATGAATGCAAATGTCAATGCGTCACACTTTTTCAACTTCTCTTCTAGAGGCCGTAGCCCAAAATATCATACAATTTTTGGAATCAGACCGACTCCTTGAGCAAATTGAAAACATTCTGGGCCGGGGCCGGACCTGCAATCCTGAAATTTTAGATTCCCAAGTTTTCATTACTGAGATTATGTACGACGATTTTTACGTGATTTTTTGCGACGAATTTTTTTGTACGAAAACAATTTTTATAACTTGGAAATAAATTTGGGAATAATTGTTTGTACAGAAAGTAAGGACCTACGTACATCAAATTGTCGTTAAATTAAGTGGTGACAAGAATTATCGTTGAACTTTTACAAGGTAAGTTTAAATATTAATGCAATACTCAATTTTGAGTTCTTCTGTAGATTATTGTTGCCTATCGCATACGACAGCAATATGCCTCGCAAAAAGAAATCTCCCCGAACAGAGGACCAGTTTGCAATCAAAAGATCCAAGGCTGCAGCGAAGAAAAGAAAGTCCGGTGTAAATTAAAATCCTGATCAAACGATAGCTAGGAGAGCTTCAAATACTGAGAATATGCAAAGACTTAAAGACTCTCAAACTCCTGAACAAACCAATAGTCAAATCAAGAGCCCACCGCAGGAGCTAGCTTAAATGCCGCTCAATAGCACGGTTTTTAAGCTAATAATATATTTTTTTTATATATTCAGAACAATTTTGGAGGAAAAATGTATGACAAAGTGGAAAAAATTCTTGTGACGCGTTTCATACTTTAGGACTTCGTCGTACTGAGTTTGTTTAATGTTAGTATGATTACACAATACGGACGATTCTTAAATCGATTTTGACATTTGCGATCCCAACAATCCAGTGTAAAATTAAATCGCTAGATTACCGGACATAGATGATTTTATTATAGTCGTGAAGGCTTCTGTAGAACCAAACACAATTTTCGGAAGAACTGATAACAATAAAGGGATGCACAGCGTGCTATAAAATCTCCCAGCAGTCTTCACATTTTGTTTCCCCGTCTTGGGTATGATGATAAACTACATCCGGCAGTAAGGACTCTGATCGGGAGATTTTTGGAAACATAGAACCACCCTGACCGGGGGTGGTAGCACCAGTTAGGGTCCCAACTATGGGCAAATAATTAACCCCCTTTCCCAATGGCAATAATGCGAAGTGAACAAAACAGAATCGACAGGAATTTGAATACAAATTTGATTAATGACTAAAAACAAGAAAATGCATGTTTCGACCCAATGTAAGTAAATATTGCCCAAATGTTGATAAAGCACTTTCGACTAAACTTCTAGCCATTATCAAGATCAGAGAAAATTGTAGGCGTTATTAATTTTTTAACTCTTAATTAAGCGACATATGCTTTTCTACCCCCAACTATGGATTAAGTTGTAATACGTGTATCTGAAAAATATCATTGTTATTCTCAAAAACATCGTTAATACAACATTCACTCTCAAAAGAAAGAATTATTCTTACAATCGAAATTATGTTTTGGTTTTAATTACCCCCACATATGACGCTTATGAGATTTGATAACATCTCAGACGAAGCGTCATAACATTTGAAGTTTTTCATACGACTAATTAGGGTTAAATACATTTAAATGCTAGTTCCCAAACTGAAGATTTTATTTGGTGTTTGCGTTCTGGTGTGTGCAAACGAGAAATGTTAATTAATAAAAAAAAAATAAATGTTTAAAAAATGACTTGCCTGAAGTCGTTAATAAGATGCTTATTAAAGAAGGCTTGGTGTCTAAATACGCACGCACACACATACACACACACACACACACATATATATATATATATATATATATATATATATATATATATACCGGGTGTAACAGACAAATTGTCCAAATCGTGCAACAGCAAAATTGTCCAGTTGTTAGATTAAGCTCTGAACCATTGTATCATTAGAAATGATTAAAGATATCTTACTGGAATTCTCCGAGGTTTTTATAACACTATTGGACTCTACTTTGAACAATAAGACTATATTTATCTCTAAGTTGAAATGATGATCCCTCTTTCTGTTGGGACATCCTGATCTAGTTGTCCTCTCTACTGCTCCCTCTTTTTTAAACTTATTTAGTTTTCTTGATGGCTCTTGAGTGGACTTTGAAGATGGAAGCCAGAGTATGAATGTTACTACCATTATTGAAGCACTATTATTGAAGCATTATTGAATAATCTTTTCCCTCTCATCATTGTTCAGTTAGGAAGTGGGGCTGACACAAAAAAGATTTTGAGTTTTTCTCTTTCTGGCTGAATAACTCAGAGTTTTTCAATGATTCTTATAACAAATGGTGTCAAGATGGCTAAACGTCTTATCTGAAAACCTAGAAAAAAGAAACTGTCAGTTTAGTGATCTTTTTAGATACTAAAAATTTTGTAGGATGGACATTTGGTTAAAAACCAACCAAAGAAAAATAAAAGTATATTAACCAAAAAACTTTTGTTGTTCTTCAACCAAACATTCCAAAATGAAAAACTCCTGTTCAAATGCACCAGATAGAATAATCGATAGAAAGAAAGAAAGAAAGAAAGAAAGATAGATAGATAGATAGATAGATAGATAGATAGATAGATAGATAGATAGATAGATAGATAGATAGACTTACATGGAATGGGAGTTCTGAAAAGTTCCTATCTTGACCCATTTTCCAAAATCAGTATTTCAATTCCAAATATCAGAATACTTGTTTTGGGAATTGGATAGGACTGAAAGTTTTTCACCACCGTCTCATAAAAAACAAACCTAGTAATAAAAAAAAGAATGGTAGATTAGATTTCAGCTTGGCAGACGATGTAAGAGTTTCAATTCGTCTTAACACTGCCGGAACGCTAAACCTAATGATCTCTCACCAACTGATTCAACTGAGCCAGTTTATATAATTAACGGCCAATTAACACTGTAATTTGAGTTATCGAATTTAAGTGATATTATATCTTCTCAAGCTGAAAATGGCATCAAATTTGTTTCTTCTAAGTAAAATGAGGAAGCAGATTTTTAAAAAACAGCTTTTAGACAAGAAAATAGAAATAGAATTGTTAAAGCACATTTTATCGTTATGTGCGAAATGTAGTTCTCAAAACAATTATTTAGTTTTTCAACGGAAAAAAAAAATAATAATCCTAAAAAAGCTAATTCTCTGACGTTTGTTCGATGGCAGTAGATGCCCATTTCATTAAATTTAAATATCTTTTTTTGCTCAAAAGTAAATTTCTGGCCAACGGAAAATATTTTGCAGAAATAAAGGGAATTTTTACAGATGAAAAATAAATTTTTAACAGATGAAGAACAATTTTTTATGAATGAAAAGTATTTTTACAGATGAAAAGCAAATTCCTGCAGACGAAAAGCAAATTTTGACAGATGGAAAGTACATTTTTGTAAGTGAAAAGCAATTTTTTCCAAATGAAAAGAATTTTTTCCAGATGAAAAGCAAATTTATACAGATGAAATGCAAAATCTTACAAATGATAAATAAATTTTTCCAGGTGTTACATTTTTTTAGATGGAAATTAATTTTTTTATATCAAAAGTAAAATTTTGTCAATGAAAGGCAAAATAGTCTTTAAAAAGTAAAAAAGAAAACACTTCTTTAATCTTGAAAATAATACTTTACGTTTATTTTCTATTATATATATATATATATATATATATATATATATATATATATATATATATATATATGGGGGGAATAAAAACAAAAGGAAAACTTATTTTGTCTTTATTCATAGTCCTTTTTAGATATATTTTACTTATATCTGAAATTTTACACACACACACACGAATGTACACACGCACACACACACATACACACACATATATATATATATATATATATATATATATATATATATATATATATTAGGTTGGTGCAAAAAATACGTTAAAAAATACGTCAAAAAACGACAATATTTTTGCACCAACCTAATATTAGGTTGGTGCAAAAATAATTTCGTTTTCTCACATATGTTACTATGTGAGAAAACGACAATATTTTTGCACCAACCTAATATATATATATACCGGGTGTAACAGCAAAATTGTCTAAATCGTTTAAAAGCAAAATTGTCCATTTGTTAGATTTTAAGCTTTGAGCCGTTGTAACTTAGAAATGACTAAAAATATCTTACTGGAATTCTCTGAGGTTTTTAGACCACTATTGCATTCTACTTTGTACAATAAGAATGTATAATTACTCTTGAAGCTGAACAGAACAATCGTGATGAAATTGATCATAAACGAAAATGACATGTTAATCATTTATTAATCATAGCTAAGTATCGGAAACTCATAAAGGATTGAAATTCAGTTCAAATATATATATATATATTATTTTAGAATCATTTTTCAACTTATTCAAGATGATCTTCGCCCTCTCTAACCTTCTAACTTTCTATCCTGTAGTAAGAAGTTGCCTCACATGTTTCACGTACATTTCATTTTCACATTTCATTTTCAAGTATTTTTTCACTGCTCTTTGGACTGTCATAGCTGAACGTGCCAAACGTGCCAAACGTCTTATGAATGAAGTTGGATCTTTTCTAGTTGATCTCTTTAGCTCTAAGTTGAAACGATGATCCCTCTTCTTGATCCACTTTTACTCTCTACTGTCCCCTCTTTTTTAAACTTATTCACCGTTTTCTTGATGGTTCTTGAATGGACTTTGAAGATGGAAGACAGAGTATAAATGTTTTACTATTACTGAAGACCTAAATGATTTTTCCTTTCACCATTGCTCATTTGAGAAGACAGTGGGGCTGACACAAAAAGATTTTAACATGTTCTCTTTCTAACTGAATAGCTCAAAGGGTTTTTCAGTGATTCTTACAACAAATGGTGTCAAGATGGCTAAACGTTCTATCTGAAAACATGGAAAAAGAAACTCAATTAGTTTAGTGTTTTAGATATTAAACATTTTCTGAGATGGACAATTATGCTGTTACATGATTTGGACAAATTTGCTGTTACTCCTGGTATGTGTATGTGCGTGTGTGTGTGTGTGTGTGTGTGTGTGTGTTTGCGTGAAGACGATCCCTCTTCAAGCTGGTTTTTGAGTTTAAAGTTTTCCTTCTAGGCTGATTACTACCACAAAACAAGAGAGCCATGTTATTTAACCCATAGATTAGGGAGAATATATGAATTCATACCTTCTCCTAAGGTATTTGTACGAATGTAAACTTCGCAAATTTGAATTGCCGATTTCTCTTTCCCATTCACTAACCCTAACCCTAATCCTAACCCACACATCCAGTGCACTGGCAGTAAACTTACGGGTGAATCAGACACTTCGTTTAAATGACGCTTCGTAAGAGGAAACGCCTTTTTTCTAAACAAAATAAAAAAAACTCAACTGATGGTTTTACTGTATGACAACGCCCGTCCTCAAGTTGCAAATATGACGCAGCAAATGATCATAAAGCTAATGTGGGAAGTTCTTCTACACAAGGTTTATTCTCCAGACCTGTCACCCTCTGACTTGTTAGTTTTGCTCCGTACGACACTCCTTGCCTGGTCAGCAGTTCCATCAAGTTGAAGGAAATATTCATTGGAGAATTCTTCGAATGAAAAGCGATTTCATAATAGAATGCACAACTTAGCTGAAGGACTATTGTCCTCAGCTTTGTTGCTGTTATCACAAGGTTTCGAGCTTTATGTCCCCTGCCTTCTTCAGATGTCTGTCGATCCGGTTAATCTTCAGTTCATGTCGAATTGAACCCTTTATTTAATCTACAGGAGTAGATTTTTCATGTCCCGCTGTCCATGTCTAGGGATATCTCGTTTTGTTCATTTTAGTACTGATCAGTTATTGCTCAACCTGTTTTCACTGAGTTCAATTCCTGGGCTGGGTAGTACAGACTTAGACTCAATGGAAACAAGGCAACTTCCTACCTTGCGTAGATGGGTTCTTCAGCTAGTATAGATAGATAGATAGATAGATAGATAGATAGATAGATAGATAGATTATAGGCAAAAGATTACATGGTTATCTGATAGAAATGATTTCTGGTTGAGCAGTACTAAATATCAACTAAATGAGATATCCTTAGACATGGTCAACGGAGCGAGAACACTCTACCCCCGTATTTTAAATAAAGTGTTCAATTCGAAATTCCCTGAAAACTACACGGATTGACAAACACCTAAGAAAGAACAGAGAGTCCCCCCCCACACACACACACACCAAAAAAAAAAAGAAACGTTTTCTCAGCCTGCGGCAAAATGTGCAACACACACGACTGAAAATTTTCAATCACAGGACGTTTTCATGGGCATCCCCACGAATAACACCGACTTACTGAGAGATGGGTGATTTTATCAACTCACCATCTCTAGAGTGGTTGCCAACCAAGGCTATAGAACCTAGTCTGTTCTGCTATTTTATCTATGGAGAAAAGACTGATTCATACCTTCACCAAGAGTATTTGCGCGTAAGTGAATATAACGAACTCAGCTAGAATTCGAACTCGGCTCTCCGATTTCTCATTCCGAGCCACAATCCATTGCAATCAACAGATGACACGTTATTAACAACAACAAAGAGGAGGGCATTAGTCTGATTATAAATGATGCAAATGATGTTAACTCCTCATCCATGAAATTTAGACAGAAGTTAATTTGAAAGGTGGTAAAAAAATCCAGAGAAAATAGCTTGATGACTTTACAATGATGAAAGAAATGAAGCTTTGAATTTATATGTAAAACATTCTCAAGACTTTTGCATTAATTTCGTAAATACAGTGTAACCCGGATATAAGAGACCCTGATATAAGAGAAACTCGGATATAAGAGAGATTTTCTCTGGCCCGAAATTAGTGTCATACTTACCTAAACAAAATAGACCAAACCCGGATATAAGAGAAACGGATATAAGAGACTTCTTCTCCGGTCCCGACAACTCTCTTATATCCGGGTTACACTGTATATGATTGTTCCGTTATTATTATTGTCTACATGAAATAAAGAGCTCTTTTTTCTTTTTTGCAGCTATACACTTGATACACCAGTCCGAGACATTCTAGAAAATGATTTCTGGTTATCTGATAGAAAGCGAAGTTACGAGATGAATCTACGCGATATTCTCGCCCAGAAAACTGGAATCAGCAATATGGCGGCTATAACTCAGATGAACTCCATTAAAATAGAAAATCTCATGAGGTAATATATTTTTTTTTTAATTTGCAGGGACGACTCGAAATGTGGTTAGAAGTAATTCTAAAGTTACTTTAGAAAACGGTTTAAAATTGTTTATGCATGTATGGCTGATAAAAAATTAAGTCGCTTGTACGAACCAGAATTTGAGACTTGGATCCGGGGTTTTGCAGTCAAGGCGAGGTCTAAAAAATTTAAAGACAGCAAGGCGAGATGGGGAGAAAATGAAATAACCGAGCTCTTCCTACCTTCGACAGTCTGTAAAGCTGTAATGAAAATTTCTGTTATGGCATACCCCTAAGAATTGGAGAAAGTTAACTACTGATGACGTGTCGTAAAACAACACTATACAACAGTATTATTTCTGGAGATATTCGGGATTTTTACCGTTGGAGATAAACATCTCTTTGTTCCAAATGATAAATTGATGAATTTCGTTTAACAAGTTTTTCATTTCGCCTACGTAAAAAAAAAGAAAATATTAAACAAGAATTCTTTTTGCTGTAATTTTTGATTGGCCAAGGGTTTCCGATTGACGTAGGTGATGCTAAGAGAGAATTGAGCCAATGAAATTTCGACGTAAACATTCTCAAATGTGTCTCTTTCATACAGTTACAATCTGACTTAGAGTTGGGAATTGAAACCGAAAGATCAACAGACCCTGTCGACATTTACATGGCGACGCCTTGATATTCCCCCAACCCACTGAAAGACAATAATTTGCTGAAGAATTACAGAGAACCAGGAAATTCTAACTTGAGAATTTCCGAATAGAAGTTAAAAAGCTGACGATTACTCTTGACTGGAGGCCCGATACCACAATTCCCCGTAGACACTAACTCCATTTTTCTTTTACTGTCACAAATTCTTCGTTTTTGGGAAGAATATCTCCTTAGAATATAACCCATTGGCCGAAGCATAAAGAAACAGTGCGTAACCAGGAAAATGTCAATTCAACATTTCAACCCTGAGCGAATAAACTCAGGTGTTCTTATATACATTGAAACAGGTGTTTTCTCATTATTTCTTGGATTAATAGCTTTTTTTTTCTTTTGACCAAATACACTCAACTCGACGAATGATTCGATAAACTCCGCTTCTTCAAGTCTAAAAATATGCATAACGCGTGTGGAAAGATTGACTGACAGAGAAAGAAAAAAAACGATTGAGAAGAATACATTTCATTTACTTCACCTTAGTATATGAGACTATTTTTCAAGAGAAAGGAATCTTTTTACTGTCATAAACAGCTACGATCCAAGTCTCAACTTCCTACCTTGCGTAGATAGGTTCTTTAGCTAGTATAGATAGATAGATCGATAGATAGATTACAGGCAAAAAGTTTCAGGTCACCATGAATTTCTTTAAAAAAAACAACTCAAAATTATTTTTTTAATTTTTAATTTAATTTCAGTAACTACAGTGTATTTGTTTTATTTTGATAAAAATAAGCACTTATCAATTAAAATCATCATACAACAGCCTCATATTTTGTTTTCGTCAATAAAACCACCACATGCCTTACTGCTTTACAAATTCTTGGCATTCTTTTCAACAATTTTGTAGAGAAAAAGTAGCTTACTGGCGCTCCCACGCATTTTTCGAGTACTGAAAAAGCTCACTCCCATACTATGGATATTTTCTTCGACATTTCCTATCCAATTCCTCCCATGTTAATTCAATGGGAGAGAGGTCAGGAGATTGAGGCGGCCAAATCATAATTTCAAAAATGTTGATCCATTTTTGTTTGACTCGAGGTAACGTTGACATAATTTTGAAGAGTGTTTTGGATTGTTGTCTTGAAATGTGAATTTTTTGCAATTATGCGTAAACCAGACTATATAGCAAGTCTTTGTAAAATCTTGAATTTTCATTATTCCCTTGACCATGATCAAATCTCCAGCACTCTCTCCACCAAAACAACCACACACCATAACAGACCCAACACCCTGCTTAACTGTTGGAACCTTATCATTCAGTCTTTCTCTTGAATTTCTTCTCCCATACACTATCCTCTTGCTAAGAAAATAGTTCAAATTTAGACTCGTCTATACACAATACAGTTTGCCAATCTTTCAATGTTCAGTTTTTATGCTTTTTTGCCCGTAACAGTTTATTCTCCTTATATACATATATATATATATATATATATATATATATATATATATATATATATACATACATACATATATATATATATATATATATATATATATATATATATATATATATATATACATACATACACGTGTGTGTGTGTAGTGAATGTCTTATCGTTACAGCTTAAAACATACTCTTTCAGGAAAGGATTCATTGAGTTTCCAATTTTATTTAAATTTATTTATTTATCTGTTTATTGCTTTGGTTATTTTCTGCAAACAAAGTCACATCCCATCAAATACGATTTCAAACGTCATAATTTCATGTCGTCTTCCGTCGGACATATGAAAAATTCACAACTCAGAATCAAATCTTCAATAGAAAAGGCTAGTTCAAAGCAAAAATTCAAAGATATTACCCACGCATTTTCTCATTTGCGTTCTGTGGTTGAAACCAGTCTTTCTTCTTAGTAGAATTAACAGACTTTATACTTATCTATCCATTGATTGCGCACTGAAAAACACCGACGCACTCTAACCACCTAAAATAGCAGACTTCTGTTTCATCTCGTAATTTGTAGCCGGCCTTCACCTTTTCAAATTGCCGGTATATTTATTCAAAATATCCGCCTCCGATTTGTTAAGTAACGCTAACATATTTCTTATCTTTGATCCCATTCAAAGCACAATAATTTCCTCCCAGATATTTTTAGACGGCGCTATCTTAGTGTTGTACGGTGGAAAATAATTCATCGCCCACGAGGACGCGGAGACGCTTTTGGATGCAGAAACACCATCTTGGGGCTGTACGGGGAAAATGATTCATCTCCCACAATGGTGCGGAGACTCTTTTAAACGCAGAGACGCCATCTTGGAATTATAGGTGGGGGGGATAATTCATCACGCACAAGGACGCGGAGACGCTTTTGGACTCTATCGAGACTGAAAAGTGAAGACTAGGCAGCTACTGTCCATATATGGCAGCAGTACTTCATTTTTGGCCTGATCTCTTGTAAAGGTTAAAGATACCAAGAGGAGTGAGGTACTTACTAGAGCGGTACAGGGAACTGTCTATTTTTCCCGCACGAAGTCACATTCATAAAGTAATCGGTAAGGAACAAACACGCGACAGTTTAAGAAACATACATAGATATATATGTACGGTGATTCACATATTTAAAAAAAAAAAAAAAAAGCTGAAGATCTCAAGGCCTGACCAACTTCCCAAAAACTGTCGAAATGACCAAGCATTAAAATTTTACAGAGAAGACTTTCCCCTGTTGGGCAGAAGAATCTTCAGCACCCACTCGTATAAAACGTGATGTATATCCATATATATATATTTTGTATGTATAATATTTTCTAAGTCGTCATAAGAATCCATTACATTGACTAAAATTTTCTGGTGCCGTAGTAGAAATGCCACACACATTGTTTGTCTGAATTTCTGGGATGGGGATTTATCATTATTTACAGAACGGACTGATGTCCTCATCTGTGTTGCAACGATCACGTCTCGACCATTGTGCCCTCCAGTCTTCTTCAGGAGTCTGTCGATCCGAGTAACGTTCAGGAAATTTCGAACTGAATCCCTTATTCAATGTACGTGGGCTGATTTGTTCCTATTCCGCTATGTAGACGAAATATCCTGAGATATGAACAGTGGAATATGAACAATCTACTATCTTAGATTAAATAAAGAGTTCAGTTTGAAGTTTGGTTACCCGGATCGAGAGACACCTGAAAAAGGCAGAAGGGAAAATCTTTGGTTATTATAATAAAGGTTTCAATATCTTATATTATTAAAAGTTATAATAATCATAGGGGATGTATTTAGCGCTGTCTATATGGAGTCCGTATGAAACCACCTTCACTGGTTAGTGGGCAGTACCTATACATGGCGGATTTGTGTATAATTGAGTGACTCACTCGAGTTCAAGACGAATGTCCATATACTAAACATTAAATTTATTCAATAAAATCGTCATTTACTTCAACCACAGCCTCCAGACGACGTCGGAAACGCAGCTCTTCTGGACGGTCTCCTTCTTTAAGTTGGTGAATACTGCCATAATCAAAGCGTTTGCAGTTTGGGGAGTTAGGTAGCCAGATGCAAAGTGTGATGTGGTCGCAGAAATTGTCTGACTGCCATGACTGGGTTCTCCTGCTTGTGTGGCATGGTGCAAAGTCCTATTGCCAGACATAGGATATTCCAGCAGCCACCCTCTTGACGCGGGGCAGCACTACCTCCTCAAGGAATTTGATGTAGGCCTTCGAGTTGAAGCTGAAGCCTTCACCAACAAATTCGGGAGTTCTTTTCTTATCAGAACGATCAGAGTGAGTTTTCCGTGACGTACCTTCGTAATCACCATTAGACTCGTCTCCTTCCAAATCCTCTGCACTGTCCTCAAATTGACACCCGAACACTCTGAAATGTTCGTATTGGAGCTTTCGGCGCGAATATCAAGCAGTACAGTATGCCGTTTCCAAATTTCTGGTGAAGTGAATTGTGTCATGGTTCTCTTTTTCTCACAAACGGTGCCCAACTGACCTTACTGTACTGTGCAGTCGACAAAATCAAAAACAAACAACGCGCAAGCGCGAAATTAAAAATATAAACTGACGACCCTGCATCATGTTTATCATGTAAACTATGATAAAAATATAAAAGATAGATATTAATCATTGTATATAATCATTTTTATGCATTGGTTCCCCATGACAAAACTATTTCAAAGGTCCCAAAAAGGTAAAAAGAACTTGAGAAACGCTGCTGTACAGTATAAACGTTGTAACATTTCGATGGGTGTCCCACTTACACGAAACATTTAGAGGTGTCCCATTTACGCAAAACAATTCAGTGTGTCTCATTCGCACGAAATTTCAGGAGAGACACAACATAAAACAATTTCATATGACGTTTTCTTATGGCACAGACCGCTCACTCGAGTGACATGTTCTTTTTCTGCTTGAAACTGCGGTCTTGTTTACACAACGAACCATAAAATCTAAATGGGTTTCCCGGGTTTTCTGCAATGATAAAGAAAAAAAAAAGCAAATTATATGTGATAGCAACATTACTGAAAATGACATCCACTTACTCTTTCCCCCCCACTCTTACCCTTTCTGTTTTTCGAGAAGATAATCTTTTTTTTTAAAATGAGTATGAACTTGTCGAGCGCCTCCCTGCGAAGAAGTATTTAACGAGCTATTCCAACAGAGGATTACTGCTGCAATGAATTTGATTCTCACTGTGTGCTCCGCCTTTTTGGCTTTGTGTAAAATAAAACTGAGCGTACTTAGTAGCACTAGCAGCATTTCCACGCATGCGCGTGTGAACATGTGGAATACCTCACCATGGAGCAGTAGTTAACAAAATAATGTAAGAGACCATTACTTCTTCATGTAGCGTGTCCTGTCAGGACGTAGGCGATAATGGCTTTCCACAGCTTCCTGTCCCTTGTAGCTCTTAATAAACTCTACCTTTCTGTTCTTTCTCCTAGTTCCACTATCCATTTACTCAATCTCATTAAGTATGTTATGCGTGGTTTTCCTCTGCCACCCCCCTTGCCTTCAATCTGTCCCGTTTCCAAGCCCTCTTTCCTCGTTAAATGGCCTAGAAACCTCAACTGTCTCTTCTTGACGTTAAATATTAGTTTCCTTTTTGTTACCATTTTCAACCAAAACGTCGTCGTTACTCACATATTCGGTCCACGATTCTACAGGATTTATTTTGATCGTTAACGACTGCTTTACATCTTTACTCCATATTATTGGCCTTATGTCAGACTAAACTAAGCTTAGAAAACATCACTAACAATGTGTGTTTGCGTGTGTGTGTGTCGTGCTTCACTGTGAAACAGCAGTTAACAAGCTCGTCTAGCAAACAGCTACCGGTGTGTAGTGCGTTCAATCCCCACAAGGTGCTTTACACTGAAGGTCGGATTTCAACTAAACTTAGTAAATGCTTTTAAGATTAAGTCATCCCCACCCGCAACGACTTCCTCAAAAAGCAGATCTATCCTGGGAGCTGGAGCTCCGTTTTCGAACAGTACACCCTCGCTACACTAAGAAGGATAAGTTCCAGATATACGTCTACAGTAAACAAAAAATTGAATTTTTTTCGGATTTTAGTAATTATACACATCCAAAATGAACTTATGCTATAACCTTCATTTGTGCATGTATGCAAGTCTTGTAGATTCACTTCCCCATGTGGATAATAGAACCATAGCCCGCGAGATTATTTTGTAGCAAGGTTTTTACGGAATTGTTAGCCCCATGCTCAACAAGTTTTGAATCCAGAATTATTGTTCTGTACTTATTACCAACCTAGATTATAGAACCAAGTCTACTCTACTATTTAACCCATAACTTGGAGTGAGAGAGATTAATTCATACTATTCCAAAAGTCATTTTCACGAAAGTGAATGCAACGGCTTCGGCTGGCATTTGAACTCGGTTCACTAATTATATTTTCGGCGTCGATAACCGCTACTTTGCCCAACATCCATTCATCAAAGAATGTGCAAAGTCAATATTCTGAGCGCTAATTTATAAGAATGCTAACCTGATTTTCAAGCCGAACGGTATTTTTCACTTTTCGAACATTTAGTAAGCGTACAAAAAGGAAACAGAAAGAGTTGAAATTTCTAATGCACATAATGAGGAAAGAGGGCTTGGAAAATATGACACTCACGGGACATATTGAAGGCGAGAGAGACAGAAGAAAACTGTGCACAACCGGAAATCGTCGCTTAACCTGCTTAACGAGCTTGTATAAATGGTTGACAGAACAGGGTTTAGGAGAAGAGCAAAAAGACAAACTGTGCTAAGGGCTACAAAGAAGAGGAAGTTGTTTAAGAGTCATGATCATCCAGGTCCTGAAAGGACACAGCACAAAGAAGAAGAAGAAGAAGAAGATAGGCGCCTTAATGTGTACTACATGGTTAGGAAAACCAGTTTAGCATAGTGTTTGTTCATAGTTTGTATAAGAACTATTCTGAATCAAAAAAATAAACATTCTTTATTAAGTGTGGCTTATTGTTATGGGACCTTACCAATAATAATAATAATAATAATGGACTATTCCATACTTAATAAATAATGCGCCTCAGGAGTAGGCAGTCAGTCAGTAGGCGAGAGTAAGGCACCTTTAGGTGGTGTAATGGTTAGCGAGCTTGTCTCGCTAGAACTAATTACGACTGAGTAGAGAGTTCGATCCTCACTGGGTGCCCCATACTTCCGGTCTTGTGCCACATCCGAGCTACGCTTGAAAAATGACTTTTAGTCAGTCGCTCAAGTTTTGACTTGAACAACTGTTCGGTTGTACTCTCTTCCTACGGACGGGAGGAACCCGAAGGAGGCTACGCCGAAGGGCGGACTCTCCTTCGGGGAGGTAGACCGACCCTAACCCGTTAATACGGGTTCAATGGGCATATTTTTGGCCGAGCCCACGGGCTCGGCGATCCCACGTTAAACCGGCCCTGTGCCACATGATGCCCTCCTGGGCTGGTGGCTAAATATAGTCAGTAGGCGAGAGTGAGTCAGTAGAGTCAGTAGTTCAAGTCGAGTCTGTCGGTAGTTCAACTCGAGTCAGTAGTTCAAGTTGAGTCCTGAGTCGAGTCAGACGCAGTCCGAAACAGAGTTGCATT
>OZ010578.1:53461178-53706178 GCA_963932145.1 Acanthosepion lycidas | reverse complement strand
GATAGATAGATAGATAGATAGATAGATAGATAAAGAATATAAATTAATAGATAATATATTATATTAATATATTGGACAAAGAAATTGAGTGCAGGACCAAAAAGGATTGTTCTGCTTTCGGTAATCTTTATAACAGTATGAGGTCTAGAACTTTTTGAATGACCCTTATATGGTGTCGATATACTTCCATGGGAATCTCTTGGAATGGTAAAATTCCTATGGAAAGGTAATGGAAAAGATAAGTTTTCCATTTGTCTTTCTTTCTTTCTATATATATATATATATATATATATATATATATATATATATATATATATAAGGTTGGTGCAAAAATAATATCGTTTTTTGACGTATTTTTTACGTCAAAAAACGATATTATTTTTGCACCAACCTAATATATATATATATATATATATATATATATATATATATATATATATATATATATATATATATAAGACAAAAGGAAAACTTATCTTAGTTAACGCGTTTCGTATTCTGGGGGACTTTATCAAGGCAAATGTATTTTATTTTGCAATTTTTATATACAAGTGTAAAAATTTTATTGGTTTTTCAAACATTTTAGGTATATGAATTCTTGTAAATATTCATCAGGTTAGATGAAAAGGATTGTTCTATGGAGGGGACACAAAGTAACACAATTCAATGTCTAATAAACGAAAGTGAGTTTAGTAATGTTTTAGAAAAAGAAATTTTGTCTTTATTCATATTGTCCTTTTACAGGTATAATCTATCTGAAATGTTTACACATAGACGCGAACACACACAGACACACACACACCCAAACAACACACACACACACATATATATATATATATATACTGAAAGATTTTTATTCAATCTAATTCTAAATACATTTTTTCTGATTTTTTATATTTATGTAACAGGCTATAAGCTGCTGACACACGGAGGCTCCCTCCCTGGCTACGAGGCTATAATCTCCATGTTACCTGACCAGCATGTGGGCGCTTTTCTCGCGATGACCGGTACTGGTGGAAACGAGGCAATGGTGATTAAAACCTTGATCAGTGCTTTTGTTCTTGATTTAGCTTTGAACAACACAAGTTGGATCAATTACACTAATGTTTGTCAAGTAATGGACAACTTAATGGCTGACATGGAACGCAACGCCTATCTTCGTCGACCACACTTCACACCACACATTTGGCAAAAGGGTAAATCGTTTTTATTCACTTAATCTCATGTTTCCCTGTTCTCTTTGCCAAAAGGAAACCGTTTCTGTTTGAAATAAGCATATTTTAAACCACATCTATTCATGGAGCTATAGGAAGCTGGGGTGGCTTTGGCCTCCTCACATTTTCACTGAAACTGAGAAATTAAACAAAAAATGAAATTTGTCCTTTTAACCTCACTCTATGACAATGCTATTGAGCAGAGACGTATCAATTAAAATAAATTATTCGGCAAACATGGATAAACGTGTCCTCAAAAAGAAAGAATGTCAAAAAGAACGGCTTTTCTCATGACACCGCTTTTTAAATGCCGTCACTCTTTGGTAACTTTCTTATGAAAGGCGATAATTAGAATTGTGATAAAACCTAAACATATGAAAGTGAATTTATACATTTTCTTTGTTCTTGAGAATTTGCAAAAAATATAATAGACTCTATTTATTTATTAAATTGTTTATTTACACTCTTTCTTTCTTTATTGGAATGGTTGGCAAAACATCGGCTAATTGCCAATTGATTCAAACTTTATAAAACGGTAAAGTATTGCCTTATAATTGGTTCACATATTTTAATAATTTATTAAATGTCTATAAATTTATGAATAAAAAATTGTTTTCACATTTATTTATTTATAAATTGGTAGATTATAAACATTGCATTAGTTCTAATTTTAGTTTTAGAATGTTGTAAATATAAAATTATTCTTGTAAATAAACAATCTAATAAATAGTGTTTAATATTTATGTTGGAAATTTTCAAGAACAAAAAAATGAATAAATTCACTTTCATCATATGTTAAGGTTTTATTACAATTCTAATAATCGCTTCTTAAAACAATAAACGTCACCGAAGTGTGAAGGTAGTTAAATAAACTGTGTCATGGAAAAAAAAACCTTCCTTTTGACACTACGACTTATTCCGGGCACTTAATTATTTATGTTTATCAATTGTTCAAAATAATTCATAAAAATTCCAGTCGAGTGTGAGTAAAAAAAATGAAACAATGTTAAAGTTGAAAGTTGATTTTATAAATCTTTTGATCTATAATGTATATTATATTTCATTTAGGTACTTCCGAAAAAAAAAAGCAATTCCTAAGTTTAAAATGCATTTTCAAAAAATGAAAAATCTTATTTGAAGGTTTAATTTTAGTTTTAATTTCAAGCTAATATATATTTAATTTAATATTCATAACACTTTAGAGTCTTTCAAACTGAATTGTAATCTCTCTTTTTTTCCAGTTATAAACTCAATAAATTCGTCCATATTGATAGATCTGTCAACACAAAATAATTCTATATTTTAATATATGATGTTTGGGAAATTTAAGTAAGAGGATTAGAAATGAAAGCAAACCTGAAACGGGACGAGTACAACTTGAACGCCTTTTTTATTTTAGTCTATTTTTTTTTTAACTACCCAGTAATCTTTAAAAAATAAGAAAATATTTTAAACAGTCTAATATTTTATTGGATTTTAGACACTTTGGCTTTATAGTGTTACTTACAAAGACGCTTGTTCAGAAATTTTAGAAAATTACCAATAAATTTTAAATTTATTATACGTACCGGTTCTATTTTCCGATAATACAGTATTTACAAAAATCGGCACATTTATACTCACACCAAAAAAAGCCAAAATTAAAAGTTTTAAAATGCCGGGGGTCGTTGAATTTTAATGAGCTTTTCCGTTTTATTTTTGTTTTTATTGGTTCCTTAATAATTTTCCCGTGAATAAATGGTTAGACAAACATGTTTTTCATTAATTTGTCTTCTTATACAAATAGCGAACAATCGACTGGCTCTTGTAAAAAAAAAAGAAAGAAAGAAAAATAAAAAAAGAAAAACCATATGCTATTTTCGATTCTCCCTGTACGTGAAGTTATTTTTCTGAGGGCAGGAAATTTATTTGCATTGATATCGAATTAATATTATGTACGATTTTTTCGTTCTTTAGGTCATTCAAGCGACGAAAAGCACGCCAAAGACGAAAACAGACCCAATCTTAAGCTGTACGCGGGGAAATACCAGAATCATATGTTTAGCAACATAACAATCAATTACAACGCTACTACTGATCAATTATCAATGGTCTACGGAAAAACTGGATATTTCGATTTGGAGCGTACAACTACAAAGGACACATTCTTAATGCAAGCGCTCGGAGGACTTCCGTATTACTTAAGTCACGCAGACAATTATAAAAGTGATCGTTACCGTTACTTGTATTTCAATCGAACAAAAAACAGCAAACAGAATAAAATTGAGAGCATAACAATCCCAGACTTTGATCACAAGGTTCATCCAGTCTTTAAAAAGCATTTAGAGCCAATAGAGAGGGAAGTACAATTTGATTCAAAGGTCAGCTTAATTACAAACGGTCAAAATATCCTTCGTGCTTTCTGTGCTTTGATTTTAGGCAGTATTTTAAATGCATTTCTTATTGTAGCTCTTCATTAATGAAACCATTTTAGGTCATTTGGAATCAAATTTATTGGAGTTTTTGTTTGTTTGTTTAGGGGTTTTTACATCGTTCCCATTGTTCAATTCTTTTTGTCTGTTTTTAGGTTTCATGTCCCACCAATAACGACTCCATGTTAAAGATTAAAATACTATGGTATTTTGAAGAATTAATTTTCTTTTAACTGGATACGACGAAAAGAAAGTTTTCTTAGAAAATTTGAAAGTCATTATTAATACTATAGTTTGAAAGTTATTATTAATAATATAATTTAAATGTCATTAATAATATAGTTTGAATGTCATTATTAATGCTATAGTTTGAAATTTATGAATAATAATATAGTTTGAATTTTCTTTTATTAATAATATAATTTAAATGTCATTGTTAATAATGTAATCTTACAATATTTAAATATTTCGATTTTCTTTCTGAAAGTTTTTCAGTATATGTAAATTCGATGCTGTTGAGAATATTGTTTATTTCGTTTTATTTATTGTCTGTTTTTTTTGTTTTTGTTTTTTTTGAGGAGTCTTAATTTTTCAGAAAAAATATTTTTTGACAATGTAATGCTTTTTAAAGTTAAACATGGATTCTAGTTGAATTTCAATACTTATTTAGTACGTGTCTTGTTTTGTATTAGCATTTTATTTTACATTTTTAATGATACATCAATAAATATATAAAACAATTTATGAAGAAAAATTAGTCTGACCAAATATTCTCGTAAAAACCTTTGAGATGTGCATCAACAGTTTTTAAATATGCTCTATCTTTAGAATTATTTGATGAACAATCTTCTCTGATATTTTAAAGCGAACATTTTTTCTCATTTTTATTGCATCATCTTCGCACTTATACAGGCGGCCATTTTGTTTTCTCGTGGTTTAAGAAAAAACAAAATGGCCGACTAACTGAATAAAAAAATTCAACCGGTCTAAATCAGTTGTAATTATTTTATAATAATTTACTGAAAAGAGTATATTTACTGCATTGTTCATATTAATTCTGTTTATTTTTTTTCTTCAGATTATGTTATTTTTGTGTTTAGCATGTCACTGTATCATAGAGCAGAATTAAATGTGTATGCGTTCTGATAATTGTATGTAATTTAATCATGAATATGATGACCAAAAGTCGCCTGATTATGACTTTTTTCTCACCGATAATAATGCTATATCTGCTGTTAGAAGCGCTCCTACTTTTAAAACGTCATCTATGAGAAACTAATAAATGGCGCGAATTTAAATTCGTAGATCATCAAACTTCACCAATAAATGTCTTTTTAAGTATGATTGTTTACAGAAGGACAAAGGAAAATGGAGTATCGTCAATTTATTATGCATAAGTTATCTCTGGATGTTTTATTATACAATTTATGTTCTTTACGCGTAAAATGCTTAATGTTATTTTACACAGTGAAGAAGTGAACATGTTAAATAAGGCAAGTAATTGTCAATAAACTTAATATAATAATTCGAAATAATAATTAGAATATATTGATAATTATTCATCTAAAAAAATGAAATAAAAAATTATCGAAAAAAGGCAGTACAAACGGTTATTATTAATCAACTATCATTGTAAATAGGAGATTCAAAAATATGCCATTGATATCCTTCGGCGTTGTGGCGTGGATATAGAAATTGGTTAAACATGTGTCACTATCATCTAGGCGTCGTGAGCCCAATCCTTGAATCAAGTAGAGAAACACTTGTTCCGCAAGAACGAACAATAACTGACATCACAGGGACAAAATCACAATAACTGACAGATATCAACCAAACAATGGACACCTGATGATTACCACACCTGATGATAACCACGCCTGATGATAACCACGCCTGATGATAACCACGCCTGATGATAACCACACCTGATGATAACCAGAGGGTACGAAACGTTGTGTCTCTAACATCTACAATAAACAAGATGAGAAAAATAGTTTGCAATCATTAAAGGATATTGACAAATCTTAATAGACACAAACAAGAATTTATCACCAACTCTGCTCGTTACGATGAAATGTGTTCAATTCGTGTTGATCGAAAGAGATGAATAAACGACGTAAATGAAAACTGGATATTAAACAACTTCCAAAGAAAAAAAAAAGCTTTCTTTGAAAGTGTTGTGGTGTCTGCTCTTTAATGAGCCTATTGTGGACTCTTCCACTTACTACACAGTAGTAGGAAAGTAAGCCTCGCGGGGGTGGGGGTTGCGCAGTGATATAGACTGAACGCTGGTCAACCGACAGACACTCCCAAGTCGTGTAACATACTTCTGTTGTATTTACTGTGCAATGCACTATTTATCTTCAACCTCTTGTTTTGTTATTTCTTAACCATTACTAGGTCACAATAGAAAGTAATATCTTCTTATATATATATATATATATATATATATATATATATATATATATATATATATATATATATATATATAAAATTCCTTCGACCGTTGTTCCATTCGTAGAATCCAACAGGTTTACTCATCCTGTTACTCAACATCAAAACAATTAATGAAGCCAGAATGGGAGGGATTTTTTATATGTATAAAAAGAAGGTATTACTTTAAAAGAAAACATTTATTTTTTTTTTTGAAGTTGTCCAATTTTAAATTATGTTATTTATTTATCCCTTTGGATCAACACGAATTGAACACGTTTTTTCGTAACGAGCAGAGTTGGTAATAAATTCTTGTTTATTCTTTATTTTCATTCACTTCTTATGTTGTAAGTTTTGAAATTTATAAACTTATTGGAAAAGTTACTCTTCTATTATGATTAGCACAAGTTTTCCATGTCCCCACCCTAACATGTATCTCGTTCCATGTGACATACCAAAAAGCAAGGTCAAAGGAACTAGATACTTTTTTATCCTTTCCGCTAAATATCGGTGGAGCTCCCACATGAAAAGAAAAACATATGCCACTTAAATGAGAAAGCATATAAATTTTTTTGACTTTATCATTCGATGATCAAATTTAAAGTTCGTTTTTTTTAGAGCGGGGCATTTGGTTCAATGAAATTAAGGAAACCAACTATTGTAAAACTGGCTGAATTATATACTACGTCACTTGAATTTTACGGGTAGGTAGATGTGAACATTTTTGAGGGGGGGGGGAGCATTGGTAGAACTTAAACTGACATTTCTCTCCTACTGTATCAGAACATCAATCATCCAAAGTGACATTTCTTTTTCTTTCGACTTTAACTGGAATAAAATATATTTGATATAATTTTCTATCACTTTTTATTTATTTATTCCCTAAGTGTTCGTGAGTCGAGCGTAAAAGTCCATGAAATGTTTTACATAGCGTTTCTAAGCGATTTCTCATTCATTATTTTTTAGATTCTTAGCTTAAGGAGGTATACAAAAACAGACGTATTTTGTACGTGTATGCGTGTACATGCCTATTAGTGTGAGTATGTACGTGTATATATATATATATATATATATATATATATATAGAGAGAGAGAGAGAGAGAGAGAGAAAGATAATAGCTGGTTTCTCTTGTTTTCCGAGCAAAACCGACTGCCCTCTCTCTCTCTCCTTCCTTTTCTTTCTCTCTCTCTCTCTCTCTCTCTCTCTCTCTCTCTCTATATATATATATATATATATATATATATATATATATATATATATATATATATATATACTGTGTACACAAGAATCAAAACTGCATGGTTTAGAGGTGAACCTAAGCGCTACCATGCAGTGTTGATTCCTATGTCCACACTGTATATCAGTAAACGGTTTCTGATATTGATAAATGTTTCCCCTATAAATATATCAAATTTTAATATGCATATATACATACACACAGACACAGACACACACGCCCATACACACACACGCATACACACACACGCATATATATATATATATATATATATATATATATATATATATATATATATATATAATGTGTGTGTACGTGTCCTTGTGTCTGTGTATGAGAAGAAACGAAAAATTATCAGCCTAACCCAATTCTTAAATTAGTTTAGGCTGACCTCATGACCAAAACATCACTCTCCATCCACAGATATATATATACATATATATATATATATATATATATATATATATATATATATATGTATATATATATATATATATATATGTATGTATATTTACTGACATTATTTGTTAACGTTTATAGTAATTATATATATATATATATATATATATATATATATATATATATATATATATATATATATATATATATATATGCTTATTAATAGGATATAGAATCCGAACAAAAATGGAGAAATGAGACAATCTGGAAAAACATTTTAAAAGCAACGCTTTTCGTCTTTGTCTATTAGGTTGTCGCCTTCAGCTCAGAATGAAAGACAAAACCGTTAGTGTTTTTTTGCATTAAAAGCCGGCTCATATTTAATATCACCGATCATTGCAAAAACAATAGGAACACAATATATAATATAATATAATATAATATAATATAATATAATATAATATCGTACATTTAGTGCTGGTGTTAATAAAATTATATGTATAATACCGCACATATTTTAACAACAATCCCCGTATAAAATATGGACAGGCCCACTATTACTATAATCTTATTTATTATAACATATTTAAATTATTTACTTAACATATTTAAATTATGTAATGACTTGTCTCAATTTAGCATCTGAAGATTGCTTTGTGCATGAAAGACAAGTGGGTACTCTCGGTGAGAAAAATGTGTATATATATATATATATAACTCATTTTTTTTTTCATTTTCTTCCATAAAAATGATATATTAAGACAGAATATGGTTATGATCACTAGTTGCAACACAAGAAACGCATTCTTAGAATGGCCAAGTTTTTGTGAGGTTTTTTTCGAGTGATATTTGATAGACGACAATCAACAGACTTTGCTGTTATGTATTACTCATACTTTAATCTTTTGAACAAAGTGACAGAACTGGTAGACAATATATACACTCGTTAAGTTTCGCTCTGACAATATGCTTAACTGAAATGAATATTAGTTTGTTTTAAGCGAAATGAATATTTTGCATATTCGCCCATTTCTATATGAACGCATTTTCTCGGTCTTGAAACCAAATGTTTGTCGTCCAATCATTGGCTATATGTAAAGAAGTTTACACCAAAATCATTCATGGATACTTTCGTAGTTTCATTTTTTTTTTCTTTGGTTAGGGAATACAAGCAAATGCGAAATTACATACATTTCTTTCAAGTTTTTCATCTTCAATTTCATATAACATGCCCCAAGGATCCTACCAACGTGGCATCAAAGAATATCCTCACGAAATAAATTTCAAGATTCAAGAAAAAGGGCTAACAAACCTTATACATTATCATACAGCTCTGATCTCTTTTGGGGCCTCATTTTTTCAGGTGACTTATGATAATTGCTACTCAAGTTAAATTCTTATAATCAAGTCACGTTAATAATTCTATGGGAATATTTTTTGTTGGCAAAATTTAATTTTAAATTTTGGTATTAAAATTAACTGTTGAAATACTATCGTTGAATACTGTTTGCTATGCTTATCATAATACTTTACTCAACAAATCGTTAACTTCCCTACTCTTTTCCCTAGCAAAACCGAGCAACTGTCTTCTCTAGTTGATTTATTTCTCACTTCATTTCCACACTCTTTCCGTGCTTCGCAACAATGCTCTCTTGGTAACTCGGGCCATTCTGTGATATCTATTGATACTTCGTTCCAATCATCTATTAAACAGGAACCCCCTGTTCATAAGATCTCTTTCCGTTACCAGCATGCTGACTGAGACTCACTCCGTGATTTTTTTTTTTTTTTTTTTGGTGATGTCCCTTGGACTGACATCTATAACCTCCCAATTGGGAATTGCGCCACTGAGGTTGCTTCTTGGGTCAAAGGCGGCATGGACGCTTTCATCCCTTCTCGGAAATACCAGGTGAAACCTCAATCCTCTCCATGGTCCGCACCACTATAGCACACAGGAATCACTATTTTCGGCTAAACCAGCATGACAGCTCTCGTCACAACAGACGCCTGGTTGTTGCTACTCATACTAAATGTAAACGTGCGGCTCTGTAATAGAGTATTATATAAGTGTAAGGTTTCTATTCCCCCGCCCTCTTCAATTAATTTGAGCTGTTAACATCCTCTGTTGATAAAGCTGAATGCTTTGCCCGTAAATTCTCCTTAAACTCTACTCTTGACGCATCTGGAATATTCTTGCTTAACTTCTCTCTTAGAACCGAGTCTCTGTTGAGTGCATATAGCCTCTTCTATGGTTTCTGCTATCATCTCCGTAAAACATGTGAACCCGGTGTTATCCCTGAAATAGTCATTAAGAAGTGTGATCTCGAACTGGCTCCTGTTCTCTCTAAACTATAATAAATGCCTCGCTGCCTCCTGCTTTTCTGTCTGCTGAAAGTCATCATCTGTTGTTCAAGAACTCTGGGGAACCGTCCGAACCCTTTCAAATATCGACCCATTAGACTTCTACTTCTTTTGAGGAAACTCTTAGTGGCACTAATTAATGCCGAATTGGTTCATCATCTCTCATCGTAGGGCAAGCTTTCTGCCAAGCAATATGGCTTTCGTTTCTCCAGGTTAACTTCTGATGTAATGACGATAATTACAGAAAGAGTTTTTCATGCGCTATATAAAAACGGTAAAGCCCGGACTGTAGCATTGGACATCTCGAAAGCCTTTGACAAGGTTTAGCATACAGGTCTTCGCCACAAGCTGAAAAGTTACGTTGTCTCCAGACACATTTTTTAACTGATCCATTCTTTCCTGTCAAATCGTGAAATGAAGGTTATCCTGAACGACCATTCGTGTAGATCCTTTCGTACTTACATCTTGGACCTACCTTATTTGTAATTTTCATTAATGACCTTCCTGATTGCATAAGCTTGGTATCTAAGTTGATGACACAACCATTTACTCCTGCCTTGATGCTAAGTATGATCAGTCTGATATAGTCAAAATGGCAGCTGATGTCCAAAACAATGTCAAGTCCGTCGTTAACTGGGTCAAAAGATGACTTCTTCATTTTAAGGCCTCCAAATCTAAATTTCTCTCCATTAATCATCTAAGAGAGCACATCTGCCTTCCATCAACATGGCTGATTCTAACCTTCAGGAGAGTGATTCGTTGCGCCTTCTCGGGCTAACGTTCTTGGTTGACATGAAGTAGAAAGACTATATTGAATCCAATGCTAGGTCAGCTGTTAAGAAAGTTGGTTCACTATGTCGTGCGGGGCAATTTTCCTCACCCGAATCTATATTACATATCTATAAGTCTACCATTTTTCCTGCTTAGAATATTGATGCCACATATGGTCCGGTGCCACTGCTATTTACCTTGAGCTCCTTGATAAAATCCAAAGAAGAATCAGCAATATTATTGGTCCTGATCTGGCGGCTCGGCTTCAGTCACTTCAGTCCCACCGCCATAAAGTTTCCTCTCTGTGTCTTTTCTATAAAAATTTTCATTTAAAATCCCCAAATGCAGATTCTGTGATGAATATCTAAAAACAATTATTGAATATTTTCTTTTCTCGCACTTCACGCTTGTGGAACTCCCTTCCTACTCAATATTTTCCAGTCACCTTTAATCTGTAAAAATTTAAATGCAATATCAATATTTACTGTTCTCCTGATTGCTCTTTCCTCTTCCTACTCATTATTAATATTTCTGTTCTTAATTCTTCCACATCCTGCACCCCCTTGTTTCTTAGTGCTTTTGCTACTTTGCATTGGGCGAGGCTGATTTTTTAAATATTATTATTAGTAGTAGTAGTAGCAGTAATAGTAGTAGTAGCAGTTTACGCTAGAGTTATTTTCGCCCAACGCCGCAAATGACTACAAAACCAAAGCATTAATCAGAAAACTCAAGTTTTATTCTTAATGACCTTCCCGATTACATCAAATCAAGACATTCGTCAGATCAAGACATTGGTGGCATCAAACCCGTTCAGAAATATCTGAATTGCCTGCTGTATACAACCGCTTTCTCAGATCAATGGTTATGATGGCTTTGAGCGAGTGAGGGCTGTGGATCTTGACGAAGACCATCCTTCTTCGAACCTTATGGACTGGCGCTATAGAATCACAAAGAACTGTACCAAATAACAGAAACGGACTTTCAACAGCAGCAACAACTAAAATGGATAGCACATTTAATTGGAAGAGAAAGTAATGATATAATGAGGATGCTGACGCTCCACACTACTTCAACTAAAAGGCTAGGAAGGAAACCACCATCAATACTAGAAAAAACTATTGGGTTGGTGCAAAAATAATATTGGTTTTTGACGTTAAAAAATACGCACCAACCTAATATTTTCATGAAATATTGTTTTAAGAGAAAGATTTTATCAATTCCAACCGACAGCAGTACTGGCTGCTCGGTCAATGAATGCTGAATGTTTGCTTATAAATGGTTAATATTACCATTATTATAACTATTTTTACCATTATTCTGGTGTCGCTCATTGACCTATTCAATGGAAATTCTGTTCTTGAGGCATGGTGTCAACAAGGCACCTCATAACCCAAGAATCTTTCGAAGAATTCTCGCAGGGTAAATGATGGAAGATTTTTTGAGGTCTACAATTTTGAATTCAATTCCAATTCTCCCTGGGCGTGTTTTTATATGTCCTCATTATTATTATTATTATTAATCACTTTGATTTCTAGTGTATACTCATTTTATTTTATTTTTTTCGGATTCCTACAAGAGACCTAATGTCAGAAACGGCATCATGACATTTTCCACTGAACATTTCTTAAGGAAAAAAAAACCTAAGATCACACATATTTTATAGAGATAAAGCCCTTCATAAGGTATAGGCTGTACTTGTGAGTACAATTTTTTTGTGTTTTTTAAGGCTTGGGCTACCAGGAATCCCTTCAATGTGTCTATCGCAACCTTTTCCAATCAATCCGCGGGCTCCAACTACAACTGGAAGTATTGATGTCCTCATGTGAATTCTTGATGTCCTCATATTATTATTATTATTATTATATAAAAGAAGCCCCATCAACACGCTATGTCTAACATGCGCAGCAATTTTCCGACAGGACCTTCCAGCCTTTCATTGAACGAAATGATCATGTGCGTTTCCATCGTATGGCAACTTCCTTGGACGGGGTTCTCTTTCACTGCACTGAACTCTATTACTTAAGTTATCGTCTAAAACACAGACACAGCTAGGGAGTGTTACACTGTCACAAAATGTCCTAAAAATTTGAAAGCTTTATCAGAATAGCTACAAACCATTTTGTATTGAAATCAAAATTAGCATCATTCTTCAGGATGTTACAGTTTTATTTTGTATCGGTTGAGAGCCCTTCCTTTGGAATAATAATTAAAATGGTAGACATGTAATTGAATGATAAAACGGGAAAATATCTCCGTAACATGTTTTGTGCTTTAAAAAAAACTTCCTCAGATTTAAATAATGTTGTTATTGATGGAATTATACATATGTAGGGGGAGAAATAAAATAAAATTATAACTGATGTTTTCATTTATATATATCCCCCTCTCACCATATATAATTCCATCAATAACAATATTATTTTAGTCTGATGAAGTCCTTTTAAAGGACGAAACACGTTAGATAGAATTCTTTTCCTTTTTTTCATTCAGTTACTAAACATTGTTCTGATATATAGAAATTTATATATCATATTCTCCCAATGATACTCGTGCAACTATTACTTGCGAGTTCGATCCGCACCGAGTGCATTGTTATTCGAACTTTATAATGAAGTTGCTTTAATATGACACATATCTATTGGATAATCGCTTGAAGAGAAATTGGAATGAATCAATGCCGCCATTCGATTCGAGACTCTTGGGTAATAGAAAAAATAAATTAAGTTATTTCCTAGGCTTAAATCAGTCTGAGAAAGGCCCATGCTTGTGAGGATTGAACTCCTATGTGAGACCAGCTCGCTATATATCGCTCAATAGCATGCACGCTGTTAATACCTATACCAATGGTTCCCAAACGGTGCGGCGCGCTTCATAGGTACGGCTGGAGGTGATGGGAAATGATTGAAAGACAATCAAAGATTTAAGCACAGCTCAAAAAAATTCATATGCTAAAAATAAATATGATTTCAAAATTTTAAATATTATTATGGATTACTTGTAATTGCATGCATGAGTCTCCAACTAAATAGTTATAAATAATTATTAACCGATTTGAACATTGTAATATTTTTGCATTATATCAAGTCTTAAGAATATGGTAATTAGGGTCCTCAAATTGGAGGAGAGTGTTATCAATGATAACTTCAAATCTGCGGTTATCGCACTTAACCCTCTCTCTCTCTCTCTCTCTCTCTCTCTCTCTTTATTTTTTTTATTATTATTTTTATTTTTAAATTTACCTTTTATCACATAAAATTTGATGAGGCGCGAGCAAATTTTCATTCCAAAAATGCGGCCCAAAGAAAAAAAGTTGGGGAACCACTGACTTAGACTCTGTTCTGTGTAAATAATTACTTAGCTTCGCTGGGAGCTGCACAAAGTCATAGTTATGGGACACACCCCAAGTAAGAGTCGTGGTTACCAGTAATGATGACAAACGGGACGTTTTACGTAAGGCCTTCCGTAGAAGAACGTCTATGTAAATATGTGATTTAATAAAACAAACACAACTAAATTTGTGCAAAGCAAACTTTATTGTTACATTTTTTTGTATGGAACAGTATACATTTATTTTTACAGGACTTAGCATAAGAATTCTGTTCAATCTTTAAAGTACATGGGGACTAAATATTTTATTTATTTATTTAATCTTTTTTTTTTCTAAAGAAAGAATTTTCTTGAGGGATATCTCATCAACCTTTTCCAAATGGTTAAGTTTTAAATCTAATGTTCCCCATGTAAATCACTTAAGAACAGAAACCGTTCCAAGTAATTTTAATTAATAGGTATTAACCAGTCGTTTGCAATTTAGTTGTCGTCTTTCAGACTATGTCTGGGTTTGTGCTGGCTCAATGCTGAATTTTGGAAAGTAAAAAGAAAAGTCAATCTGCCTCAACGTTGCGATGACAAGCGTGTTGTCAAGCACAGACGCCACACATAAAAGGACATTTCACTGGAATATTCGCATAATGGTTGCAATTGTATTTTCTTAACTCTGGGAGTATATCTGCACAACTGGGGTCATCCGTTGCATTACAGGTCTCTTTAAGAAAAAAGAAATTGGACTGAGAAAAAAATCTATGGATTTTTTTTTTATTCAGAAACATTATCACACATATAATAAACATATTCCATCAATAACGCTTACCTTAATTCGTGGGCACAGACAATCATTTTCTAAACGATGTTCGTTGTATTTTAATAATAAAGTCATATAAATGCCTTTCTATATTGAAAACATTCGCAAAGTATTTCTATTGCACATATAATAGCCATGTTATCACCTTAATTCCTGACCATAGACAATCACTTTCTATCTGGTGTTCAATGCATTTTAATAATAAAATCATATAGAATTACTTTCTATATTAGAAACATTAGCAACGTAAATTCCATTGTACATATCACAAAATGGCATTATGACATTTTCCACTGCACATTTGAAAAGTAAATTAAAACAACCTAGAAACACATATTTTACATACATAAATCTCTTTGTCGAGTGTGAGATGTGCTTATGAGAACAATATTTTGTATTTTTTTAAGGTATGGGCTAGAAGGGATCCCTTCATTTAGTCTATCAGAACCTTTTCCAAACAAACCCACAACCACAACTGGATTTATTGATGTTTTCATGTGCCCCATTTTTTAGAGTTTTCCGCTTCAAGATCCTTGTACTTTAGTGGGTTTTTTTTAAAGATCTTCAAAGCTACATTACAGTCCGCACGAACTGCCATGTCAATAAGAAAGCACATTCTGTTTTTCTGTTCACTATGTCTGGGTGATTAGCTTTGATTGCTCTGTCACATAAAATTGTCACAGGTCCTATGTCTGTAACCGGGTCTCAGTAGTGTTCATACCAATTTCTTGTGGTTGCTTTCCCATAAAAGTTGCAAATTTTCCGGTGCAACTTGTCATGCTGAGTGATATATTCAGTGGGTGTTAATACCGTGCAACCTGATACAAGATGGTCAATTGTTTCTGGATATCCATGTTACTGAATGCGAATGTTAGAGCCAGGATGGTCAACGATTAGTCAGAATATCTTGTGGGTATGTATTCTGACAGTGATGGATTGCCTTTGACTGGGTTTTGTATATGAGCCCAAAACGGCAGAAAATCAACAGAGGGCCGCAAGAATTTTGAAGCGCCGATAGGTTTCCCACACGCAGACTCGAGAGACAGGCTATGACCATACGGGGAAGGACGCTACGCCAACGAGCGACATACGTTCCATTGAAGTCTTTCTACTCGAAAGCCATCAGTGGTTGCGCAATGTAGGATTAAAAACTGCAACCGAAGTTTTTATTCTTGCTGAACACGATTAATACTTACTAACTAAAATTATCAAACAAAAATACTAAAAAATGTGTTAACTCCAAGCGTGTGGAAGCGTATGCAAGATTTCCAAGAACGCGGGAAATTGATCGATCCCCTTCCCAGTATAAAACCATCACTCCTCAATATTATCAGTAAGCTTTTTGAATCTTTAATCAATAAGAAAGTCGTCGAGCACCTGGATAGGAACAACCTCCTTTGCAACGAGCAGTGTGGATTCCGATCAGCCCGATCCATTGCTGACGCCCTAACTACCATTGCAAACAGATTTAGTGAGGCTCTTGGCGACACACACACCTCAAAGAACATAGCAATAGATATCTCGACACAATGGTTTGCTACACAATCTCTCCAGCTACGGAATCACTGGAAAGATTTTCTCAATGTTAAAATCCTTCCTAAGTGGTAAATCCCTGAAGGTAATTATTAACGGCCAGTCCTCCGAGGCTCTGGCGGTCAACGCACTCGTCCCGAAGGGATCACTTCTCAGACCAAATCTCTTTCTGATTTACATAAATGATCTGCCTAAGAATATACTCAGATCATTTGTAAATATCTATACCGATGATACGACGATATACGGGCGCATCTCTAAAACTCTTGACAATCAGAGATTGTCAGCTGACCCCTCTTCCGATCTAGCTCTAACTTCCCAGTGGGGAAAAAAACTGGCTGGTTACATTCAAAGCCTCGAAAACCAAACTAGTTACATTCCATCATCGCCAATAAGACCCCGAGCTACCACCAGTCACGATGAACAGGTGTCCCCTCGAGTAGGCACTGTGCATTGAGTGGAACTCCTATATACAATCCATCGCTAAAGATGCAGGTAAAATGACCAGCTCCCTGTACCGCTGACTCATGCTATCCTCTACCTTTTTAAAAGGCAGATAAGGCCGAAAATGGAGTACTGTCGCCATATTTGGATGGGAGCTGCTTAGTCCTCACTTTCCAGTCTTGATAGAGTTCAAAAGGTCTCCGAGTCCTTGTTGGAGAGAATAATTTTCCACCCTCCAACCTCTCTCTCTCTCACACACACACACACACACACACATAGGCGGGATGTGGCGAGCCTCTTACTGCTCTATCGCTACTTCTATGGAATGTCCTCGGTCAAACTACATTCCTTTGTCTAACCTTCACGGTTAGGACCCCAACATGCCACTTACATAGTAGCAAATCACCCACATTCCATGCATCACTTTCGACGAGAAGTAAATTCCACTCAAACAGCTTCTTCCCACGAACCACAGTTCTGTGGAACAGATTAGCATGAGGAATTTTCCCCGATCACTACAATCTTAACCTATTTGTCCAGATTTCCCCTCCGATTCATATAAACTACCTCTTAACGTAACCCTCTACATCGAGTGGCCCTCGGGCCTTGTACAGGGTGAACCTTACTGTAAAAAGAAACATTTTTTTTAAAGTTGCCATTTTAATGAAGCACACACATTCGTCTTTGAGTAAAATACGTTACTGTGTGTATGTGTGTGCGTTTGCGTGTGCGCGCTCGCGCGTGAATGAATTAATTTTTGTTTCTTTTTGAAAGAGATACTTACTATGTTCACAAAGATTCCCATGAAAGTTCGGATAGCATTTACAGTTGCACGTATTACTGTCCATGGTCCCATAATTGAGACACATTCGACCATGACAATCTATTGGAAAATAAAAACGTACAAGAATGAATTAACGATTCGATGGCAAGCGATATTTTATATCACATTGATCATCGATTATATATAAAAAGTACAAACTTTCAGTATATTAAATTTGATATTTGAACGGACGGAATCCGGAATATTAAAAATTAAACCGGAACATTTTCAAATAAAAACCTTGTTGACAATAGTTTATGCTACTTAAAATACAAAAAAAAGGGAAAAAACAGAAAACAAATCATTCTATCGACTCAGTATCAAACGTTGGTATAAGGGAGGTAACTCTGAATAAAATGTTACTTCACGAGATAGGTGTAAAAATGAGTATAATGGGTAATTATAATGGCAATATTAGCCGTTTCCTTAAAAGGAAAGATTCGGCATTCACTGTAGACTTGCAGGTAGACGCCAGTGTCAAACACCAATATAATAATAATGGTAAGGGTAATATTAACCGTTTCTCTATGAGAAAATATTCGGCATTCATTGACCGAGCAGCCAGTACTGTTTTCGGTTGAAATTTGTAAAATCTTTCTCTTCAAACAATTTTTTCAGGAAAATAGTTTCCTCAGGTCCAGTCGCTGTTATCGCTCTCTCCAGTCATAATGTGGGTTTCCTTCCTAACCTTTTAGTTGAAGTAGTGTGGAAAGTTAACATCTTCATTATGTCTGGGTTTTCTCCCCTCGGTTTCAGTTGTCGCTAATGTTGAAAACTTCACCGGACTATATGTTATATAGGAATAAAGTGTCGCTGCCGACACTTGTTTGAACATAGATCGACAGTGAGCGAACTCAGGCGATCCCATTAATGAATTAAGTAGACCACGTGACCATAGAGGAAACGCATAAGTAGGAAATGGCGTGACGTCCAATTGATCGTTATTGCTATTCTGTCCTCTGTTACTATTCGGATCTGTATTTCTAGTCTATCCTCTATTACTATTCGGTGGTTACTTTACGAGCGAATATTATCGAGCAAGTACTATTAGTGCGAGTGATATTCGAAGGCGTCTGACACCAGTATTGTTCAACGGCGTTAATATAGTTGCATCTGCGATTACAAAGTCTCTACTATAACAAGCATTACGAAAGTGACAACGAGTATTTGTTGACATCACTAAACTATATCAAATGTGTTTATAAACTCTTTATATGATCCATTAAAAGGAGCTGACATTTTTTCGTTAATTTGCATCATATTCTGATTTGAATCAAACGATTCCATCTATTATTTGCAAGAAAGAAATAAAATTTAATTTTATTATTATTACTTAAAAAAACAATTTTTCCGTCATTTCTTTTTCTTTTCTGTCTATGCTATGTCTCTTCAACATATAGCCGGTCATGGCTCTCCATAAATTCTTTTTCTTCATTATCTGTGAATGCCCACAACTTCTTGGAAAAAATAATGCAATGGTTTCCCTTCTCCTTTGCTTTTGAATTTAGAGTTAACCTATTCTTAGGCGGGCTGCCATGCAAAGCTAGACAGACAAGTCTACCCTGCTATTTCACCAAAAGCCGTAGGAAGAAATGGGTTCATGCCCTTTCCAAGGTTTATTCGAGTGAAGTGGACTCAACAGGTGAGACGCGAATTTGAACCCTGCTCACCAAATCCACTTTCCGTGTCGATAACCGTTACACCAACCGTATATCCAAATTATCAATTATTATACTGTCATTAAGTTTTACAAGTTTAAATTGTCTTTGTAGAAACAATGGTAATTCTTTTTATGATTTAGTCTAAAGTGTCTTCTCGTCTGTTAATTCAGTGTTGTGTTTTACTATAGCAAAACGAACGATCGCAAATCCGATGTGTTGCAAAAAGAACAGTTAGTGCCAACCGAATACAAACAAACAACGAAAACGTTATACTGAATTACCACGATGTGGCACAAGACCTTAAGTATGGAGCAACCACTGAGGATCGAACTCCTCATGCCTTCTCAGTCACAACTGATCTAGTGAGACAAACTTGCTAACCATTACAGCAAGTCAAAGGGCATGGTGAAAAGGGCAAACCCCTCGACACTCAAATGTCACAGTAAACTGTAACCCCATGATAGATGCTCACGACTGGTCAGATCAAAATGTGCATGTCCTGCCGATTTCTATATAAACGAGCGAGAAATGTGACTCGGGTTCTTCTTTTTATGCCCGGCAGAAAATACACGCGACCCATGGGCGTTTAGTTCGATGAAGAAAGTAACAAATTTCAATGCTACAGTCGCCGAAAACCACGGAAATTAGAATAAACAATTTGAAAATATTTAAATTATTGGTCCTGTATTAGCGAACGATCAAAAAAATATAAAGAGTAAATTTACCTTTGTAATGAAGATGTGCAAAAAATATTCTCGTACTGACCAAGGAGCCCTTCCAAAAAATTCTATGGCGTCGTTATTTCGTCATATTTCGGAGAACATTTCAGTACATCCTCATATATTTCTATCGTGAATGTAGATATAATTTTATATATATATCCGAAGTGGTATGAGAACTTTCACGAACTCAGCCTAAAAGGCGGACACCTTTACTCCTGTATATATATTTTTTTAATTTTAATCGAGTTCACCCCATGCAAGGCAGTAAAGCCGATACCTTTGGGAAAGTCAGGAATATAAGTTTTTTCCCATCCACTTCTATTTATGTATATACAAAATCAACAAAAACGATTTTTAACAAATGCCAGTTATAATTCGGTTTAACTTGATATATCAGGAAATGCTCTGAACATCGACGTAAAATGTAATACTGGTCACCAATGACTCCACTTTAATGTGAATCGAAATCCTCGAAGAACACTTGTGTTAAAAAAAAAGTTTAAAAAAATGAAAGCGGAATAGTGAGAAATTAACTGATTGGGGATAAAATTTCCTAGGACACCGAAAAAGTGATTAGAATGCAGAGATTAATAATCAAGGCAGTCTACTCAAAATGGCGTATCACCAATGAGAAGTTGGTTGTTACTTACCACACAAACCATTAACGCATGTCGAAGGACAAGACTTACAAGACGGGCCAGTTTCGTAAGGTTTTTCGTAAGACGCTTCTGATTGTCTGCCACATAAAAAAAATATTTAAAATGTTTATATAAATAGCTAAACAGAAATGTGATTGGTGGGGGAACTCTGGGATGAAACATTATTATTGTTTCAGGATTTTTATCCCAGCGATTCAAACTATCATCTTTTTGCCCTTCCTCAGATGTAGGTTGAATCCGAAATGCACATACATGCGCGCATATACGTCTGTATATGTCTGTATAAGTGTGTGAGAGAGAGAGGGAGAGAGAGAGAAAAAAAAAGAGAAATTTCGGATGCAACACATACTTGAAGAATATCGAAAATCAAACCGGACAAAGCGTTAAGTTTTTGTTTTTAGTTGTTTTTTAGTTTTTGTTGGGTTTTTTTAATCAATTCAAAACCAGCAAGGCGATAATGCTACTAAGACGCAATGAGGCTACTGGGTGTGAAAAAGAATGAGAAAACTTTAGAAGGGACCGAAAGCTCAAAACTAAACAGGAAACAAAGGATAAATCTCTACTCTTGTTCAAAAGACCGGGAAGGAGTTTGAACCGAGCGATGGGTGAACCCATCTACACCTATTAAGTTAGAACAACGCCAGTAAAAATATTAATCCCAAAAATTATTGAATGCACATACACGCACGCACGCACGCACATATATATATGTGAAAATTTCTCAGAGTTAACCTGTAGAAAAGAAAATATTTATAAATATAAATGACAATAGGAAAACTGTAGTTATTGCTGACGCGTTTCGTTCAATATATTGTCACGTGTGGAGAATATTGTCATTATAACTGTGTTGGCGGATTCAACCACCATTATTCTCGACACGTGACAATAAATGACGTCATTTTCAGTTATCAATATGAAAATAGCGTTCTCTACATTCCTCCAGTTGCTAAGAACATTCTGTTTTTTGTTATTATTAGTTACTTTCTTTAATTGAATTCATTTCGTTTTTTGCTTTGAGAAAGTCCACATTGGACGAAACGCGTCAGCAATAACTACAGTTTTCCTATTGTCATTTATATTTATATATATATATATATATATATATATATATATATATATATATACACACACACACATATTATTATTATTATTATTATTATTATTATTATTATTATTAGCCCCTTTGATATCTGTTAATTTTAAATTAGCCCACTCCCAGTAGATCTTGTTTTTTTTTCTTTATTAACTCGTATACCGCATTGTGCTACTATTGCTTTTGCCATGATCAGTGTTACTATGCATTGTCCTTGTGTTGGGTTTGTTGACGAGAATTGTAAGATTAGCTCACTCTCAATGCATTTTCTTCTTGGTGAATTCTTTTCTCTCCTGATTCATTAAGTAGAAATTGTGATCAGATGTATTACGGTGAACTTCCAGTGCGTTTAATGTGTTATTGTGCAGCATAAAAAGACTATATGAACATCGCAGAGATAGGCTGCATAACAACACTTTATACGCTCTTGTTGTTAGCCTTAATGTATATGACCGCAATTTCGGTTTGATAATTGAAAAGGATTTACTAAAAAGAAAATGCATTGAGAATGAGATAACCATCAATTCTCGAGAATAAACCTAATATAACATATTAGGTTGGTGCAAAAATAATGTCGTTTTCTCACATATGTTACTATGTGAGAAAACGACATTATTTTTGCACCAACCTAATAATATCATATATATATATATATATATATATATATATATATATATATATATATATATATATATATATATATATATCCTCTTCTTGTAAATACTGAGGGCTGCAAATTCGGAGTACTCTTAAATAGAATCCAATGATCATTCTGGATTTTATTTTGTTATTACGGTGGGAGTAGAAGTTCATTAAGTCGTTTTTATTGGTTGATATTCGGTGGACACAAAATTCTAGGCTACTGTCAACTTAGTGTAACATGATATATGATAAAATGATCACTGGATTCTATTTAAGAGCACACCGAATTTGCAGCCCTCAATATTTACAAGAAGAGGAGAAATATATTGAAAATATATTCAAGAACCTCATATATATATATATATATATATATATATATATATATATATATATATATTACTTTAAGGTTACTTTTAGTGGATAACCATATAGGTGTAAACAGTATATTTATTTATTTTTGTCTACCAGCCTGAATATTCGAGAAATCCATCATATATATATATGTGTGTATGTGCGTGTGTGCGTGTGTGCGTGTGTGTGTGTGATGGATCCCCCCTCAATCTTTTTTATGCTTGTATCTTATGTGACACTTCACTCTCGCTAGTGACTTGCATACAATCCACTTACAGTGCAACAACGAAGATTGAGAATTTAATTTTTTAAAGGTAGCGCTTTCTCTTATAAAAGACTCAAGTTAAAAAGAGGAAATATTTTCCCACCAATTTGCATAGGTTAAAATTCACAAAGAATTGTTAGGATTTTGGTTTAATCGCAACTCAATCGAAGTTAATGTGGGGTACATTGACAGCTGAGAGATTGCTCTTTAGCTTGTCAAACAATCCTGTGTCCACTGTCAAGCTGGCTATACATGAGGACTTTAGGTATTCTATCGTCACTCCTCCTCGCAACATGAGCAGCCATGCGAGGCTGTGACTGCATCAGGAAAGTCACAATTCCAACAATGTTGCATTTTGCGAGAAGATCAGCATTGAACACCCTAACATCAAAAGTGTAGATACAGATCGCGTGGATTTGTGAAAGACATATGGGGTCCATGACTCTGGGCTGCACAACAGTTTTGTCAAAACGGCTGCTCTATAAATCTGTATTATATATATATATATATATATATATATATATATGTTGCTATAAACCCGTATATATATATATATATATATATATATATATATATATATAATACGGGTTTATACAAACATATATATCATACTTATTATTAGGTTGGTGCAAAAATAATGTCGTTTTCTCACATATTTGAGAAAACGACATTATTTTTGCACCAACCTAATATAAAATCCAGGTTGTGTGTGTGTGTGTGTGTGTGTGTGTGTGTGTGTGTGTGTGTGTGTGTGTGTGTGTGTGTTCGTTTATATACTGAATCGGATTTCCTACATTTTTCAACCGATTTCAACAAAACTTCACAAGTAAAATTACCTTGCGGTGGTTCTGACCGCGCCAAAAATTGGAAAAACACAATTGTTTTTGCACGAAATCAATTTGAAAACACAATTAAGAGGCATCGCTGTCGCGAGAATGAAAGGGGGACAACTCATATCGAACTATACTTATAAAATCCAGGTTGTTTGTGTGTGTGTATGTGTGTGTGTGTTTGTTCGTTTATATATGGGATCGGATTTCCTACATTTTTCAACCGATTTCAGCAAAACTTCACTTTTTTTTTGGCAGGTAGTGTTTCTTATTGTCTTGCACACTTTTTTCTTTATTTTTACATTCAGAATGCTTTAAAAATTCCATTTACAAGACAATTGTTTATAATAAAATTCTATTCAATCGGTAGACTCATAACCATTGAAAAAATGTTTTTCTTTGAGTTTGGGTTTGCCCAATTCGTAAAAAAAAAAAAAAAAAAAAAAACTAATTAAGACATGCGTGTCCGTCAACCTTAAACAATAATCTTTGTCAATTTTATTTTTCAGTCTTTATGATGGTCGATACTTGATCTATCTCTTACTGTTACATCCCCGGGCAACGCCGGGCTCTACTGCTAGTATATTATATATACGGGTTTATAGAAACATATATATATATTATTATATATTATTTGTTCTGGATTTACATTGAGCTGTCTGGATTTTATCCTCCTTGGGTTTACCCATACGGATTACCTAGTTTTTCATAAACTATATATATATATATATATATATATATATATATATATATATATATATATATATATATGTTTCTATAAACCGGTATTATATATATACAGTAGCGTCCAAAACTAAGGGACAAAATTTTAAAACCTAATATTTCTTAGAAATAACAACTGTGAAAAGCTGAAATTTTGACAACTGGTAGTCGTTATCATCCATAATAACATACTAAAATTTGAATCATTTGCAAAGGATAGAAAAAGAATTATAACAATTATTTATTTATTTTCAAATTTGGAACGTCCAAAAGTAAGGGACAAAATTGAGAAAAACAATGTAAACAGCAAAAAAACAATAAAAATACATGTACAATCAATATTTAGTAAATGAGCCCTTGCTCTCAATGACAGCTGCACATCTTCGACTACAAGAACGAATCAGTACGTGACAATCCTCGATACTAATTTTAGACCATTCTTCTTCACCCACAAATCCTCCGTGTTAGTGGGATTTCTTTCCATAACTTTCACTCCTAAGGTCTTCCAAAGATTTTCTATTGGATTTAAGTCAGGACTTTGCGGTGGCCAATCCATAATTTCCAAATCTTGCTCGCTAAGGTAACTCATTACCACCTTTGCCTTGTGACATGGGGCATTATCTTGCATAAAGGTAGCCCTATCGAAACCTGAATTCTGTATGATTGGCACAACATATAGATCTGCGCATTTACACGAGTTTGTAACCGGACAAGAGGCGTTGTACCTTGGCTAGAAAACATTCCAAACTTGACAGTTTTCTTAGTACACTTTGCACTTAATCTTTCACCAATACGTCTCTTTACATTGTTTTTCCATCATTTCCAAATAAATTAAACTTGCTTTCATCACTGAAAAATACTTTTGCCCAATTTTCATATGTCCAAATTACATACCTGTTTGCAAACTCTAATCTCTTCTTCTTATTCTTCGAACTAACAAGTGGTTTCTTCCCTCGGGTTCGATTAAACAGCCCTATTTCTTGCAGTCGTCTACAAACAGTCTGTCTTGACACATTAACACATGAGGTACTATTCATAACCCTTTTAATTTCTGTGCAAGACTTAAAACGGTCCTTTAATGACATACGCTGCATTATTCGATCTTCTCTTGCTGAAGTTTTGCGGGGTCTGCCGGTTTTAAAAGCACTAACTATTTTGCCAGTATCATTGTAGGATTTAACAACCCTGCCTACAACACTCTTGGAACGTTTCACTTTCTCTGAAATCTCTCTAATGGTGTGCTTTTCCTTGTGTAGCTTCACAATAGCTTGTCTCACAGAGTAATCAAGTTTTTGGCGTTTCGCCATGGTGCCGGCTGATGCAACGTTTACAAATGACTAAGTAAGACTTATTCTTTAGAGGAAATCAAAAAATTTGAATATAGCATACTGTTTACATTGTTTTTCTCAATTTTGTCCCTTACTTTTGGACGATCCTATTTTGAAAATAAATAAATAATTGTTATAATTCTTTTTCTATCCTTTGCAAATGATTCAAATTTTAGTATGTTATTATGGATGATAACGACTACCAGTTGTCAAAATTTCAGCTTTTCACAGTTGTTATTTCTAACAAATATTAGGTTTTAAAATTTTGTCCCTTAGTTTTGGACGCTACTGTATATATATATATGTTTCATTTAACCCGTATATATATATGTGTGTGTGTGTGTGTGGCTTTCATTAAAGACATGAAAATGTTTTTGTTAAGGATATATTTGTCCTCGGGACATGTTTAAATATAAATTGTCAAATATCTGAGTGCTTTCGGCTTTCATAAAGGATTTTATTTTTATTGTGATCGCATTTATTTATTTATTTGTTATACTTACCTGGCACTTTCGCCGGGATAGTGTCAAAATAATATTAAGCTCAAGCCCCAGTACCTTTTCTTCGGGATGGGGCTTGAGGCATCCCCAAAAAAGAGAAGTGCCGAGAGGGCTTAAGCATTTTTTCCACGACATTGCCGATAAACCCACTTTAAATGTCGACCTTGTCACATTCGGTAGCGACGTGGGCACATTAAAAAATATCTTTATTTATTTGTTTGTTTGATTTACTGTTTTACATATAAAAAAAAAATCCAATTGTCGTCTGGTTCCCATTGTTTTAAGAAATCAATCTGATTAGTGACAATTTCTTTTTATTCTAACAGAGCTCTGTATGAAAATAAATTTTTGCATGAGAACATATATATGAACATTTCTATACAGATTGTCCATGAGTTACGACGTGGCACTGCTTATTCTATGGGGCGTAGCTCTCCTATCCTCGGTACCTATTAGTAAGTTTTGACTAATCCTTATTCTGCTGTCCATTTGCACAAGCTTGTTAAGTAAGTTGCACGCTGTCTCCCTGTCCCCTTTGCTTTCAATATATCCTGCGCGTGTCAAATTTTCCAGGCTCGCTTTCTTCATTATGGCTTCTATAAATGACTTTCTGGTTATAAGCGTCTATTATGTTTCCATTTTCCATTAACACTTCCTCGTTACTCACTCATCGGTGAGAAGATTATCCAATATTCACTGCCATAGAGGAGGCCTGAGTTGTAATTGTAGTGTAATTTAACGTCAATGTTTTTTTTTTTTTGTTTTGTTTTTTTAATGTTGTTTTTTTTTTTTGATTTTGAGGAACAGAAAGCATGAAAAGATATAAATGGGTTTACCAACTTCTTGCTGTCAAAAAGTTTACCAACGTCTTACTGTCGAAAGGTTTACCAACGTATTGGTGATTTTCTAAGCGTAGTTAGGATATGGCACAAGACCATGGCGAAAGTAGGAGACACCTAGTGAGGATCGAACTCACTGCGCAATCGTAACAGATCAAGCTTGCAAACCATTACACCACGTAGAAATACCTGAGGTCTATCAACGTCTTACAGTCAAAAGGTTTATTAACGTCTTGCTATCAAACGGTTTATCAACGTCTTACTGTCGAAAGGTTTATTAACGTCTTGCTATCAAACGGTTTATCAACGTCTTACAGTCAAAAGGTTTATTAACGTCTTGCTATCAAACGGTTTATCAACGTCTTACAGTCAAAAGGTTTATTAACGTCTTGCTATCAAACGGTTTATCAACGTCTTACAGTCAAAAGGTTTATTAACGTCTTGCTATCAAACGGTTTATCAACGTCTTACAGTCAAAAGGTTTATTAACGTGTTGCTATCAAACGGTTTATCAACGTCTTACTGTCGAAAGGTTTATTAACGTCTTGCTATCAAACGGTTTATCAACGTTTTACAGTCAAAAGGTTTATTAACGTCTTGCTATCAAACGGTTTATCAACGTCTTGCAGTCGAAAGGTTTATTAACGTCTTGCTATCAAACGGTTTATCAGCGTCTTACTGTCGAAAGATTTATTAACGTCTTGCTATCAAACGGTTTATCAACGTCTTACAGTCAAAAGGTCTATTAACGTCTTGCTATCAAACGGTTTATCAACGTCTTACAGTCAAAAGTTTTATTAACGTCTTGCTATCAAACGGTTTATCAACGTCTTACAATCAAAAGGTTTATTAACGTCTTTCTATCAAACGGTTTATCAACGTCTTACTGTCGAAAGGTTTATTAACGTCTTGCTATCAAACGATTTATCAACGTCTTACTGTCGAAAGGTTTATTAACGTCTTTCTATCAAACGGTTTATCAACGTCTTACAGTCAAAAGGTTTATTAACGTCTTGCTATCAAACGGTTTATCAACGTCTTACAGTCAAAAGGTTTATTAACGTCTTGCTATCAAACGGTTTATCAACGTCTTACAGTCAAAAGGTTTATTAACGTCTTGCTATCAAACGGTTTATCAACGTCTTACTGTCGAAAGGTCTATTTACGTCTTGCTATCAAACGGTTTATCAACGTCTTACAGTCAAAAGGTTTATTAACGTCTTGCTATCAAACGGTTTATCAACGTCTTACAGTCAAAAGGTCTATTAACGTCTTGCTATCAAACGGTTTATCAACGTCTTACAGTCAAAATGTTTATTAACGTCTTTCTATCAAACGGTTTATCAACGTCTTACTGTCGAAAGGTTTATTAACGTCTTGCTATCAAACGGTTTATCAACGTCTTACTGTCGAAAGGTTTATTAACGTCTTTCTATCAAACGGTTTATCAACGTCCTACAGTCAAAAGGTTTATTAACGTCTTGCTATCAAACGGTTTATCAACGTCTTACAGTCAAAAGGTTTATTAACGTCTTGCTATCAAACGGTTTATCAACGTCTTACAGTCAAAAGGTTTATTAACGTCTTGCTATCAAACGGTTTATCAACGTCTTACTGTCGAAAGGTCTATTAACGTCTTGCTATCAAACGGTTTATCAACGTCTTACAGTCAAAAGGTTTATTAACGTCTTGCTATCAAACGGTTTATCAACGTCTTACATTCGAATAGTTTATTAACGTCTTGCTATCAAACGGTTTATCAACGTCTTACTGTCGAAAGATTTATTAACGACTTGCTATCAAGCGGTTTATCAACGTCTTACAGTCAAAAGGTTTATTAACGTCTGGCTATCAAACGGTTTATCAACGTCTTACAGTCAAAAGGTTTATTAACGTCTTGCTATCAAACGGTTTATCCACGTCTTACAGTCAAAAGGTTTATTAACGTCTTGCTATCAAACGGTTTATCAACGTCTTACAGTCAAAAGGTTTATTAACGTCTTGCTATCAAACAGTTTATCAACGTCTTACTGTCGAAAGGTTTATTAACGTCTTGCTATCGAACGGTTTATCAATGTCTTGCAGTCAAAAGGTTTATTAACGTCTTGCTATCAAACGGTTTATCAACGTCTTGCAGTCGAAAGGTTTATTAACGTCTTGCTATCAAACTGTTTATCAACGTCTTACTGTCGAAAGATTTATTAACGTCTTGCTATCAAACGGTTTATCAACGTCTTACAGTCAAAAGGTCTATTAACGTCTTGCTATCAAACGGTTTATCAACGTCTTACAGTCAAAAGGTTTATTAACGTCTTGCTATCAAACGGTTTATCAACGTCTTACAGTCAAAATGTTTATTAACGTCTTTCTATCAAACGGTTTATCAACGTCTTACTGTCGAAAGATTTATTAACGTCTTGCTATCAAACGGTTTATCAACGTCTTACTGTCGAAAGATTTATTAACGTCTTGCTATCAAAGGGTTTATCAACGTCTTACAGTCAAAAGGTCTATTAACGTCTTGCTATCAAACGGTTTATCAACGTCTTACAGTCAAAAGGTTTATTAACGTCTTGCTATGAAACGGTTTATCAACGTCTTACTGTCGAAAGGTCTATTAACGTCTTGCTATCAAACGGTTTATCAACGTCTTACAGTCAAAAGGTTTATTAACGTCTTGCTATCAAACGGTTTATCAACGTCTTACATTCGAATAGTTTATTAACGTCTTGCTATCAAACGGTTTATCAACGTCTTACTGTCGAAAGATTTATTAACGACTTGCTATCAAACGGTTTATCAACGTCTTACAGTCAAAAGGTTTATTAACGTCTGGCTATCAAACGGTTTATCAACGTCTTACAGTCAAAAGGTTTATTAACGTCTTGCTATCAAACGGTTTATCCACGTCTTACAGTCAAAAGGTTTATTAACGTCTTGCTATCAAACAGTTTATCAACGTCTTACTGTCGAAAGGTTTATTAACGTCTTGCTATCGAACGGTTTATCAATGTCTTGCAGTCAAAAGGTTTATTAACGTCTTGCTATCAAACGGTTTATCAACGTCTTGCAGTCGAAAGGTTTATTAACGTCTTGCTATCAAACTGTTTATCAACGTCTTACTGTCGAAAGATTTATTAACGTCTTGCTATCAAACGGTTTATGAACGTCTTACAGTCAAAAGGTCTATTAACGTCTTGCTATCAAACGGTTTATCAACGTCTTACAGTCAAAAGGTTTATTAACGTCTTGCTATCAAACGGTTTATCAACGTCTTACAGTCAAAATGTTTATTAACGTCTTTCTATCAAACGGTTTATCAACGTCTTACTGTCGAAAGGTTTATTAACGTCTTGCTATCAAACGGTTTATCAACGTCTTACAGTCAAAAGGTTTATTAACGTCTTGCTATCAAACGGTTTATCAACGTCTTACTGTCGAAAGGTTTATTAACGTCTTGCTATCAAACGGTTTATCAACGTCTTACAGTCAAAAGGTTTATTAACGTCTTGCTATCAAACGGTTTATCAACGTCTAACTGGCAAAAGGTTTATTAACGTCTTGCTATCAAACAGTTTATCAACGTCTTACTGTCGAAAGGTTTATTAACGTCTTACTATCGAACGGTTTATCAATGTCTTACAGTCAAAAGGTTTATTAACGTCTTGCTATCGAACGGTTTATCAACGTCTTACTGTCGAAAGATTTATTAACGTCTTGCTATCAAACGGTTTATCAACGTCTTACTGTCGAAAGATTTATTAACGACTTGCTATCAAACGGTTTATCAACGTCTTACAGTCAAAAGGTTTATTAACGTCTGGCTATCAAACGGTTTATCAACGTCTTACAGTCAAAAGGTTTATTAACGTCTTGCTATCAAACGGTTTATCCACGTCTTACAGTCAAAAGGTTTATTAACGTCTTGCTATCAAACGGTTTATCAACGTCTTACAGTCAAAAGGTTTATTAACGTCTTGCTATCAAACAGTTTATCAACGTCTTACTGTCGAAAGGTTTATTAACGTCTTGCTATCGAACGGTTTATCAATGTCTTGCAGTCAAAAGGTTTATTAACGTCTTTCTATCAAACGGTTTATCAACGTCTTGCAGTCGAAAGGTTTATTAACGTCTTGCTATCAAACTGTTTATCAACGTCTTACTGTCGAAAGATTTATTAACGTCTTGCTATCAAACGGTTTATCAACGTCTTACAGTCAAAAGGTCTATTAACGTCTTGCTATCAAACGGTTTATCAACGTCTTACAGTCAAAAGGTTTATTAACGTCTTGCTATCAAACGGTTTATCAACGTCTTACAGTCAAAATGTTTATTAACGTCTTTCTATCAAACGGTTTATCAACGTCTTACTGTCGAAAGGTTTATTAACGTCTTGCTATCAAACGGTTTATCAACGTCTTACAGTCAAAAGGTTTATTAACGTCTTGCTATCAAACGGTTTATCAACGTCTTACTGTCGAAAGGTTTATTAACGTCTTGCTATCAAACGGTTTATCAACGTCTTACAGTCAAAAGGTTTATTAACGTCTTGCTATCAAACGGTTTATCAACGTCTAACTGGCAAAAGGTTTATTAACGTCTTGCTATCAAACAGTTTATCAACGTCTTACTGTCGAAAGGTTTATTAACGTCTTACTATCGAACGGTTTATCAATGTCTTACAGTCAAAAGGTTTATTAACGTCTTGCTATCGAACGGTTTATCAACGTCTTACTGTCGAAAGATTTATTAACGTCTTGCTATCAAACGGTTTATCAACGTCTTACTGTCGAAAGATTTATTAACGTCTTGCTATCAAAGGGTTTATCAACGTCTTACAGTCAAAAGGTCTATTAACGTCTTGCTATCAAACGGTTTATCAACGTCTTACAGTCAAAAGGTTTATTAACGTCTTGCTATCAAACGGTTTATCAACGTCTTACAGTCAAAAGGTTTATTAACGTCTTCTATCAAACGGTTTATCAACGTCTTACTGTCGAAAGGTTTATTAACGTCTTGCTATCAAACGATTTATCAACGTCTTACTGTCGAAAGGTTTATTAACGTCTTTCTATCAAACGGTTTATCAACGTCTTACAGTCAAAAGGTTTATTAACGTCTTGCTATCAAACGGTTTATCAACGTCTTACAGTCAAAAAGTTTATTAACGTCTTGCTATCAAACGGTTTATCAACGTCTTACAGTCAAAAGGTTTATTAACGTCTTGCTATCAAACGGTTTATCAACGTCTTACTGTCGAAAGGTCTATTAACGTCTTGCTATCAAACGGTTTATCAACGTCTTACAGTCAAAAGGTTTATTAACGTCTTGCTATCAAACGGTTTATCAACGTCTTACAGTCGAAAGGTTTATTAACGTCTTGCTATCAAACGGTTTATCAACGTCTTACTGTCGAAAGATTTATTAACGTCTTGCTATCAAACGGTTTATCAACGTCTAACTGGCAAAAGGTTTATTAACGTCTTGCTATCAAACAGTTTATCAACGTCTTACTGTCGAAAGGTTTATTAACGTCTTGCTATCGAACGGTTTATCAATGTCTTACAGTCAAAAGGTTTATTAACGTCTTGCTATCAAACGGTTTATCAACGTCTTGCAGTCGAAAGGTTTATTAACGTCTTGCTATCAAACTGTTTATCAACGTCTTACTGTCGAAAGATTTATTAACGTCTTGCTATCAAACGGTTTATCAACGTCTTACAGTCAAAAGGTTTATTAACATCTTGCTATCAAACGGTTTATCAACGTCTTACAGTCAAAAGGTCTATTAACGTCTTGCTATCAAACGGTTTATCAACGTCTTACAGTCAAAATGTTTATTAACGTCTTTCTATCAAACGGTTTATCAACGTCTTACTGTCGAAAGGTTTATTACCGTCTTGCTATCAAACGGTTTATCAACGTCTTACTGTCGAAAGGTTTATTAACGTCTTTCTATCAAACGGTTTATCAACGTCCTACAGTCAAAAGGTTTATTAACGTCTTGCTATCAAACGGTTTATCAACGTTTTACAGTCAAAAGGTTTATTAACGTCTTGCTATCAAACGGTTTATCAACGTCTTACAGTCAAAAGGTTTATTAACGTCTTGCTATCAAACGGTTTATCAACGTCTTACTGTCGAAAGGTCTATTAACGTCTTGCTATCAAACGGTTTATCAACGTCTTACAGTCAAAAGGTTTATTAACGTCTTGCTATCAAACGGTTTATCAACGTCTTACAGTCGAAAGGTTTATTAACGTCTTGCTATCAAACGGTTTATCAACGTCTTACTGTCGAAAGATTTATTAACGTCTTGCTATCAAACGGTTTATCAACGTCTTACAGTCGAAAGGTTTATTAACGTCTTGCTATCAAACGGTTTATCAACGTCTTACTGTCGAAAGATTTATTAACGTCTTGCTATCAAACGGTTTATCAACGTCTTACAGTCAAAAGGTTTATTAACGTCTTGCTATCAAACGGTTTATCAACGTCTTACTGTCGAAAGGTCTATTAACGTCTTGCTACCAAACGGTTTATCAACGTCTTACAGTCAAAAGGTTTATTAACGTCTTGCTATCAAACGGTTTATCAACGTCTTACAGTCGAAAGGTTTATTAACGTCTTGCTATCAAACGGTTTATCAACGTCTTACTGTCGAAAGATTTATTAACGTCTTGCTATCAAACGGTTTATCAACGTCTTACAGTCAAAAGGTTTATTAACGTCTTGCTATCAAACGGTTTATCAACCTCTTACTGTCGAAAGGTCTATTAACGTCTTGCTATCAAACGGTTTATCAACGTCTTACAGTCAAAAGGTTTATTAACGTCTTGCTATCAAACGGTTTATCCACGTCTTACAGTCAAAAGGTTTATTAACGTCTTGCTATCAAACGGTTTATCAACGTCTTACAGTCAAAAGGTTTATTAACGTCTTGCTATCAAACAGTTTATCAACGTCTTACTGTCGAAAGGTTTATTAACGTCTTGCTATCGAACGGTTTATCAATGTCTTACAGTCAAAAGGTTTATTAACGTCTTTCTATCAAACGGTTTATCAACGTCTTACTGTCGAAAGGTTTATTAACGTCTTGCTATCAAACGGTTTATCAACGTCTTACTGTCGAAAGGTTTATTAACGTCTTTCTATCAAACGGTTTATCAACGTCCTACAGTCAAAAGGTTTATTAACGTCTTGCTATCAAACGGTTTATCAACGTCTTACAGTCAAAAGGTTTATTAACGTCTTGCTATCAAACGGTTTATCAACGTCTTACTGTCGAAAGGTCTATTAACGTCTTGCTATCAAACGGTTTATCAACGTCTTACAGTCAAAAGGTTTATTAACGTCTTGCTCTCAAACGGTTTATCAACGTCTTACAGTCGAAAGGTTTATTAACGTCTTGCTATCAAACGGTTTATCAACGTCTTACTGTCGAAAGATTTATTAACGTCTTGCTATCAAACGGTTTATCAACGTCTTACAGTCAAAAGGTTCATTAACGTCTTGCTATCAAACGGTTTATCAACGTCTTACAGTCAAAAGGTTTATTAACGTCTTGCTATCAAACGGTTTATCAACGTCTTACTGTCGAAAGGTTTATTAACGTCTTGCTATCAAACGGTTTATCAACGTCTTACAGTCAAAAGGTTTATTAACGTCTTGCTATCAAACGGTTTATCAACGTCTTACTGTCGAAAGGTTTATTAACGTCTTGCTATCAAACGGTTTATCAACGTCTTACTGTCGAAAGGTTTATTAACGTCTTTCTATCAAACGGTTTATCAACGTCCTACAGTCAAAAGGTTTATTAACGTCTTGCTATCAAACGGTTTATCAACGTTTTACAGTCAAAAGGTTTATTAACGTCTTGCTATCAAACGGTTTATCAACGTCTTACAGTCAAAAGGTTTATTAACGTCTTGCTATCAAACGGTTTATCAACGTCTTACTGTCGAAAGGTCTATTAACGTCTTGCTATCAAACGGTTTATCAACGTCTTACAGTCAAAAGGTTTATTAACGTCTTGCTATCAAACGGTTTATCAACGTCTTACAGTCGAAAGGTTTATTAACGTCTTGCTATCAAACGGTTTATCAACGTCTTACTGTCGAAAGATTTATTAACGTCTTGCTATCAAACGGTTTATCAACGTCTTACAGTCGAAAGGTTTATTAACGTCTTGCTATCAAACGGTTTATCAACGTCTTACTGTCGAAAGATTTATTAACGTCTTGCTATCAAACAGTTTATCAACGTCTTACAGTCAAAAGGTTTATTAACGTCTTGCTATCAAACGGTTTATCAACGTCTTACTGTCGAAAGGTATATTAACGTCTTGCTATCAAACGGTTTATCAACGTCTTACAGTCAAAAGGTTTATTAACGTCTTGCTATCAAACGGTTTATCAACGTCTTACAGTCGAAAGGTTTATTAACGTCTTGCTATCAAACGGTTTATCAACGTCTTACTGTCGAAAGATTTATTAACGTCTTGCTATCAAACGGTTTATCAACGTCTTACAGTCAAAAGGTTTATTAACGTCTTGCTATCAAACGGTTTATCAACCTCTTACTGTCGAAAGGTCTATTAACGTCTTGCTATCAAACGGTTTATCAACGTCTTACAGTCAAAAGGTTTATTAACGTCTTGCTATCAAACGGTTTATCCACGTCTTACAGTCAAAAGGTTTATTAACGTCTTGCTATCAAACGGTTTATCAACGTCTTACAGTCAAAAGGTTTATTAACGTCTTGCTATCAAACAGTTTATCAACGTCTTACTGTCGAAAGGTTTATTAACGTCTTGGTATCGAACGGTTTATCAATGTCTTACAGTCAAAAGGTTTATTAACGTCTTTCTATCAAACGGTTTATCAACGTCTTACTGTCGAAAGGTTTATTAACGTCTTGCTATCAAACGGTTTATCAACGTCTTACTGTCGAAAGGTTTATTAACGTCTTTCTATCAAACGGTTTATCAACGTCCTACAGTCAAAAGGTTTATTAACGTCTTGCTATCAAAAGGTTTATCAACGTCTTACAGTCAAAAGGTTTATTAACGTCTTGCTATCAAACGGTTTATCAACGTTTTACAGTCAAAAGGTTTATTAACGTCTTGCTATCAAACGGTTTATCAACGTCTTACAGTCAAAAGGTTTATTAACGTCTTGCTATCAAACGGTTTATCAACGTCTTACTGTCGAAAGGTCTATTAACGTCTTGCTATCAAACGGTTTATCAACGTCTTACAGTCAAAAGGTTTATTAACGTCTTGCTATCAAACGGTTTATCAACGTCTTACAGTCGAAAGGTTTATTAACGTCTTGCTATCAAACGGTTTATCAACGTCTTACTGTCGAAAGATTTATTAACGTCTTGCTATCAAACGGTTTATCAACGTCTTACAGTCGAAAGGTTTATTAACGTCTTGCTATCAAACGGTTTATCAACGTCTTACTGTCGAAAGATTTATTAACGTCTTGCTATCAAACGGTTTATCAACGTCTTACAGTCAAAAGGTTTATTAACGTCTTGCTATCAAACGGTTTATCAACGTCTTACTGTCGAAAGGTCTATTAAAGTCTTGCTATCAAACGGTTTATCAACGTCTTACAGTCAAAAGGTTTATTAACGTCTTGCTATCAAACGGTTTATCAACGTCTTACAGTCGAAAGGTTTATTAACGTCTTGCTATCAAACGGTTTATCAACGTCTTACTGTCGAAAGATTTATTAACGTCTTGCTATCAAACGGTTTATCAACGTCTTACAGTCAAAAGGTTTATTAACGTCTTGCTATCAAACGGTTTATCAACCTCTTACTGTCGAAAGGTCTATTAACGTCTTGCTATCAAACGGTTTATCAACGTCTTACAGTCAAAAGGTTTATTAACGTCTTGCTATCAAACGGTTTATCCACGTCTTACAGTCAAAAGGTTTATTAACGTCTTGCTATCAAACGGTTTATCAACGTCTTACAGTCAAAAGGTTTATTAACGTCTTGCTATCAAACAGTTTATCAACGTCTTACTGTCGAAAGGTTTATTAACGTCTTGCTATCGAACGGTTTATCAATGTCTTACAGTCAAAAGGTTTATTAACGTCTTTCTATCAAACGGTTTATCAACGTCTTACTGTCGAAAGGTTTATTAACGTCTTGCTATCAAACGGTTTATCAACGTCTTACTGTCGAAAGGTTTATTAACGTCTTTCTATCAAACGGTTTATCAACGTCCTACAGTCAAAAGGTTTATTAACGTCTTGCTATCAAACGGTTTATCAACGTCTTACAGTCAAAAGGTTTATTAACGTCTTGCTATCAAACGGTTTATCAACGTCTTACTGTCGAAAGGTCTATTAACGTCTTGCTATCAAACGGTTTATCAACGTCTTACAGTCAAAAGGTTTATTAACGTCTTGCTATCAAACGGTTTATCAACGTCTTACAGTCGAAAGGTTTATTAACGTCTTGCTATCAAACGGTTTATCAACGTCTTACTGTCGAAAGATTTATTAACGTCTTGCTATCAAACGGTTTATCAACGTCTTACAGTCAAAAGGTTTATTAACGTCTTGCTATCAAACGGTTTATCAACGTCTTACTGTCGAAAGGTTTATTAACGTCTTGCTATCAAACGGTTTATCAACCTCTTACTGTCGAAAGGTTTATTAACGTCTTTCTATCAAACGGTTTATCAACGTCCTACAGTCAAAAGGTTTATTAACGTCTTGCTATCAAACGGTTTATCAACGTTTTACAGTCAAAAGGTTTATTAACGTCTTGCTATCAAACGGTTTATCAACGTCTTACAGTCAAAAGGTTTATTAACGTCTTGCTATCAAACGGTTTATCAACGTCTTACTGTCGAAAGGTCTATTAACGTCTTGCTATCAAACGGTTTATCAACGTCTTACAGTCAAAAGGTTTATTAACGTCTTGCTATCAAACGGTTTATCAACGTCTTACAGTCAAAAGGTTTATTAACGTCTTGCTATCAAACGGTTTATCAACGTCTTACAGTCGAAAGGTTTATTAACGTCTTGCTATCAAACGGTTTATCAACGTCTTACTGTCGAAAGATTTATTAACGTCTTGCTATCAAACGGTTTATCAACCTCTTACAGTCAAAAGGTTCATTAACGTCTTGCTATCAAACGGTTTATCAACGTCTTACAGTCAAAAGGTTTATTAACGTCTTGCTATCAAACGGTTTATCAACGTCTTACTGTCGAAAGGTTTATTAACGTGTTGCTATCAAACGGTTTATCAACGTCTTACAGTCAAAAGGTTTATTAACGTCTTGCTATCAAACGGTTTATCAACGTCTAACTGGCAAAAGGTTTATTAACGTCTTGCTATCAAACAGTTTATCAACGTCTTACTGTCGAAAGGTTTATTAACGTCTTGCTATCGAACGGTTTATCAATGTCTTACAGTCAAAAGGTTTATTAACGTCTTGCTATCAAACGGTTTATCAACGTCTTGCAGTCGAAAGGTTTATTAACGTCTTGCTATCAAACTGTTTATCAACGTCTTACTGTCGAAAGATTTATTAACGTCTTGCTATCAAACGGTTTATCAACGTCTTACAGTCAAAAGGTTTATTAACATCTTGCTATCAAACGGTTTATCAACGTCTTACAGTCAAAAGGTCTATTAACGTCTTGCTATCAAACGGTTTATCAACGTCTTACAGTCAAAATGTTTATTAACGTCTTTCTATCAAACGGTTTATCAACGTCTTACTGTCGAAAGGTTTATTACCGTCTTGCTATCAAACGGTTTATCAACGTCTTACTGTCGAAAGGTTTATTAACGTCTTTCTATCAAACGGTTTATCAACGTCCTACAGTCAAAAGGTTTATTAACGTCTTGCTATCAAACGGTTTATCAACGTTTTACAGTCAAAAGGTTTATTAACGTCTTGCTATCAAACGGTTTATCAACGTCTTACAGTCAAAAGGTTTATTAACGTCTTGCTATCAAACGGTTTATCAACGTCTTACTGTCGAAAGGTCTATTAACGTCTTGCTATCAAACGGTTTATCAACGTCTTACAGTCAAAAGGTTTATTAACGTCTTGCTATCAAACGGTTTATCAACGTCTTACAGTCGAAAGGTTTATTAACGTCTTGCTATCAAACGGTTTATCAACGTCTTACTGTCGAAAGATTTATTAACGTCTTGCTATCAAACGGTTTATCAACGTCTTACAGTCGAAAGGTTTATTAACGTCTTGCTATCAAACGGTTTATCAACGTCTTACTGTCGAAAGATTTATTAACGTCTTGCTATCAAACGGTTTATCAACGTCTTACAGTCAAAAGGTTTATTAACGTCTTGCTATCAAACGGTTTATCAACGTCTTACTGTCGAAAGGTCTATTAACGTCTTGCTACCAAACGGTTTATCAACGTCTTACAGTCAAAAGGTTTATTAACGTCTTGCTATCAAACGGTTTATCAACGTCTTACAGTCGAAAGGTTTATTAACGTCTTGCTATCAAACGGTTTATCAACGTCTTACTGTCGAAAGATTTATTAACGTCTTGCTATCAAACGGTTTATCAACGTCTTACAGTCAAATGGTTTATTAACGTCTTGCTATCAAACGGTTTATCAACCTCTTACTGTCGAAAGGTCTATTAACGTCTTGCTATCAAACGGTTTATCAACGTCTTACAGTCAAAAGGTTTATTAACGTCTTGCTATCAAACGGTTTATCCACGTCTTACAGTCAAAAGGTTTATTAACGTCTTGCTATCAAACGGTTTATCAACGTCTTACAGTCAAAAGGTTTATTAACGTCTTGCTATCAAACAGTTTATCAACGTCTTACTGTCGAAAGGTTTATTAACGTCTTGCTATCGAACGGTTTATCAATGTCTTACAGTCAAAAGGTTTATTAACGTCTTTCTATCAAACGGTTTATCAACGTCTTACTGTCGAAAGGTTTATTAACGTCTTGCTATCAAACGGTTTATCAACGTCTTACTGTCGAAAGGTTTATTAACGTCTTTCTATCAAACGGTTTATCAACGTCCTACAGTCAAAAGGTTTATTAACGTCTTGCTATCAAACGGTTTATCAACGTCTTACAGTCAAAAGGTTTATTAACGTCTTGCTATCAAACGGTTTATCAACGTCTTACTGTCGAAAGGTCTATTAACGTCTTGCTATCAAACGGTTTATCAACGTCTTACAGTCAAAAGGTTTATTAACGTCTTGCTATCAAACGGTTTATCAACGTCTTACAGTCGAAAGGTTTATTAACGTCTTGCTATCAAACGGTTTATCAACGTCTTACTGTCGAAAGATTTATTAACGTCTTGCTATCAAACGGTTTATCAACGTCTTACAGTCAAAAGGTTCATTAACGTCTTGCTATCAAACGGTTTATCAACGTCTTACAGTCAAAAGGTTTATTAACGTCTTGCTATCAAACGGTTTATCAACGTCTTACTGTCGAAAGGTTTATTAACGTCTTGCTATCAAACGGTTTATCAACGTCTTACAGTCAAAAGGTTTATTAACGTCTTGCTATCAAACGGTTTATCAACGTCTTACTGTCGAAAGGTTTATTAACGTCTTGCTATCAAACGGTTTATCAACGTCTTACTGTCGAAAGGTTTATTAACGTCTTTCTATCAAACGGTTTATCAACGTCCTACAGTCAAAAGGTTTATTAACGTCTTGCTATCAAACGGTTTATCAACGTTTTACAGTCAAAAGGTTTATTAACGTCTTGCTATCAAACGGTTTATCAACGTCTTACAGTCAAAAGGTTTATTAACGTCTTGCTATCAAACGGTTTATCAACGTCTTACTGTCGAAAGGTCTATTAACGTCTTGCTATCAAACGGTTTATCAACGTCTTACAGTCAAAAGGTTTATTAACGTCTTGCTATCAAACGGTTTATCAACGTCTTACAGTCGAAAGGTTTATTAACGTCTTGCTATCAAACGGTTTATCAACGTCTTACTGTCGAAAGATTTATTAACGTCTTGCTATCAAACGGTTTATCAACGTCTTACAGTCGAAAGGTTTATTAACGTCTTGCTATCAAACGGTTTATCAACGTCTTACTGTCGAAAGATTTATTAACGTCTTGCTATCAAACGGTTTATCAACGTCTTACAGTCAAAAGGTTTATTAACGTCTTGCTATCAAACGGTTTATCAACGTCTTACTGTCGAAAGGTCTATTAACGTCTTGCTATCAAACGGTTTATCAACGTCTTACAGTCAAAAGGTTTATTAACGTCTTGCTATCAAACGGTTTATCAACGTCTTACAGTCGAAAGGTTTATTAACGTCTTGCTATCAAACGGTTTATCAACGTCTTACTGTCGAAAGATTTATTAACGTCTTGCTATCAAACGGTTTATCAACGTCTTACAGTCAAAAGGTTTATTAACGTCTTGCTATCAAACGGTTTATCAACCTCTTACTGTCGAAAGGTCTATTAACGTCTTGCTATCAAACGGTTTATCAACGTCTTACAGTCAAAAGGTTTATTAACGTCTTGCTATCAAACGGTTTATCCACGTCTTACAGTCAAAAGGTTTATTAACGTCTTGCTATCAAACGGTTTATCAACGTCTTACAGTCAAAAGGTTTATTAACGTCTTGCTATCAAACAGTTTATCAACGTCTTACTGTCGAAAGGTTTATTAACGTCTTGCTATCGAACGGTTTATCAATGTCTTACAGTCAAAAGGTTTATTAACGTCTTGCTATCGAACGGTTTATCAATGTCTTACAGTCAAAAGGTTTATTAACGTCTTTCTATCAAACGGTTTATCAACGTCTTACTGTCGAAAGGTTTATTAACGTCTTGCTATCAAACGGTTTATCAACGTCTTACTGTCGAAAGGTTTATTAACGTCTTTCTATCAAACGGTTTATCAACGTCCTACAGTCAAAAGGTTTATTAACGTCTTGCTATCAAACGGTTTATCAACGTCTTACAGTCAAAAGGTTTATTAACGTCTTGCTATCAAACGGTTTATCAACGTCTTACAGTCAAAAGGTTTATTAACGTCTTTCTATCAAACGGTTTTTCAACGTCTTACTGTCGAAAGGTCTATTAACGTCTTGCTATCAAACGGTTTATCAACGTCTTACAGTCAAAAGGTTTATTAACGTCTTGCTATCAAACGGTTTATCAACGTCTTACAGTCAAAAGGTTTATTAACGTCTTGCTATCAAACGGTTTATCAACGTCTTACTGTCGAAAGGTTTATTAACGTCTTGCTATCAAACGGTTTATCAACGTCTTACAGTCAAAAGGTTTATTAACGTCTTGCTATCAAACAGTTTATCAACGTCTTACTGTCAAAAGGTTTATTAACATCTGGCTGTTAAACGGTTTGTCAATGTTTTTAGTCACAAGGTGCATCAATGTCTTGCTATCAAATTAGTCCCTTGGTGCTTATATATTTTTTTCAAAGACAGCAGACTTACATACATAAAACTTGACTACAACTTAATTTACAGTATGTCGTTATGAAGCAGCTCCTGTACGATGTAAGAATTAACTTTGATGGGCATTCCCGGTGTACTTGCGAAGTGACCACACCTCTAATATCTTACAATCTGCTTACCAATAGTATGTACTCATCTATTTGGTCATCGCACGTCCGTCGTAAATGCAGTTTGTCGTAACTCCAGGCTACCTGTATATTTATCTATATTTGTTTATATTTACCCGATGGCATAGTTGCATACGAAATGATATCCATTGTTCGTGCATGTAGAGAAACCGCAGCCAATAAGCGAAGTATAGTCAGTCATAATCTGTAAAAGGATGCACATTGAAAAATTACAACAATCATTATTACAGTGAAATAAAATGACTATTTAACTAATCACTGTTTATACAGATGGTAAAACTTTTGCTGCTGTATGTAATTCGCATCAGCGCTGAGTTTTGCTTTCTTTTTATAGAAACATTGCCAACACAAAACATCGAAATTGAAATACAGCATTTAAAAAGCAAATATGAATTCCAATTTGCACGTCACTTACATTTATATGATTACCCCACTTGACTGCGAGATGACGTTACCAAAGCCGTATATAAGAAAATGACCCAAAATTCCCATCCTCTTTTTCTTTATGCACAGGATGCCTTAAAGATACTACATGTTTAGTTCCCCTAATGTTGCACTGATCTCAACAGAACAATATCATACCCTTAACCTATTTGACTACACACTGGCATATTTAATAATTTTATCAAACCAACAGATAAAAAAATAATTCCAAATGTCTCTCACAAGCTTTCACCGAAGCTTCACCCCCACATACGTCCGATAATTAACTTTCTACATAAACACCGTTATTCACACTTTTTTAATTTTTTCCATTTATATATATATATATATATATATATATATATATATATATATATATTAGTTAAATCAGTGCTATAAGCATGATGTGCTCCCTTCAAGAGGGCGTTAGATTTTATCGCTGGAGCCCCACTGGAGATATGCCGAAGGAGCATCAGTAATTTTTGTCACTAATCACATGTATAACTGGTGTCATATTTCACCCGAATGAGTTGGCAGATAACAATACCGACTTCGAGCAGCAGTATTGTTCGTTTCTATGTACCCTGTCATTATCGAATTGTATCTGACCAGGATACGCTGTGTAAATATATGCTTGAGTCCGCATTTAATTTATACACTAATTTTGACAAGCAAATTAATGTAATTATTCGTATATAATACGGACCCCTAACGCTGGGCTAACAAAATTCTGGAAATGGAAACCTCTTATGTATAATATGCACTAACTTTTTAGAGTTTGTAGCAGTTAAAATTAACTTAAATTTATCCTTTGTTCAATCGAATCGACAAAAAATAATTTTATATATTTGTTGGGATACTTTACTTTCATCTTCCTCAGTTAGCATGCACCGCGTTGGGCTCTTTAACAATCAATTAGTGAAGTTTTTTACGGATGGACATTTCGTAGACACCGTAAAGAAAAGATTCGTTCCTGACTAGTAAGTAAACACAGTACTTTGCAACATGACGCTCCTGATTTAGGAGTAAATACAACCTTTTGCCTCATCCAATATTTTTCATTTTCTAAATTAGAGAGAAGGCATGTAACTCATTTCTATACTTTGTTAACTCTTGCAAAAAAAATCCAGTCAAGTTCGTTATATTCAGTTAAGCGCAAATACCTCTTGGAAAAGTATGAATCTATCTCTTCTCTCCCAGCTATGGGTTAAATAATCCTTATATCCCAAAAACTGTTAATGCAATATTCACTCACAAAAAAAGAGCTTCGTTCTTACTATTCCAAATATGTTCCGGCTTTAAATGGACCAGAAAGAGTTGATAAGCCGTAAAAAGCAAGTCAATCTATCTACCTGACTTTATATTTTTTCTTATAAATGTTTACATAATTATCTGTAAAGACGGCCAGTTCCTACCAAGGCCGCCCAACATATATTTGGTAATCCGACTTAGTCTGCATTATGTTTTGAAACAAAATTCCCAAATAATTTAAAGTAGGTACCTCCAGTTTTTCGGTATAGATTTTCGATACCTAAGGTTTAAAATGAATTTTTTTAAATGAAAAAGCATTCTTGAAGATTTAATTTTAGTTTTAATTGAAGACTAAAGGATTAAATTTATTATTTCCAGTAAGTAAAACATTCTAGTGTATTTCAGAATTTATATAGATTGGAATATCAAATTCAATTTCGATTTCTTAAAATTTCCTTAAAAGTGGCCATTTTCTTAATTTTAAGAAATTTGTAAACAAACAAATTTATCGATTTTAAAACTCTTCCAAAAATATATATTTCTGATACGTTATTTGAATAAAATTAGAAAATTTAAAGTTAAAATAATCTGATTTGAAATAAATATTACTTACTTATAGCATAAAAAATTAATATATAACCATTTGCTGTTGATCGGCCTTGTTCATCTGAAGCGATGTTTGATGAACGATTGAGTGACGAAGCGATGACAGCTTGTATGGCTGACTAGAACTGACGTAAAATTTACGAAATCTAAGTGAACGCAGTTTTTTATTTATTTATTTATTTTTTTTTTGGTTTTTAACTACCTAGTAATTTTTTACAAAAGAACATGTTTTCTGCAATTATCTAATAATTTATTGACTTTTATTTACCTTTTGATGACGTTTTATGCAAAAATAAAAAATTAAAATACTATAAAATTTTCTTAAATTAATTTCTCTGTAAAGAGATAAAACTCTTAGATCACGTGACCTTTTCATAATAATGTCACGTTAACCTTTCATACATAAAAAGGGAACAAATTAAGTAAAAAGTAAAAAAATTAAAAATTATTTTAAAAATAGATTAGTGTAACTACGTCTTTTCAATTTTAGATTCGTAAACTTTGTTTCCACTTAATTACTATATGACATCCAGGAAATAGCCCAATAGAGAATTTTACATGATTTTAAACTACTATAAATTATTATAAGTAAAAAATTTTAAAATATGAAAAAATTCTTGTAAAAATTCATTATTTATCGGAAAAATTGTATTTCTTCAGACAATAATGCCCTTAATATAACAATATAACTTATTTACAAAAACAATTACAAGATTTTCTAATTAAATACTGTCATAGTTTTATTGCATTCATTATTTTTCAATTCAGAGCAGATTTTCAGTTAGAATAGTGCAAGTTTGGAAAAAAAATTAGGTGATTTAGATTCTCTATGGAGTTCCAATTTCCAATGAATAAAATATTCAGAAAATAGAAAGGTTTTTTTTGCGAAATTTCATGAAATTAAGTAGGTGTGTGGGGGTGTAACATATATAATAAAAAATATTTTTACCAAAATTTTCCAAAAAAATTTCAAAAATAATGTCATTCATTTGTGAATAAGTCCTGAAATTTTCATTAAAATCAGATAATTATTTGATTTTTACAAGAATTTCCAAATCAATGTGTTTCTAACAGAAAAAAGTGCAAAAAAAGTCAATGTAATTATGCCACCCCGATGACTTAACAAGATTTTAACCAAAATTTCGAACGTGTTAGAAAAGATTAAAAAGATTCTAAAAATAATAAAAAATTACTTTGGTCTTTCATCTTAATAATAACATAAACATTTTGACGATAAAACCTTATTTTTATTAAGTGTATGACCTTTTTCATTACGTTATGCTGTTTTCCGCGAAAGAGTGGAGGTACCTAATTTAAAACAAGTGGACGGATATGCCAGCACAAAAAAATACAAGATTGTGGCGAAAATAAGCTCACGCGAGGAGAAACAGAATTATAGACAAATATATTTCATTGGCTTTTGTGCGCATTTCTCTGTAGTGGCGTAAAACAGGACACATTACTACTATGTTATGACGTCTAGGTTTAACTGACAACGGTGAAACGATGATTGTAATGTGTATATTTTTAAACAAATAATACAGTGTTTGGTTTGTGATTGAAACACTTTGTTAGCTTAGATTATAGATATAACTAGGCACCTCTACAGATTCGCTAAAAAGTGGGCATACCATGATGAAAAAATGCCCCAAACGTAATAAAAACACATTTTTACCGTCAAAATCTTTATATTATTATTAAGAGGAAAGACCACAAAGGGTTTTGGGATTATTGAATTATATTTTAAGATCCTTTTTAGCACGCTCGAAATTTTGGTTAAAAATCTTGTTTTTCTTCCGTCAGCGGGGAGGGGAAGGAAGCAAAGACTAGTATAGGAAATTTTAGCGTCTTTTTTGCGATGAAAAACATCTACTTGGACACTCTTGCAAAATTCAAATAATTGTCAGATTTTAATGAAACTTTCAGGACTTATTTACCAGTTAATTGAATTATTTTAGAGATTTTTTTTAGAAAATCTTGATAAAAAGACATTTTACTTCTGTTACCCCCCTACACATACACACACTTATTTCATTTTTTTTAAATTTCGAGAAATTCATTTTTGTACCGCTAAAGAAATAGTCAGTGCAAGAAGGATAACTCCCAGTATTAAAAAAATTACAAGTCGTGGTGAAGCATTTGCCTGTAATGGGTTAATATTATTGGTCCAACATCAGGCCTCCGTTGGAAATAGCTGCTGTAAAAATTCGATGAATGAGGGTTTTTAAAGTTAACATTTTGGTGCCTTTTTAGTTTTTATCCTTTTGTTTCTCCCTGTTTTGGTAAAATCTCCGTTTTTCTAAAGTTAGATATCTAAATCTCCAACTTTTAAGATTGAAAAGTAGGATTTCAAGTAGCTTGGAGGAAATAAACCCTATTTCCAACACAACTTATATACCCACATATATACCATATTAAATACGCCCAAACTTTATTTACTACCTAATAACAGACAATACATGCCAAAAAGATTCCACAATACAAAAAAAAGATAGAAAAAATTTTTATAGAAAAAAAAATTTTATAGAAAAAAAAATGATGACATACCCCGAAGGAAGTCGAAAGAAACGTTTTCGTGTCGCTTGCTGTTTTTGCAGAAAAAAAAATAGAAAAAAGGCTTCACCACTGAATGAAGTCATCAAGCTCATGTAAATTAGCTTTTGTTAACCAATCGAGGTTAAAATGTTACTGAGTGGAACGTATTGCGACGAAAGATATGCTAATCCATACTCCACGAGTATCAAACTGCAAATGGTGCATGCGTGCTGCGTGTAATTGAACTTTGTGAACTTTTTTTTTATACAAACACACCTATTTAAATCAAAGTGTCGATTGGTTAGAAATTAACATCACTATGTGAAATATTTAACTAATCAGAGAAAAATAAAAACTTATTTTTCTGAAGACTAGTTTTTCGACTTTCAAGCAAAGACGAAGCCGTTCAAACACAGGACAGATGCGATGTGACTTCATAGCTTTTATTAATCTAACCCCCACCTCCAACCTCAGCGCTTACTGTAAGAAACACAGTCGCCGACTTCAAAGGAATCAACTACAACAACAACAGCGTGGATGGTCAGTCGGCGATCTTAAACGATCCATCTCCAACAACAAAGACGATCAGTGACTTTTCGTTAACGATAAGTCTTTTGTTTTCAAATATAGCTTTGTTCAAATATAGCTTTATTTTTAAAAGTTTTGTCTAAACGACAGGATCTTCTGCGAACCAACTTTCCGAAAAGAAGACTAACTTTAAAAAAGGTTAGCTGTCAATAAGTGATGAATATCATCACTCAGCACTTGTCAATCGCCAACGATGTTAAGATCAGCAACATTTTTCTACGAAGAAAGGAAGTAAAAATTTCTTTCAAAATATTAAACTTTAATTTTCTAATTTTCTTCAAATAAATTTTGAAAAACGTATAATTGATTTTTGGACGACTTTTTAAACGAGGAATTTAACTTAGTTTGCAAATTTTTAAAAAAATGGCTGACATCGAGTCCTTTTAGTAATTTCGCTGACAAAAAAAAGATTTTTAACTAAAATTTCGGACATGCTAAGAATTAGTAAAAAAATTAAAAAATAATCAAAAAATACTTTAACTTTGGCATTTCTTCTTAATAATGAAATATACATTTAAGATGAAAAAATCTGGAACCGCGATCTTGGTTAAATTCTAAGATCTAGGTTATTAGTTGTTAAACTCTGCCTGGTATTATGATTGGCCCCGCAAACAAATATCTCTTACTTGATTCAGTATTGTCTGATTCTGGGATGCTTTATTTTAACCCTAAAATGTTCGTTTTTCCTTTTCCTTTTCATGAACGCATTTTCTAAATTTCTTACCTGTGTAAAATGACCAATTATTGTTTTGTTTATTTCGCCTTGTTCCCATTCCGTCTTTTCGTCATACCACATGTTCGCCAGTTTTAACAGATCTGGTATTCCGAAGCCGAGGTTTTGTCCAATTGGGTTTTCCCAACCTGAAAATAAAGTGTTTTTTTTCTGCAACAGTTATTTGTTTAATCGTGTAACATATTGAAAGCATTATCAGAACTTTTGTAATCCATTCGCATGACACGACTCAATGAAGTCAAACATAATGTTAATTCTTTTACTCGTCACACGTTTACCGCTCATGTTTACTCTAAATTATTCTCAGGGTCAGATTAAGATAGGGGCCTGTAGCATATGTTCTAAAGTAGGTATCTCCACTAATCCGCTGAAAAAATTAATATACCATGATGAAAAAATGCCCCAAACTTAATAAGAACATAGTTTTATCGTCAAAATCTTTATTATTAAAGATTTGTTGCTTATTGAATTTTATTTTTACTAGAACGATCGAAATTTTGGTTAAAAATCTTGTTTTTCTTGAGTCGGAGGTGGTGGGGGACCAAAGATTAGTATAGAATTTTTTTTGCGGTAAATTTGGAAATTCTTTTTTTGCGGTAGATTTGGAAATTCTTTTTTTGCGGTAGATTTGGAAATTCTTGCAAAAATTAAATAATGGTCGGATTTTAATGAAGATTACAGGACTTATTCACAAGTGAATGAAATTATTTTTTAATTTATTTTTTTTAAAATATTGGTAAAAAGTATCAATGTTTTTTCGTAAAACAGAAATACCATTTACCGAAAATCTGCTCTGAATCGTGAAATAAAAATACAATATAACTACTAAAACATTATTTAATTAGAAAAGATTTTAACTTCTTTTATAAATAAGATATATTAAAAGAGACACTATTGTCTTAAGAAAATAAATTTAACCCTATATTTCAACTGGATATATTTTCTAATATATTTTAAATGGACAAACAATTTAGATATGAAAGTTGACCATCTTGCCATCAGTAAAGCGACGAGTACAAAATAATGTTTTCTTTTGTTGGAGTGCTAGTCTAAAGAAGTATAGTCTCCCAGAGATCACTTTGAAAAGATTTAAAACTGAAAATTTAACCATCAAATTAAATTGTGATTTAAAAAAGGAAACTTTATATTGTTTGCTAATACCTCTCCATATTTCACCTTTTTGAATTCAATGAGTTGAATTTAACAACGTTAATAAAAGCAATTTGTAGTATTTTTTTTTTTTTCTTTTTTTTTAAATACATTGGCCGTGCTCTTACCGAGAACGTTACGGGCTCTTAAGTAGTCATGATCTGTTGGACATTGATCGGCCCACTTCTGGGCGATTTCTGCAAGAGTATCATTCCAATACTGAAATACAAAAAGATTCCCATATGAGGTAAGAAAAGCTATGACAAACGTCCTCTTTCTTTCTTTCTTTCTTTCTTTCTCTTTTCCTGGAACAGTTCTTCTTTGATTGTGCAAGTTTTATTTAATCTTTCCCAAAAATATCCCTGGAACTACAGTAGTCCATCCACTTAACCGCGGAGATAAATTACAAGGACCCCAGCGGATGCCTGGAACCGCAGATAATACTGAATTCTACTTTTTTCGATATATATAACAATGATAAAGTTTAATTTATAAGATAAAAACAAGATTAGCAACAATAACTACTGAAAATTAGAACAATTAACAATATACAGAAATAAAAGTTTTGTAACGGATAGAATATTCGTTTTTACCATATATCTTTGTAGTAGAGTAGTAGGCTAAGTGTAATAAATAAAAGTCTTTCTTAAATCCCCTGAAAAGTATCACCTACTTATCATTTCCTTGGCACTTAATTAACAGTAACACATTCTTAAAAACTAATCAATCGGGTAAATTGAGAGAAAATGCACTAATATACATGTAAAAGAGAGAAAACATTATAATTTAGGAATTGTGGGGGTGTTGCGCGCGCGTGTGTGTGTGTGTGTGTGTGTATAAAATTTCAGTCACCCAGAAAAAGATATCCTCAGGCTGAGTCTCATGCGATTGTTGCTTCTACCGTATGTTAGAAGAAAAAGAGAGAAAAGTGTAAAATAAAAAAACAAGGAGTGCCCACTTTTATACCGGTTTAACAGCGTCTTGGCGAATCTGACAAAGACATGTGAGGATAACCCACGGTCGATAATTAATAATAAAAGAGAACTATACTATCATAAATATTGTGATGGATAGAACATTCATTCTTATCGTAGATCTTATCAACCTCAGCACATTTTTTAAAATCAAGTCGAGATCATTCATTTGTTCACTTAAAGCAGATGTTCCCAACTTTTTTGTGTCACTGCCCACTTTCATATGGAAAGATTTTCCACTGCCCACTTGTATAGTAAATATCCAAAAGCATACCAAAATTGTTTGGTAAAATTTTGCTACTGGTTCATAAACTGACTTTATGATGTAGGAAATAAATACCAAAGGGAGATAACAAATAACGCTGACTTAATTCTGCTGCTATTACTGTATTAAATTAGAAAACTTGAACATTGAAAACTATAATTTAGTTTTATGGCCAAGGTTAGTGTTACAGCTAGGTTTAGCAATGCAAGTGATAACAAAAAGTTAAACGATTTTTGTTCATAATTATAAAATTAAAAATACTAGACTAGTAGAAACTGATAAAAATTCTGTGAATAATTTCTTCTTAGTTTTCCTTTATCTGATTTATACCCGAAAAAATGTTATTTCGTCTGAAGAACTATTTGAATGTTAATGACACTTTCTCAAAACTATAGATAATACCAAAATATTCCTGGTTTGCGGGGATATTTATATCTTATCTAGGAATGTGGCCCAGTTATTCCCAATTGGTCCTCTGTTATTTTTTTTATATATGTTCTTTGCATATCTTGTCGGAGTTAGTTCCTCCTTAGTTCCTTAATCCTTCTCCAGGGGTCTCTCTCCCCTTGCCATAAATACTGGGTGACCTTTTTGCCTCGATCTCTCTTTTTCCCTCGGGCCTTGGGCCGTATCCACCTCGCATGGAGGTGAGGTAATTCTTTCTCTTCTTTCTTCATTTCAGCTAATACCAATATGTGAGCTCTCACCAATAAATCGTTTCCCAAATTCTGGGAACACGTTAAGAACAATACCAATACACGTACGTACGAACACTCACCACAATACACACAACATAACTTGTTGATACATATATTTGTTTGCATATAATTATCGGTCTTGTTTGTTTTCTTTGTCTTCTTTGGACTTAATTAAAGTCCAACATTCTTATGTAGCAGGAAATTTTAACCCACGTGTGTTCTGTACATCTTCACCCCACGGTCCACTACAATCTCTCTGAATTATTTTTTCTTTATAATACTCAAAATCCCGTGTCGCCTACTGCAATATTTACACTTGGGGTTTTTCAATGTGAAAGACAAGGAGATCCGCTTATTCCCAGTTCACATGTTCAAAAGTGTGTACAGTGTCCGCGTCTCGCGGTGAGCGCTCATTTTTTATTTCACACAACGCCAGAATCGTGTTCAGGAATGTCCTGTATCAAGGGGTGTAACTCGTGGTTACCAGTTTCTGGTACCTATTTCGACATTTTGTGCAGACATTTACTACTTTTTCCGGATTTGGGTTGTTCAAATCCATTAGACTTCTTGCCTTGCCACTCCCATAATGATACGGTCACGTATCATACTGTTTTTAAATGCTCGAATTCACATCTTTCACATCTAGTTGTGTCTGTATGTCTATCAGAAACATCAGGAAAGTTTCTCGTTCTCGCTGTGTCCTTAAACCAGTGGTTCCCAAAGTTTTTTTGTTTTTTTTTTTCTCTGGGCCGTTTTTTTAAAAAATGTTACATTGTGTTTGTAAAAAATTCTATGGTGGTGAAAGAACCGTGAAAATTATTTCTGTCTAAGTGGATTGTTTCAAATTCATTTTTTGATATAAAAAAAAATATGTTCTATTTCTGTTTAGTGTGCAATCAAAAGCGTGGGCTTCCACCCTCGTATATTTTGAAGTTACGGTCTATTTGGAGCCTTTCATTTCTTATATAAAGAAATAGAGCAGCAGATAAGCATCAGAATGTAATTAAATTTAAAGACAGGAGGTGGTTGCAAAGCAGAAGGGAGTGATAAGTCACACAAACAGACGGAGCCTGCTGGCTGCGGAAGAAGGTTTGAAATTTCAAAAGAGATCAAATCTTCAAACAAGAACCAAATACTTCAAACAAGACGAGATAAAAATTTTAGCCTGAAGACAAAATAAGGACCCAGAATAGAAATCAGTTTTTGGCTGCCTCCGCAAAAGCATACGCAAAATGGAACAAAACCTGTTATTAGAACTGTGTTCTATGAAAGAAAAAAATATCAAAAGTACCCGTGACATTGGTAGTTCGAAATTGCCTAAATTTCCTTCTGTTATAGACAAGCGTATGGTTGCAAGAAAGAAATACGACAACAGCAGAAATAGATTTACGTGATTTATTTCAATAGGAACGTGTGGGTTTGGGACAGCTACCTTGTATTAGGTTGGTGCAAAAATAATGACGTAATAATGTCGTTTTTTGACGTATTTTTTAACGTCAAAAAACGAAATTATTACGTCATTATTTTTGCACCAACCTAATAGTATAGTTCGTAAGCCGGCTGCCGATCTGGGTTTATCTCTCATAGTAGTTCTCACTGGTTGGCGTGGCGCTCCTCCTGCTGACTGCTGCTGACTGCCCAGACTGATCGTGACATATCTCTTCCCTGGCCTCCTGTTGACGATATTGTCACCCCGACACGAGGGCGTCATGTGGCACAAGGCCTTTTTAACGTGGGATCTCCGAGCCCATTGAACCCGTATAAACGGGTTCAGGGTCGGTTTACCTCCCCGAAAGAGAGTCCGCCCTTCGGCGTAGCCCGAAGGCAGAGAGTTCAACCGATCTGGCGTTCAATAGTTGAGCGACTGACTGACTCCTGTTGATTACTAGTACATCCTCGTGTGACCCCTTTTATGGCGTTTTTTATGGCTTAACAGGCTCGAAAAACGACGCGAGTATAATTAGGAGGGAATCATTTTTATTGGTCGAGAAATAGGAACATTTTAAAATATTATTTTATTTTTCGACCGGAACTCGTGCGTCGGGCCTATGCGTAAACGACGATAATGGTCATTTTGTGATGGTGCCTTGCCCCGTTCACATCCGGCTCTCGCTCTTGAATATGTTAGTTAATTTGCCTGCAAATCAGCCGAGATATGTCATTTTATTTTATAACACTTTGTTTTGTGATTTTTTCGTCTTCCTATTAGGTGGCGCAAATCTTTTTTTCAAAAAGTATTTCCTATTTTATCAAAAATTTGTATTACCTTTTCAAAGATTTTTTTTTCGAAGATTGCTTTGAAATCGTTTAAAATCACGTGTATATTTCTTGACATGTTTCATTCCTTCCGAGGAAAAATAAATCCTTTTATATGAGAAGTTAATAATAATGTTTATGCATTTAACATACAAGTTTCAAGTTATTAGAAATTATACTTACGATTTTCATCATTTTAGTTGCAGAAGCCTTTCTCCTTTTTTCATTATGGTAATCAACGATCCACTTTTTTTTATGAGCATCAAAACCAGATTTAATAACCTTCGAAGACGGTTTCAGACATCTCGTATACTGTACATTGCCGAACATAATGCAGTCATTGTCTGAACACTATTAGAAGAAGAAAATTGTTTTGATTTCTTAATACAGAATTCCTTCCTAGAATAAAAATTAAGGATTTACTTGTATTTTTTAAATTTATTTACGGTATTTTTATAGCCACTATACAACTGCTGTGGGTGAATATGAAGTTTTTTTTTTTTGTTATTTTTATTTATTTATTTATATTTTTTTTTGTTTGTACGTGGGATGTCACCAAATGATGTGGTGAATAAGAACTGTTTTTTCTTTCTGTACGTCGGGTGTCACCAATGTGGGTGAACAGGAGGTTTTTTTGGGGGGGTTTTTGTATGTTGGGTGTCATCAAATGATGTGGAGAATAGGCTGTTTTTTATCACATCTTTGATCACCAAATGATATGGGGTCACTCACATTACAGCAGCAGAAACAGCCTCGTGTTCACACGGAATAAAAACATAGGCAGAAATAACACTAAAAGCATGTTAAATTGTAAATTAAAATCATACAGTTTATTTATATGTGTACTGGGGAGTGTGTATTTCAATTACAAGTGGTTTAAAGTTGCATGTGATAAAACAAAGAAGTCACTTCGTATTATGACAAGAAATTTCCCGGAGAGAGTAGTTGGACGTCTTGAACCTCCAACAGTAAGTTGCAAAAACAGAATTTCATGCAGGAAATGTTTCTGTTGCATGCTGGGAGAATTTTTTTTTTTTTCGTTTTATTTAATTTATTTTAAACAAAGTTTTAATGTTATTTGCTTTATTTTATTTTATTTATGATATTCACTATTATTATTATTATTTTATATTTTTATTTTATTAATAATAATAATTTCACTACACTATACAAAACAAATGGATACTGTAGCTTCGGGGATCATAAGTACGACTGAAGGCTAGAAAATTAATTACATCTAAAATAACTTCTGACACCAGACGGCATATTAACGTTCGATAAAAATCAGAATTATTCCCAAGCAGCATCGACCTCAGTAACGTTCAGAAGTGTGGGGGGGGCAGGTTACAACGACCTCGGGCATGCATATCGGGAGGGCATCCAATCAAAAAAATGAAATAAAAATTAGTTTTTGAAATCTGAAATTGTCACTGTTAACTTTGTGTATGAGTGCCCTACAGTCACATGGTGGGAATGTAGATACGTGTTTTGATAAGCGAGACCGGAGTAGCTATCCATCCCTATTTGAGTCTTAGGGCATAACAATGAAGGTGTTGGCCCCGTGCATCACTAAACTCCTACATCTCAATGATCAACCTCCAACAAATGAAAAAATGTTAACAGTGCATGTGAATATTTCACGGTCTTGCGACTCGAATTTTCTGATGTATTATGATATTTAACAAATAAATAAGGTCCTTGCGTGTTTTTACAAACTGGACCAACAGACGATGACTTCCAGCATGCAGGAAAGCGGGGGGGTGCAGCGAGGAATTTATACAGTTTAGAGAGAATAGGAGCAAGTTCAAGAGCACAGGGACTATTACAGGGATACCATCGGGTCCACATACTTTGTGGGGATCAGGGTTAGAAATGAAAATATGGAATGGGTTATATGCATATCGCTCAACAGAGATTAAGTTCTAAGTGGGAAGTTGGGCAGGGATACTTCAGATGAGTCAACTGTAGAGTTTGAGGAGAATTTACAGGTAAAGCATTCAGTTTATCTCAATAGAGGGTGATAACACCTCAGATTGTTCGAAGTGTTGCGGAATAGAGACCTTGTACTTATTTAGTACCAAATTACAGAGCCACCAGTAATCACGAGAGTCAAAGCCGTTAGAGGCTCTACGGTGCCTCATTCTCTAAGCAAACAGGGACTTAGCTCCTTCGAGGACTCGCTTACATTTATTACGAGCAGTAACGAATAAGCACCTGTTATGACGAGAGGTGTCTCACTGGTATAGCCGAAAATAATGGTTCCTCTGTGCTATGACAACCGAGCATACAGGCGTGAACGATGGAGAAGGATTGCGGTTTCACTTGGTATTTCAGAGAAGGGATGAAAGCGTCCATGCCGTCTTTGACCCAAGAAGAAACATCAATGGCGTAATTTTCAATTGGCTGGTTGAAGAAAATCCCGGAATGAGTCCCAATCAGTATGCCGGTAATGGAAAGAGGTTTTCTGAATTGGGGGTTCCTGTTTAATGGATGCTTAAAAGGAGATATCATTAGATACTACAGAGTGGTCCAAGTTACCAAGAGAGCAATATTACGAAGCTCGGCAAGACCAGGGAAAGGAGGTAAGAAATAGATCCAAAAGAGAAGCCTCTTCCTCGGTTTGACTGGGGAGACGCGTAGTCGACAATTTGAGTAACAGATTGGGCAATGGAAAAAACTTAATGTCTATGTACTGGTAACATCAGTACCTTTAGGATGTTCAGACACGTGTCATGGTGAGTATTAAAGTCACCGAAGACAAAGATGTTCGCAGATGGATAGAGAGAAAGTGCCATTTCTATACTGTCAGCTATTGCATCTAATATATTGCAGTCTTGGGAAGAGTGGGAGGATACAGGAAATGTTATTTAAAGCCAGAAAATATTTCGGACTGTAAGAATTTTTTTTTGGGGGGTGGATAATAATGATTTAGTGATACAAGTCTTTCTAATTAACCCATATGTTGAGGAGAACAGGTGGAGCCATACTTTTCCCAAGGGTATTTGCGCGTAAATGAATATAACGAACCCAACTGGAATTGGAACTCGGCTCTCTGATTAACAATTCCGAACATTATCCATTACACCACCCGCAAACTTGAAACACCTGGCATTCCCAAGCGATCACCGATCTAGATGCTGACCAGGCTCGATCGGTGTTTCAACGTAATATGGCCATAAACCGAATTATATGATAGATAGATAGATAGATAGATAGGAAGGAGAATATGATATATAAAGTGTGTTCCAATAACTTGGACCGATTTCAAATGTGAATTAAGTTTAAGCGTCTAATGATTTTTTTCTTTTTCTTGCAGATTTAACACTTTAAATCTTTGTCAATTTCAATTTGAATTGAATTCTATCGATACCGAAGATTTGTTGTTCCAACGGGATGGCGCCACATGCCACACAGCCAATGCAACAATGGCTTTACTGAATGAGAAGTTCCCAGGTCGATAAAAGCGCAAAAATTCTGTGTAACGCGTTTGCTATAATGACTTCAGTGGCTAACTGATAAAGCATGCTTGGCTTGAAAGGGCTATATGTATAGTATTGTGTAATATATATATATATATATATATATATATATATATATATATATATATATATATATATATATATATATATATGCATGCTTATGGAGAGCAGTACAAGCAAAGTTGTGTATAATATTCTAAAACATTATATAGGGTTGCTCTGTTCCTGGAGAGCATATCTTTTAATTGCTTTAACTTTTTTTCTAATTTGTTCTGATTATCATTTCTTTTCAGATAAATGATGACAATCATCAATCTAACTCGGCAAATAAACAGGCACACTGTAAATCTGTGGTTCCCAAACAGTGCAGTGCGCCTCATAAGTGCAGTGCGCCTCATAAGTGCAGTGCGCCTCATAAGTGCAGTGCGCCTCATAAGTGCAGCGCAATAGGATAGCAGATGAGGCAGAATTAAATTCTCACGGAAATTCTAAGGCGGAATTTAGATACAGTTTTTAAAAAATTCATATGCCAAAAATAAATATGATTTCAAAATTTAAAATATTATTAGGGATTACTTGTAACTGCATGCATGAGTCCCAGTATAAATAGTTATAAATAATTATTGATCGATTTAATCATTCTGATACTTTTGCATTAAATCAAATATTAAGAATATAGTAACTAGGGTCCGCAAATTAGAGGAGAGAGTTATCAATGACAATGTTCTGTCAAAGTTTACAAAAAACTGGAAGACGCTGACGGGGATTCTAAAGAATTCGACAAACGTAAAATACCTACTAAGGGTTCTAATACTATCAAAACATCCAAATTTGTACGAAATGTGTTGAAAATTATCGATAAGAACCACAGAAATTCAATTAACGCCATTGCTAAGGAGCTCAAGGTTTCAAGGAACTCTATCGGAAGAAATGTGAATGAGAAACTCCGATACGAGTCATATGTGATGCGGATAGACCAATCCATGTCTGCAAAGAAAAAAGATAACCGTCTGATCTGCACAAAGTGCTTGCTGAGCAAGTTAAAACATCAAGAGTCTAGAATGCTTTGGGGTTTTTTTTATTTCAATGAAAAAAGACTTTGACGAAAAGGTCAAAATAGGATGGTAAATGCAAAGACGGTAATGCGCACAAAGTTTCTGGCAACTGTGATGCCTTCTTGGAGTCGTGAACAAAGAGGGAAATGTTATGATACATCACTTTTTCCTCAGGGCTTAAAAACCAATGCTGCTGACTATAAGGAGGTGTCTGAGATGGTTGTGAGACCTTGGATAGAGAGCGTGATCAAAGGAAGAACGTACACTTACTAACCAGACTCGGCGCCGTCTCATAAGTTCTAGACGAGCCAAGATGAATGAGTTACAATATCCACGACGACGTCACTCCAAACACATGGCCTCCTAGCTCTCCAGACTTGAATCCGTTGGATTACTACGTATGGGTCGTAGTCGAGAGGGAAGTCAATCAACGCCTCCATAAGACCATAAAATCTCTGAAGTCCACTATCATCTGATTCGGGCATATCAACGTTTCAAATCTCATATTGAAGCAGTCACCAATGCTAATGGCGGATTAATTGAGTAGATGCGCCAATAAGAGTCTCAAGATGGTTCGTGCCAATTTTTCTCAAATAAAGCACTTCTTTCATGACTTATTCATCTTTTACTCAATTCCTGCAAATGTCCTCAAAGAATAGAGCAACCCTATAATTATACCAAAACATTTTGATCTCTTGCCTAATAAGGTATTGGTCACCACCCCCATATCTCTGTAAGACAGCTCTTACTTGATCATTCAAGAGCTCTACAAGACACTTGAAGTTTTCTTTTGGGATTTGTAGCCAAAAATTTATCAAAAGTTTGCAAGTTAAACTGTTGCAAGTTACGGGATGAAAGTTCTGCAGAACTTTTGGTCCAATACTTCACATATGTTCAGTGGAATTGATATCTAGGGATGCACGGAAACACGGTGAACTTTTTGATATTCTTGAAACTTTTGTACAGCTCGTGCAGTGTTGCTCTTTTGAAAGATGTCATTGCTTATCAGAGTAGACTGCTGTCATGAAGGAATGTACATGGTCTTTAATTTTGCTGAGATAGGTGGCAATAGCTCCCACATTTTTTAATACTATACTTCACCCAACACAAGGCCCAAGTGCCACTCGAGGTAGAGGATTACTGAATGGGATTGTTCTAAAGGCATAAAAGGAAGAAGAACATATTATGAGGATATATGGGATAGTTGACCATACACTTGAAAAGGGTAAGGAAATAGTACGTATTATTAGGATATGTAGAATAAATAACGGTTGACCCTACACTTAAAGAAGTTATGATCTTAATGATCAGGGAAGCATCCTCTCGGGAGTTTGTTCCACAAAGTAACCAATCTTGGAAAGAAACTGGCTAAATGAAAATCGTCTCTTTACCCTTGAAATACAAAGGAAATGACGATTTCGACCCGGTACCTGAGTTCGTATGTGTATACAAGTTACACAAGTTTATCGTCTTAGCCAGGACGCTCAAATATTATGGCATTTGTAACGCTAAATCATTTAGTGTTGAAAGTTGAAAACTTGTTGCCTTAGCACAGCTGATAATATTGTCAAATTTTATAGCGATTTACTTTTAGATGAATTTTCTTTCATTATATAGTGCGATAAAAATACCAGCGCCATTAGAGCAAGCATAAAAGACATGAAAATGACTCAGCAAAGAAAAAAATAGGTTTTTAAAAAAGCCGAAATCTGATTAGCCGTGTTTTGTTGAATAACCGTCGGCTTTGCTGATCGCTTCATTTATGATGATGACTAAATTCGTCGCCAACATGCAGGTTCAGGACCAGAAGCTTCTAGTTTCACCAAAACTTCCGTCCTCCATTCCCTATCGCCGTTTTTTTTTTTTGCAAGTATCAGTTGGAGGTGAAAAAAAATCAGAGTAGAAGAAAGTGCGGATGGCCGGAATTTGTTTATGGTGGAACACAGCTAGTCAGGAAGTGACCCACATACATGATTTCATGACCTCCCTCTGCGACACATAGGGAATAATACATGTAGAATCCAATTATGAAACTACAATGGAGTGTCGCTTTCTGTAACATGTTCGTCAATGCGTAGCCCTCTTCATCCATTGGTTCGACTGTTGAGATCTATTGTTATCATCATCCGCTTACGCCACCGTTGGATCTTTAGAGTTGCTCGAGCTTAGTCTGGGGTCATCGTCTTTGACCTTGTCGCCAAAAATGAACTCCAGACGACATCGTCATTGGTTCACGTAAGCCTCTCCACCTCGACAAGGAGAGATCATCAGAGTTTGTTGAATAATAATCAGAACGAATATCCAAAATGACAACTCTACTGTCGTTCATTAAAAGTTTGTTTTGTTTTTTTTCAGAAATCGAAGAAAATAAAGAAATGAAATCATTCTTGTCTTGACAAAAGCTTACGTACAGTACTTAGTCGATTATCCGTACCTCGAGTTTCTGGACTTCGTGAAATGAAGAGAAAAATTGAAATTATCCAAACATTTATCTATTTTCCGGACTAAAAATATTTCATCACAGATAAGCGTTTTGTTTTTTGATTAAAATGCTGATAAAATCATTTCAATTAATTCTTGTTAATTTCCTCGTTCATACAAAAAAAAAAAACAACAACATTTGGAATTATCACAGCGTAGTCACATCAGAGATTATAAATCTATTTTAATCCAGCTTCGGGAGTTAACGGAAAAATACGAGGCCAGCCGGAAACGCAAAACCTGACACACTATTCATTAAAAAAAAAATAAAGGCGACAAAACCTAGAACAGTGTGTTTAAAAATGTTATTTGATGATATAAATGCTAAATTTCTTTCAGAAAATAACTATTTTCTTCCTTTTTTTTTTTTTTTTTTTTTTTGGGTAATTAAGGTATTCATTTATCTGTAATTTTTCAACCCCTGCCCTAAAGTGTCGGGATAATCTTTTCTAATTAGTGACGTGCGGAAGTTTGGTGATGCCCGGGGCAAACTCTTTGATTGTATGCCCCTAAGACTCAAGTAGGGGGCCCTAGGACTGTGAAATGTGAGAAAGGAAGACATTTTAAATATGTAAAAACAGATGAAACATGAAATAAATACTTTATTCAAATTAAATATAAACCAAATTTTTTAGTTCACTCTTTGATTGGATGCCCGGGGCCGTTGCACCCCCTGCTCCCTTCTGCACGCTACTGACTGTAATCTAGAGTTCCAAAAGTCGCAATACCATTGAAAAGTTTTGTAAATTTGATATTTATTTACCAAATAAAATAATCATTCTGTGACAATATATTATTAGGAAGTTTTATTGGTCGATTTATGGAAGACGATGTTATGAAAATTTCCACTGGTTGCTATTTCAAAAGTGTATGTTTTCTTTCAATTGCAGCCTGACTTTTAGCACACCCTGTATAAAGTTGAATATTTTATGCACTAGAATTTGATAAAGACAAACGTCGCTTTCTTAGTTGAAGAAAGTGATAAGACACTTACGATTATTTGACTGGCGTAGACGATCAAAAGAAACACTGAAAACTTCCACTGCATTCCGTGTGAATTTTTTTTCAATACTCACCTTTGTGCTTATGTGCAAGCAAATGCATCTCACCTGCAGCAAATCTAATCACTTTTTTATTGCTTTCGGTATTCTTTCAGCTAGATCTGCACATAGTATGAATGTACAACGGTGTTATCGCTTGTCTGTGTGTGTACATATATAACTATCTTGATTATTGGAGGTCTGCAGACATCACCTGTCACCAACGCAACATTTGTTCGTAAAAAAACAATATTAATGTTCTTCTCGGCGATGTGTTAAACACTAGCAAAATTGGCCATCAGTGTGCCAAATTGTGTCGAACAATAGTTCAATTGTTTTCCTGCAGACAGGGACGCCTACAGTATTTTCGGTCTTTCGAAATAAATTCTATTATTCATAGTGAACGCTTATCGTACAGAGCCATAGTTAACAGATTGGTTTTTCTATTATAGTTTTTCGCTGAACTTGGTAAATATATATATGTCGGTGTGTATTTGGGCAGCAATCTCTCTTTTGTATTTCGTTACAAACGACTGACAAGGAACTGTAGTTAAGTTTTTATTTGATTTTCCTTGTGTTCTTGTAATTTTTTTTTGTTTTGAACATAAATTATGTAGAAATTGATTTTTAACAAAATGTGTATGTGTGTGTGAGAGAGAGAGACTGATGCCCGTTATCTTGTGGTACATACAGCATCTGGTGAGGTTTCTGCAAGCGAACTGTTTCACGGAGTAGGGTGATTAGCCCTACGCCCAACCTCCGTACTTTGAGGAGAGGTTGGTTTTCTGTCAAGTTTTTCTTTCTCTTAGATGACCACATCTTCCTACGCCTACGAGTTCCATCTACTCGGCTTTGAGATTTTCCTTCTTCCAGACTGGTTGCTAACCAAGGCTTGAAAAGCCTAGTCAGCCCTACTATTTAAAAAGAGATGGATTTCCCTAAGGTATTCGCCCAAAAGCGAATGTAACGAATACGACTCGCTGATTTCTCACTCCAGGCCGTTACCACTAAACCCACCAGCGCACATTTTAAGAATCTAAATCATTCCAGATTAAATTATCTAGGTAAATATTTACCTAAAGTCTGGAGGACGTATATTGTAGAATGATGGCTAGCAGGAAAATCCTACAAACCATTGATTTGATCCTCATTAAGTGCCTTAGTACAAGAATTATTATCTTTTGTAAACATTTACATAGATATCCAGGTCTTGCATTTATTTATGAAACCGTGAGGATTTGGTCGGTCTTTTAATAATAAAACGAAAAGTAGATAAAATTAAGCGAGTATAACTTCAGGTATACTCTGACTTTTTACGCCAATCATGCAATCTGGTTCTTCTGCTATGTATTCTTGACAAAATCCAAAGAATCTGCAATAGTATTTGGCCTCACTGGCATCTCGGTTTCAATCCCTTTAACCAGAGTTATAACGTAGCTTCCCTGTAAATATTTCCATGGTAATTGTTCTGATGTTTTTTGTACCTTGACTTTATGAATTTAAGCGTTGTACTAGATTAACAGCTAGCTTTCATTTTATTATTGAAACTATTAAATGTAACCAGAAGTTCTAAGTTTTTTCACTTGTGCTTCTCACCTTTGGAATCCTCTTCCATCTTCTAGCTCTCCTGTTAACTGCAATCTTCAAAAATCTAAATGTAAAGTCGATCGTCATTGTCCGTCTCTTTGAATCATGTTCTTTTTATTGTCCTTTCTGCTCAGTAATGTTTTACTCTTTCCTTCAGTCTCAGTAACCTCAAGCTTCGGAATGGCTTTATTTACCTAGCGAGAAAGGATTAAAAAAAAAAAATCTCCGAGTTCGCATTCAGATCAAGTCAATTTTTTTTTTAATATCCAAATATACTGATTTTTCCTATTGAATATCTTCATCTTTCTTCATATTTCTTCATATTTTCTTAATTACTTGGCTCAGTACACGCTAAATAATAGAGAATGATTCATGGAAATCGCCCAATCCAGACCACATGATCGAATTAAGTCACCGTGAACAAAAGTTGTCAAATAGTGGTTGCTGACGTTTCAACTAGTTTAAATTCAAAGTTAAAAATCCAAATTAACTGTTGACCCTAATTCTTGATTTAAAATTGGGATATATTTGGCCTTGTGTCATACTAACCTTAGGTGATATCCATGCTGGTGATGTGCACATTGATTTAAAATACAATAGTTTCTTTTTTCATTGTTTCACTTAGAATGATTTAGATTCTTAAGAGGCGGGTCAAGAAATAAATTTCATAATCTAAATCATTTTAAAATAAGACAGAAAAATCGATCCTCTCCTCCCCCACCATCTGAAAACAGATTACCTGGAATTACACGTTTCGTATTCTTTTCATTATTTCACTGATCGGACATTTTACTATTATCGTCATAAATTACATATTCAGTAGTTAAGTGAAATTATCAGGTTTCGGATTCCTCTTGTTGAAATTAAACGCAAAAAAGTGACGTAAGTTTTGCCTGACAGCTTACAACAGTCTTTTTTTCAAACACAAGATGCATTCACTGTCTACATCAGTGTTATCTAAGCTGTGCGCCATTATGTCTCGAGATAAAATTAGATACGTAAGAGCAAGAACACATTATTAGTTTGAGTCATAAATAATTTGTTTAGCAACTTTATTCTTCAAAGAAATAAAGTAAAAATACATTTTATTCAATTATATATTCATCATTTGCAATGACTTGTCATTTATCGGACAGCTCTTCAATTCTTGATGTGAAAAGGTTTTCGACGAACTCTTGAATCTGATTTTCATCAGAGTTTCCCCACCCTCCATCAAAGCGATCGAAAAAGATAATCAGTTAGTGCAAGGTCAAGTGAATATGATAGGTTCGGTAGAACAGATGAAGAGTTACAAAATTTCTTCCTGAGTGCAACCTTGTTGCCATAAAGAACACTTTTTCATTTAACCCACTGTGTACGCTGCCACACAAAAACTATACCCCAAATTCATTCTTAACTGCCACTTATTAATATTTTTAGGATGATACATTAGTCATTACAATTGCTTCCCCGCCCCCCCCCAAAAAAAACAACTTATGACTCAACCCAATAAAATGTGAAAAATACAAACTGAAATTCATAATGAAATTCATTACATATAATTCCCAGTTAGAACGAGAATGTCTAAATGTATATACAAAGTATGCCAATATGCCTGTTTGTTCTAAAATGCACTGAAAGTGACGTTTGGAAACCACTTGTATGAGTAGGAGTAAGTGTAGGGCAATAAATTAAATAATTTAAAAAGTTATATACAAAAAGCGGGTCGTTAAAAAAAGGGGGGGGGGTAGGAACACTAAGTCTACATCTGACTTTGCAAGCACATGGCATAATGACAATCAGTATGGATGCTCCTATTGCTCTACTATGTCTTGTCATTTGTATATCAGGAGGGTTGGGTTAACCACTTTCCCATAAAGGCTTGTCTATGCAGTTATAGAGAAAAGCTGTTGCATTATTTATGAAATTGATTACATTACGTCAAAGTGTGTTGGAAAACATTTTACACTTCCACCTTTTCCCTTTAAAGCATTCTTTCTTCTTGCACTACATGACACCCAAATGAGGTTGGAATGACTTCCCAAAATTTTTTTTTTTTTTTTTTTAAATCTATCAAAAAATTATTTAGTGTAGTGATCTCAAGTGATGTGCAGCAACACGGCGGCGGGGAGAATAAGAGATAGGGTTGGTTCCCACTATTTTTAGGAAATCATTTTCCAGGCCAGCACTTGGTCATGGAGTTTTCATAATTTACCATTATATCTGATATTAACACATTTAACCAGTTTTACTGTTAGTGGTTTTCTTTTTTTTTTTTTTTAAATGAGGTATGGTTAATGATGAAGTATATTGGGTTCATTAGCGACGTGTGTGTATATATATATATATATATATATATATATATATATATATATATATATATATAGAGAGAGAGAGAGAGAAGAGGGGGGGGGGGAAACAATAAATTAAAAAAAGTTACAATCTGATTAGTTGTACTTTCCAATGCTGTTCAGGAAATGGGAGATCATTCTACATGGAATTAAAATGTGAAAGTGAACCCCCCCCCCAACCTCTACTTTAAAAGTTTGTTTTTTTCCGAAAAATATTAAAATAGTGGGGAGTTTCAGGGTCTAATTAGTTCAAATCACAGAAAAATAAAAAAAAATTACTAGAAATTTATTTTACCTGGTGCCAAATGAACGTGTCCTCATGTATTATAGAAATTTACCCAATTTTCTTTAATGAATAAACTGAACCCTACGAGATGTAATCGTGATTTTATTATTAAATTAATACTTACCAAAGAATCTCTTTTCACAAGGTGTAACCTTTTATTCAAATAAATACTGTTTATTTTCCCCAGATAATTTTTTATCTGAAACGAAATTTATTTTTCTCAGATATTTATAACTAATAATAATTGTTAAACCTTTTTATCAACTTACTGAATAGTACTCATGTTGAATGATGTTGCCAAATACTATAGCATAATTATTAATTCTGATAATTTATTTCAAATTAATTTATCATAGTAATAGTCAGGACAGAAATGTCATGGAAATTTGAGGAGGAATGGAATGATTTCAAGACCTGAATAAGACAGGTAGTGGAAGTTGCTCACGGTGTATATTGTAAGATATGCCAAAAATCATTTGATATTAGCAACATATGGCTTTCAATGGCAGATAAGCCTGTCAAAGGACAGGGACACAAGGCTAGAGTATGTCAAGGCAGTGAACCGCAAATGACTGATTTCTTCAATCAACCTTCCACCCAGAGTTCTGGAGCTGGCAACAATGGCAGAGAGCCAAGAGAGTAGATAAGTCCAACCATCAACTTCTGAAAGTGTAGCTCCATCCAAAGTTACACCCAAAATTAATATGTATTTTTCAAGTGAAGCTGTTTTGGAAGCAGAGATCTGCTGGGTGCTAAAAATGACCCTCGTCTAATTTTTTTTTCTTTCAAGTCTTGTTTGGATTTGGGCATGTTGTTTGCCAAGAAATTTGCATGTGGAGCAACTTGGAGTGAGAGCGAAGCAGAGGTACTTGTTGAAAGAAAGAATTTTCAATCTTCATTTGATCCCAACTCCTAGAAATATCTATAGATGGCCCATCAGTAAACTGGAAGTTTATGAGATTATTTGAGGCGGACAGAAGCAAGGAGGACCCAAATGCTTGAAGACTAGTAAACGTTGGAACCTGTGGTCTCCATACAATTCATGGGATTTTCCAAGAGGGCAAGGAGGAAACAGGATGGAAGATTGATGTAAGCCTAAGAGCCCTTTGGCAGATTTTTCATGATACACCACTTAGGTAGGATGATTTCATTGAAATCACAAAAAACTCAAAATTCCCTCTCAAATTTTGTGCACACAGGTGGATAGATTTGCCTGTAGCAGAGTGAGCCATTAAGATATGGCCATCTGTACAGAAATTTATGAACCACTACAAAAAAATTCTGCAAGGTGGAACAAACATCAGCAACCTCTCTCTCTCAGTAAAAAAAAAAAAAAAAAAAGCTATTAGTGACCCCCTTTTTGAAACCAAGCTGCAGTTTTTTTATCTATATGGCAAGGCTGCTCAGATTCTTCATTGTAGGTTTTCAAAGGAGGCCCTCACAGTGTCTTTTATGGCAAGAGCTTAAATCCATCCTGGTTAATTTGCTTTCATGAATTGAGGTAAACAGTACACCCTTACAATTTTTCAAAATTAATGTGCTGAACAAAGAGCTTCATATACCATTAAAAGATGTTGACATTGGCTTTTCCACAAAACATGCTGTTATCAAATCCTCTAAGAATCTTCCTGGTCACCAACTACTGGTTCAGTTCAGGAAAGAAGGTCTAACCTTCCCCTCTACAACAGCTGGAATCTTTTGGAAAAATGTCCACTGAATTATCAGCAGTAAGACATAAGATCGCTTGATCCATTGTTTATGATTAGTGAGCAAAGGAGTCCCATATTAAAATTTAAAAGCTTCCCTAGCTGCTTCTGAATGCCAAATGGCATACTGCACAGCAATGTGACCAAATTCTTGCTGAATAGAAAAGATTACTCACTGAGACAGCTCAAGAAAATAAACAAGAGTTCCTAGTTTGACTACAGAAGTAGCTCCTGTCAAGTAGACACATTTCTAAAAAAAAAATTTAAGGGGTAAAGTAGAATCTGTGGAAATTACAGAAAAACCTTTTCACATTGTCACAAGAGCAAGCAGTAGTTGAAAGAGGATACTCTACACATTTTGGTAGGAAACCTGAAATGTAAGACACTGATTTCTCTAAAGTTTGTACAAGATTGTCAGATGGCCCATTAAAAATAATACCCAAATGTATAATACAGTGTTGCAAATCTTCAGGAAGAATGTTAGTTGGAGGAGGAAAAGAAAAAAAAAGCATCTGCAAATTACATTAAAAGGAAAGTCCTCAGCTCCCAAATCACAAAAAGTGACCACAAAGAGACAAAAATAATGGCCAGCATCAAAGTATTGTAGCAAGACTCAGATGTAATGGCAGAGAAGCCTTTCAAACAACAGGACTTTACACTGCTTGCAAAATCCAATGCCTACCACAAAAGTATTGCAAAAAAAAAAAAAAAAAAAAGTGGCCATTCTAGATACTGCTTTGTTTGAATTAAAATAAGATTACAAAGCACTATCAGTAGACTAACTTCAGCATTTCTGCTAGAGCTTCATGTGGAGCACTTTATTTTCAGTAAATCCAAGTCAAATTTTTTTTTCTTTTTTTTAAATCTCTGGCTTTTTATCTGACAAAAGCAAATTTAACTTTAAATCTCATGCCAATGAAGCTATAGGGATGCTTTAACACATTCTACCCATTAAATTAGGTATCTTCAACTGAACCAAAGATATTTCATCAGGTACGATTTTTCAACCTTAAAAAAAATAAAAAAAATAAAATTTTAACCTCAGTTTCAAAAATACTACAAAAATAATACATTTCTGAAACATTACTTTTGTAAAATTAGCAAATATAGTTAAATTAATCTATTCTGAAACAAATATTACTTATAGCATAAAATTATCTAGACAAGCATTTCTTGACGATGGAGTCTTGTTATTCTCATTTCTCCATCAATAATCTGATGGTCAAAGGTGTTGACAGGTTTAGTGTGGTGGACAGGAACTGACAGATTTATGAATTCTAAGTAAGAACAGTTTGTTTTTTTTAAAGTAAAAGTTTGTTTTTTTAGTGAAATAGAAAAGAGGAAAAAAAAACAAAAAAAAAAACTATAAATCTTGAAGGGATGATTTCCAAAGTCTGTTGAAATGTAGGGATGATGAAACACGGAAGTGAAATAAAAGAATTGCCCACATCCCTAAACATTTATGTATCAAAGATTTTTCCCTAAGAGGGACAAGCCTTGGAACACATGACCTTTTAACCACAATATCACTTAGGATATGGCATATACAAACAAAACATTTAGACACAAACACAAAAAAAAAAAAAAGAAAAAAAAAACATTTTTTAATTATGCTAAAAAGTTTTAATAGGATGATTTGTATTAAGCTTTTAATTTTCACTTAGTAACTATAGTCTTCAATTAATAACCTACCTCAGACAATATTTACAAGAATTTTAAAACATTTAATTTTAAATTCAAACAAAATGCAAATAATTCTTGTAAAAATTCATTGTTATATCAAAAATTTTCCTTCAATCATTTCCTTAATGTATATTATTTATAAAAGTAAAAGCCTATCTAATTGGATACTTTTATTGCAGTTATTATTTTAAAATTTGGAGTAGATTTTTTAAAAAGTTGCCAATAGTTTTTTTTTGGGGGGGGGGGAGATTGATTTACATTCCCCAAGAAGTCTGGCTTAGGAGTAATATGAAACTATTTTTTTAACGATTTGAAATTCTAAAAAATATTATGAATTTAAGTTGCTTTGGTTGGTTTATTTTTTGGCAGTCAACAGATGTGTATAAAAAAAAAAAAAAAAAAAAAAAAAAAAAAAATTTTTTTCTTTTTTTTTTTTTTAAAAAAAGCAAGATTTATCCATTCTATTTTTAATAAGACTTGAAAGCTTCATTAAAATCCATCAATTATTTGATTTTTGCAAGAATTTCCCAGAAATGGCTTCATGGAAATGTCCATTACCTCAAGTCTTACACAGTTGACTAAAAGAAAAACAATTTTTTTTGCTCAAATTTAGAATTTATGAAAAAAATGTTTTGAAAATAATTAGAAAATATTGTTCTTTTCTCTTAAACAAAGATTTTGATGATAAAACTTTGTTTTTATTAAATTTGGGGCCTTTAATCATCATACTATACTGGTTTGGGGGGTTTTTTTTTTTTTAGTAAATTATTGGAGGTAATTAATTAGTTTCAAATAAGTTATTCACCTAAAAGGAATGCCTACCAGCTTTTGTAAGTTTTTTTAATTTTTGTCCTAGAACAATTTATTTATTTTTCTTTTATATATGAGGTACCAGAAAAAAACATGTCATCCTTTAAAAATGAAATTAGAAATTTACTGTCAAGGGAAAAAAAAAAAAAAAAAACAATGGCAAACATTGATAATTAAGCAATTTAAATATAAGAATATTTTTATAATTGTGTTATTATTTTGATGAGCTTTTGTCAATTTTTCCACTTTTGCAGTCCTACCACCCCTCTGCTTGTTTTAAGAAATATTTTTAGCAGAAAGTTCAATAAAATAAATATTGACAACTTGCAGATCTTATTTTAAACAAGTAAAAAATAGATTCATTTTGACTTAAATTACATTGTACACTAACCCTTGAAGCACTAATTTAAAGTTAAAATGTTAGCCAAATAAGTTGGAGAAAAAAAAAAAAAAAAAAAAATGTATTTTTTTTCTTTACTAATTAGCTTGTAATAGCAAAACTGTATGAAAATGTTCTATTAAAGAATCATACAATTAATCCACCTAATATTTTCTGCAAAAATTGACTATTTTATTCCTCAAGTCAGTCGTTTTGTAAACTAACAAACTAGTAAATAAATGAACAATAATTTGTATTCATTGTCTTCAAACATGGGTTTTGGTTACTGTAAAAAAATTGAAAGTGAAATACGAAATCCAAGGGAAATAATCTTTCACCCTGAAATTAGAAACGTTTATATTTAAATAAATATATTTTAAAAATATCCAGTTTTGAATGTAAAATATCAAACCCATGTTTCAAATAATCCAAAATATATTTGTTAAATGTAACAATAACATTAATTTTATGATTTGAGAGAGAGGTTCTCAGATAATTTAAATTTTCCAAAGACAAAATATAAAAATTTTTTTTTTGTTTTAAAAACATCCATTTTTCCAGGGTATCCAGTCCTGGAAAATTTACCTTTTATTTTCCAGGATGTGTGGAGAACCCTGCAAGAACTTTGTAGTTTTAGAAAATTTAATGCATTTCAAGATTTATAAATAAAAAAAAAAAAAAAAAAAAAAAATATTCAGTATTTGTTGCCACCAAGAATTAAATCTGAGATGTAAATTGTTTGTACAATTAAAATACTCTGAGAAAATATATTTAGTTTAAATACAGGAGCCATAAAAATGAGTCCAAAGGGCCAATTATCAGTGAAAACACAGATGCCTATCTCAACTTTCTATGCCTGCATGTGGTATTATATTTTAATTCAACAAATGATTGAATAAAAAAAAAAAAATAAAAAAAATTTTGAAAAGTTCAATAAAATTCTGATTTTCTTTTAGGATACTAAAAAAAAAAAAAAAAAAAAAAAAAAAAATTGTTTCATCTTCAAGTTTATTTTATTGTCCACCCAAGGATAAGGGTTTTCCAGACTGAGCGAGAGAGGAATGTATTATTCTACCGTTTTATTTCAAACTTAGTAAAAATGTGTGCTTGCTCATGTGCTTGTGTATGTTAAGTAAAAAGCATATTAAATCACTCATACCCAAAACACATGCATATACATTTCCAAGGCTGTTGATAAAACTACATATGAACATTCATAAATGGTTTCCAATAATTTAACTCACCCACCTCCAATGGATGTTGGATCCATTAACTTTCAAGATTTTAATGGAATGTCTAGGCTTAGTATATAAATAATGCATATATAAAGTTCTTTTTAAATCCTCCCTTAGTCAAACAGAACTATTTTAGCACTCCCTCAAATTCAACACCAGTTAGGACCATTCACAAAAGATTATGTTAAAAAGAAATAAGTGTGAGAAACTTTTTTTTTTTAAAAGCTAATATTGATCATCAAATGATTGTTTTTTTTTGGGGGGGGAAGCATTATGAATTAAAAAATAGACGTCTTTGCTAGCTACAAAATGATAAGTTGAACTATGACTATAAAAAAAAAAAAACTAAAACTTATCAAATTCAATAAAGCATTTTGTTGACAGTTGGTGCTTGCATAATTTCATAAACATTTTCTTAGGGGGAAAAAAAAAAAAAAAAAAAAAGACTTTGCTTGTAATTTTTCTGGGCAATTTTGAAATTTATCCAGTTGTTTGCAGTAAAAAAAAAAAAATTTTTTTATATACAAGATATTCTTTAAGAACTCCAAAACTTTAAATTTAATGCTATTTTCAAGAGTGAAATTTTTTTTTTTTTCAACTGTTTGGATTGGGGGGGGTCGTAAAGGAAATAATTCAATATTTTGGGTTTTTTTTCCAATCCTTTTTGAAGCACTTTATATAAAAATAAAATTATTCATCTACTATAACCAATTTCTACATAGTAGTTTTGGTCTTGAATACTTTAAATTTTAGAAATTTAAAATTAATACTTAAATTACTAATTTAATTTTAAGCAATTCTATAAGACTTTGGATTTAAGAGATTTCAAAATTTTTCATTTTTGCCAGTAACAGTTGTTCCATAGTAGATGAGTGATCAGGCCAATATTTTAAATAGGTATATCACTAAAAATCCATTAAATAAATTTACAGACTAGCTTTAAACTATTATCTTTCAAATTAAAGCAAAATTTAACTTCAAAGACATTTAAATTATTTGAGATGCATTTTTAACTTTTTTTTTGTGGGGGATAGTAAGTCTGTTGGGATACTTAGTTTAATACATTAAGCAGGTTTAAGATTTTCGTCTTGACAATTTGAATTGAAAATACAGATTGCACATCAATTATTTCAAGTCATTTGTGTAGAGAATAATTTACATATGGAATTATTTTAAAGGGTGAATATAATTAGATTTAGATAGGAAAAAGAAATTAATATTAAGGGTTGCTTTAAGCTCTCCCACAAGGTTTTTCAGCTGTCAAAAACATGGTTTTCAGGGAGTCAATTTAAAGCAGTTTCTTATAAGTACTTTACTGAAATTAGTATCAGTATTTAAAGGGGCATAAATGAGTCAATACTATTACTGTGTTCAATTGTAATGGAGTTTTTGCTCTTAGATTCATTGACAGGATAGTCGCAGAATATTTTCAACTTTTGATAATTACACTACAATCACCAGTTTAAATAGTGTACAAAGATAAATAAATATATATATATATATATTTTTATTTATCTTTGTATAATTTTAAGATTAACTAAAATCAAAATTCAATAAAAGATTTTGTTGATAGTATGTGCTTGTATAATTTCAAACACTTGTTTATTAAAAAATTTGCTTGTAATTTTTCTGTGCAATTTTGAAATTTATCCAGTTTAAGTTTTTTTGGGTTTCTTTTTTATATTAAAGATAGATTTTATTTTAAGAACCAAAAAATTTAATGCTATCTTAAAGAATGATTTTTTTTTTTTTTTTTCAACGGTTAGATTCTGTTTTGTTTGTATGGAAGTTCAAAAAGGAAATAATTCAATGTTTTTTAGTTTTTTCTTAATCCCTTCATATAAAAATAAAATTATTGTTAAAAAGTGTTTTTTTTAACCAATTACTAGATCATAGTAGTTTTGGTCTTCAATAGATTTTTTTTAAATATGTGTGTGTGTGTGTGTGTGTGTGACGGGAGATGCCAATAGGGACAGAGAGACAAAAAAACGAGAGGGACTCTCTGTAATGAATATGTGCCAGACAAATCTCAGCTTTATAAATTTAAACTACATAAAACCTATAGTTCCCACACATAAAAATCCTAACACGAAATGTTACAGTGGAAGAAAAACAAATCAAACCTAACATGCAAAATGATTTCCAATTATAAAAAAAAAAAAAAAAAAAAAAAAGAAAATTTACCTCACCTTATCTCACTTTCCTTTATTCATAAGAAAAAATTTCATGACAAGGAGAAATCAAAACCTCTTACACTTATCTAAATATAAATTCAATTACTGGCTAGAATTGAAGAAAGATTCTCTTAATACTAAAGCGTTTCTAAACAGATTCAGTCACTCAAAGAAAATATTAACTGTTTTTGCAGGGCTTACATGAATTCTCATTTCAAATTTAGTCACAAAACATCTAGCATAATTTGTATTTCCAGTTCAGAGACTAGTTTTTTTTTTTTTTTTGGCAGGGGGAATACAGGACAGTGTTTTAAATTGTGACATTCAATAACATTTAAACAAAATTAGAAACTCAAGGAAAAATATTCATTGAATAAAGTTATGAAAAATACATATTGGCTCCTAAAACTGATTTCATGGTAGACCAATGAAGTAACAAACCTGATGATCAAAAATTATAATCCTATTTTTCATTTTTATTAGAAATATACAAAAACAAGGCTGAATAGCAAGAAGTTAAAGCAGTAGAGTAGGGGGCGGGGAGAGAAAAAAAAGAAAAAAAAAAAAAATGCAATAAGAGTAAAATGTATGAGCAATTTATGAATAAAAGTGTTTTATTAATTTATGAGCATGTTTACTGGAGGGGATTTGTTATAACAGCTTCAAAAGGCTGAGATTTGTTTTTTTGTTTTTTTTTTGTTTTTTGTTTTTTTTTTGTTATTTTCATTTCACTTAAAAGGATCAACAGGTTACTGTTGTTATTAATAGATCACAATAGTCTTCAGAAATAGCAACAATATACTATAATAATCCTGCCAAGCTTTCACTTAGCATCAGAATACTTTAAAGTTGGAGTCAGGTTTATACATCAATCTTTCTCAATGAAAAACACCCACGTAATCTATACACATGCACACGTGCACACACTCCTGTAAAAGAAACAAATTTTATCAATCCGAGTTTTATTTTTGGTTATTGTCCTTTTTGTAAAAAATTATGAAATGAAAAACATTTAACTTGCACATCAATCCACCATCTTTGATAGGAAAGGGAAGAGCCTTAAGGGCTAGCAGACAATAAGAAGCTTGAAGTAATCACTCAGGAAAGAAGTGCCACTGAAGAGAAAGGTGGGGTTCATGCACACTAAATAGTTGGTGGACCTACCCTACTAGCACTTAAGTCACAGGGTAAAAGGATTTTTCAGCCAAGCTGTGAAGAGCAAGAAACTACAACAAAACAACTTGGAAAGATCAGTGCATAGTATATAATTTAAATAAATAATAAAAACGCAATCATTACATCCTTTTCAATGTTCTCTCCAAAAGAAAGCACTAAGGAAAAAAAAAAAAAAAAAAGCAAGAGGATATTTGTATTTATTATATTAAATCTTTCTACAATGGCAGGATGAATAGTCAATGATAAACGACCCAGAAGCTTAGAACAAATGTTGCTAGTTTGTATAAAAACATAAAATTTTTTGGGTATTTACTAGTTGTCATCATGCAATTTTTTTTATTTTTATACAATGAACAGGTTGAACATTTTTCTGTTACATTTTTTTTTAAAACCTCCAGCCCCATTTCTTAAAAAAATATTTTGCAAGAAACCACTAATTATATATATATATATATATATATATATATATATATATATATATAAGCACACTATGTTGGAAAAGAAAATTTGAGTATCACAAAGGAAAGGGAGTCCATGAGTAGGCAGGTGGAGAATTTGCAAATAATTCTTTTAGATTATGACAATGCATTTCACCCTCCTCACCCCACAACTAAGATATCAGTACCAATTTTTGCAGTTTGTTTGCTTGGTGCCAATCTTCCACACAGCTTGAAGGAGGGGAATCTCCTCCCATCCCCCCCCAAAAAAAAATTATTTCAAAAATATTAGGTTGAATCATAAGTAATTTCCATTTTGGGGAACCAATTGTAATATTTTGAAGAATGAAGTGGAGTTGATAAACAAAAAAACAGAAACCATTTGACTCAACCTTATATATTAGCTAAAATATGCAACATTTTTATTATATATATATTTTTTTTTTTTTTTTTTTTTTTTTTGTTTCCTCCAGTCTCTTAAATTACTTGGGAATTTACTTTTTATTGATAAATAATAAAAAAAAAAAAAAAAAAAAAAATAGTAGCAAAACAGACCCAATGCAACAGCACCTAGTAACAAAGATTCAATTACAAGGATCATCCAAGTTCCTGGTTTTATTTAACATCTGAAGTCAAAATTGATAGTTCTTGCAAAATGGTCATATGCTGGAAGGTAAACTTACTATTGAGGTGGCAGGGGAAAGTTACTGGGTGGAGAAAAAAAAAAAAAAAAAAAAAAAAAAACAGGAGATGGGGAAGGGGGGGGAACTTACAAAAAACAGATTGTTCAGTAAACCAACCAACTGCATGGTTGACTGATTACATGTTTCAATTGCTTTGAAATTCAATTTAGTATAACTACTATGTTTTCATGCATAATGCTTGCTGGATGGTTAAGTGCTTAACACTTATTCTGTAATTTAAAGTGCATACACCAATGCATTTATTTAAAATATTGTGTAGTTCACACCCCCATACTTCCAATCGTGATTTTCAGCTGCTGCTGTAGCGAACGAATTCTGAGATGGCAAACTGCATTGTTTATTTGGAATTGTTTGCCTTGCACAACCTAAGACCATGGCAAATTTCCAAATCACTAACTCAGTAGTCCAATTGAGAAGAGAGGTTCAACCACGCATTTACGTTGTTAAATTCTAAAATGAAGCACTTCTACATATTTACACCAAGTTAGCAGACATGGCGAGATTTTTGGTTAAATAAATAAAAAAGGAAAATAAAGTAGCCATATAACTAACACATTTTAGATCAGTAATTTGCAATCAGTTTAAGTCTTAATGCAGAAAAATGATATACACCATTTTATTTTGCTATGACATATCTAATGTAAATGATAATAAAATATACATCATTCAAAATCAGTTTGAAATTATGACATTTTCATTTCAAGATATGTCTATGTGACTTATTAGAAACCTATTTTGGGTAAATTAAAAAAAAAAATTAAAATGAAACCCAATTTAGGTGTCATATATATATATAAAAACTTTGAAAGACATTTTCCTCAATTTTTTTTTTTTTATCACAAGCTGAATAATTACTTGATGTCATCGAAAAATCTGTAACAAAATGTAGAAATTGTATAAAAACTAGGAAAAAAAAAAAAAAACAAAAAAAAAAAAAAAACATTGAATTTTTAGCAATAGATGTATGAAGCAAAATTTTCACTAAACAATGCAGGTTTTGTTTTGGATAAAATCAGTTTTTGTTAGTCCCAGAGATATATTTGTCCAAATAACTGTTCCTCGTCCATTTCTAGAGCAACAATGACTACTAGAAAATGATAAAACTAACAGATGAAATCTTGAAAGATTTTTTCAACAAAACAGACTAAAAAGATAACCCAGCAAAGTCCAACTATTATAACTTAAAGTGTAAGAGAGGAAAGAAATTACCCTAACTAACCTATCATGGAAAGAGTAGTTATCGCCAAAACAAATGAAACATGTGAAATAAAATAAAAAAATTTGAAGATTTAAGAAAAGATTTTAAGTTAACTATGCAATCCATGATTTTAAGTTGTATTGTTATTGTTGCTACTACAGCAACAACAAGAGCCATTGCTTTTTCCAAGCTTGTTGTAGAGTGAGTAACCCACTGCCAACTTTCCTCACTATTGATCAATATATGAATGGAGGAAAAAATAGTGAGAAAGCATGGAAGCAGAATGGAGGCAGACAATGACAACATCACAAAACGTCATTGGAAGGAGAGATGAGATAGAGAGAGAGAGAGAGAAAGGGTAAGAGAATGTGCCTCCAGCACGTCAGCTGAGATCACAGCGCCTATAGAACAATAAATAAGGAATTCGATTAGGGACAAACTTGAGGACATGGGAAACTGGAACCTGCCGCACAATGCTGTCGTCATAACGCACCCAACCATTTAATCCACTATGGTAGGCATCAGTTGTATAGTGACCACCACTGGCAGCTTTGCCATGGTGAAACAGAACTGGAAAAAAAAAAAAAAAAAAAAAAAAAAAAAAAAAATGAAAGTTATCAGAAATTCAGATACAAATGTTTTTACAGATTACAAAATTCTTTAAAGAAATTTCACACACACAAAAAAGAAAAAAAAGAATTCATCTTATATAAAGGCTTAATGTAAATTGTTTAAACTTGTAGTATCAAATCTGACATTTGTAACTTCACAACACAATTGTGGGGAGAGTAACATGTACCTTATGAAGACAAAATAGTCACTTACATTTAACTTATGATAGTCTATAATCTTTATTAGCGAACAACTAATAGTTTTGCACTAAATTCAAAGAGCAATAAAATTTGAAGAGATGACTAAAAGCACATACGCACACACTTCAAATGGCTTCATATATTTGTTATATGAAAGCACAAAATGATTTTAAAAATGTGAGTTTTTTGCTTGTGGTTTAATGAGAAAAATAGGCCTATTTACCAGATGTTCAGTACTGTTTAACGTACAACAGGTTAAGCAAATCAAATGATTATCAATTAAATTGAACAAACAATATATTATTAAATACATTTTTAACCATTAGAGTACTGCATTAATAGCTGTAATCATTTTTGTTGTTACGTGTTCAGTGAAGAAGATTTAAAAAATATTTTTGGTCAAGCTGAATAGAATTTCAGTCTTGGAGTGAAAGCACTTCAATCATTTAACTGACTAGTTAAGTTGTAGAACTTTAGAGGAAAACTTACCAGCAAAAAGTGTGTAGTTACGTTGGTTTATGGGCATCCTAGATCTGATTGGTGACAACAAGTCTAGGAAGAAAAAAAAAAAAAAAAAAATTAATTGTTTTTTTAGACATACAAATTTGAAATTAGTTGGCATACTAGAGTAGGTCAATTTTTTTTTTTTTTTTTTTTAAATTTCTTTAGAAAATCAATAGTGCATACTGTACAAAAGCTGTAATTTGATATAAGTACCGACACCAAAAATTAAATTCATAGATTTTACCAATGTTTAAGCATTTAGTTTTAATGATCGTCTGAGAAAATATACACAAATAGCTAATTTCTGCAGGTTTTTCCTTACAGACTGACTCAGTTTTACTATTTCAAGAATAAATCCAAGATATTTTTTTATATTAAATACATTAAAAGCTTCAGGAAATTTATAAATTTTATAAAGCTTCAGGAAATTTATAAATTTTATAAAGCTTCAGGAAATTTATAAATTTTATAAAGCTTCAGGAAATTTATAAATTTTATAAAGCTTCAGGAAATTTATAAATTTTATAAAGCTTCAGGAAATTTATAAATTTTATAAAGCTTCAGGAAATTTATAAATTTTATAAAGCTTCAGGAAATTTATAAATTTTATAAAGCTTCAGGAAATTTATAAATTTTATAAAGCTTCAGGAAATTTATAAATTTTATAAAGCTTCAGGAAATTTATAAATTTTATAAAGCTTCAGGAAATTTATAAATTTTATAAAGCTTCAGGAAATTTATAAATTTTATAAAGCTTCAGGAAATTTATAAATTTTATAAAGCTTCAGGAAATTTATAAATTTTATAAAGCTTCAGGAAATTTATAAATTTTATAAAGCTTCAGGAAATTTATAAATTTTATAAAGCTTCAGGAAATTTATAAATTTTATAAAGCTTCAGGAAATTTATAAATTTTATAAAGCTTCAGGAAATTTATAAATTTTATAAAGCTTCAGGAAATTTATAAATTTTATAAAGCTTCAGGAAATTTATAAATTTTATAAAGCTTCAGGAAATTTATAAATTTTATAAAGCTTCAGGAAATTTATAAATTTTATAAAGCTTCAGGAAATTTATAAATTTTATAAAGCTTCAGGAAATTTATAAATTTTATAAAGCTTCAGGAAATTTATAAATTTTATAAAGCTTCAGGAAATTTATAAATTTTATAAAGCTTCAGGAAATTTATAAATTTTATAAGGCTTCAGGAAATTTATAAATTTTATAAGGCTTCAGGAAATTTATAAATTTTATAAGGCTTTCACTGATCACCAGAATGAAATTTCAATGCTATGATTTTGAACCTGATCTTCCTCAAAAAAAAAAAAAAAAAAAAAAAAAAAAACCCACTAACAATTTGGAAGAAATATTTTGTGTCCTTATTTATGTCAAAACACCCAACTTTCTAATGGAGTGCAATACCACAGTTCCAAAATCGAGCTACCCTATTAACCAGATACTTTAAGACTGATAAAAAACGTTACAAAGTTGCTAAAAAGAACAAACCATAAACACTGTTAAAATGATAAAAGAATTATGGATATCAACTTAATGTGATCAAATAAAAAATGAAATAGGTTTGAAAAGAAAAAACTGGTATGTTTTAGTTTTGAAAGTAAAGATTTTTAGCAGGAAAAATAGTGAAATGCAATTAAATGATTAAATTGCAGTTGATGCACAGACAAAAAAAACAAAAAAAAAAAAAAAAAAAAAAAAAAACTGAACTATCTACAGAGAATATCAATTTTATTTGTGTCATCTTATGTATATCTTTTCATTGTACTATAGATACCTCCCTCCTAATCTGTAAGGATTAAAAATATTTGAACATTGCCTAAAATAAAAAATGAGGATTGAATATCAAACAAACAAAAAAAAAAAAAAAAAAAAAAGATTCGAGATGAGACTCAGTTTTTTTTAAAAAAGAACTAAAGACAACTGTAGATTGGAGAAAAAAAATTAAGGGTTAAAAATACATAAAAGCTCTCCACTCCCAAAATGTCAACATTGAGGATTCATTAGCACTTAAAAGGTTATTAAAAAAAAATAAAAAAATACAATGATTATAAGAGTCAAAAAGTGTAACAAAGATGATAAAAGATTAGAAAGTTGCATCAGAAAACTCAAAAGCCAGAAAACCAAAGACTGAAAGAGACAATTATCAGGATATTCCTAAATATCTAGAATTGTTAACTACAAAAGCAACAATAATACCCGTTTGAAATACTCATGAAACTTTCAGTTTTCCTATTTTAATTATCTGATAAATTTTAATTCTTAATTTAATGAGTAAGCTCCACTAGTTCATACCTTTACAGATAAGACCTGCCATATCACAGACACAGGGTCTAATTATCATCATTCCCTTCATATTCCATAGGTATGAAGGAAGTTCCACCCAAACAGAAGTGCTACTCTGTGAAATCAACTCCCAAAAAGGATGCATCCGAAATTACAACAATCTTAGACTCTTCAAATTTAGAGTCAACCATTACCTATCTTACATGGTCTTATAATCTGAACTTCCTTTTATATTCACACATCATTCAGTAACACTATAATAAATAAAATCAATTAAACTAGTATTAAAATAATAAGCAAATTGATAAAAAAAAAGCCTCCCATTTCTTGTTCTCCAGCAAAAACTACCAAATGCTTGTGATAAAACTAAAAAAAAAAAAAAAAAAAAAAAAAAATTACTTACCTTTGTTGATGTCAAGGTCAATTGGATAATCAATCTTCTTCAGAACCTTTTGTATACCTCCATTTTTGTCATATATGAAGCATTTCAGATGAAGAATGAGAACAGGTGGTAGTTCTTCAAGAGTTAATCTTTTGGTAATTTCCACCTGACAAAAAAAAAAAAAAAAAAAAAAAAAAAATTTTTAAACAATTCCAAAATTAAAAACTTCTTTATTTTTTGTTTTACTCAATTAAACTACCAAGTCCAAAATCATACTGTAATTTAAAAAAAAAAAAAAAAAAAAAAAAAAAGCTCGTTTTAACTCTAGTCATTTCCAGTTCCAAATTGCCATGTTACTTTCGACAGTAATTTGGTGCCAAGTTGCCATGTACACCATAATACCATCACTTAAACATATTCAACCAACTGTAATTAAACAGAAGTTATTTTTAAACCAATGACATGCCATAAAACAGTTTCTCATGAACCAATTCTAGATTTCATTGAGCTATATAAACCCCTTTTATGTAAAGTTTCTTTAGAAGTTATGTCACTATGACAACTCTTGCAGTGCACACTGCAAGCCTTGCTTCACATCTCTAGATATATCTTCAATAGCAAGACATCAAATAGCAGAAATAAATGCAGCAAACCATATCTTTCTTTGAGACTTAAAGACCTCAGCAACTGACATACACGTTAGCAATCAGAGAACCTTTTTATAACCCATCAAAATTTAATATACAGGAATCAAAATTTGTTACAAAATTTTTTTGTTCAAAATTTGTTACATATACAGCATTCAAAATGCACTCAAGAAAAACCATTTTCGCAAAAGAAAATTTCAACTTGAAGATTCATGGTTTTTAAAAATCTATCTTCAACTTTTTGCCAAAAATTAATGTTATGGTCGAACACAAAAGCCATGTTGAAATTTTTAGATTACAGCCTACAAGTGATGATCACTTCAACTGACTTGCATTGAAATTTTCATAAAAGTTAAACCAAAAATATATTTGCCAACACAAGTGTCATATGAAATTTTGATTGATATCAAAAATACTACTACAAATAATTTCATATTTCTTTTCTGGTATCATCTCATACAAAGAAATGTTTTAACTCTATAGCAATCATTGCCTGTAGGAAACAGTGCAGTATGTTACTGCAAGAAAATTTAAAGCCACAAAACAGTTAAGCTCAAAAGATGAATATTTTACTAGAATGGAAACTCACTTACATAATATATTTACTATACAAAATTTAAAAGGCTTAGGAAATTTTAAAAAGGCTCTGGAACATGATAAATACAATATAAATTTTGGTAAAATGGATTGATAAATACAAACCTCAACCCTATAGAAAAAAACTAGCTATGAGAAGCTTCTAGAATTTATTTTCATATCCCCAAAGAATATGTATTTAAACTGACCTCACTGTTTGTCTTTGAGCATGTAAAACCATGTACAGCTTCTCTGCTGACAAGACCCTCAAGAGCATCCTTCACAGTTGATACATTAGGAGACTAAAAAAAAGAAAAAAAAAAGAAAAACTTATTACATGATTAAATCTGGTTTACATATCAGAAATAGTTTTAGAAGAAAAGGAGATATTGTAGGATCCTGAATGTAAGTTTACCAGAAAGGATTCTAAAACATTCAATAGATTTTTCTTAATAAAAACAGTATTAAGAGAAAATTATGTTCAGACTTATGAACAACTGATGTACTTGCAAATCCTACTTTATAACTTTGCTGATTAAATGTTTTTGAAGTAGTGACATTTTATATTGAAAAATTTTTATTAGAATTCATTGAATTGGTAGGTAGTAATATGAGCCTAGTCTTTATCCAGGTGTTATTTTTTTTTTCTTCTGTGGATTTTGTAAGCTTTCCACTTTACTATATATGAAATAATTACAGTATTGATGTGTTAAAGTATTTTACACATGTAAATATTGAGAGCTACAAATTCTAAGTGATCTTGAATAAAAAGATAAGTTACTAGATTTTATCTTATGGTATGAAGTTATGAGAATTTTTATTAGTGGATTTTCAGATGTTTTGATTGTTATCAGTGTTTAACATGATATCAAGAAACTAATTTATTATGTTTCACAAATTCAATTATATATTCAATAATTTACCCAAAATTGTATAGAACCTCATGACTTTTCTCCCCAGTATTCACAATTGTCTATCACACCTGGCAAGTCGTCAAAGGCTGGCATCCTGTGCTTACACATATTTCTGGGGCAACCCGTGCTAATGTATCCATGTTTTGGTGTCCATGGCAGAATGTCAATAAGATCATCCTTACTTCTCAAAGAAGTAACTATAAAATCTTTTTGTCTCTCCAGAATGACTTGAGACACGGTTGTAACAATAAGATTTCTCACACATCATTAGGGGATAAGTAAATTCCTTTTAAGTCCACTTAATTATCGAAGTTTCTTAGGAAATTTGCCTCCAGTCCATCTTTGAGTCAACTTAAGTTTCAGAGTTTTCAGGATTTGCTCCCATCCCACCTTTGAATTGGCAAACATAAAATTTTGTCAATTATTTTAGATAATCATAAAAGGAGTCCTTTGAAGAAGCTGACCACCCAAAAAGCCAAATGGGCGGTCTCTTGTTCCAAAACACAAAGAGACAGATAGCGGTGATTGGACACCAGCCAGTATCCATATAAGCAGAGAGGCAGGAAGTCAGTAAGTAGGTAGGTAAATGAGTAAGTGCCCAGTGAGAAAGGGAGCAGTGAGCAGTTAGGGAGATAACAGTTAATCATCGAAGCCAAAGAGAAAGATTGGAGGTTTAGTGAGAAATCGTGTTGTTGCTATTTGGAAATAGCAACAACACATCTTGAAAAGACTTTGTTATTCTTTGTGAATTTGATCATGGCTTAGATGTCATCACAGGTGCAGTGAATGATGAACAAGCAGACTACATTGTCAGAGTCATAGTGCTACTTTTTTTTCTTTTTTTCTTCTAGGTTACTGTTTCTAGAATAGATTCAATCCAACACAGCATCTTTGTATATATGCCATATATATCTTTTTTTGTTTTTTTCTAATCTTTTTGCCAATGTCCATACAGGAACATCAGAACGAGACAGATCTATGACATGGAAGAAGTCTCATTTCATTTTATCGAGTAAAGCAGATTTCCAGTGTCTCGACATGACACTTGTGCTTTGCCAATTGAAATGTTCACATAACCTGGTGGAAGAGATGTTACTTCCAAGATAAATGAACTTATAGAGCCTTGATTAAAAGGACACAAATTCTTAAACCTTGATAAAACTAGACACATAATACTACCTATCAACCCAATAATGACTACTACTAAAAAGAAACTATCTAAACTTATAAAATTTGTCACAACTACTTCAAAAACAATAAGATTGACTCAACAAAAACTTAAGCAGACATCTACAAAGTACAAAAAAGTGTCCCTAGAAATACATAGAGACATCTAAGAATTTAAATAGAGGATTATATGATGTTACGAATACAGATAGCCCAAACACGCATAAACACATATATTAAGGTTAATCTCCGCTTGACAACAGAAGAGGTCACATGGGAGTCTGGAGATATTTTGGGAAAGCAAGTCAAGAGGTTGACTGACCCAGTTACCCATAGCAACAGACGTCTAGACAGAATCTAGACAGGGGACTGACGTAAGGTCATGAAGCAGCAGGAACTGGAATTTGCACCAAAACGCAGGACACACGGGAATTAGAAATTACTTGGAAGTCAGTTGCTGTCTTGTCTTTGACGGAGCAAGACACGAAATCGAAGCGCTGATAACTTATGAACCGAAAGATGAGACTCATTTTTCGAATGATGAAACTTGGCCGATTCATCATAAGCAACTCCGGATAAGAAATATAAGGATGTATATTTCTGTTCGTTAACTCCAAATTGAAGATAAATAGAGTTATTTATCACAGAAGACACAAGGAAATTTGTATGCTGAGGATACAGCCTGAGTTTGAAGAACGAAAAGAGAAATCAAGAGAGAAGGAGAAAGTATATATATATCTCTGTTGCAGCTGGACCGTGTTTGAAGCTGAACTGTATAAAGAAGAAGAAAGAAATGAAAGAGAAAACCAGAGAGAAGGAGAAAGTATATATATCTCTGTTGCAGCCGGATCATGTGTGAAATTGAATTTGTATAAAGAAACATGAGAGAGAAAAGAAAGGACAATGAGTAAGAGAGAGAACTGAATATAAAGATAAGTAACTATATATTTTGGACCAGTGTTAGAAAGATACACATGCATCCATAAATTTTATGTTCTCACAAACCTTTCCACATGTCAAAATAGTAATATGTAAATCCTATCCCATCTCTTTTTTTGGTTATGCGTTGATTTCTGCATTCAGTTATTCATACTTATTTTTTTATCCGTTCGTGTTCAGTCGAATTCATTTGTATTTGGGCATATTTTAGTATCCCAACATAAGTCTTGAGGTCCTGGTCGTCGGAGGCTTTACTCATGCTTATATTTTTATTTTATTTTAATATCTTGTGTATATGTATATATTAAAATTCTTATACCAAAATTTATTACGCCTTATTCATCCTTGAATTGTAGATCAGTATTTGTGTTGAAACTGAAGTGAACCTGGGAAAAGACTACCGTTTGATTATCTCAATCGAACAGTGTTCTTTAAAATATTTTTGTTTACTAATTGTCCATTTGTCATGGTCTGGGAGAGATAGCCCGTATCTCTCCACAGACGTGATAATGTATATATCTCCTGGTCGGCATATGATTGTATTATAAACTATTCGTCGAGTAGGGCATATGACAATGAACATAAGAGGAACATTTACAAAATATTACATTCAATGCATTAGTAATTCAGTGTAATGGATTGGGCTATAATTTCAACAAATTTCAAATTTGAGTAAAAAATGTATTGAAAGTGCATTATCAATAATTAACAGAACTCAATAAAAAGCATAATTAGATATATAGAAAAAAAATTTAAATATCCACACATTTCAGAATTTAGTCATTACAATTTTTTTTTTTTTTTTTTTTTTTTTTTAAATGAAAACTTCTCCAAAGTAATTTTTAAACTAGTTTAATTTTATTGGAAAATTTTAATTACTATTATGAAGATCAAAATATTTTCATTAAAAAAGCTGCTGAACTATTTTTCAATTTAAAATTGAGTTAATTCAATTATGAAAATACTTAATAGTAACCAGTAACAGCAGTGCTTGTTAGTGTACATTAAAAAATGTACAAGTCAGCAAAAACTTTAAAGATTATAAAATTTCAATACTATACTTTCCACTTAGATTTTAAGTAAAATAATGGTAACTATTCTCAAGCTAAACAAATGAATTTCAAGAAACAAAAATACCTTCTCCACAAATACTTGTACAAGTTCATTAATCAATTAATCCTATTTAAACTTGATAGCCATTATTCCATTAGAGTATTCTTTTGACCATAAAAAAAAAAAAAAAAAAAAATGTTAGATACATTCAAAAAAATAAAGACTTTCAATTTGTATTACTTGAATATCTAGCTGCAAAGTGAAGAATGGCTCAAGAGTAGCAGATTCCCTTGATGCAGTTTGGTAGACAGCTGATCGGATCTGGCCAGCAAAGATATCTGCAACTAAGGTCCTTGAAAAGCTCGCCTGTAAAGCAGAAAATTGTTAAATAAAGTTTTGTATAGCTTCAATTTAGAGTTTCCAGAGATATTTATTAATCTTTAATTAGAGACACAACCACACAAAAAAAAAAAAAAAAAAAAAAAAAAAAAGAGAGAAGACTTCATTTAAAATGTCAATATCTAAGTAATTACATGTCTCAAGCAAACAAAATTAAATAGGCTTCATGTTAAAGAAAAGATTTATCAAAATTCATACAAGATATTCAAAGGGATGTAAATTTTATAACCAATTTCATAAAGATTCACAAATTTTCAATATACACACCAAGTTCTAAGTGAAGCAGCACACTAAAGCAATATTTTGTTATAAAGAACTATTGAACAATGATCAAACTAATATTTAATTACAATTTTATGTCATTTTTTTTAAACATACTTTTACAATTGTTTTTCTTATTGAAGATATACAAATTTCCAGACATTTAAATCTTTACATTTACCTTTTTTTCACTTCATATGAGCTTTCTTTGTTATACAACTTGTTGCAAATGTAATTACACTTAATGTTAAAATATATAGGAAATCAAAATTTTAACAATCAGAAATAGATTGATTTTTTTATAAATTTTTAAAAGTGACCATTTTATAATTAAAAAAATATACACCAGTAATAAAGAAAGACTATGTATAGAGTAAATAAACACTTTTTTAATATAGTATTTATTAACTTACATTGTGAGCAAGGGGATGTGATGTTAGATAAGCTAAAATTGCAATAAATGCAGAATTATGCAGAAAAAGAAAAGTATGTACAAAGTGGTTGTAAAAAGTTCTAAATCAATGAGACCAACACAAAAACTTTTGGAAGGGTTTTTGGTCAAACCAAAAACTTTTCAGAGCTCTTACACAATGTGCAATTGGCATAATGGTTAGCAGCTTGGAATGAGAAATCAGCAAGCCAAATTTAAATTACAGCCAGGTCTGTCCCATCCACTTCTGCACATCATGAATGACCAAAGTACAACTATCAACATAAGACAAATACTAGTAGATAAAATAATCTACAGCACCCAATGCAAGGAAAGACTCAAAACACTAGAAGTTATTATTATGCAAAATAAACAGCCCACATTAAATGAAATATTCACCACAGAAGGTATCCTGAAGTGCATATGATAATTATTGTGCACACATATTTTATCAGTATTATAATAAAAAAATTAATAAATAAATTGCATTCTTTTTTGTGTGGCCTCATTCCCCATAGCCATTACACATGATGCCATATATATTTTTACATATCAAAAACATTTTAAGAGAAAGATGTATGTAAAAGTTTTTATGTGATGCATTTCATCCTTTAAGACTTCATTGAACTAAGTTTATGCTTATATGACTACACATCATGCGCACAAATGATTGATGCTGGGAATATTTAAAATTAAAAGGTTTTTTTTATGTGTTTTCAGTATAAAATCGAGCCAATTTAGATCCAATGTTTTGCTATGAATATGAAATACCCTATTTCATATTCAATGTGATACAAATGGTTCATAAAATATTCCAAAATAGAAAGATGGCCCTACCTGATAAACCCAACTAATCAAAAAAAATATTTTTCTACATACTATTACAACTATAATTGAAAAGAATTTAAACTCCACATAAAATGTTTCATAACTATGTCTAAGGCAAAAGACATTATACAAAAAACAATAAGCTAAAATTTGGAGGAATTTACATTATTACCTGTAATTGCTCCAAAGAATACATTGTAAAACCTCAAGGAATTTAAATAAAATATTATATGAAGACAAAAGGGATTTTTTATTACAAAACACATTAAATGCATTAGTTATTTACCATAAGATAGATCACAATTTTGATATAAAAAATGCGGCTCTAATAAAAAGAGAAAACAATTCACTAATACGAAAATGTTTAAGTGCGTTAATTGCTAGATCATCCACAAAAAATTTGCATTCAGGTTTTTACATTTCACAACTCTTGGCACATCTTAATAAAGTGATGGAAACAAAAAGAATTTAAATGAAATCAGCTAGATTATATATCCAAAAACACATTTGGGGGGGGGGGATCTTTAAATTTAAAATTCCTAACATTGCTCATTCATGCACATGTGTAGTCGCATCAAAGTCCAATGAAGTCCTAGAGAATGAAACATGCCACAAAAACTTTCACCTCCACTGTCACACACACGCACTTGAAAATACTTACAGTTCATATTTTTATCTCCCTTAAACCATCCACCTCTATAAATGCTATTTAAAAAAAAAAAAAATTAGGGTATTTAACTCATTGTTTCAATCAGTATGGAGGCATATTTTTCTTTAGTAAGTACTTCTTGAGCTCTAGGCCATTTGGCATTAATTTCACTAATGGAGATGTCAACTAAAACATTTGAACCCACTATAAACAATATCTATAAGAAATAAGCATGTATACAAGGGGAACTGAAAAGCTCTCAGACCAACTAAGCTCTTCAGAAAAAAAAATTGGGGACGAAGATTTTTCTACACAGCCCTCACTAAAAATAGAAAAATTAAAATATATGTAAGACACAAGCAGTCACTGTGCAAATATTTTATATTTACATACAACTGAAAGACCTTACAGTAAATAATTATTCAGCATATCAGTCAAAAATGTGAAAGCGGGAAATTCCAAGATGAGCATGACAAGATTACATGGCAAGTGCAGATATCAATTATTTCTCAATTTTGATTGTCTTTCAAGCCTATTTTGCAAACAGGCAATCCTAATTAATTCAAGAGAAAAAACACATTTGTCAGTATGAAAGTTGCTTTTCTGCTGCCAGAACACAAACAAAGTGGGACAGAACAAAGAAAAAACCAGAAACATGTCCAAAGAAGAGGCAACAAAGAATTCCACCCAGGAACAGTGCAAACAAAGGTCAAAAGTATCAAGAGACACAGAAAGCAAGGATAAACAAACAGGAAATCAGAATCATGTTCCGTACACTAGTAATGCTGGCAAATAAACTCCCAAAACAGAAAATCCATCTGTTTATATTGAGCCCAGAAACATTGGTAATCTCGCTATGCACAACACAAATCATTTGCATAAACAAATTCTAGGCACTGCTCAACCCACCACCATGACCATATTTTTTTTACAAGCAGACGTTCTCGTGTTCGCACCGGTCATCCTCTCCTACATATGCAGCACTCATGTTGTCTTTGATTTTTTAACCAAAAGATAGCCAGCAGTTCATCCTGCTTTTCACTTCTGTCACACAGTATCAATTCAATAGGCATAAAGGAAGGTAATGTATTAGATAGAGAGCACAATTTCTCCCCAAAAAGCTATTAATATTTAAAACATCAAGCCATTATAACAAAAGTGGTTACTTAGAAAATTTTTAAATCACTGTACATTTAAAGATGTGTGTTGTGGTGTAATGGATATCGGCTCCGAGTGAGAACTCAGAGAGCCAATTTCTAATTCCAGTCAATATATTCCTTATATTCAATATTCAATTCATTATATTGAATCACACAAATACCTTTGGGAAAGGTATGAATCCATCGCTTCTCTCTCCAGATATGGGCTGAAAAGCAGGACAGACTGGGTTCTTTAGCCTTGGTTGGCAACTAGTCTACCACAGAAAGAAATGGCAGCCTACTGCAGGAAAAATTTGCTTTGTCAGTCATGTATCAAAAGATACAAGTGTATATCACGTATGGTACTTAACTGACTGAGATTTAAAGAAAATGTGCACCAAGTTTAACAAATAAAAAAAAAAATTTATGTATAACTGCTTGTTAACTCTTCTATAATACCATTTCTAAAGTCAAATACACCCTGTAGTTTCCAATTTGTTTAAATTATTCCTCATTTTATAATTAAGATATCAGAATTCATATTGAAATCATGAAGGTGAATATGCAAATCACAAAATTAATCACTGAATATAGTTTTGCTAGAGTCTGAAGTCAAATATGAACGTTTCACATACTTAGGTGGGGGACCATTGAGATGCCAGTAGATGGCAGACTGAAAAATGAGTCAAAACAATGTCTGATAGTAAGAACTTTCAAGAATCATTTTCTCAAAAGTTAATTCTCCATTAGTTTTAATTAACTGAAGAGTTAACTCCCTTGTATAAACATTAGCCAAGTTGACAGTGGTAACATCAAGTTTCATTTGGTTAGAGTTGACTTTACCACCAATGAAAATAGAGCAAATCTTTGCAGATGTTTCAGAGATTCCATTTTAATTCTTTTCCGAGAAATACGGTATTAAAGGTAACCAATGTTGATAAATATTTACTGAGTTTAGTATAGCAGAAGGGCACAATTATGGTATATCCAGTGAAGTCTGAAGTCAATTGAGAGTATTGATGGATTGTTTTTTTTTTTTTTTTTTAATTTGCTTTGTTTTTTTTATGGCTTATAAAACTATTGTATATTGGATTGTAAGAATAATTCTTTTGCACAAGTGAATATTGTACCCCACAAATCTGTAAAAAAAAAAAAAAAAAAAAAAAAAAGTTTCAAAGACTGAAACTGGCACATGCGCACGCACACACACACACACACACACACATGCACACGGTGAATGGTCATCAATTTCAAAAACACAAACTTTGTGATTTATCTTTTAATAGTTTAACAGATGAGATGTTCAAAGAAAAGCTACTGCTGGTTCCAATAATTCATACCACATGGATCAGCTGAAAGCATTGAAGAAATCCAAGTGTTGAAGGCTAAAACAACTGAATGCAGACCTGGTTATATTACACATTGTGTGTAGAATTTCAGCTATCTAGACTACTAATGGTTTATGAATGTCACAAAAATTAACTGCTGCACATTTCCTCTGAAGTTGAGTATAATGGTTTTAATGAACAGAACTACAAATAGAAAGTTTCACAAAAAGGGTACACATTTTAGCTACCCCTACTACTCATGGCTTTTGTTGCACATGGCACGGAACACAATATTAACATTTTTTCAGTTCATTTAGTTTTTCTTCCAATTTTGATATCATCGGACTTTGTGCTAAGTGTAAAATTCTGAATCTGCTCAGCTTTCGCCGCATAGCTGTCAGCTGACTTGAGCAAATCTCTTAACTTTCAAGCTTGTTTTTTGGTCTTCAGTTCTTCAATTTACATAAGCATGGATTTCCATTTTTGTTCAGCTGCTTCTTCCTGTCTTTCTTTCTTCTCAGCTCCAAGGTTTTGGTTGTATGCTGTTCTGGCATTGGAAGCACTGCAGAGAAGAGCCTTAGTCATGGGGACATTTCCAGCACCTCTAACCATGGCTAAATAGTCCATGATAATGCACTGTGTGACCAGAATCTTGTGTTTCATATTTTCAGTGGAAATTTCTTTACTGACCAAGAAGTAATGTAATTATCGTTTCAGAAATACTAAGTTTCATGATCATGCTAAAAAGATCATCTCCAAGGAAAGGAAACAACAGTTTATCACTGACATTTTATCAAACAGTTCAATGTTTTTAAACACAAAATTCTGTAGTTTCACTGGAAATAAAACTTCATCCACGTTTGACAGCACCACAAAAAAGGACCTGGTCTGGAGACATTGTTTTTTTTTTTTTTTTAATTATATTCAAAAATTTGTTGACATCTGGCCAAATGTCTAAGAGTCATTCACATGTTTATACATTTTCTAGCCATCTAGGGCAGAAATACATAAGTCAAGGGACAGGGTTGCCAGACTGAACTTTTATAAAGCCAAGCAATAAAAGCCAAATAAGTTTTAATATATTTCATTTTTTCACACAACAAAAGCTAGTGATACAGGTTATCATGCAAGCTTTAAAAATAACATTCTTATTTTTTCAAAGACACATTTTCTATCCTAACATACATCAAAAGGCAGGTTCTCTGTTCTATCACCCTTCCTGTGTACATTTTCTTTGAGTCAAATTTGATTCTCAAACTCGTTCCTTATGGCAACAATTTAGACAAACATTTTTCACACAGCTATACATTGACATGGGATGCTGTGTAAATTTTTTTCAGAATTAACTCACCCACTGCTAACTAGAAATTAAAAGGATTTGTTACTTTTGAAATTGACACGTGAATAAAATTTCATCAACTGTTGAAATTTAAAATATCAATAAATTTTAAGATTGTACTAAAATGTATTTTATTACTGTAAAATAATGTAGTATTTTCCCTTCAACTACAAATTGAATGTGTGAATTAATTGTTGTTGATGGAGATGTTTACTTTTATCATCATCTTTTCATGTTGAGTGAGGGTAGCAGCTAGAAGACACCTTCATATTCTTTCTCCTTTCTTGTTAGAATCAATAAAACAAACCATTCAAGATAATAGGCCAAATATTACAAGTAAAAAAAAAACAAAAAAAAAAAAAAAAACATTTTTCTTAAAAGACAATTATAGCTTGTAAAAAAAGCCAGATTTCTGGGGTTTCGTAGTGTGACTTTAATGAATTAATAAAAGGGATGTGTGGGCAGCCCAATTTAAAATAACTGTAGGAGAGAAATTGAGAGTAACTATTGTTTAATCTTAAATGCAACCCCTCTTCAGGACAAAGGCAATCATGGTTCTCCTCAGATTCCTTTTCTTTATCTGTGAATTACTATTTCTTAGGAAAGAATATCCCTTTCCCTCAACTGTCTGCCACCCAATTCTAGAAAATCTTGTCTACTCAACCCATAGCTGGATTCATGCTTCTCTTAAGAGCATCAATACAAAAGAGCATGCAATACAAAAGAGCATGCAATCGACTAGGCTAAAATTTGGACCCTGCTTGCAGATTCTGCTTTCCACACCAATAATTATCCTTGCAAAAAAAAAAAAAAAAAAAAAAAAAATCTTGGCTTACCCTTCGAGTAAAAACACTTTTGTTCTTGGGCCCTACTTGCTCCCATTCATCAGCATTGAGGTCTTCTTCAGAATTACAATTCTCATCAAGCAAGAAACCATTAGCTGGGTGCTGTTTTGTATCAGGATCTGTGATAAGAATGTTAAATTAGCAAAAATATTTTAGGAATAATGTATAAAACAAAGAAATTTTCTGATTTTTAAAATCAGTATTAATCATTTACAAAATTTCACTCTCCAAAGTTCATACACAGAACAAGATTTATGTAAACGTTCTTATTGCAAATTACGGTTACAAATGTCTAAAACACATGATGACCATAAAGTCCTGACCTATCTTAAAACAAAAATCAATTAAAGAACTAAAAACTAGTAACACTTATCAAGAGTACAGTTTAACATTCCTGCCATCAGTATCACTTCACAGCTCAAATCATTCAGCAGCAGTTGCAACATTTTGTAGACATTCTGGTAATTATAGAAAAATGGCCACAACCATTTAGTCAAATGAAAGACTTGCTTAAAATTTATATCTGAATGGGTTTGATAAAATCTAAAATTTAGATTTAAAATTTGTTCTTAACCAAAGCTATAAAGCTTATATTGACATTTTGCAACAATTTTTTGAAACTCCATTACAAATGTGATAATTTGTATTGTTAGGTTTCAATAAGATGGCACCTATTTCTTGTTCATGCCATTATTGCTAAAAATTGGCTGAACAGTTTTCCTAATTGGTGGATTGGGAAAGTAACAGACAATAGTCAAAAGGGATCCAATATAATCTACATCAGATCCCTTTATATTTATTTGCCTGGGGGAATACACAGAGCCAATGCATACTACATCCAACTGCCCAACAGACAAGTATGGGAATTGGCAAGCCTGATTTGGGGGCCCAGGCAGTGCTTTGTGACCCTCACTATCTTAACATTTGCTTTTTTCTACCTACATTTAAAATTAAACTAGGCACAACTGTGTGTTAAAGGATGAAACAGTTTTACAAATCTGAATGCCATTTGGAAGTCTTTTTTCCTTCCAAATCCATGAATTTGTTTTGCTCATGCTAAATCTCAAAAGACACTATAAAAATTCACTATTTTTATCCACAATGTTGAAGGTGTTAAAATTCAACTTTTTAACAAGAAAAATCTCAAGCTGATGTTAAAAATTACCATAAAACATTGATTTATTTAAGATGGAATGATCTATTATGACAACTTTAATTTATATTTAGATACATTGTATTTATTTTCAATTTTTCATCTATATTGCATATGATCCATTGATGTACATAATTAGGTTACAATAAAATTTGTATTTTATATAAATACTACCTTATGAAAAGTGGGGGACTCTGTATCATCGATTCAGTAAGGGGCCACAAGACCCTTACACCAGACCTGGGAATATATTGAATCACAAATCTACCAAAAAAGGATTACATTTCTGAACAATTTATGTGAGTGCATACAAAATGCTGTAGATAACATAACACTACAACCGATCCAAATGGGTTTCAAAATACTAAATGCTTCGAGCTGTGCAAGGATACCAACAGCTATTATGTCAAACTACTCCGAATTCAATAAATATTACTAATTGCTGATTCTAATTTAAATGCATATTCTTAAAATAGTATGATTTCATAGACACATTCTATTTTCGTTCAATTGTGACATTATGATAAGCATACTCCGCATAGAAGGGTGTGATTTTATCTTGGTCTCAAGTGTCATGACAAGTGACAAGTTTATGGACAAGGATCTTCAGGACAGCCACCCACTTGACAAAAAGATAAAATAAATAAAAACTTTTGGGAACAAATGACAATAAAATCGGACATTGAGAACTTTCAGTGACAGTTTGGACCAAGTTAGTTCAGTGCTGGACCACCAATTGACAAGGGACAAACTCCCTCGGAGTAGTTCCAATTCCACCCATTATAGTTGTCAACCATGGATAATGATGGCAGAGTTGGTAGGAGGAAGAGCTAATCCGTTAAACTGACATAGCATAAGTTGTCACAAGTGTCACCTACCTACCCACCCGCCAAGATGATACCAGTAAATCCTTGGCAGCAGGAAATAAATACAAATATATTGAAAATAGGGTTCAAGTCCTCATTTCTCAGAGGCATTTGTTTTCACCTTTCATTTATTTGAGAGCTAGCAACAGGCCTTTTTCCCAGTCTTTGGTGTACACCAACACAAATGAGAATAGACATGCAATGTTGAGCTGTGAGACAGCACCCCATTTTATATTTACACAGTAAGTTACTATTGCAAAAATAAATACAAGAAACCCAACAGATTCCTTTTATGCAGAAATAGTCATGACCTCTTTGGAAAAAATTGTTTTCCTCCCTGCCTTCTTCCATTTTAAAGGCCATGTTTTCCCTCTTAGACTGGTTGTTACCACTAAGGCTAGAGAACCCACTCTACCCTGCCATTTATCCCATAGCTGGAGGGAGAAGTGAATTCATGCTTTTCCCAAGAACATTAGTACAGAAGTGAATCTAATTGGTTAAAAGAATCTTTTAGACAATTCCACTTTCTCTGCCAAGAATTGTTACACTATATACATATCTCTAGATAAGTATGTTTACTATAAGACCACTTCAAATCATTATGCACATTTATTGAAGGAGACATTGAAAACTGTTTATGATATTGTTTAAATGTATTTTATAAAATTACCTTGCTTGGAGTTATTTCCAGTAATATTTATTACACCTAACATCTCCTCGTGCAATCTGTTAAGAACAAAACTTAAAAATTCCTCTGCATCCTCTTGTTTACCAAACTGAAATATAAAAATAGTTCATCAAAAGAGATTGATACAAATCTATAAGAGAACTTTTAATATATTGTCCAAGTAGTTAAACATTTTCAGTCAGTTATTTACTAAGCTTAGCTTCATAGAAGGCCACATTAAGATTTAACTTGTCATTCTAGAACACTGGTCTGTGAAAACACTATCACAAGTCAGCTATTAAAATTAAGCCAAGAAGCTTCACATCACTCTTGCAGTCCATCTGTTAAAAAAAAAAAAAAAAAAAAAAAATGTATATATAATGGATTTTGTCTAGTCTAATGAAATCAACAGATTCTACATTATATACATATATCAATTGTTAAACAAACCCAATGGCTTTTACTATGCACAAAAAATCCTTTAACTTTTGTGTAACCTCCCTAGTAGAATTCTATACAAATTTCTCAAATCATTTTTTCCAACTTACCTTGAAAGACATGGTAGATTCAATCATATGCAACATTTTATACACATATGAAGGCTCAAAAGAAGAGCCAGCAGTCAATTCATATGACTGTGGACGTTTCTTTGTATTAACTGAAACATATGAAAGTTTTTGAATTTTAAGATAAAGCACAAAATTTAACCAGTTTTACATTTTTTTAGTTTCCATAAAAAAAAAAAAAAAAAAAAAAAAAATTAAGCTAAGAAAGTCAAACTTTTCAAAATATAAATAATTCCTATTTTATATACTGCTCATAGTCAATATTAAAATTATATCTACCTGGGAAGTGAGACATCACATGGAATTCATTTACAAATCTAAACCTGCAATATCAAAAAAAAATAGTTTTTTTTAACACTCTAAAAGCAAGTATTCATGTACAAAACACTTAAAAAGTTTAGTTACAACAAAAATTGTTTTAACTGAGTTTTCAATGATTTTTAAATAGTTGAAAATATAAAATTAAATTAATTTTTTAAATTTAAAAAATGTTCTCTAATATAGAACACGGAGAAAAATGTCATTTACAAAATTAAATATTTTTTAATTTTCTTACATTATAAATTAAGAAAACGATGACAACTTTAATACAAAAAAAAATTAAAATAAAATTAATTACATTGCATCCACAACTGGTGTGGAGCTGGGTCCACGGAGATCAGGTGTCTTCAGAGGTAACTGCTTTATTAAATGATAGAAAGGAGGACAAGCAACTAAAGCTTGTAATGTCTGAGTTCAGTTAAGTTAAATACACAATAATTCAAAACATCAAAAGCTAAATACCAAAATATCAAGTTTTTTGTTTTGCTTTTTTTGATTCACTCATTTTTATAGAACTTCATAAGCAAGCTTCATTAAACATGCCAATGTACTAGACTCCAAGTTTAAAATTTAGTTTGATAAGCCTTGCTCATCTTTCAAAGTTATTTGTACAAAGAATACTCAATATAAACTATATATATATATATATATATATATATATATATATATATATATATATATATATATATATACACACACACACACACAGACAATGTCTTTATTACCATTTTCAGAATGGCCCACCACCAGCCAATATTTAGAAAGGAAATTTGAACAGTTTGCATAGGTGCATTAATACATTTTTGGTGGGTAAAATCTAACCATTTATTAAATGTACCTAAACTTCCACCAAGACAGGTTTTCAATACTAAAGGAAACTCACTAATTTTCTTTTTAATGTTTTTAGAGTAAATTTATAACATTAAGTCTCTGGTGGTTTTGAATTTAGTCATGGTGCACATTTCTCATCCTTGATTGAACTCAGATGAGTTAGTAACAACAAACCAGTTCAGATTTTTGTTTTTCTTTTGTTAATTTGTTTTTCAATATTACCACTTTACAGCAATGTAAACTTATTCCTTCTCATTTTAATCACAATTATTACTAATCAAATTAGTATGCACAAGTTGTACAGAATCTTGTGACCAAAACTAAGATTGGCATTTTAAATTCAGATTAATTTTATGATTTATAAAAGATATCAAAACTCTGGATTTGAATAGCAGCACTTATTCTCAAGTCAGCTAGAACAATAAGGATACTTGTGATAGCTTGAATGTTTCATAAACTATAAACACACTATCAAGATTAAAGTGTGTGTATAATGTAACTATCAAAGTGGAAACCAGACATAAGAGAGCAGTGAAATTAGTTTTGTGATCAAAACCAACCAAACTATATCTGATAGAAAAGATTGGTTTGGTTAGATTTTGTTTATGTGTGTCAAACCCTGATGGATCATTTTATGCCAGCCAGGTGAATACATATATACTTTCCTTTTTTCCAATAGTCTTATGGAAAAGAATTGATGAAACTAAAGTTTTAATTCTGTGTTTCAATGTTGATAACAGTAAAAATTCACGTTTTAAGCCAATTATGTATGTTGTACTTATTGAACTATCCACATTCTTCAAGAACATTATTCCCAGTTTTTTTGTTTTTTTTAGATACAAAAATTTCACTCACAAAATTATACTAACAAGCTTCTGACAACAGACAATTATCACTATTTGAAATTTAAAATTGTAAAACACATACAGTAATTTTGATGTATGCATATGAACAAGTGTATAAAAAGAAACATTTTAAATTAGTCAAAATTGAATTTTGAAACAGGATACAGCATTAATATAACACCAATTGCCTTTGTTGATAAGCCCTCGAGGTTGTAAGGAGACTGGTTTATAAGTCAATGAAATTTTTCTCAAGGACACTGAAATGGTAACAAAATATTAGTCAGAAAGAATGACAAGACAATGAAATTCTTACAATTTTTTTTCTTTTTAAAAAAAAGAAAAGCTGATCTTAATTTAAAATTTCAAGTCTTGGAAATAAATGTACAGTCAAAAAATTAGCATTTTACAAGACCACTAACAAATTTGTATGCTAGACAAAGAGAAAACTAATCGCTCGAGAATTTATGTATAGGCGAGTTAAAAGATCAATTGCTGTGGCAGCTAACTATAAATTAAGAGATAATTTGTATGGCCTGAATGCTAAATAAGTACTTTAATTTTCTTTGAATACTTAATTTTTAAATTAAAGTACCTTGCTCATTTTCAAAGTTATTTGTATAAAAAATACTCAATAGAAGCAATATTAAGTTAACTGCCACTACTTTGATAGATACAGTTGACCATTTTAAGATGGGGTCCTAAAATTGGGAAAGAAAACTGATTTAATAAACCCAATTACAAATAAGCATAAAGATAAATAAGAATTGATAAATGTTAACTATCAAAATAGTCATACACTGTAGAGACCATCATTCTATGTGGAGTGGACAACTTTTCAGTAGCACTGTAAAACATTTATCAAAGACAATTTCTAGCAATCAATTCTGAAGTAGTATTTTGAAAAGCCATACACATACAAATCACAATGTTCTAATTTAGCATACATAATGTAGAAATACTAAGATTCAAACTAATAAGACTATCAGAAGATTACTGTCTATATAAGGCTATTTTATACTGATCTTTTACAGATAGTAAACAGTTGCAGTAATAATAACCCTATTACAATTGTGCTTGTCTCTTCGTTAGTTTGCATGACCATTACACCCTGCCAATACCTCATAAATAATGGACTATTCCATTTTGATCACATAGAAGAAAAAAGACTACTTGGTTTCAGTGAGAAAATGAAAAAGAAGTGGAGTGAGATTAAGCCGAGAAGAGAAGAACAGGTATTACACTTTGATATTAGTCAAAAGGCTGAGAAGTGATGGCAACTGTGATAAACAAGCCATTTTTCAGACGCACATCAAATGACGGAAACCGAGTAAGAGAATCAACCAAAAATCTAGTTATCATAAATAAAATAACTGTCTGCTGAATTAAAATTATTAAGAGAAATATTTAAGACGGGGATTTGTCTAATAATAATAATAATAATAATAATAATAATAATAATAATACAGCTGCCTATTTTATCATCAGTATTCTTTTGACTCTGGTAATAAAAGAAAGATTCCCGTAGGAGAAAGCAAATATTTAATTAGAAAAGCATAAAATAGGAAGTAGAGGTTACAAAATGACTCACCTCCAAGGACTTGTGCCAGACTATCATTAGCCGGACTGACTGGTGCTTGTGGTTGTGGACTATTCTCTTTCACAAATTGATGATCCGGACTAGTTTTCTGAGATGAAGTGGTTGCTGATTGAACTGTTCCCGATGTGCCACTGGCAAGTGCTGTAGATGACACCAGCATTGCTGAAGATACTTCATTGCTCTGGGGTGATTCAGAATATACCACAATACTCCTTGATGTAGACAAAGTGTTCTTGAACAGACCCGCCCATGACATTTTGGGCTTGGGTTGTGCTAGGTCAGCTGGAGCCTCTTTAGTAGTGACAGTAGCAGTAGAGGTGGTGGTGGTTGTTGTTGTAATAGTAATAGTGGTGGTAGGAACATTACTCTGGTTACTGGCTTCAGCCTTCACCTTTTCTGTTGAGCTCACAATGCCTGCATCAACTTTGGTTTCATCATCAACACTAGATTCAAATTGTTCTTGGCTGCAACCACCATCAACTGGTTCTGGCACAGTAGTCGCATTTTTGTCCTGTTTACAATTACCTTTATTCTGTTGGTCAACAGAATTAATATCACAGTTATTTGATTCTTTAAACAGGAACTTTTCGTTGGGTTTATTGCTGGGCTGGCATTTGCCATCAATTATAACCAATGCCTCAACTTCACAAAGATCAGCTGTATCAATCTTTGCATCCACTTGACCGCAATTGCTATTATCTTTCTGATCAAAAATCTTCACTGGATCCTGCTTGTGTTTATCCATTAGTAATTCTAACGATGGACTATCACACAGGATTCCATTTTCAGCGGAAACCTCAGTGTCAAAAAAGCTAATAGTATCAGAGAAATAATCTGGATTAAAATCATTTTCTATTTTCCCAGAAGGCACATTATCAAAGTCTTTGTTCCGATTTGCACACTGAGTAGTCTCTACATCACTTGCCTCATTAGTGCTAAGCTCAGTCCCTTCAAATTTCTTGTAGTAGTCTTTGGGACGTACTTTTTTATTGCGTCTTTCACGGTTCTTCAAATCTGCAATTATCTTGGCAGATTTCGACCCTTCCTCATCCTCATCTGCCCTCAGTTGATTCTCATCTTCAGTATTAGAAATAGTCTCACGGCTATTAGAAAATGACTTCATGTTTTCACTGTTGACATCAACTGAAGGAGCAACTGCTGGCACATCTATGTTGTTACAGACAGGAATTATTTGAGGACAAGGAGGAACGGGAATATTTGGAGAGATGTTCATCACCTCAGGATGAAGCTCTGTAGGCCTGGACATTGTAATCTCATTAACAACAGTCAAACCAATGGGTATCAATCCAGGTGGGGGTCCCACAGTTGATGTTCTGTTAATTGGGGCTGGTGGAAGATTAACTGGTGGGGAAAACACCAATGGCACAATGGGGGAAGAGAAAATGGCTGCTCCATGTGGAAGATGGGGAACTGGGCCAGAGCCAGGATAAAGGGTGGCGACTGGGACTACTGATGGAGGTGCTGGAGGAGGATTCTTATATGTATCATCATAATCAATAAAAGAGTCTGAAGGAATATAAAAAAAATAAAAATAAATTAAAAACAAAAAATTAGCATATATTTCATAGGTTGCAACAAAATCATGAGTAACAAGTTTTCATAAAAACCTTCAAAATTTGTAAAAATCAGAAATTTATCCACAAGTACAGCTCAATTTGTAAAGATGAAAATAAGAAATTGCTTAAGATTATGTTTAAGCCAGTCTGTAAATTAAAATTAATCTATGAACAAATGTAAAAATACATTTCTAGAACTTACCAAATTGATTTACACCAACACCATCTTTATCCCATGGAAACTAAAAAAAAAAAAAAAAGAAAAAAAAAGAAAAAAAAAAAAATCTCAATTATAATATAGTAATAAAATTCAACAAGTTAACATACTCTGTAGATAACTAGGAAATAAGTTGATAGAATTTATAAAAAAAAAAAAAAAGAAATACAATTTTATCTTTTATGATCACGTTATAGAATAAAGAACATTATTGCACATCCAAGTTTAACAAAGCTCATATCAGGTAGATATATTTCATAACATTGAATATCTTTATTTAAAAAACAAAAATTCTTAAAAATACAGTTTAATTGAACAATATACACTAAGGTTTGTTGAAATGAATCAAGCCATGAAGACTTTTTGTAAGCTAACTTCATTTAAAAGTAAACATTTATCTTACTTCAACTTTCCTCCGACTTGTTTCGGCATTGTCCCCATGCAAAATATTTTGTACTGTATCTTGTTCTTCTGGGGACAGATTGCTGAAGTCGCCAAATGAATAGATCTCCTGCATAAAAAAAAAAAAAAAAAAAAAAAAATCAGATTTTGCAAATACAACATGAAATTGTCAGTTTACAACTTAACTTAATGTTAAGCATTTAACTATTTCGTAAAAAATTGGGCACAAAAGATCTTTTCAAGTTTTTTTTTGAAGGGGGAGGGTCACTTTAAAGGCAGAATGAAATACAGGATAAAATTTGTCAATTTTTCATCAGGTAACTACAAATCTTGGCAATAAGTCTTTTTTAAACAACAGACCAAGTAAATGTCATCTTCAAATTGTTACAACCAAGTGTTAAATGCAGAAAGCTACAACTAAATGCATTTATAGCAAATGCAAAATTGACAATATTCTACACTCCTGTAAAAAATTATAAATCTACAATCAAACATTTAAATTGGCTAAAAAGTTATTTCCATTGGAATTCACTGGAGATTAGCAAAAGAAAATGTATTTTACCATATTCAAAATTTAACACTAGGTCACATTGACAAGAACATTAGATACAGTTAATGAACCAAATGACCTATTTAGTATCAAAATAGTGACCAAAATAAGGTGTTATGTTTTCTATGAAAAATAAATACTTAATAGAGTATCAATTACATAATATTTTTACAAAAATTTTGCTGCATTCATTAAAATGGGAGTAAAATAGCATATATATTACAAACTTTTCTTATAAAATGCAAAACGAAAATTAAACATTTTAAAAGTGAACTCAACAACAGACAAATAAATTCTAACCTCCAAAGAAAAATGTTGACCACAGAGTGCCCACAAAAATTCTCCCTGCCAGATAGCAAATATGCATTTTAGCTAAGACATTTGTAGCAATACACAAACATTTTAGTTGTATTTTGTTGAATGCGAAAAGGGATAATTAACCCATTGTACCAAAGAGTCCAATACAAACAGAACAAGTTTTTAGCCATTAGAGAAATTGAAATATCAAAATTCTATTTAAAACTCATTTGAATGAAAAAATGTGCAAATCTCCAAGCTAATAAATGCTTGGCATCTAAGCTTAAATGATTAAAGCCTGAAACTAGAGAAAAATTTTACCTGAAATTTGTTTTGTTTGTATCAAATAAAGATGGTTAAAACTTGGAAGTTGTAGGGGGTTTAATGTGATTTTCTAATAATTTGACAATTTTTCCTGATATCAGCTTCAATTTCTTGCACATCTTTAAAATTATTTTGTACTAAGGTTGTTTATTTTGTTTTGTTTTTTTTAGTGAGGATATAGTTTGTAGTTAATTTACTTTGGAGATCATCTCCAATTTTGATCTATTATTATTAGACACTAATGACTAAAATTAGGTACCTCCATGAGATCACTAAAAAAAAAACATAGCATGATGAAAAAGATGCCAAACTTGACAAAAACAAAATTTTATCAACTAAATGTTTATGTTATTAAGAGGAAAGATCAAAGTATTTTGGGGGTATTTTTTTTTACATTTTTTATTTGTTCCTAATACGTCTGAAATTTTCATTAAAAATCTTGTTTTTCTTGACAGCAAAATTGACAGATAATCAATCATGTCAAACATTTTTTTCCATTTTATAAAAAAAAATGAAAATCACTTTGAAATTCTTTTAAAAATCAATTATAATTTTTTCAAAACTTATTTTAAGAAAATCAGGAATTATGTTTATTTAAAATATTTTGAAACCAGCAAAATTTAGTTTCTGCACCAAAAAGGCGTAGTTTGAAAATTAAAGCAATTTGTTCTACGGAAGGGAGAGAAGTGAAATTTAGATTTAAGTGAACAAATTATTTACTTCATTATTTTTAAGGAAAACTTTCAGTGCATTAATTTTTTTTTTTTTATACTTAGCTTTCACCTTTACATTTACGATGATTTATGGAAAATATATTATAAAGAAATTAAAATAAGACTGCTGAGAATGAGATTAAATTTCATAAGAAAGGTATCTAATTAATTTATAGGTACCTTTCATATGAAATTTTATCAGAAGTGTACATAAAATACTATAATTTTATGTACATTTATTACATTTTCCTGTGTTATTTGTATTTCCATTCATTTTATTATTAATTTTGATATTTCATTAATGGAAAAATGTCATAACAGATTAATATAGAAATAAGATCATATAAATTTCATAAGATGTTAAGGTACCCTTTCTTAGTTAAAATTGAAAAATCAAATTAACTTCACACGTGTTTCGCAAAAGTAAACGCCTTGACAGCGGAGAACAATGCTTAACTCAAATAACGCAACTTAATTGTATTCTGGTTGGTTTTTGGTACTTTATAATTACAGCCCAATTATAAACACAAAATTACATTTAATTACTGCAGGTCTTCTGATTAGTCAAAACTATACAATTTACAATGTGGTAAAAAAAAAGATCTATCTCATAAGGACATTTACAAAACTGAATGCAACTTTTAACTAATTTTATATTTTAACAACTTAAATGTAAAAATCTATTATAATTAAAGAAATAACATAATTGTATTAAAAATTCATTTTTCATAAAAAAATTTTTTTTGCTTTCAGAAAATATTGTCCATATTCATAAAAAGCAAATAAAAGCATTTGAAATTAAATAATATCTTTGTTTTATTGAGTTTTGTATGTTACAATTCAGAGCTGATTTTCAGGTAGCGGGGGGGGGGGTTATTCCAATTAAAAAAAAAAAAAAAATACATGATTTGCTTTCCTCAAAGCCTTGTGCTTTTAACTAATATAACCACTAAACTGAATGCAACTGAATTTCTAGAGTTCTCATAAAATTAGTTGGGGGGGGGGGTAAATATTAAAAAAATTTTCTATTACTTTAAAAAAACAAAACATTTATAATAATTTTCATCATTTGTGAATAGTTTCTGAAAGTTTCATTAACACCCAACAATTATTTTTATTTTTGCCAGATTTTCCAAATTAATGTGTCATTAACAAAAAAAAAAAAAAAAAAAAAAAAAAAAACGTACTGAAAATTTGTTATTTTACTAACTCCCATGGAGGTACCTAACTAAAATCTTAAAGAACTTAAAATAAACATAGGTAATCAATTTTGGCATGACAACAGTAGTTAGATTTTTTAGTAAAATCCTCACTTTTTGTTTTTTTTCTACTTCAGTCATTGCTTAGTTTTGCTTTTACAGTAAAACTAAGCAATGACTGAAGTTTCATTTGATTGTAAACAGTAAAAAACTTTTACTGTTTACAATCAAATGAAACTTCTAATTGCAAATTGGAAGTTAGGATTTGAAAGTTTTTTTTTAATTTTTAGTTTCAATAAAATAAAAATTGGCTAATGCCGAGTGCATGCTCTTTAATTACCGTTTTTTAGTTATCTGAGAAACTTCTGGATTTTATCAACCATTACAGTTCAATAAGAAAGAATAACAAAACTGTAGTGTACACTGTAATCTATAAAAAAAATAATTTATATATTCTCTAGCTACTTGAAACGGTCATCTTAAGATTGTAGTGTAGTGATTCAGTAAAAATTAGCAACAAAAAGTACTAAATTAGATTGAATGATTAGTTTTATTATTTTTTTTTAATGTATTCAGACACATGCAAAAATGAGAAGCTAAAAAAAAGTAAACTTAAAATTTATTGAAGCTATTATATTTGAAGATTTCAATTTTTAAATTATTCGAAAGAACTATATTGACAAATAAGTGAAAGTTACAAATATTTGTCAACGCATACGTTAGTCTTTCTTTATAATTTCTTCTAAATTTAAGACAATATGTTTAGTTTAAATCACATTAAGAATTCTACAAATTTCAAATTACTGGTAAAGTAAAAACGCCTATTTTTTATTTTAAATCAGGAATTTTGAAAAGTTACATTGAAAGTATCGAAAATTTATAGCAACATAATGCTTTTTCTTTTCACAAAAAAAAAAAAAAAAAAAAAAAATTCAGTTTCTATCCAATGAGAATTTTTTTTACTAGAAATAACTGAATGAGTTTAACAGTATACCATATTTCAAAAAGTAAAATTCATGGGATTTAAAATTAAATGTTTTTTTTTTATTCTAGATAATTTCTAGTTTTAAATCTAATCAAGTTAGAAATGATAAAATGCGTAAGAAGCGTTAAAAAAAAAAAAAAAAAGGATTACTACAATTATTATCATATGATCACAAATTGTATTTATTATAGTGTATTACTATTATTATTCGGTTACTATGTCAAATAGAAAACTTCACAATAGGGTGTACCCCACAAGCCGGAGGGAGGGAAATAACGCCCAGCATGCAAAATAATGGAAGTTAAAGAGAGGGGAGGGGTTTACAGAAGAAACAAGCAAAGCTAGGAAACATGATGCGACATCCCGGCAGAAAAATAAAGCATTTACAAATTCTGTTCTTTTAACTTACATTGCCCTGATATGTTGAAGGAACCAACGGTAGCTAAGATCAAAAACAGGTCAAGAAAATATGACATGAATCTGATACTTAATTGTGCCAATCTTAATTGTCAATTCTACGATATTCTTTGGATTGGTCAGAACAAAGTTAAAATAACATCAGCCGACTAAAAAAAAAAAAAAAAACAAAACTAGTGTACCGTTATATACAGACAGCATTTAATCACAACTACTTTATAAACAACCTTTTTTTCATCAACACCTACGCATAACGTTTCTTTGAAATGGTCACTCGAAGCCTTAAAAAGAAAATGACGCTCTCATTTTAGGTCCCCCCCCCGCAAAAAAAAACTTACATTAATTCAACACGTGTTTTTATTGGTCATTGAACATCTTAAAATACTTAATTTAATAAACTTTACAATACATATTTTAGGATTTTGTTGTAGTTTTTATTTTTTTAATTTAATATCTTCCCAAAATTCAATTATTTGGAATTTATAGACGGCACTTTTAAAAGCGTGTTACTGTTGTAGAATTTAGTAACAGAAAAAAGGCCTGAGAAATGACTCGGACATTTTTCTTTTTTTTAGTCATTACATAAAAACATTTCCTAATGCAAGCGATTGCAAGGGAAACATGACGAGGATTCATGAAGTAGTTCGTGGTCGGAAGTAAATTAAATTTAATAAACATTTATAAACAGTAAGGACTTTTATCATGATGGTTAGGTGGGGGGAGATTCGTTCTCATTTTTACAGGAACAAAGTAAATGGGAGTCGTATGGCCATAAAATACGCATGTGGTATATCGACTTCAAAGAATGACATTTAAGTTGTATAATCAGACAACAACAGGAATTCTAGTTAAAATGTGTGTGAACTCATCTTTACCAAGACAAGAAAATTAATTCTAGGAAAGATTCAGATTCAAATAGATGACTATTTTTCTAACATAAAAGAGGCGCCCTTACGAAGATTTAAGCATGTGTGAATGTGTAGTCGACAATACCTCCCTAGCTTAATTACGAAGAATTGGCATACGAAAGCTTATAAGCTGTTTTTTGTCTCTTTTTTTTAAAAAAAAAAAAAAAAAAAAAAACGTTATTTACTTATAATTAAGAATCAGCATCTTTTTTTTTCGTATATATACTAAAAATTCGTTCAATATTCCTTGCGACAAACAAAAAGAGTTGAAAATCGTACAACTTCAGGTTTTTAGAGATAGAACGCAGTTAGCTAGTAAAACCAAGTTATCTAGATTATTTATCCGGCTTTAACGATAATGATAAAAACAAAGTCATGTTTGCTTTGAAAGCAACCAAAAATACTTTTTAACAGTCACAGCAATTTACTTCGCCGGTACCCAGTTCAACTTATACTAAGTACAAGAACAAAATCAGCGGGAGAAAGGCTGATACAAAGATACATGTAACTAACAGTAACACAGGCACCGAACATGAAACAGTTTCCTTTCACGGCAAACAAATAAAATAACCAAGATCAATACACGAAATATCGATTTTAGGAAATAGGATTTTCTTTTAGCTTTGATCTGCTTACCTGAGCAGTGTTGGCCATATTTAGGAGATGAGTTAACACCAATCCATTGTTAGTCGATTTTACGCTATTGCTGCCATGTTGGCTACCATGATAAGGCAAGTACATAATACCGTCGACACGCATGCTCATCAAGGGACACAATTCCATGTTACACCAATATTGGCCACTAGAGGGCAACACCGCAGCCATACATACACACGCCGACAACAAATGGCGAAACGTTTATACAATGCAAGGCTAAATAAATACAAGAGAGTAAATTCACTTTCCTTGTTAAAACTCCTTAGAATACGAATAGAGGGGTGTGCATATTTTGGTTGCTAACCATAGCCCACCTTTATCATAGACCCGCCAATAAATACTTAGCGGAATATACCTGGTCTATATTGGAGGAGTTTCATACGCAGTTTCATTTTTATTGAAGTTAGTTAAGAAGAAGTGTATTTCAATTTTAAAATATTAGCAAAAAGATGCTTTCCATCAACAAAATTTATTTCCTGTCTTAACGGTTCAAAGATAAAATAACTGTAGGAAAAAAGTTCTCTAGGATAATAATACAACTGCATGTGTAGTGTACAGTTGATGTCACTGATTTATCGAATTCAGACAAATTGAAAACGTAAGTTCAATTTCCATTTAAATGTTCGCATTGAACTTGTGAATCAGCTGATATAGTCAACATTTCTACAAGTTAATATGAAAATACAGGAAGTGTGGTTAAAAATGTCGAGGTGATATTACATTTTCACTCGGAAGAAAATATTTTTTTATGTACAGATTGAAAAACCCCTATTTGGTTTTTAATCTCTGAAAGTGAATTTTTGGCCAATTGTCATTGGTATCACTAATTTTTAGAAGTTGCAACAGATTGCGTGCGGATTAAAAATCACTTTTTGTTTTTGTTTTTTGTAAATCTCTGAAAGTGAATTTAGTCAATTATTGTTGGTATCACAAATTTAGAAGTTGCAACTGAGCCACTTCAGATAATATTGTATATATACGAAATTATTATATATTATACATCAGATTCGTATACAAATCCCTGGCTATTATGATGAACTACATCCGGCAGCAAGGCCTCTACTCAGGAGATCAAAGGTTTTGAGAAGTTTGGAACTATGGAATCCTCCATACTTGACTGTCACCCCCTACGGCAAGATGCACTCTTCCCCAAATTAATCTTTAACCAATCATCACTTCACTTTTCCAAACTCAACTTCCCACTGGTTAAAAGGACACAAGAGTGTAGCAAGTTGAGACAAATCCTTTTTTCCCCCCCCGCGCAGCTGTCTGGAACCTATTTGAAAACCCAAAAATCTTTAAAAAAAGAATCACTCGACTTGATTCAAGTCAGTCAGACACTGAGTTTCGAGAGATGCCAGCAGACTCCACACGTGCCAACACACTGACTCAATAACACTACCAGCCTCTCATCAACTCAACACAACTTGCACTACTATTGCCACGTGAAGAAACTTAACTTACAATTTGCTAAAACAGTGACATTATCACTACAAAATAGTAATTGTATATTTTATAAACTTTTAGCATATCAGTCAAAGGCACACAACTCTTCATAACTTGAATCAACACTTACAATTGTCACACACATACACACTATTATTTGAACTCACACAATTGACATTTTACTTTGCAGAAATCAAACTGATTTAATTTCATAAACTTAAACTATCAACATTCATTCACCACATCTCTGCATGGACACTCTTTGCAATCTTATCTCACTTTCCACATTTAACAAACAACCTATCATCACTTTGTGTATGTCAAATATATATATAAATTCATGTTATTGATGAAATCTATAACTACGTTGTTTTTTCCTTGATTTCTTCAAGTTGTATTGTCTTCATGTGTTCGTTTAATTTATTTGTTGTGGATAAATGCATAATGTACACGCACATTTATGGCCTTCACACAATTTCACCTTCTGACACATCTTACTTAGCATAAATTCCATAACAGAACCATCTCTTAATTGCTGTTGTTCCAAGGTTCACCCTGACCCGGGGTTGTAACACCTGTTAGGCAAATAGTGAACTCCCAAGCAAAAACAAAACACTAAAAGTATAAAAACAGGCTACATTTTTATAGAAAAATTACCAACAATACATTTTTAAAGCAAAATGACCAACAATACATTTTTAAAACAAAATGACCAACAATATATTTTTAAAACAAAATGACCAACAATATATTTTATAGTAGGCCAACGATACATCTTATCTGTAGTTGAAGGCATACAATTACGTTGAAAATATTTAGATTTCGACATTAAATAATAGAGGTTGATATGCCACTAAATAAAATCAACCAACAAAACAAGTATACAAATCCACTACAACAGGGGGCCATCCTGCCAGGCTGTACCTCTCTTTTAGGAGATGGCTGGGATCATTATTTGGCAGCTGAGGTGTCTACAATAGGGGAAGTGCTGAGGGGTCTTGAACAATTTTTGAAATCCCACACTAAACTTGACCTTGTATCACATTTCATATGACATGGGTATACAGGTAAATGACAAGACAAATCCACTGCAATTTTGCCAACCTTAATCAACAGCCCCAAGTTGTAGTTATAATACTTTTGGTGGTTTACTCTGATGAAATCTGCACAAGTCTTACTATCATTTACTTTAATAAATATGGCACAATCATAGCACTTATAAAAAATGACAGAATTATTTACATATGAATTGGCACTTCGAACTAGGATCAATGTAATATCTGTACATTTTCTCAGATCAAAATGTTGTGTCTTAGCTTTTTGGCAAAGGATCAATGATGTCTGCTCTGTGGGAAGTCTATTTATCTATCATTCTTCCCTCCAGAGTTTAGTGTACTGATGATGAGAGGGGCTATGCTGATGACATAGGCATTTACAGACAGGATAAGAATGATCTTGAACAAAAAAATCAACATTCTTTACCAAGTGCATTAAGAATTAAGACAAGATAAACCTTTCCAAAACAGAAACTATGATATGAAATTGGAATGAAAGTAATGGCCTATATGCTTATAGGAATAAAATCCTATATATATTTTTCAACCAATAAAATCTCATCAGAAAGGTTTTTTTGGATAAATAATAATTACTAAAGCAAATACTTCCAAAATACTTGCAAACGTAGTTGTAAACCTACCACATGTTATTTTTGGACTACTTAAAAAATAAAATAACTCCTTTCACCACTTCCACAAATTTGATAAAAATATTTTCATGAGCCAGTGTGAAATTATTTTCTAACTAATGAAAGCCTTGTATTCAAAAAGTCCATACCTCTATGTGAAATTAGATTTGAATCTCCTTATCAATATAAAAATAGAAGCATACTTCTTCTCAAGATTCAAAACAATTTCAGAGACCAGTTTGATCTACATGTGCATACACATGCACACTCTATCAGCAATATATATAAAAACTTTTTCTCTGATCAAATGATTAAAAATAGCCACAAGCAAATGAATCTTTGAAGTTTTAAAGATAATCCTTCATCAGATCTCATAGATGCCACTACAGAATCACAAAGAACATTAACAAATAATGAAATCCACACAACTTGAAGACTTCCAACAACAACAACAACTAAAATGGATAGTAAATGTAGCTAGAAGGGAAAATAATGATATAGTGGAGCTATATATAGGAAGGAAACACCATCAGTATTAGAAAGAGTGATAACTGAACTTGAGAAACTTTTTTTTCTAAAAAACTGACAGCAACAATAACTGTTGAGTCAATGAATGCCAAATATTTCCTTGTAAGGAAATAGATAATCTCACCATTACTATTACTATTGATTTATCTATGATGATTATGGCTGTCCCATCAATCAACGAGCATAACTGTCATTCATCTTTATGTAACCATGTATTCTCTATGAGCATGGACGTGTGGCCAAGTGGTTAGAACATTTGCTTTCTGACCATGAAACCTGGGTTTGAATCTCACCATGGTCAATTTGCCGGGAAGGCAACTTTCTGATGTTATCAGACGGGATCAAGGTTGATCCCAGTGTGCGGCACATTTGGAAAGTGCCTGAAAACCATACTACAACTTGACCCAAGCCTTGTGAGTGAAAGTGGGTAGATGGAACTATTGTGGTCTATTAATAGCTGTGCTAGCATGAAGCCACAAGTCATAATGTCTGAGGGCTTGAGCGTGCTGGCCTTGTTCAAATTGTTGATCACACTAGATAACACGCTCTTTCCCAGAAACTGTACCTAAGGTCTGCTTAACATAGTTACAGTATAAACCACACGTGGGCTCTGTGGATGTTGAGTAAACACAAATGTACCTGAGCAAGTGTGTGCAATAGGGATTGTTTAGCCGCCCTAGTAGATGGGTATCCTTGAATACAAGTGGCCAGCTATAATTGTTCTCTATGATTGATTAATACTTTCATTTTTATATAGGACATAGTGCAAACAATGACTCCATATTTTGGAGGTTGTTGTAATAAAAGAGAAGGAGCCAACATTAAATAAGATATCTTTCTCCATTTGTATATTGAAATGTGGTTAAAAAAAATACACATAAAAATTTCAGTTGAACCATTTAAATGACATCATCTTGAGTGACTTGAAATTGATAACATCAAACGTGAGAATGCAAGAATTAAAAAAAACAGTTGTGTAAATATACACAGAGCACAATCCTTAAAAATGAATGTAGCAACATTCAATAGTACTCAGAAAAAATAAATATGAATATGAACTTTGACAAATTTATCACTAATATAAAACAACTAATTCAAAAATTTGAAAAATTTAATAAAAAAATTAATAGACAGAACTTGTTGATATTATTTAATCAAATATATTTGAAAGAAGTATTTCTGTTGAAACAGGCCCTATATATATATATATATATATATATATATATATATATATATATATATATATTTATTATAATAAAAGAAAGAACAGTAAGATATATAATCCGGTGTTCTTATTAATATTTTTATTTTTACAAAACAGGGCTCAATGCAAATTTACAGAGCATAAATATTATAAATTAACTGATTTAAAATATGGTTCCATAGCTACACTTCATTTTCAAGTGAATTTTGGAATCAAAAATTTGCTTGAAAATGAAATAGAACTGGAGTCTTTAATTTAATTATGTAATTGAATTTGAAGTTTTTAGTTTTTGTTTTTGAAACATGGTAATTCCTGTGTAGTGATGGAACCATATTTTTAAATTAATTAATTTATAATATATATATATATATATATATATATATATATATATATATATATATATATATATTGTTGCCGAGTACTGGGGTGCTCATAGACAATTTCCTGTGTGAAATGAGTCCTATGTTTGATTTGAAGAGACATCTTCAACCACTACATGGCAGGATAGGCGGAAACAGGGGATGAAAATATTTGGCTTTTCTTTTGGCTTCTCTTTCTCTCTTCTATTTGTCTACTGGTGTTTTCAAAGGATGAATCCTTAGCAGATGCAAGCCCAAGAAGAGGATTTATTTGGGTAAGTGATGTCTGGTATTCAGGTAAGGTGTCCAGCCCATCGAAGTCGATGGCAAGTCATGATGATTCCTAGGCTCTCCATCTTTGCACACACACACACACACACACACATATATATATATATCAAATCCATGTGGTAAGGATAATCCAAATAGGTCTTTTTAATATAAAATATTAAAAAGATAGATCCATGAAGGGAGCTCAATATATTTATATACACAACAAAATGATAAACATCAAAGGAAAAAACTTAACACATCATCGCAGAATTTGCTAAGAAATTTATTTTGACAAACAAGTTTTTAATATCTGCCTGATCAGACTGAAATTACAAAATGGTTTAAATTTATCCGGACAATATATTACATCACGAGAGAACAGGAAGTAAATGTCTAAATTACTTGAACTAGAAAAATTTTTCTGTAGCTTTACATTATTGACGAGAGGAGTGGGGAAAAGAAAAAGAAGAAACAAGTGGTGTATGGGTAAGACGGGGAGTACAAGTAACAGCTAGTGAAATACATTGAAATTAAATTTAAATTTATATCGTCATCATCTAATTTACATCAGTATAATAACAATCATCATCATATATATAAAAAAGGGTGAAAAATTATTAATATATAAAAAACCTTAAATTCATTATATCTAATTGATCTTCATAATAATAAAATACATCATATATGTGTGTGTGTGTGCAAATATACACATCCATACAAAAATACAAGTAAACACATATATACAATGCATGCACATATAGATACATTCATACACACATGTATACATATATATACATGCATATAAACACATACATAAACATACCCACACATAAATACCTATACAATATATATATATATATATATATATATATATATATATATATATATAGATAATATTAGTGGTAAATATACATATATATGCAAAATCCACAGGTGCATATACACACATGTATATTTTTTTGAATAAAAAATTCTGAGAGGATAGAATCCAGGTAGAACTCAATGTCCAGGACAGAGTAAGGATATAATAAAAAGGCTTAAACACTAATATTCCATGGTCATAATATATATATATATATATATATATATATATATATATATATATATGCACCCCCATTATATGCATATATATATACATCCATATATAACACACTCCCACATACATATAAATATATACATATACATACACACACATATATAGGTATACACACATACATAAATACACAAATCAAAGCATATAACTTTCAATAAATAATGCAAAATAATTGTATGACTGCAAAATAAATACAAAATAAAATTCTATTTATAAAATATTTATGTAATATATTGTCTGGATAAATTTAAACCATTTTGTAATTTCAGTCTGATGAGGCAGATATTATTAAGTTGGTGCAAAAATAATGTCGTTTTCTCACGTAGTAACATATGTGAGAAAACGACATTATTTTTGCACCAACCTAATAAAAATTTACCTGTTGAAATAAATTTATTACCCAATTCTTCATTGATGTGCTAAGATTTTTCCTTTGATTATATATATATATATATATATATATATATATATATATATATATATGCTTATATATATATATATATATATATATATATATATATATATATATATATATGAGAGAAAGATGCTTATATATATATATATATAAGCATCAACTGCCTAACTTTTCATTTACACATGATAACAGAATTAGGAAAAGCAAGCGAGAGGAAGAAGAGGAAAGGAAAGTGTAATTATGAAATTTAGAGAAAAACTAAAAAAAAGTGAAAGGAAAAAGTACAAGTGATGGAGACAAAAAAAAAGGGAAAAGTATTGGCTAAGTACGGAAACTAGAGAAAAACTAAAACAAAAGCTGGTGAAAGGAAAAAGAACCAAGGATGGAAACAAAAGAGAAGAAAGATAAAAGGTAAATAAAAAGGGGTGGAGACAAAGAAAGACAAAGATATGCAATCTTATTACTCCTTTGATCTTTTAAAGTGGGTGATGACTTCTTTTTTTTTTTTTTATTGAGAATGATTCACACCTTATGTAGGTAGGTAGGTGAACACTTCGACAGTGTTTAAGGGTTAGCAAGCTTGTATAGCAAGATCAATTACAACTGAGTAGTGTGTTCGATCCTCACTGAGTGCTCCACACTTCTGGCCTTGTGCCACATCCAAGTAGATAGGGAAAATAATATAATTCTGCTTGTTCCTTTGTTCTTTAATTAGTTAGTACATACATTATGCTCTGCCATTACCTCAAATAAACAATAGAATATTCCTGTTTTATTGAGCTGATAGTTGACAGAAAAGGTATATCAAAAGCATTGATTGATTTTAGGGAAAAGAGAAAAGAAAGAATGAATAAATGAAAGAAAAAAGAAATGGAAGATAGAGGAGGCAGTAACACTTATGTTTAACGTCTGTTTTGATGATGGTTTAACATCTGCATCAATTATGAGTTTTTTCATTTGTACTCTCTTACTTCTTTAAATAGTGACCTGCATTCATATTTATGATTGTTATAGCAGTATTTTGTTAAAGTTGTTAAGCTCAGACATTTCCAAGAGTATTTTTATAGTCGTGGAACTCACAAGTAGCTTATTCAACCATTAACTTAGGAATTAAAATTCATCAGAAAATTAAAATAAGAAAATCGTGAAATTTTTCATGGGCTATTGCTAGTAAGTATTTGTATGTAGATGAAGTAATATTGTTAAGATGAGAATGTATACATTTATCAGTGATATATCAAGTGAGTAACTGCTGATAATTGTACTAGGACAAAGCCACAAGCCACTGTGACCAAAAGTTTGAGAATACTGGCCAAGTTTAAGCTGGAGATTACACCAGAGGATGCGCTTTCTCCCAGAAACTGTAACTAAGGTTTGCTCATCATAGGTGCAGTATCAAACATAAGTGGGTATTGAATAAACATAAATGTGCCTAAGCAACTGTCTACAAAAGGGATTGGCTAGCTGTCCTAGCAGTCAGGTGTGTTCAGAAACAAGGAGTCTACCATCAATGTGATATATTTTAATGAAATTATTTTTAGCAAAGGTGTACCATATAAAAAAAACAAATCAAACTTCATCTGATTTAAATATGCCAATCATATTTTATGCCATAGAACTGAAATTCATCTTCCAAAGTCAAAATAGTACATGAGATAAATAATGTAAATTTAGCAAAGTTTAACCGTCGTCCCAGCAATAAATAAAACAGTGTGTCAAAAGGACGGTTTACATATATATATATATATATATATATATATATATATTATAAATTTACTTATTTAAAAATATGGTTTCATCACTATACAGGAATTACCATGTTTCAAAAAAGAAGCTAAAAACTTCAAATTCAATTATAAAATTAAATTAAAGTCCCTAGTTCAGTTTTATTTTCAAGCGAATTTTGGAATAACTTATTTTGAAATTTACTGAGTTTTATAAGCACATACATTCATAATATTAGTTTCTATGGATATGAGGAAGTTGAATCATTTTAACAAGGGGTAGTAGAGTATTCTTTTCCACTGACAACTATTGTATCAGCATATTAGTTACTTTTGAAAAGAGGTTAAGTCAAGGTAGGGTAGGTGTGACTTTTTAAACGAATGATGACATCCATTCAATGCATGTTGTCTGGTCTTTTACAACAAAAAAAATTTTTTTTTGGCAGTTTTGTAATGGTGGTTTCTTCTCTCCTTATTTCCCACTAAGTCCCCTATAATGTCCTCTACCTCTTTCTTTTGCCAACTAACCAGTATCGCACTACAAACTGATACCATAAACAGTTTGAAAATTCCTGCGAATTTTAAAATTAAAATTTGTAGGTGAAAATGGTCATTAACTAAAGGTATCTTAATTCCAATTGTAAAGAAAATTTGCTCTGTTTAATGAAATTAAACATTGAGCGCTCTTTTGTGAGTCAGTTTTAATTTCAAATTCGAGGTTGTGTTTATAGGACTCACCTGGATTATACCAACAGATTACTACATATATATATATATATATATATATATATATATAATGTAAAATTTGTCACTTAGCTGATTGATGCTATATTCAGCACCCTGACTCCAGATTTTTATAGACATTTTTGTAATCATTTGGTCCATTTGGTAGTATCAGCAATTGTCTCTCAATTTTCTCATGTTCAATAATTTTATATTAAGTTAAAAAAATAATTTATGCACTTTTTATTAGTGTTAGGTTGATTTTTTAACCACATTTTATGCACATGCACATACATACACATACAGGCATACACACACACACACAAATACTCGCATATACACACACATGCACAAAGAAGAAAAAATCGACCATATATATTTCATATCTGAATAAAAATTTTGTCATCAAAATATGTATAGCAATTAAAAATGAAACTGAAAATAATATTTAATAAAAAAGATAAAGAGAAACAGATGAAGAAATCACAATCTATGTATGGAGAAAAAAACTAAAAATTATACAATTTAGGAACATGAGTAATTTAATAAATAAAAGGAATGAAATTATCTTGGACTGTTGGCTTGTTGATCCTTTTAAATGTGTAACAAACAATAAATATTGGGAACATTATTCAAAAACAACCACCCATTTTGAAGAATTGTTAACCATGAAAAGGTGCTGTCAGTGGGTAAATAAAAAAAAATGTTATTTGTTATGTGTATTAAAAAGCTCTTTTAAAATGAATTTAAAATAAATCACTCTTGTGAATATAACAAAAGGAATAAACACACACACACACACACATATATATATATATATATATATATATATATATATATATATATATATATATATATATAGGGAAGAGGTTATAGTAGTTCCGATGAGAGAACAGTGTATATTTTAAAAAGAAGAGAGAAACCACAAACGTTTTTGGATGTAATGTGGATTTTTAAAAAAAATATATATATTTTATTCTTAAAAAAATTCATATTACAACCACAAACATTTGCAGTTTCTCTCTTCTTTTGAATACATATATATATATATATATATATATATATATATATATATATATATATATATATATATATATAATTTTCATAACAAGGTGCTCCTGTGACCAGACACTATTAAATAATAATAAATAAAAACTGAGTTGATATTAGTTTAAATCTAATTTCAATAATTATACAGTTAATGTAAGGAGACAGCTTTTTGGTGATAATAAGAGCTGAATGATGAGTGTGCATAGCACACAAAACTTTGAGCAGTATATATACTATGTTGTATCTCTGTCTTTGGGCAGAGCACAACTCAGTTATGCCTTTGTCTGCAGATAGAGCATAGCTGAAAAATATTGAGAGGTTCTCAGTCCCAAAGAACAGCTGCCTGCAGCAGTCCCTCCCCCAAAAGCATGGGGGATCAGTAGTAATACTGATGCCAGTGCAACCAGAGGTTGCAGGGACTGTACAATTTGGGGACCTGGCCCAAGTGCATGCACACAGGTTCTCCATGCTAAACTGACCTTGTATCACATCCTCTCACTGTGGGGCGGTGAGTAGGGGGATAAGTAAATATACGGTACATGTCCTGCTTGTACTGTTATCATCTTTCAGTTGTATCTCTCACGTTGGGCAGAGTGCAAATCAGCTGACAGTTGCAGAGACTGGACAATTTTTGGCCCTGGACCAGCTGCATGTGCTTGGGTTCCTCAAATTAAACCGGCCTTGTGTTACATCCCGTCACTGTAGAGGGACAAGTAAAGACAATAGTACTTAGACTGCAGAACCAATACAGACTGCATACAACTGGAATATGATAAAAAAGCCAAAAAACAAAAACATGACATATAATAAACACTTAATTAATTTCTTTTGTTTTTATGGGGTGAAGAGTTATTATTTACACTTTTTATTGTTAAAGCTCTAAGGCACGACAGCACAGTGGCTAAAGGCATCAATTTGGGAATTTGGTGACTTAATGGTTGTGAGTTCACTCCCTGGTTTGGGCAGTGTGTTCTTGCTATCAGTGGAAACAGGCAAACAATACTGAACAGTACAAAATAAAAACTAGATGAGATATCCCTAGACATGGGTAATGAAACAAGGACAGTTGACACCCATATATTAAATAAAGTGTGCTGTTCAAAATTCCCTATAAGTTACCAAGATAGATATATCTAACATTTTTTTCAAGGGTTACATATCACACATTGTTTCAGTCTGAATTTAGTAAGAACAGAAAATAAAATTGAAATATCCCAGCTTTTATAAAACCCACGTTGTCTGCCAAGGAACTTCTCTTAATACTGCTAGGTGGCATTCTATTCAAGAATATAATTTCTCTCTTTTGCTTTCTAAGCCTGAGGAGGCAGTAGGTACAAGACATTGCCCAGTCTTTCTCTGGGGAAACACTTCTCAGGCAAGCTGTCTTTTACCAAACCACATGTTATGCACATACATACGCATGCACACTAACTATCCCTAATCCCATAAATTTTTTCTTCCCTATATGTCTGAGTTGTCTGTTTGCACACAGAAGTATTTCTCTCCTCTCTTTTGAGCCATATTATTCTTTATATATGTAATGACAAAAGTACACAGATGTAGGCTTTAAGGAAGCTTTATTCAACTGAGAACACAAGGTTCACGCATAGTGTCCTTTTATAGTCACAGTAAACAGAAATAGTACTCTCAAAGAGGAGAGTAACAAAACAAGGGGAGGCCACTCTTGATTACTCATAACATTCTCCCCCATTTTGTTTTAGTCATACAGGACAAAATCATTCCATTTTGCAAGCATTCTGCAGGTTCTGTTGGAACATCTTGGTAAGTCAGCATTTTGGGTTCTTAATTATTTTAAGTACTGTTCCGTCAATTCACCATTTAGTTGGTGTCAGGTAACCAGTTTATGTCATGAGAAGATTTCATTCTTTGGTTTCCAGTAAGTAGCTTGTAGTATGTCCATAACCTCCTCATAAGTGGGACAGTCCAGGATTATTTCATGTACTGTGTGGGATATATAATTAGTTAAGAGTATAAGTTTGTTCAATGGCCAACGTGGGATTTCTGCATGTACTGCTTGTAAGAAGTTTTCGAATATCACTCACCAATGTGTCCAGTGCTTTTCAGTGTCTGTAATATCAGGTTCTACATTGAACCACTGTGGGCACATTAATTGTTCCATGATGGAGAGATTCTCAGCTGAATAAATTGTAATGACAAAATTATGCAGGTGTGGGCTTCAACTGAGAATACAAAATTTGCATATAGTGTCCTTTTATAGTCCCAATAATCAGAAATAGCTCACTTAAAGAGGAGAGTAATAAAACAACAGGAGACCACTCTTGATTATTCATAACAATATATATATATATATATATATATATATATATATATATATATATATATGTATATATATACTCTTTAGCTACCACCACTATAACTACATTCATGGTTTCATCATTCTCCCACCACCGTTACTAATCATTTCTACCAATTTACAATTTCTACCAATTTACAATAACTATTAGCTAATTATATTATCATTGTCTCCAATCCCTTGCAACATTACTATCACATCATATCATATAGACCTGTTATTAAATCAAACTACCCTCTCACCCAGCATACTAAATATTAAACATCACCATATAAAATAACCAATAAGGATTACAAATTTCTACCTGTTATATATACACAGTCAAAAACAAACAAATAACCAGCTTTAAATATAACAAAAAAACCCACATTTTTTTTCAAAAATTTAAAAATAAATATAAATAATAATAATTTTTACCTATCATAATTTCCCACAAACCCCACCACATGTATATACATACATGCGAGGAAATATTATTCAGCAGAAAAATAAAATATATAACAAAATATATGACATTCACGAGACATTTCCGCCACACTTCCAATCTTTAAATTTCAACATACAAATGCATATGTATAGACACAACACCACTTGTATACATACACATGTCATATCCAAAACTGCCCACATATGTTTATATATGTATGAGTCCCGACGGACGACCAAGTATGTATATGTGTCTGCTTACATCGATGTTTGCATTAGTATGATGACAAAACGACGAAATTTCCCCCACCACTCCCACAATAACACCAATACACGCAATCTACATAAACCCAAATTTTTTAAAAAATTAATCAGTTTGTCTGACGATCACTAAAGCGTGAAACCCAGGGTCACAAATTCACATCTATCCAACCAAATATATATATATATATATATATATATATATATATATATATATATAAATATATATATATATTGGAAAATTTATATAATTTTTTTTTTATTTATATTAATATATGTTTTGGGTACATAATTTAGCTGATTAAATTTAATTAAATGCATTAATTCCTCCCTGTAACAAGGCTGGTCACAATTTTGATTTAAAAAATGCTACTCTAATTAAAAGAGAAAACAATTTACTAAGACAGTTTTTTTTTTTTTTTACTGAGAAATTGCTTTAATCACTAGATCATCCACAATAAATTTGCAACCAGGTTCTTATAACATTTCACCATACTTGGCAGATTTTCTATTATCACAATGTAGGATAATGTGACGGAAACATAAATAAAAAGAAAAAGAATCTAAATAAAATTGCAGAGATTATATACCCAAAATACATATTAAATTAAAAAACATTTTAAATTTTAAATTCTCAGCATTCCCCTTTCCTTTGTACACATGTGTAGTTACATTAACATAAATACAAATTTAGTCCAACAAAGTCCTAAAGGATGAAAGGCATTACACAAAAACTTTCCCACTTTGTCAGACTTCTTTCCCTAAAATAAATATATGAAAAAACATGTGCGTGTTGAATTAATTTATATTGAAATCTATCACAAATCTTAAACAACAACATCCATTACAAAATTGTAACACTGCTCACTTTATTGGGCTCATCTATTAGCCCAATCTTACCTTCTTTGAGTAATGCACTATTCCAACTTTCATTCATAAATCTAGCCCTCTGATTGGTTCATTTCTACCAATCAGGTCGCTCACATGTGCACTTTGAAGTTTTGGAACAAAATCGCTCTGGAGCCACCCCACGTGATCATGACCTCTTAAAAGGAACCCAAAGCACATGTGGAGACGGCGAGGCAGACGCAGACCTAGGCAGATCAGCAGCAGACCATTTTTAGACTGCTTACTCAAGCTTAAAAATGTGACAACTACTAATTACAGTCTTGCAAATCGAGATGACAAATCCTTCCAGTTCAATATCTTCTATGAACTTCTTCGTCATTCAAGAATCTCAGACTATACATTCTCTTTGATCATTATGATAAGTCAGTCAGTCGAACAAGCACAGAGATATGCTAATATAATCCACGTCGCTTGCAACTACAATTTTGCCGTGCAGATTAACACGCATATTAACACGCAAACTAACGCACAACTAAATCATCACTGACTCACCTGCACACTCAAATCGAAGAACACTCTGTGAACACACAAAACTTTTATCTGATTTACTTTACTTATCAAAAGTGAATTGACATTCACTATTATTCTAAGTAAGTAACATCATCTCGACATTTTGTAGTCAAAGGTAGACTACTTCGCAATGACTCATTTCTAAAACACATTAACTATATTCCAAATATTCATTGCAATTTCCTAAAAGACTGTAACGTTAATTCACAAGACATAAAAAGGACATACATAAAACTACATATATCACGAGCACACCAACACATTAACAACCTTAAAAATACCCTGTATATATTACCGTATTTGTATATAAATGCTTTTATTGGTGTTGAATTGAATTTATGTTTTGACTTGTTTATATTGAAATTGTTTATTTGTTTGTGGATGCAGAAAAGTTCACGCAACCTCACATAAAATTTCCTTCTGATTCATCTCAATGCTAACCCAAGTTCATTAGTTTATTGTGCACATCCCCAACAGCTTCTTCTATGTGCAGTATCTCTTCAGGAAATAGGTGGTTATAACCTTCCACAAATTTCTATCTTGTGTGGTTCTTAGCAGTTTCTCTCACTTTGCTAAGGTTTCCCCCCCATTCCACCATTCATTCACACAAGCTTGTCAAGTAAGTAGCTCACTATCTCTCTTGCCCTCAATATGCACCATGTGTGTTAAGTTTTCCAAGCTCTCCTTTATCAATATGTGTCCAAGGAATTTAAGATATCTCTTCCTGATTCTGAGAAGTCTTCTTTCTGTTGCCATTTTCTTTAATACTTCCTTATTGCTTACTCATTCCATCCATGGAATTCTCAGTATCTTTCTGCAGAACTATATTTCTGCTGCCTCCAGTTTCTTCCTCATTTTTAAAACAATAACCAAGGAAGTATACAGTAATTGTGGTGTCGAGAGAAAAAGACATTCTTTTGGCACACCCTTTTTTTGCAGGTACATAGGTTAAAGTTTGCCAAATTCTGAATAGGCACTTTACAGTGTTACGCTCAGTGACTCATGTGAGGAAACTTAATAGTCACTGTATAAAATTTACGTGAAAAAAATACAACCCTACACCCCTTACCACTACCTACAAGCGAAGACTTTATTAACCAATAAGATGCTTGGAACATACTTTTCTTGATAGGCTTTGATTTTGAGCCTCTTTATAGTGATGTTATGTCTGGATCAAGACAATAAAAATAAAAATGTAACTTCAAACCATTGATAATTTCAAAAGATAATTGAATGAGTTTGATGACCTAACTATAAACAATGTTGCCAGCCAGTGAAAATCACTATTTATTCACACTACAGCAGTGGATAGTCACACAAACATTGATACAACCATATCAATTAACATTTTCAACTGAGAGCAAAAAAAAAGTATTAAACACTGAAATGATACATGACCAACCCAAACTTTGAACAAAAAAAATATTTAAACACAGAAGCACCATACAGCCAACCAAAAACTCTGAACAACATAGCCAAAACTAAAAATTGAAAATTTGATCTTTTGAACTACCCTCAAGCATCACAGAGGAAACCTTCTTCTGAAAATGCTGCTGACATAATGCAGCATTCATCATTGACAACAAATGACCTTGACTCCTGACAGGTCAGAACATTAACAAGGTTTGAACTATCACTGTATCCCTTTAACAAAGACATTTTTAACTTTATCAACTGTGTTAGTCTCACTTTTACAAACACTTTTTCTCTACCCAGCTTAATTTTTATTAGGCGCCCCAAAAAATATTTTGAGCAATCTTTTATACCCATCTTTCTTTTCCACTTAAATTTACCATAAATAAACAACTTCTTTATTTCAATTTCAAATTAAGTAAGAGTCTGTCTTTTCTTGTGTGACTAATGACTACTAATTTTTTTTCTGTATGGATTAATTTCCATAGTCACTGTTGTGTGTGTAACAACAAGCTGAACCCTAGCATGACTGTGTTGTGGATCTGAATCAACCCATAATAATGAAAAGTCCTTGTTTGTAGTTCTTTGTTAAGATGCAAAGAAATGTAATTTCTTTGCATGTATGTCTGAGAAAAAAGAAGCAAGGAAGAAAATGAAAAGGAAAATGTAAATGTCATGTAGCTTGGTGAAGAAGACAGGTGAATGAGAAAGGGAATTTCTTTCAAGCCGCACCATCGTGAACTACTGTTGCATATATCTCCATACTAGCTTGTCTTGTTGAGAAGCTTTGCTTATATACCTTTCAAAGGGATTATGAAGCATGTTTTTTATTGTCAGTGGGAATGCTACCCATTGGATGAAAAATGTTAAATATTTATTTTTAAAGAATTAATTTATTAACCAGAAGAATGCATGAATCCTCTAACTCAGAAACCATTTTTTGTCATTTGGCATTTGACTGTCTTATTGTTTATTTCCATCTTTGCTCTACAACTGTATTTGTGAGAGTGTAGTTGATCGAACGGCCTCAATTCAATCCCTACTATTTTTACTTTCAAAAAATGAGCCCAGAAACAATAAACAACAAGAGAAATAACAAATTTGACAAATCAATGCAATAACAAAAATAGTTTTTTTCTTTTATCAGTGACAAAAGTGATACAAGTTATGCTGATGTTTTGTATTGAAATTATTATTGCATTTAGATTGTGTACAACTGATATGTTATTGTTACATAGAAGTTTAAATTTAGTTCAACGTTCTTTCCTAGTTTGCTTGAAATAGTAATGAAGGTTTTATGGGAATAATTGTTGGATGAAAGTTGTGTAAGTTTAATGAATATTAAACTGTGTATGCTAAAATTAAACAGTTTCTTGAGAGCTAAATTTTAAGTGTAAATTTGTTTTCAATTCACAGTTCATTTAGAAGTTGTCTCTCTTTAATTGTTGAAACATTGAGTTCCATTATCAAGGTTTTGATTGTGATAAAGTTTCAATGAACTCACTGGCGAGAATGAATTATGATTACTATGAGAGTTGGTGAGTTAGTGTTTTCCACCACAAGCTGATTTTCTCACTGGTGAAGTTGAATAATTAGATGTTAATTCACTTGCAGCAATGAATGAAAGCTGCAGTGTGAACAACTTGAGTGAGTGAATGTTCTAGAAGGGTGAGATTATGCTAATGAGTAACTTTTAGCCTCAGAATGTATGACATAGTTTTTAGTAGGCAATTGCGTTGCTGTCACAATGCTCACTGGAAGATGTGCTAGTGTATCATATTTATTTACTTGTTAATCACATGATAGGCTCAAGAACACATTCTCTGGTTTGAACACTTGTTCATAGTCATAAATATGACAGTATTTATTAACGAATCAGAAAGGTTTATTGTTGTAGTTTTGAGCCTAGATTGTGTTTAGCTTGCTCAAGATTTTAGAACTTGCGCATAAAGATACACAAAATATACTTTTAATATTTATTGTCCAATCAGGACGTTGCTAAGGTGTGATCCATAAAATGTAGAAGTCATATTCTACAAGAGAAAAGAAACTCAGACAGAGTTTTGGTCAATGATTACCAGTGGTGCTTTGAGGGAAGAGAAAATATTATAAGGTTTTTCTGTCATGATGATTTCCTTTAGAAACTTGCTATTTCAAGTTTGTGGATTTGTAAACACTACTTGTCTGACTTCCAAACTTTGAAGAGGAAAGATGTTTTCAACTGATTTTACATTAATATATAAACAATATGGTAATGGTAATATTCGCCATTTCTATTCAGCATTCATTGACCAAGCAGCCAATGCTACTTGAATTATGCTTTTCTTTATTCCTTGGTCATTGTGCTGGGATCATAGTGTAATAGCTGTTCTCCTCATCTCTCATGATAATGGTAATATTATTCATTTCCTTATAAGGAAATATTCAGAATTCATTGATTGAGCAGCAAGTACTTGAGTTATGCTCCTTAGCTATTAAACTGGGACCAAAGTGTAGTAACTGTTCTCATTTCTAATGGTAATGGGAATATTAGTCATTTCCTTATAAAAAAAAAAAAGATCCTGCATCCTGAACTGAACAGCAAGTTTTACTCTCAGTTGAAATTTATAAAATCTTCCTCTTAAAACAATTTTTCAATAAAATAGCTTTCTCAAGTTCAATATCTGTTATCACTCTTTCTAGTATTGATAAGAGTTTCTTTACTAGCCTTTTGTTTGAAGTAGTGTGGAACATCAACACCTTGATTATATCATTATTTTCTCTTCGTGTTGCACATGATATTCATTTTAGTTGCTGCTGCTGTTAAAAGTTCTTAAGTGAAGCGGTTTCTGTTATTTAGAAAAGTTTTTGTTGATTCTGTAGTCCCAGTCCACAAGGTTTGAAGGTTTGTCTTAGCTAAGGCCTACAGGTTTCATTCACTGAAAGCCATTTTTAATCACCAATCTCAGAAAACAGTTGTATACAGCTGACAACTTAGATATTCTGAACAGGTTTGGTGCCATGCATCAATATAAAGTCTTGATGTGACAAGGCTATTTAAGAATATGACTTAAGTTCTTATATTAGTGTTTTGGTTTTGTAGTAACTCATGGTATTGTGTGAAACTACCTCTAATGCAAACTATTCTATATTCCATTTCTTTATCTTCTATGCTATAATTGATGCATACACCAAGTCAAACTCTGATGTCATATATAGGTGGACACTAAAAATATATTATTTATATTTACACTAAGCTTACCTGCATACAGTACAGGATTGAGTCAGAAGAAATAAAGGTAGAAAAATTTTGCTATGCTAAATTTTTGAAAATGTGGAGGACCTGCTTGCTTATTCTAGAAAATCAGGTAAATTTGGACATTCATGCCCACAAAAGTAAGGAGTGTCAAAAGGACAATTTTTCTATTGACATCTCACTATTTACTATTTTTTTTTTTTGACATTTTCTTTGTTATTGAGAATTGACAACAAAAATAATAAACACTATTTATTTATTATAGTTTATTGGAATAGTTGGCAAAACATCAGCTAAATGCCAATTGATTCAAACTTTATAAAATGGTAAATAATAAGTTATAGTTAGCATATTTTAATAATTTAGTAAATGTTTATAAATTTATGAATAAAAAATCATTTTCATATTTCTTTCTTTATAAATTAGTAAATGATAAATATTGCATTACATTAGTTTTAATTGTAATAGGTTTTGGAATGTTGTAAATATAAAATTATTCTTGTAAATAAACAATCTAATAAATAAATAGTGTTTAATACTTTAATTGTAATTTCTTAAAAACAAAAAATGCATAAATTCACTTTCATCATATGTTTAGGTTTATTGCAATTCTTTTTAAAACAACAAACATTGCCGAGGAGTGAAGGTAGTTAAAATAATGGTGGTGTCAATGGAAATACCATCCTTTTCACACTCCATTTTTTACCAAAAATCGATATTCAAAATTCAACACTGATAACTGGTGGTAGGTGGAAATATTTAAGTATCTTATTGACCAAGCAAGTCACATTGTTATTTACTGAACTTAGTTTAGTGTGGCACAAGAGCATAATCACCAGGTGAGAAAAATTCATAACATTATTTAATTAATCTGTGAGACTAACTGCTTACGAACAGTGCAACTTTTTTCTTTTGATTTTTCTCTCCCTAATAATAGATTTACCTGTTATCAGGTAATTACAATTTTTAAGTTAATGTTTCAGTTTTGTAGCCACTTGTGCTATTGAACAAAACCACTCCTAGTACAACCTATTCTATGTTCAACTTCCTTATCTCCACTGAGAATTTGAAATGATTATCTTTGTTTGATCAGATATTTTATATTGAGTTTGGTTGTGTATTCAAGTTGTAAGTTTGTTTGAAATAGCATATATTGCAGACTGAGTATTATGTTAAAATTGGTTTTCAACATGAGGTCTGAATATTGGAATAATGACATACGTGGACTGGCATCAGGTAGAAAATTTCCCTCCTCACTCCTAAGGAATGATTTAAGCGTCACTTAAATAAGAAAAGTTTGTCATGTGATAGGCTCACAATGACTTGGTGGGACTGTCTTTTCATTCAATTCGGATGTAGTTGAAAGCACATTATCTCTTATTTTTCACATTTAATAAACAATGAGAACATGCCATTCCATATTTCTGCTTTGAGCCTATTTTAATGGGTTTTGAATACTACACACTGTTTAAAATAAAGTGTCTACTTTTCTTGAGCCTGCTTTAGGGAAAGATTTCTTATAAAAGCCCACAGATTTCGACTTTTATTGAGCAGATATGCAACTGTCTCCAAGCCATTCAAACACGGCTACATAGTTTTTCCTCCCGCTACAGCATTTGTTGAAAAAATGTGCCAGCGACTTTAAACAAATCATCTCCAACATCAACAGCCAGTGTGGTCAGTGAATTTTTGCTGACAATCAGAGCCTTTTCTCAACCACAGCTTTTTACAGTGGACCAACTACTAAAGTATTTTCTGAATTACAGATTTTTCTGTGTACCAACCACCGGAAGAGCTTAACTTAACTAAAGAATATTTTTTACTGCTCTTTGACTCTTTTAAATTCATGTACATATATTTGTAAATACAAATGATTTATTTAACAGGCATACCCATGTTTTCTTCATTTTTATTTTATTATTATTTTTTATTTGGACTTTGGATGTTTAATATTAAAAAAATCTGGACAACTGAATTTCCTATACTATGAGTGGGTGTATAGCTTTGGTACTTTCTCTGAACTTGGATTCTATATTCTCACAAGGATGTAAGAGATTCTTGCTTTCTTCTCTCTTAGGTAGGTGCTTACATATCCTTCTATTACTGGTTGTCCCATGTGTGCATATCCAAAAGGCAACTGGGCTGGCCACCTGTTTACTTGGCACAGCCAACTACTGACATATAGTAAGACACTAATGAGCTTGGAGTTCAACTTTCAGGTCAATTCACTGATGCACCTGGCTTCTCTGAGGCATCCATGCAACACTAAGTGCAAAGTCTATTTTGTTACCCTCTGAGGTGAGTCACATGCTGCAATATATTCATGACAATATATTATGGGTGTAAGAAATAGCTTGTTAATTTTAACACCTCCAAAACAAAATTGCTCTCTTTTAATCGTCTTAGAGAAACTTTTTTGCCCTTCATCAGCATGGCTGATGCTAACATCCAGAATAGTGACTCGTTGCACCTTCTCAGGCTAACATTTCCCACTGACATGAAGTGGAAAGATGATAGTGAATCAATTGCTAGGTCTGCTGCTAGGAAATATGATTCACTGTGTCATACTAGAAAAATAATGTTCATCACCAGAATCCATCTTGCACATTTATAATTCTACCATTCATCCATGCATGGAATATTACTGCCACAACTGGTCTGGTACTTTTGCTATGCATGATAAAATCCAAAGTAGAATCTGCAATGTCATTGGTCCTGACCTGGCATCTTGGTTTCCCACCACTGTAACATAGCTTCCCTGAGCCTTTTCTATAAATATTTTTATGGTAATTGTTCTAAGAAGATTTCTTCTTTGCTATCTAGAATTTATGAATTTAAGCATAGTACGAGATTGGCATCAAGGTCACATTATTTTACAGTTGAAATGGCTAGATGTAACCCTAAGTTCTATCCTAACAGTTTCTTCTTTCTCAGTTCTTGCTTGTAGAACTCTCTCTTCCAGCCTCTAGCTTTCCAGTCAAGTTTGATCAACAAAAATTTAAATACAATGTCAATCATTATCTTCTTTCTTCTTAATTCGTGTTCCTTTATTGTTCTCTCTCTTTAATAATGTTTTTCTTTTTCACTTATTCTTTCACCTCCAGTTACCCCTTGCGTCTTATTGGCTTTATTGCCTTGCTTGGGAGTGAAATGATTTTTTTTAAAAATGGAAAAGGAAAAACTTGAACTATTTCTATCACTATTGTCATTGAGGCAGAGTAGACTAGGCTCTCTACCAGGAAAACTCTGATTTCCAAGCTGTGAAGAAGGTAAGAAGAAGCTACTCCAATATCTTTCCCAAGAATGCATGGCAATTCCCAGATAACAAGAAAAGGAATCTGTGGGAGAGTTATGAGCGCTTATACACTAAAGAGACCTGGTATTAAAAAAATGATTTTGAAAAATGATACAGCTCAGTTTAATAGCCTTAATAGCCAAATTTAGTTTTCTTTTTAGGCCTCAATTTCAGCAAAATGTTGGGGTGGGCTCCATCACCATGAATGAATATTTCATTCTGTAGGAGGCTTCTTGCCTTGAATGTCTCTTGGGATTCAAGCTCTCCCCAGATGTCAAGTGGAACTCATATATCCAATCTATTGTGAAAGACGCTGGGAAAATGGTTGGTTCATTGTACCATTCCAGTAGGTATCTGACCTCCCCCCCCCAGTGTTAAACTCTTTTCTTTACAAGAACCAGGTCAAAAATGGAGTATTGCTGCTGTAGAGGACCGTTGGCGTAATGAGTATGTATTGTAGAAGAACACACGTGGGTTAAAATTTTCTGCTAGCCGGTCCAACTACATGAGAAAGTTGGACTTAAATTAAGTCCAAAGAAAACAAATACAAGACCGATAAATATATGTAAACAAATATATGTATTAATAACAAGAAAGGTTACAAGTTACATAGACAGAGTGCGTGTGGTGAATATTATTATGTGTGTGTTGTGGTGAATGTTCGTACGTACGTGTATTGTTCTTAGCGTGTTCCCAGCATTTGGGAAACGCTGTATCTGTGAGCATTCACATCTGCGAGGTGGTATAAGGCTGAAGGAAAAAAGAGGTCCAGATGAAGGGTCAGCTAGTATTTATAGCCAGGGGAGAGAGACTCCTGTTGAAGGATTAAGGAACTAAAGGAGGAGCTAACTCCGACACTGCCATATCTGGACTGAAGCTGCCCAGTCCTCACTTGCCTGTCTAGATGAAATTCAAAAGCATCTATACTTGTGGGCGATTAATTATTTTCCTCCCTACAACCCTTTTCCCACACACAAAATATTGTGAGCCTCTCATTGCTCTGTCGCTACCTCCATGGCATGTGTTCTGATGATCTAAATACCTTAGTCCCACTAACACTGACTGTTACAACTGGGGCCCACCATACCACATACACAAGGCTGAATCACCTTTATGAGTTTTATATTCCTATAAGTAAGATCTATTTGAACAGCTTCACCCCAAGAACTACTGCTTTGTGGAACAGACTCCCAGCAGGATGTTTTTCCAATCACTACAATTTTGACCCCTTCAAGTCTAGCGTTAACCATTATTTTCCCTGTATAGCCCCATTAACTTCACTTCTTGTCCTTTCCTATGCTCATACAACACTACACACTACACAGTAAGCCCCTGTTCTTGGGGCTAGTATTGGGTGAACATTAGTATAAAATATGTAATTTACACATTAAATGTAAAATTTTCTTATTAAAAATAATGTAATAGGCTGTCATCTGAAGCTGAATTAGGGTTAAATTTCCAAAACTTTGGATGAATTTTGAGACATAGCATCTTAAACACAATCAAAAAGGAAAATTGACTCAAACTAAAGTTTCATTTTTTCTCAGAAGAAATTTGACATTGAATACTCAAGCTCATTACTAAGTTATACTTATAAATAAAATAAACAGGGATCCATAATCAGTATTAATAATTAGCCATAAAATTTTGTTTAAAATTGCAGAATGATTGTAGTTTTTTTTCGATAAACCTTAATTTAAAATTTAATATTGATAAAAAAATGTTTAAGTAAAGCATAGAGGTGGTGGTGGTAGTAGTAGAAGTCGCTGAAATCCCAAGTTTCCCTCCTTTTCGATATATTGCAGAATTACAAAAAAAATATTTTCATAAATTTCAAACTTTTTAAAAGCAGTACTATTCAAAACAAAAAGTAAAAATGGCTTCTAAAGCGTTAACCATTTTATTTTTTATCCGGATATTATTTAAAGCAAAATTACTAACAGCAATGAAAGCAACACTGTAACACAACAGGATTTTATTTTTTACGAATATATAGTTTTATGATTAAAAAATAAAGTATTTATTAAAATAATAGAAAAAAAAGTTTTATTTTACAGTAACAATACTATTCAATTGGTAAAAAAATAAAAATGAATTAGCTGAAACTGGACCTTTGTTCTTTAATTCGTTGTACAATTAATAAAATTTAATTACACTAAGTGTGCAATGCTATAAATTTCCTTAGAAACACTGGTAATTTTTAAAATTGGGAAATGTTTCTATTAATAAAAATATAAAATACGGTTATTTAAAAAATTATCTCAAAAAATAAAAATAAAATAATAAGTTCTCCCACAGTCGAAAATGTTTAGTAAAAAAACTGGAATTGAAGATTGTAGTTATTTTTTTATATATATTCCCAATAATCTATTTGATTTTTTTTAAGGGTGTATAATACAATTATTATTTATTTAAAAATTTTACATATTTTTTTAAAACTTAGAATTACAAAACCAAATATCGTAAGATACAATACTAGTGAGATCACGCGAGAAATGAGAATGGTTCCGGCTTTTGTATGTTTTAAACATTAGAGTATGGCGTCTCGTTCGACACACGTGGCTTGAGAGAAAATCTTCGCTTTACTCTTAACAAATTATTTGCATTTTTGTGTTCATATTTCACTTCTGAAACTTTTTTTTAAAAGAAAGATGGGCCGCTGCCGAACAAGACGTAACTACAAACGAGATAACAGGGTAATTGCAAATATATATTTTTTTATTTATTTTGTCTGTTTCTGTAAAGACGCGATTGATGTATTGTATATTGTAACATGTAATTTTTAATTACGTTTTGTTTTTCTGTTTTAATTAATCACTCCACATATGTTAATTTAATAGTTAACTTTAAAAGGTAAATTACTCTAAACAGTTTTACTATGCTTAATAAAACTACAAATTGAAGGTAGGAAGTGAGAGAAAACCTAATTCTACACGACAGCCTTTGTTTTCTAAAATTGAGTTTTAAAAATGTCTATTTTCACTCTAGCGTGCAGGAACTGGATATTATTTTTTAAAATGTAATCCTTATTAGTTTTTTTTTTTTTTTTTTTTTTTTTTTAATTTATCACACCATGAATCGAACAATTAATTTAATTTAATCACGATGGCTTTTCTTTCCCCATTGAAAATGATTTTAGTATTTTTTTTCTACTTTTATTTATTTATTTATATATTTTTTTTAGTGTTTTTAACGATTTTTGATGGATTTCTGGGCTTGACTTCTTTTTATTTTTTGTAACTTATTCTGTATTTTTATCATCTTTTTCTAATCAGTCACTAGTTTAAAAATACAAAGCCTAAAAGGAAACTTTTTTTTTTTTATTTAGAATTTGATTTGCTAAACAAGCTTTTATCATAAATAAATAATTAGAATTTTTTTTTTTTATCGGCCTATTTTGAAGCCGAATATCGTGGCCGTCAGTTTTATTTCCTTTAATTCTACAATAAATACTTTAGTTTCAGTTTTTCGCTAATTGGTACTTCGATAATAATATCGTTTTTAAAGCGTGCATGGTTCTTTAAGCCGCCGCCTTTCCTTGATCGAAGAAACTACCATCATCAACAGTAAAAAGCCGGCCTGTTACAATCTTTAGCATTCATTTCCTTATAATCAGCGCTGTTCAGCTTGCCCTTACTACTTTTTTTTTTCTTTTTTAGCATCTTCTAATGACCACTAAAGCTTACTGGTGCTTCTAATTTACATCTTGCTTTAAATAGGCCAAAGAGAGCCATTTTGAAAGCGGCTTAAAAACGTCTTTTTTATGGTTACTGCGTTAGGGTGTATGTTCCATTTTACCCCCTATTCTTTTGACCACCTCTACGCCTCCTTTCTGCCCAAACAATGATCAGCGCCCCCTCCCCCTCTTAAAATCGTTGATTTCCATTTTTTTCCTTTATAGTATATACCGTTCTGTGAGTCGCAACATTTCTCTTTCCTTGCTTTTTGCTTTTGCCGCAATATACCACTACTCGGAAAATAGCAAAAATTGTCGGCTCGCTTGGCGCGAGTTCGATGGTTGCATTTTTAAACAAAGTTCGAGATGACATGGATTGTTTAGTAGTAGTGATTAAATATGGAGTGTGTAGTGTTATTGTGGGGACAAAGATTTGATGACTGTTCGGCTTATTTTTAAATGCATATCTTTTTATTCGCGCAGATAAAAACTTTCAGTTTTTTTTTCTTTACTGGAAGAAACATTATAGCAATTAGCATAAAGCTAAAAAAAAAAAAAAACTAAACTTAATTTCATTACAAAAATTAAAACCTTTTGTGTGTGTGTGATTACTTGAGAAAAAAATGGATAGATAGAAAAAGTTTTGGTTAGACTGGTTACGATGAAAATTGAAAATCATCCTGTAAAAAGAAAAAAATATTAAATGAAAAACCCTGATTTATTTTTTTTAACAGTACATCTGCCAGATGCGTTTTGTTTTGCTCATTGGATTTTTAAATTTAAAATAAATGTGGGGTGGGGGGCATTTTAATTTTATGCAAAGATAATTTAAACGTAAAAGCACAAATAGGATATTTTAAATTTTTTATATTATTATTGATAACACGTGCGAATTTCCGAGAATTGTTTTTACTGTCTCCCCCCCCCTCTATGAAAATCAACGAAAATTGAACGCATACCATACCTTCAAGAAAAAAATATTGGGTTCTACATACCAAACATTGATTTACCTCCCTTACGAGCCCCCCCCCCACGCTTTTTATTTTTAAACTAGCCTCATATTCTCAGCTTTCTTTTAGATTAGAAAAGTCATGCGTCCGAAATCCGATATAATTTATCTCAATAAATTTTACGTCTTTTTTTTTTTTATTTTTTTTTCTAGCCTTTATTCTGAGTTTAGGGATCATTCACCAGATCTTCCTCACTACATATAAGAAGCACGGTGGATAGCGGCTCGGATTGAGAAAACGGAGCCGAGTTTGAATTACATTAATTTACGTGCTACCCTTTGGAAAGGTATGAATCCTCTTCTCCCCACAGATATGGGGAAATAGTAGGACAGACCGGGTTCTATATCCTTGGGTGGCAACTTGTCTACCACAGAAAGAAATGGCAACCTCAGTCAGTTATTTGTCATGTGGGCGATCATATATCTATCGATACATGACTGACGAGGCAAATTTTTTTCCCTGCAATAGGTTGCCATTTCTTTCTGTGGTAGACCAGTTGCCATCCAAGGCTATAGAACCCATAGCTGGGGTGGGGATAAGAGAATTCATACCTTTCCCAAGGGTATTAGCATGCAAGTAAGGGATTCTACTGGAATTCACTCGTCTCTGCAATTCCTCAATCCCAACTGCCTTCCATTACTCCACTGTGCCTCCAATCTGCTTTGTCAGTCATGTATTGAAAGCTACATGATCACCTAAGTGTGTATCACACATGGCACATAACTGATATATTTTCTTGTCATAGTTGGACTAAATTTTGACTAGTGTCATTTTGTTTTTTTTGTATTTTTGCGTGACTCTTTCAGAAAATTTCTGCATAACACTGTATTTACCTTCAGAGTACTCACAATATGAGACTACCGCAAAAATAAAATGAAAACAAAGGAAGCAAACTCTTGTTCGATATACAAAAGCAAAAATTGTATGAACAGCTTTATGTACCTACATGAGATTGCTAAAAAAGAGTGTAGCCTGATGAAAAAGCCCCCAAACTTGACAAAAACAAGATTTTATCATCTAAATGTTTGTTATTATTAACAGGAAAGAACAAGGTATTTTTTAAAAAATTTTCCTTTTCCTTAGAACATTCTAACTTTTAAAAAAAATCATTTTCTCTTTTGTATCAGCAGAATTACTAAACATAATAAAAATTTTAGGGATTTTCTTTTGTTTTTTCTTATGACTGACATTAATTTGGAAAATCTTGCAAAAATAATTGTCAGGTGTTAATGAAACCATTCACAAATGATGGAAATTATTCTTTTTTAAGTCATGGCAAAAAAAAAAATTTTTTAAATATTAAACCTTAAATTCTAAAAATTAGATAGAAATTCAATACTGCTCAATTTATATTTTATTAAATTTTTATTTATATTAATTAAAAGCACAAGCCTTTGAGGAAAGCAAATTTTTTTTTTTTTTTTTTTTTTTTTTTTTTTTTAATTGGACTCCTTGTACCTGAAAATCAGCTCTGAATTGTAACATACAAAGCTCAATAAAACAGGTATTATTTAATTTCAAATTCTTTTAGTTGCTTTTATGAATATGGATAATATTGTCTGAAAGCAAAAATACTTTTTCGATGAAAAATTAATTTTTAAAACAATTTATTTGTTATTTTTTAAATTTATTTTAATTATTTTTACATTAAAGTTGTTAAATATTATAAGATTAGTGAAAACGGTGTTCAGTTTAGTCAGTGGTGTCTTAGCATTATAAGTTATATAGCTTTATAACAATCAAAAAACCACCGTATATATAAAAAAAAAAAAATTTCAGATGGTTTTTGTGCCCATAAAACAGTTGTAATTCAAATGTATCGAAGACCAGCAAGAATACAATAAAAACTCACATTATTTTTGTGTTAAGCATTGTTCTCCGCTGTTACAGCCTTTATTTTTGCAAATTGTTCGTGCAAAACGTGTGTGGAAAAGTTAATTTGACCCTTCTTTTTCAAGAGAAGGGTACCTACAAGTATTAGGTTGGTGCAGAAATGTTTTCTCACATATTAACATATGTGAGAAAACATTATTTTTGTACCAACCTAATATTAGCATCATCTTATGAAATTTATCTTATTTTTCTATTAATCTCAGTTATGACATTTTTCCATAAATGAAATATCAAAATTAATAGAATGAATGGAAATACAAATAACACAGTAAAATGTAATAAATGTACATAAAATTATAGTATTTTATGTACACTTCTGATAAAATTTCATGGGAAAGGTATCTAATTAATTTATAGGTACCTTTCTTATGAAATTTTATATCACCGTCAAGTCTTGTTTTATTTTATAATAAATAAAAAAAAGCATCGTGTAAGTGAAAGCTAAGTACAAAAAAATTAATGTGCTGAAAGATTTCCTTAAAACTAATTATGTCACTTCCATCTTTCTGTACAGTAACATTCCCTTACATAAGCTATCAATACGTAATGAAATCATCACTTCTCAAGTAAGACTAAATGTCAAGACCTGCTTTGTCTTATTTTTTAACTACATTTTTTCGGTACATAAAGTAATGTTTGTTTCAAAATATTTTAAATTTATAATTTTCTTAAAATAAATTTTTAAAAAATTATTAATTTTTAAAATAATTTTAAATGGAGATTTTCATTTTGTTTATAAAATGGAAAAAATGATTGAACATGACTAATTTTCTGTCAATTTTGCTGACTCGAAACCAGATTTTTAATGAAAATTTTGGACGTGCTAGGGATGAGATATATACCCCAAAAAAATAATTTGATCTTACCTCTTAATAACAAACAATTATTTTAGACAATAAAAAAATTATTTTCATCAAGTTTAAGGCCTTTTTTACTCATGCTATGCTTTTTAAGCAATCTTATGCTTTCAATTTTGAATGATTGGATTACAAGAAACTTACAGCATAATCTTTAATTTCTAATTTAGAAATATGTTTTTAAAAAGTGATTAATGTAAAAAAATAAAATAATTCTAGCAATGATAAAGTTAATTTTAACACGTTAAAAAATTATTTTATAAAAAGCCTGTAAAACCTTTTTTGTCTTTAAGGTGGAGATAACTGATATAGAAAAATCTTTAATTTTAGGTTTTATTTTAAACTTTAAAAGTAAATACAATTTAAAATGTTCAAACTAGCATTTTTTTTTGTTGTTTTTTTTTTTTTTTTTCCTTCTCCAGTTTAGGTGTACAAAAATTAAATATTTTTCTCTCCCCTTATTTTATATTATAGCAGAATCACTTAGAAACGAAACCATAATACATTGCAGGTTTTAGTTCATTGAGTATAATAGCAAGTTAAACTGGCACTCCCTACTCTTGGGTATCAGCCAGTGTAGAACTTAGTCAACAGGAAACCTCTCCACTATCTTTCCCAGCAAATAGTAATTCACAGGTAATAAATATAAATAAAAGGAATCTGGAAAGCCATAAGTAGCTGTATCCTGAAGAATATTAGGCATATAATGGAAGGAATTAAATTATTAATTACTCAGAAAGAAAAAAAATTAATTTATTAAAAGGTTGAGGTAGATAAATTGCTTTGCTTGAACTCACCTGTTTTATTCTATTAAAATATAAAAGAAATAGCTTTTTTTTTTTTTTTTTTTTTTTCTTAAACATTGCGCTGATTCTAATTTTCATATTTCATCATCCTGAGAACTTTTAAAAAAATTGTATTTCAAAGGAATCTTCATAATGGCTGTTCAAAACTATCAATTAACTTTTGTTTTTCTGATTTTTAAAAAATTTTAAACTATTTAAATTAAGATTACTTACAAACTAATCAAAACCTATAAATAGTTGCAAATATTGATGTTTTCTTTTTATTTATATATATATATACACACACAAGATGCTCAGATGAAGGTATTGCAAATTTTATTTTAATCAGTAAATGACATGTTTGTATGTCTATCATAACTTGTTGCCAATCCAGAAAGTAAACTGGGTTGGGTTTGAAAAAGGTCTTAACTATTTTGGTAAACTTAGATAGTCAAACTGAACTTGTTTTAGCAAAATGGGTAGTATGGGACGTGCTAAATAGAAAAGGAAAATACTTGCTAAACTAGTTAGTAGCTAATATTTTTATTTTGTTTTCTTTTGGACTTTGTTCAAGATTTTAAAAGAACATTTAAACAGACTTCTTTTAATGTACATTTTTGAATTAATTTAACTTCAAAATGAAAGACCTGGTTAAAACCGTTTTTACTGTATTAAAAAAATGATAATTTTAAAGAGGACATGTTAGTCATTTCTTTGCTGAAGTTGTTTGAAAATTTTTCTTGAGAAAAATCATGTGCTGTATGATTAGCATTATTCAGTCCAAATGCAAAACCCATTAAAAATCAGTTAAACTTTCTTTTAATTATAGCTGAATCATTAATATAGAATATGCTGTCTTATGGTAAAAATATAGTCAATTGTACAGTCTAGTAGTGTTTCAGTTATATTTGAATGTTTAGTATAAATTATATGCCACTTATTCTTTCTAGATACAAGAAATAACTCTTCAATAACAAAATGGCTGGTTTTAAAGAAAATATGCGTTATTAATGTTTGCTTTATTTATCTGCATTATTGTTTAATGTTTTTAAACTTTGGTTATAAAAAAACAAAAATATCTGATTTTTGAAGAATAGTTTTTATTTCTTACAAGAATCCTATTCTGAGGAAAAATTGACATTTTAAAAGTAACCTGTTTAAAATTTCTCTTGCCTGGAACAAAATGAAACTGGGGAAATTAAAAAATAAAGGTAACTGTTTGTTTTCTTAAGTTCATATGATGATGATTTGACTTTGAAACTTTTTGTTCTTCTGCTATCTTAAGGGCAGATCCTACCATGAAATCTTCTTTTTTTTTTTTTTTTTTCTCTCGTTATCTTATACTCAACCATTTTCATAATATTTAAATGGATTTATCTACATTGACCTAAAAAAAAAATTTTTATTCGTGGCTCTTGTTCTTTTTGGAAAAATAATGCATATAAATAGTTTAAGCGCTATTATGTTGAAACAATATTGTTTCTTTTTTTTTTTTACTTTAAAAATTTCAATATTGCTATCAAAGAAATAAAAAAAAAAATGATTTTGTTTTCTTTTTAAACTTTTTAGATATTAACGATAAATACAAATGTAGATCCAAGAAGTTGTCAATTCATGAAACAGGCCCAGAGAAAAAGATGATTTTGAAATGTTTTTACTAGGGACCAGATACTTTTCTGGTTCCTTCATATTCTCCTCATTTGAGATTGAGGTATTTTTTAATTGTGTACATTGCAGCTTTCAACTAGGATCTGGCCTTAAGTATTTGACAGTTTTGTCATGTATTGCTTTGTGAATCAGATCCTGACAACTACTATTTATTGCTTCTTGCAGAGGCTTTCATGCAGTAGTGTTTGGCCTTGACCCTTGGTGTTGGACATTCAGTGACAAGACAAGTTGGAATTATTGCTACATACCTAAGTGAATCATCCAGTATGGCAACCCCATTAGCAGATCTCGTTTATCAGCTTTGCAAAAGAAACCAGTATTGTTCCTCCAAGTTCCAAGATCTTCAGCAAAAAGAGGAATGGACTTTAAATGATAAGAAAAAAGTACTGGCACTTCTCACAGAGTTGTTTGTACAACCAACATGTACTGAGGATGTAACTCATTGCAGCAGCACTATTCTGTTGGATTTAGTGGAGCGTGTCAAGAATGTTGTCCATGAGACGACAGCAGAGCAAAGAGTTACAGTGCACCAGATGTTTTGCATTGCTTTGAGCAAAGCAGTAACAGTGTGTCCTTCATTAAAACGATTCTTTCTCTGCTATCTAAAGTCAAGCCCTCCATTTCTCCACACAGACCATGATGCTGAAGAACCAAAGTCAAAGAAGCTGAGATTAGATGACAGCCATCAAACCCTATCTGAAACACATCTTGAATTAGTTCAAACGGCATATCGTTGTGTTGTTATTCTTGGTAGAGAATCAGAACCTGTTGTTTGTTTGGAACACTTGCTGCCATTTTTGACATTTTCTAACAAAGACGTTCAGTGGTTTGCAGTGCAAACCCTGGCAACACTCTTGCAGATGTCAGCCCGACAAAAAGATATCTTTACCAAACGTTATTTTCAAAAAGAGGAGATTGTTCAGCTCTCTCTTCGCTACAGAAAGCTACTTCTTTGGCCAGAACTACCTGGAAATGGCTTCACAGCAAACGAGGAACAATTGCAAGTACCAACTTACATTGCTGATAATGGGCTTCTCAGCTCAAAGGTAGTGTCAGTTAGTGGAGTGCTCTTACCAAAATTAGTTTCCAATCAGCAGGTAGAACAAAAATCTGAACTTATTCCTGTAGCATCCACCATGAAAAATTTGCAGAGCTTAGCAGAAGCTGTTGTCTTAGGTAAACCAGTTTTACTTCAAGGTCCTGTTGGGTCTGGTAAAACTTGTCTGGTAGAATCACTGGCTCAAATGACTGGCCGGCACAAAAGTCCCCAATTGCTAAAGCTCCAACTTGGAGATCAGACTGATAGTAGAGCTCTTGTTGGCATCTATCAATGTACAGATATCCCTGGAGAGTTTGTTTGGCAACCAGGTGTCCTTACAAGAGCTGTTTCTGAAGGTTATTGGGTTCTTTTAGAAGATATTGACCGTGCACCAATGGATGTAATTTCTCTCCTGCTGCCACTGCTTGAAACCAACACACTTATGATCCCAAATCGTGGTCAACTGATATCTGCTTCCCCAAATTTCCAGCTGTTTGCCACGCTTCGTGTTTTTCCTGGGACTGGGTCTTTGAGTACTGTATTGAATAGTGGAATGTCTGTACTGTTGGAGAAATCCTGGACTAAAGTGAATGTAGAGCCTCTATCAAAAGATGAACTTTACGAAGTCATTTCTCAGAAACATCCCTCTTTGCAGTCAATTGTTGAGCGTCTCCTCGAAATTTATTTTCTTTTGTCAAGAGGAGAACATGCTGGAACAATGACAGCTGATGAATCTAAATTGTTAAATATGAAGCTCTTAGCTTCTGATAAGCGCTTGATCTCAACCAGAGATCTTCTCAATTGGTGTAAAAGAATTCTTAGTCATGATTTAACATCCTCTGCCATTAGTGATCTTGTATTCCAAGAGACTCTAGATTGCTTTTGTTTTAGTATCAGTTGCCCAAACCGTCGGCTGCAAATGGCTGAGGCTATGGGTGCCAAGTTGAATATCGCCAAAACAAAAGCTGAATACTACTGCATGAAATATAAACCGGCCCTGCAAATGACAGAAAGTGATTTTGTGATAGGTAGAGTTTCTATCCCAAGAAAAAAACAAAAGTTCCAGCTGTCAAAATCTCTATCAGCTACATCTATACCATTTTCGTTTACTAGACAATCCACTTCCCTCCTTGAAAAAGTCACAGCTTGCATCTTGCATAATGAACCTGTTTTGTTGGTGGGAGAAACTGGTACAGGCAAAACATCTACAATTCAGTACTTGGCACACCAACTCAAGCATACTCTCCATATTATCAACATGAATCAGCAAAGTGATGGCACTGATCTCCTTGGAGGTTTCAAGCCGGTTGATCTTAAACTTGTTGTTAAGCCATTCAAGGAATCCTTTGAGGAATTATTTTGCAAAACCTTTTCACGCAAACAGAACATTGTCTTTTTAACACACATTGAGAATTGTTTCTCAAAAAAAGCCTGGAAAGATTTGTTCACGTTATTTGAACACACAATAAAATCTGCTGTAAAAAATCAAGCTGAAAACTCTGAAATGTGGAAATTGTGGAAGAAACAAGAGAAACGACTGAAGCAAATGCACCTTCAGATCCAGAGAACTGAAAATGCCATGGCATTTGCCTTTATTGAAGGTACTTTGGTAAAAGCCTTGAGAAATGGCGACTGGGTCCTCCTTGATGAAATCAACCTTGCTACAGCAGAGACCCTCGAATGTCTTACTGGACTTTTGGAGAGTCAGTCTGGCTCTGTGGTTCTCTCTGAACGAGGAGATGTTGAATCCATAACAAGGCATCCTAAATTTCGTCTGTTTGCCTGCATGAATCCTGCCACAGATGTTGGTAAGAAATCTCTCACGCCAAGCTTAAGGAACCGGTTTATGGAATTCTTTGTTGATGAACTGACTGAAGCACAGGACCTCAAAATTCTTGTAAATGACTATCTCTCTGGTTTATCAATAACCCCATCACAGATTGACGGACTGGTAAATTTCTATCTGCAAGTACAGAGAGTTGCTTCAAAGCAACTCACTGATGGAACCGGGCATAAACCTCATTATAGTTTGAGAACTTTTTGTCGTGCTCTCATGTGTTCTGCTCTCAATCCAGCAGGGAACGTGAACCGTTCACTCTATGAAAGTGTTTGCATGAGCTTCCTCACTCAGCTTGACCGCTCATCCTATCCTATTGTCGAGCAACTTGCCTGTCGATATCTCCTGGAAAAAAATGACCCCAAATCAGTTTTAAGCCGGCCCATGCCAGAGCCAGATGGCAAGCATGTACAAATTGAAGGTTACTGGATTCCACTTGGTCCTTGTGAAGTGAATATCCCTGACAAATATATTCTGACACCTTCTGTCCGTGCAAACCTCAAAGACTTGGCACGAATTGTGGCCATAGGCCGTCATCCTGTACTGCTTCAAGGAGAAACCTCTGTTGGCAAAACCAGTTTGGTTCAGTGGCTAGCTTCCTCTACAGGAAATAAATGTGTCCGTATTAATAACCATGAACACACAGATCTACAAGAATATCTTGGCACTTATGCTGCTGATAATATGGGCAAATTGGTATTCAAAGAGGGTATCCTTGTGCAAGCCATGCGACAAGGATTCTGGATTATTTTAGATGAACTGAATTTGGCTCCAACTGATGTTCTCGAAGCCATGAACCGTTTATTGGATGACAACCGTGAATTGTTTATCCCTGAAACCCAAGAGATGGTAAAAGCACACGCTAAATTTATGTTATTTGCTACTCAAAATCCCCCAGGCCTCTATGGTGGAAGAAAATCTCTTTCTCGGGCTTTCCGTAACCGATTTGTGGAGTTACATTTTGATGAAATTCCCAGTATAGAATTAGAAACCATTCTCAGCCAGAGATGTAACCTACCACTTTCTTATGCTAAAAAACTTGTGAAGGTCATGTTGGAATTGCAGACTCGCCGTAGCAGTTCTGGTGTTTTTGCTGGTAAACATGGGTTCATGACATTGAGGGATCTCTTCCGTTGGGCAGAGCGTTACCATTGTCCAAATGTGGATACCAGCAATTATGATTGGGACCAGCACATGGCTGATCATGGCTACATGCTGTTGGCTGGCAAAATGCGTAAGCCTGAAGAAGAAGATATTGTTCAAGAGACTCTACAGAAATATTTTCGCCGAAAAGTTTCCCCAGACTGCCTGTTCAATGTTTCTCCAGAAGTATCACCCACTACAGCAGAAATGTTGAGGAAATTGACTGGAGAAACGATTGATAACTTTGAACACATCTTTTGGACTCCGAATATGCAGAGATTGGCAGTTCTTGTTGGACAAGCTATGAAGTACAAAGAACCAGTTCTACTTGTTGGAGAAACTGGTTGCGGGAAGACCACTATTTGTCAGTTGTATGCTGCAATGAATGAAACTGAATTATTCACTGTCAATTGCCATTCCAATACAGAAAGTGCAGATTTCTTGGGCGGACTTCGTCCTGTTAGATCTCACGAAGAGATGGCAAACGGAGAACAATGCCAGCAAAAACTCTTTGAGTGGGTTGACGGACCTCTGGTTAAAGCCATGGAAAATGGTTGCCCGTTTTTGATTGATGAAATCTCATTGGCTGAAGATTCTGTTTTAGAAAGACTGAACAGTGTGTTGGAACCAGAGCGCACCCTACTGCTGGCAGAAAAGGGGAGTGGACATGGATTGAATGAAAGTATACCGCAGATTGTTGCTGAGCAAAAGTTTTGCATATTTGCTACAATGAACCCTGGAGGCGATTTTGGCAAGAAGGAACTTTCCCCTGCTCTGCGTAACAGATTTACTGAAATTTGGTGTCCTCAAATAGCTTCCCCTGGAGATATGGTCAGCATCATTCAACATAATTTGCAACCCAGCATTCGTTTCTCCGAGAGATCATCTAACGGTGAAGAAGAAGATGAGATGGATATAGCTAATGCTATGATGACCTTTACAGAATGGTTTGTTTGCAATGATTTAGGGAAAAAATGCGTAGTGACTATTCGAGATCTCCTCTGTTGGGTTCATTTCCTGAATACTTGCTCATTGTCTTACGAAGATGAGGATGAATACATGGATATATCAAAAGTTGACCCTTGCATTGCCTATGTGCATGGTGCTTGTTTAGTATTCCTTGACTGCTTAGGAACAGGTGCTACTGCTCAGGCCAATCGAAATTCAGAAGTGCACAGCTTTAGAGATGAATGTTTGCAATTCCTGCTTTGGCAGGTCAATAATAGTTCAACACAGAGTTTCACTCTGGAATCATTGGAACTTATAGATAAAAAGCAGACCGTCTATCCCAATCAGGTTGCTCGGAGGGACTCCTATTTCACTGTGCCACCATTCAGTATTCCTGTTGTGGAATCGCAGACCTACAGAAATGAGAAGTATGCTTTTCATGCCCCAACAACATGCATGAACGCTCAACGAATCCTTCGAGCTCTGCAGCTTTCACGCCCAATCCTGTTGGAAGGCTCGCCTGGTGTGGGCAAGACCAGTTTGGTTGCTGCAATTGCTGCAGCAGCTGGAAGAGAATTGGTTCGCATTAACTTATCAGAACAAACAGATATTGCAGATTTGTTCGGATCTGACTTACCTGTGGAAGGTGGTGAAGGGGGAATGTTTTGTTGGAGAGATGGACCTTTCCTGCAAGCACTTAAGGCCGGACACTGGATTATTCTGGATGAATTAAATCTTGCATCACAGTCTGTTCTTGAAGGCCTGAATGCTTGTCTTGATCATCGTGGAGAAGTATTCATCCCTGAATTAGGAAAAACCTTTTACATTCAGCATGCAAATACGCGGATCTTTGGTTGTCAGAACCCATATCATCAGGGTAGTGGCCGGAAAGGTTTGCCAAAATCTTTTCTAAATCGTTTCACAAAGGTGTACATTGAGGCTCACAGCAGAGGTGACCTTCAACTTATTGCTAACACCATGTTTCCTTCAATTCCTGAGAAACTGCTGTCAAACATGGTCCACTTTAACATGAAGATCCACAATGAAGTTGCTTCTCGTTCATGGGGCCACAAAGGTGGTCCTTGGGAATTTAACCTTCGGGACCTGTTCCGCTGGTGTGAACTACTTGTTGAAAACCAGCCTCTGGATTCTTTTGATCCAGGTGAATATCTAAGCCTCATTTATATAGATCGAATGCAAACCCAGGCGGATCGCGACAAAGTGGTTGAACTCTACCAGCGTACATTCTCATGCATTGCTCCCATCTACCGCCCAAGTGGGCTTTTCTCGTTGAGCTTGGACTGGGTCCAGTGTGGTCACTCTTTTCTGCAGCGTCATTCAGAGCACTCCATGCATGTAAACGGCAATAAAGACTTGAAAATGTTACCCCACATGCTTCCTGTTCTTGAATCTGTTATGAAGTGTGTCCAAATGAATTGGCTTACCATTCTCATTGGTGAACAGGGAAGTGGTAAAACAAGTACCGTTCAAATGCTGGCTGATCTGACTGGCAATAATCTTCAAATCTTGCCCATGAACAGCTCCATGGACACAACCGAACTTCTTGGAGGATTCGAACAGATTGACATCAGTTGCCACATTGAAGAAGCTGCAACAAGCCTCAAACTGTCAATTGACAGTTTTACTCGGAAGCTGATTCCACTTCAACATTTTACAGATGTTGAAAATAACATTGCATGCATTCATCATATGTGGCACAAATATTGTAGAGATGTCCAGAAACATCAGAGTGCAAACTTGACCAATACTGAAGAGTTAAATTACATGAAAAAACAACTCAAAGATTTAAAAGTCATACTTGTCCAATTGCTTGACTTGAATGATGAAGATAGTGATGAATTATTAGAGCTAGATAGTCAGCTAAACAGTTTGGAACAGTCATTGGATCAGTTGGAGAACACTACCAATGGTAATGTGTTTGAATGGATCAACAGTGTCTTGGTCAAAGCATTGTTGTCGGGAGATTGGTTATTGATTGACAATGTAAACTTCTGCAGTGCATCTGTATTAGATCGGTTAAATGCTTTGTTGGAACCATCTGGAGTGCTGACAGTGAGTGAACGTGGTGTTATTGAGGGTGACATCCCTGAAATTGTACCTCATCCTAATTTCAGGCTTTTCTTCACAATGGATCCCAAATACGGAAATATCTCTCGTGCTATGCGGAATAGAGGAGTCGAGATTTTCATTCTAAATAAATCTGATGAGAAAATGGAGACCATGGATATTGATGCGAATAATTGTGAAACCACTAAGACAACTGCTCAACTCCCGTTAGCTTCTCTTCCGCTTACCCACCAGTATTGTTCGCATCCGCTGCTGACTCAAGCTCAACATTTGGTCAGTGTCTACATCCAAGTCCTCAGGCAACTGCTCATGTCTCCGTATAACTGCCCAAATGTATCTGCGTCACGTTGGCCTTTTATCAACTTCATCCAGCTGGTGTCCAGTCACGTCCACAGCCAAAACTGGAAGTTTTGCAGTGAGCTTATCTCACCTCTCTTAACTGAAGTTCAACTGGAAGTGAACTGTTCGGAAGTGTCCACTTTCGGTGGTTGGAAATCTGTATGTGGTCAGCACGACCTCCCAGAATTGACTCAGGTTACGCTTGTTGCTTTGTTTGACCATCCACTTAAAGAGATTCTCCAGAATTATTTGAACAGCATGAAGACCGGTAATAATAGTGCTGAAATCCTAATGAGAGGTCCATATGACTTCCGATGGAACCGGCAAGCTCTGCACAAAATGATATCCAGCAGTAAATCTGAATCCAACACTACCATTTGCTTGCTTGACGAGTTGACTGGGATCATTAACAGAATCCGGCTCTCTCAAATGCTTACTGTCGAGTGGCAGTTAAGCCAAGAGAAATTCAAAAAATGGGAATTACTTTGTGAAGGGGCACAGCATTTGGGATCAGAAAAATCTGCTCACTTGGAAGTATTTGTCTATATTGACAATGTCCTTGTGCTTCTCCGACAGGAATTGCGGGCTGCATTCACTGAACAAGGAGATTGCTCGGACAAGCAATTCTACCAGATCTATTGTGGATTGGCTTGGCTAAATCGTCTTTTAGATGTTGCTTTACAGCACTGGGAAAAGGAGCTGTCTCCACCAACTGAAGCCAAACTTAGTTTGATTTGGAACTGGACATTTTACAAGTTGCTGATGCCTCTTCTTGGACATAACAGCCCTCTGAAACTTTCAGAGAAAATTGAAAAGGTTATCAATCATATCCATAAATTACTCGGTGACCAAAACTCTACTTCAAAGTTGTTCAAGAAAATGCTGGCTGGCTGGGGCCATCCACAACCATTTCTGTCTGACAATGAATACAGACAATGGAAGAAATTAGAGGATTTAGCTCAGTGCATTGAGCTCTTTGGTAGAGGAAAGAACCAGCAAATTTCTCTCACTCAGCAAGACATCCTTAAACTAGACAGAGCCTCTATAACGGATCAGTTTCTGAAAGTAATTTCCCATATTAACTCCAGCAAAAATCTGAAATCTGCTGAAGGTAATAATTTACTCGAGTCTCTCTTCAAAGATTTGGAAAACAACATCAGTAGTGTCGGTTCTTGCAGTTCTGTTGTAGATGATAATGTTGAAGAAATGACCGAAAGCACCGCAGATACTTCTGTCCCAGAAGCTATGAATATCGAGCAACAACTTTGGCCACTATATGAACATACTGTCTTAGCAGTGGAAAGAAGAGTGCTGAATTTATTATTGAAGCAACAGGAACCACAGTTGGCCACTTGGCTTCCTCCTTTGGTTGAATTTATGAAACAGCATTTGCCATTATCACCATTACATTTGGCTGAATACCAGAAACTCTTTAACTGCTTAGGTCAAGGAAATTCTAAAAATTTATACTCTTCAATTTTCTTAAACTACTATCTGCACTGGTGGCAAAATTCTGTCAACAATATGAATACTGATTTAAGAAATAATCAATTGGCTTTATTCTCACCTGATGTCAGGGGACCTGGAATTGCAGCCAGTGGCTGTTTATCAGAGATCCTCAATAAGTTGATCTCTGATCACGTTGGTATAGAATCAGTAAAGAGGAGTAGTACAAGATTTCTCAGTGACAGCAGTATTCTGCTCCCTCAGGTTGGAATTGGTTATCATAAAGATGCAGCTCAACTTTTCTCTAAAATCAGAAACCATCTGTGGGTGCATGCAGAATTTCTATCTGGACTGCAGTTCAGTGGAAGAACTATTGAACGAAAAAACATTTTAGAGACTTTTCAGCACACTCTGACTGCAATTGGATTGAGTTTGCCTCAGTTCTGTGATTCTGATATTCCTGATCTACATGTATTGACCAGCCAGTCTGGAATGATTAATCCATATAATTTTACCGAAAAACTGGAGACTTTCATCTCTCAGATGAAGGACTGTCCTTACTTTGATGATGTTGTGATCAGTTTGACTCAAAAGGCTATAACTAGTGTTCAGGAAATGTTCATGTATGATGACCAGCCTTCTGTAATGGCCATAGGTTCCAGTTTAGTCCTTATTGGTCTGTTACAGAGTTACCTCCTAGGTCCCCGTGGCCATCTTGACCCTGTGGAAAGAGACAAGCTAAAGTTGTCCCATGTTCAAGAGGATTTGGAAATGATCAGTCTTGAACTTGACATGGAAAATGTCTTTGCTGAACTAATGACAGGGCGTTCATTTACTGAAACTTGTCACAATCAGTTGCATCCACACATCATCTGGCTTATGGAACATCGGGAGAAATTAACCAACAAAGTTCACTGCTTATTAGGACGAACAGCACACAGACCTGAAGTCTCTCTCTTCCCAATGCTTAAAAAAGATTATCAAAATTTCTTGCAGACAGGAGGATCTTGTGACTTCATACTAAACCTTCTGCACAAAGCTAAAAATCTCGAAACCTCAAATGCTGCAAATGATGATTTATCTCGGTTTATTCAGGAAGTTAGCACTTGGCAAAGGACACTGCACAATTTTCTTCAAAAGATGCAGGATAATTACTCAATATACAAAGATATCCTTATGCCATTTTACTCCTCTCTTCATCAGATGAGCCATGGATTTGGTTTGATCTCTCAGACTCTACAGGTTAGTAACAATCGCAATCAACTGGCCAAGCTATGTGATATACCAAAAGAACGAGAATTTTCCTGGCTTGAAGATGTGTATGTGTGCATGAGTAAATTTCCCAGCTGCAGCATTACTTTTCCTGACTTTCTGAGATTGTCAATGGATTTGACATCCAATCTCATTCTTGGCCTTACTCAGGCTCTAATGTCTAAAAAGATCGAAACATCAAAAACTAGCCAAGAAATTGTTTCACAACTTCTGCTTAGTAGCCTTTTACATTTGAAAAACCATGTTCTGTCTTCTCAGCAGTTTCCTTTTGTAGTCCTTGAACAACTTTCTGATATTCTTGATTTGTTTGTGTCTTCCTGGCAGAAGAGGGAAGAAGAGAGAAAGAAGTTGGAACAAGAAAAAGAAAGTCTGTATCGATTCAAAACTGTCTACCATGATAGTGGGCCAGATGATGAGAGAATCGGTGAAACTGATTTCCGGCAGAGATTTCCCAACTTCCAGAAGGATTTCCTTGATCTAATGCCGAGTGACATCACAGAAAAAGAGACTGAAGCTGAGGAGAGTAGAGAGACTGATGACAGTACCCATGTTAATGAAAATATTTCCTTGATATTATCTAAAGAGGAAATGAAGGAGATTTACAATATTCACTATCAGTTGTTCACCAATTTCACAAAGCCGCTGCATTGGATTGTTTCTGAACAAGAACCGAAAGACCCAGGCACTGGTGTGGATTTACTGAAACCATTCCTCCTTACCCAGAAGACAATGACATGCTTGTCTTCAGAATTTGCTAACTGTTGGTATGAGGCTTATGATGCTCAGGTTGTTGGCGGTCACCTTTTAGTATCTGCAGCTTTAGAAGAAGTAATTAGTCAGCAGTCTTTTGGTCAGTTGGGTGTTGTGCAAAATCCTGTGGTTGACCATTGCTATGATGTCTATCGGGATGCCAATATCACCGAGATTATCCAATGTGAACCTGTTATCCGACGTCTTTTGCAAAGGTTGCATCAGCTGAAGGGGGAATGGCCTGAGCATCCTACTTTGAAGCAATTAGAAACAATAGCCAACAGAATTCTCTCATTCCCATTAACCAGCCCAATTATGAAAGTGCTCTCTGGTCTGGAATTACTGTTGCACAAGGCCCAAGATTGGGAAAGTGTTGCAGCTAAACATGTGTCATTAGAGGCTGAACTGCATGATATTTCCAATTTGATTGTGGATTGGCGTAAATTTGAACTTGGCTACTGGAAAAATTCTTTGGACATTACCTCTCAAGAAGTTGAAATTGAAGCTTCACGGTGGTGGTTTCATTTCTACCAACTGGTTTTTGCTTTCATCAAGCCTGCAACAGAAACAGACATATCTAAGCCAGCTTCAGATTTAGAAAAAGAGATCATTGCATCTCTTAAACAGTTTCTTGAAAATTCCAGTCTTGGAGAATTTAAAGTCCGACTGAGAATAGTGTATGCGTTTCACTGCCAACTTACAAACATGGAGTCCTCTCCAGAGCAAAAACTCTTATTGAAGCTGTTATGGAACATCCATGAATTTTACAAACAGTTTTTGCCGGCTGTTGAATCTGAAATTGAGCAAAGAAGAATTCCAATTGAGAAAGAGCTTAAAGGCTTTGTGAAAATAGCTCGATGGACTGACATCAATTATTGGGCACTGAGACAAGCAACAGAAAAAACACATCGAACTGTCCATAAACACATTCAAGCATTCAGAAAAGTTCTCTTGGAATCTGTGAAAAGTGTCCTTGTATGTAATTCTGCATCGACAGGACCACAGTCAGAAGAGAAAGAGCTCACACCTGAAATTTGGCTCCAACCGATAGCCTGGGTAGGAGACTATAATATTGTTGCTGACTATGATATTTGCTTGCCTGATGTACCTGAAGGGAGCCTACTGTCTAGACTGCCCACGCTTTTACCAAAGTTGAACAAGCATTATGTAAATCTTCAGAAAAGAATTCCATACCCTAAACTTCTGTTGGCATTTGATGAATTCACCTGTGAGGTCATTGAAGGTATTGAAGAACGAAGAAGTATGACAGTCACACCATCTGCGGATTTGGAAAAAAAGAAAAAAGAAGCCAAACATATAAATTTGAAGCAGAGACAAGGATTGTCCAATCTCTACAAACACTTAGCCAAAATAGGCTTGTCTTATAAAAAAGGCTTGATAAGATCAGAAGAGGATCATGGGGATGCCTTTTTGTATATCAATCCAGTTGATATCAAAGCCACTGTAGAAACAGTTGGTACCACTTCTCTTCATCATGGCCCAGTCTTTAAGAGTATGTGGAAATCCAGCCAAAAATTTTACCTGAACTGTTTAGCACGTCACAACCAATTGAAATCCATTCTGCAGAATCCGGAAGCAAAAGATTTTGGTCTTGCCAACATTGATCGATGTCGTGGATTCAGTGAACATATGAAGCAGATACTTGTTGACCAACAGTGTATGCTGGCTAAATTGTCTGACAACTATTTTGAACTGCGTAAAATCCTTGGTAATCTGAAATGCCCCAGTCTGCAAAAATCTGTATCCTTACCTCCTCAGAATGAGTTCTTGGAATGGATGAGCAGTCTAGAGTGTGTGACTGTTAAATGTTACCAAGGTATAAGCCAATTCCAGGTTTTACTTAAATGTTGTCCTGTCTCAAACACTCCTGACTCTGGTTCATGTCTCACGCCTCTTCCTGTGCACACTGTGCCACAGACTTCTTTTATGTCTATGAATGATCCTACTTGGAGTCTATGCATGGAGAAGATTGATGAAATTTTATCTAAGGTCAAAGCCATTTTTAAGAAGACGTTGACCAAGTTGAGAAACAGAAGTCTTTATTCTTGGAATGATTTGTATATCCTGGAAACTGGATATGTATATTTGCGTGAATCCCTTGTTCCTCTGCAACAAATTGAATTGATGTTCCTGGAACCCGAATATGCAATGGACAGCTCTTTCACAGAGTGCCTAACATTCTTGCAATCAGAAATCCAATCCAGCACCAATCTCTTTTTCTTATGGCATAAGGAACAGAAACCTGAGGAGATAGAGGCTTTGATAAAACAGTGTGACGCCCAAGCTAGACGGCTGACCATGGCTACTTTGGAACAACATGCTAAAAAATCTGCTGATCCATTTCCTGATGATAATCTATTAAAAGATTATTTTGATACTCTCATTGCTAACATTCTCTTCCCTGTTCAGAAGTTACTGGAGAACCACAAGGAAACTGAAGAAAAGGTGAAGGAAATGAAGTCTGAGAAGTCTGCTGAGAAAAATGTCACTTCAAGTGACAGTGATACAGAAATCTTAAATGGGCATTTAACTCAACAGCTACACAAAATGCTATTTGATGACGTTAAAAGATTAAACTGTGAAATGCTCATACAGACGACAAACAAAGTTATTGGTACATTAACTTCGTCCTGGGATTGTATTGTAAAGAGCAACCCCCAACAAATTGCTGGAATGAAATCCCTATGGATACAATCCATGATGGGTTGCCTCCCTTTGCTTGAAGTATTTAGTTGCTTGATTGAGAATTACCTTTTGTACCTGCTTGTTACCCACCAAATCACTGGTAAGCTTTATGATGGCCTCTTGATCCACTTTATTGAACTTGCTACCAAAGGATTCTTTGTGTTACCAGAAACTTCAGAAAATACACAAGAAGGAGCTACCCAGTTTGAAGATAAAGAAGGTGGAGGTATGGGTGAAGGCGAAGGTGTTAAAGATGTTTCTGACCAGATAGAAACTGAAGACCAGTTAGAGGATGTGAATCAAAAAGATAAGGAGAAACCAAGCCAAGATACTGAAGACCAGCCAAACATTGCTGCTGAAGACAATGCTATTGAAATGTCTGATGATTTTGATGGCAAGACTCATGACCCTGATGAGGAATTTGATGAAAACGAAGAATCTGAGGATGAAGATGATAATGAATTAGATAAAAAGATGGGAGATGTTGATAACAAAGATGCTGATAAGCTTGATGATCAACTGTGGGGATCTGATGATGAAGAACAGCAGTCAGAAGAAAAAGAGGAAACTGGCCCTGGTGCTGCTCAAGAAAGTGAAAGCCAGATTGTTGCCAAGAATGAAAATGAGGAATCTGACAAGCCAAATAAAGAGGAGAAACCGGAAGAGAATGAAATGAAAGAAGAGGATGTTGAAGAGAAAGTGAATGAACCTGAAGCAATGGATGAGAGCGAGTACAATGACAAGGTGGACCCGTATCATGGTAAGGAGCAAACGCAAGAAGAAAAGGCAGAAAATCTTGATCTTCCAGAAGATTTGAAACTTGATGAAGCAGAAGCCGGTAATGACAAGGATGAAGAGATGGCTCCCGAGAGTCCTCCAAACATTGAAGAAGCCAAAGCAGAAGAACCCAAGGATACTGCAGAATCTAAAGAAACTGATGAAGATAAAAATAACGCTTCTGAGAAAGATGATTCTTCTCGAGAGGATGAAAACCAAACTTCCAATGATGTTGCTGCTCCAATGGATGTTGATGATGTGGAAGAGGTAGAGGACGAGAAACAAGATGCCAGTGATGTTGCTGATGAGGAAGACAACGAATCCAAAAAGAATGCAAAGGAAGAGGAGGAGACTTCTGCAGCACCTCAAATTAAGGACAAGAAAATTGAAAGTGAAGAGAATATGGACGATGATGATGAAGAGGATAATAATGCCCCTGAAGTTCAGTCTGACAAATTTTATGGCATCAGTGAAGACCAAAAGCAAAATGCTGAACAATCAGAATTGGCACAAGATACTGGTGGCCAAAATGATGGCCAGCAAGAACAGCAAAAACCATCTGAAGGTGCCAGTGCTCTTTCTGAGGAAATTGAGAGTTTACCCAACAAATCAGCTACGGACGTCACCAGAGGTTCCAATTCTGAAGGCAGCCAAAAGCCTGATAGTCTGAAGCCTAGTAACAATGACAGTGATCGTAGTCTTGGAAATAAGGAAGAACAGTACCAGAAGCACATGAAGACTCTTGAAGAAGTCCATCAGAGTGATACTGAGCATCAAGGTGAGGAGGACGAGGAGGAGGAGGATGAAGAAGAGGTTGATAAACAGAATGAAAAGTCTGATCTTTATCAGCATGTGTCAGAATCTTCGTCGCATTACAATCAACAAATGATGGATGTGGCTACTGAAAAACAGCAATCAAACATTCCACATTATGAAGATGTGGAAGAAGATGATGATGAGGATGATGATGATGATATTGAATCCATTAAAGATTCTGATGATTCATATATTGAAGAGGATATTGATGATGATGATGACGATGATGATGATGTCGAAATGATAGAATCCAACATTGTGAAAAACAACGTGAGTGCAAATGTAATTGAAGAATATGTTGTTGATGATGATGATGAAGAGGATGAGGAAGATGAAGATGATGATGAGGAAGAGATAGTTGAAGAGCCAGATACCCAAATTCAGTCAAGTTCCGTTGATATTTCTGGTGAGAAGATAATGACAGCTGGAGCCAGCCGACCTCCTGAATCCACAATACACACAGATATGAAATATTTTGACAGGGATGATTTGGTAGACATTGAGGAACTTCGGGCAGAGATTGAGGAACAGCTGTGTGTTTGGTCAAGTAGTCAGCTTTATGGCAACACAGTAGCCATGGAACGGCAAGCCAATGATTTGTGGCAACTTTATGAACAAGTGACTGGTAGTTTGTCGCAAGAACTCTGTGAACAGTTACGTCTTATTCTTGAACCGTCCCGTGCCACCAAACTTAAAGGAGATTATCGCACAGGCAAAAGAATCAACATGAAGAAAGTAATTCCTTACATTGCCAGCCAGTTTCGTAAGGACAAAATTTGGCTCCGTCGCACAAAACCAAGCAAACGGGATTACCAGGTCCTGTTGGCCATTGATGATTCTTCAAGTATGGTAGATAACCATTCCAAGCAACTTGCTTTTGAGTCATTGGCTGTTATCGCAAACGCTTTGAGCCTGCTTGAAGTTGGGGAACTGTCTATTTGCAGTTTTGGTGAGTGCGTACAAATTGTGCATCCTTTCAAAGAACCATTCAGTTGCCAGTCTGGTGCTAACCTTTTGCAGCACTTCACATTCAGCCAAAAAAAAACCAACATTGCTCAGTTATTGCAACAATCAACGTCAATATTACTTGAGACGCGTCAGCACCATCAAAGTCAAATCAGCAGTCCCAATCTTTCACAGCTTTTACTTATTGTCTCTGATGGGCGAGGCTTGTTTGCCGAAGGCGTGGACTTTGTCAAAGCTGCTGTACGGCAGGCACACAATTCCAACATTTTTGTGGTTTTTGTTGTGCTAGATAATCCATTGAATAAAGACTCCATACTTGACATTAGAATCCCAGTATTCAAAGCAGCTGGTCAACTACCAGAAATTAAATCTTACATGGACCATTTCCCATTTCCATTCTATATCATCCTTAGAGACATAGACTCATTACCCCAAACACTCAGTGATGCTCTGCGTCAATGGTTTGAATTAGTTACCATTGAACAACAGTGAAAAATGAAAATGTACACAGCAAAAGCATATTTGACATCAGTTAAAAACAGTGACTTCAGGTTTCCAATTAAGCTTCTTTTAGAGCATTTACTTATATTTTTGATGTTATATGTGCCTGTATACTCTATTTGTCTCATCCAATCTTGTAAAATTTTAATTCTATGAAGAAAATTGTAATAAAAGAAAAAAAAAACATTTTCAAACAAGATTGACTCTTTAAGTGACTATTAATTGTGCTTTGCATGTTGGCTAGTTTAGCCATGCATCTCTTTGCCATTTATGAAATGTACCACATCATATAGCAACAATAAAAAAAAAAATAAAAAAAATTTCTTGATTATACTTGTTTTTGTAATGAAAAATATCTTACCCTTGACTAATTTGATTGTAATTTTTTTGTAAGCAAGACTTTTGTCCAGTCTTGATGAAAACTGGGTAAAAATTTATAGTGAAAACACTTAATCTCTGAATTGACATTAATTTTTGTCTGAATTTTTGGAATGAAGAGTTATCATTATTTACACTATATTAGGACTATGGTCCTCATCCTTATTGTTTTGTTTTTTTTTGTTTTTTTTACATGGTGTTTTGACCATTGTGCTCTCCATCCTTCCTCAAGTGTATGTCAGTTTGGGTAACCTACAAGGAATTCTAAACTGAACCCTTTATTTGACCTACAAGGGGAGACTTATCGTTCCACTGCTCATGTCTAGTGATATCTACTTCTTATTGTTATTTAGTACTGTTCAGTTAATTGCTTGCTCATTTCCACTGTGTGGAAGTACACACTGCCCAACTCTGGGGGTTGCACTATTATACCACCAAATTCACAAACCAATACTTTTACCAACCAGCCCATTGTCTCTGTAGGTCACCCAGATTGATATACACCGGAGGAAGGCTGGAATGCACAATGGCCAAAATATGTGATAAAAACAACAGAGACAGTAGTCAAATTCTAGTGTAAATAATTCAATTAATTTATCAAAATATTTTATTGATATTTTCTAAAAAGAACTGATACCTGAGTATGGAAAAGGTTTGGACATTGATGTCGACACAGAATGGCAGCAGTCTTTCATGTTTGAACACAATTTTTATGCTATCATGGTGTTGATATTAGTATACAAAATTCTTATATTTACACATACTTGATCTTGGATAATGAGCACTTTTACACTACAAATATAGCATACTTTAGAGTGCAGCTATATAATCTTGTCAAAATATAAATCCGTGTCCTGGATTTTTTTTTTTTTTTTTTTTTTTTTTTTTATCTCCATTACTGAAAGAATTACTGCTTTCCCCAGCCTTGATAAAGCCCATCAGCAGATGAGACACATCAGCTAAGATAAGCTTTCCTTCATTTTATATTTATTTTATATATATATATATATATATATATATATATATATATATATATATATATATATATATATATATATATATATATAGCTTACTGTATTTTTCAGGATACAAGACACACCCTTATTTTAAAGATTAAGTTTTGTATGGTGAGAATTAGTCCTATTTTAAAAGCATTTTATTGAACAAGAAATCAATCTGATCAACATTATGAAAGCTGCTTTGACTTGAAGATAAACTGCATGTAATTTCTCATCTTCAGCAACTTTGTAGCTTTTATCAGTCCCTTTCCAAACCTCCATCTTGTGCTAAGTTGCACCCACCCTCTCCAAACTGTATAATTACTGCCTCAAGGAATCCTGCTTTCCCGACTGCTGGAAGTCCGCATTGATTGTTCCTGTCTTTAAGAACTCTGGAGACCCCTCTGACCCCGCTAATTACCGTCCTATTAGTCTCCTACCCTTCTTCGGCAAAGTCTTCGAAGCCCTAATCAACGCAGAAGTGGTTAACCACCTTACCACGCACGACCTTCTCTCAGACAAGCAATACGGTTTCCGCTACGCCCGTTCTACAGCTGACGTGCTTACGGCCATCACTGAAACCGTCTACCAAGCACTTCAAAATAATGGTGAGGCTCGTGCCGTGGCCCTAGACATTTCCAAAGCGTTTGATAGGGTTTGGCATGCCGGCCTTCTTCGTAAGCTCCAAGGTTACGGTATTACTGGTTGACTGTATCATTCCTATCAAATTGAGAATTGAAGGTCGTTTCAACGGTTTCTCCTCCAGTTCCTATCCCACGAACGCAGGTGTTACCCAAGGCTCCATCCTTGGCCACACACTTTTCCTTATTTTCATCAATGACCTTCCTGACGCCATAGGTTCCCAAGTTGGCATCTACGCGGACAACACTACAATTTACTCCTGCCTCGAAACCAAATCTAGTGTCGCGGTCAAAACTAACCTGGCCGCGAGTCTTGAAATGGACCTCCAATCGGTTGTTAACTGGGGCAACAATTGGATGGTCAAATTTAACGCCTCTAAAACTAAACTACTCTCCATTAACCACCATAGATAGCCTTACCTGCCCCCCCCCCCCCCCATTAGAATGTCTGACGGTCAACTTCTTGAGAGTGACTCCCTGCGTCTGCTCCGTCTCACATTGACTGCTGACCTGAGATGAAACAAATGCATCGAGTCAATTGCATCGTCCACCGCGAGGAAAGTTGGCTCTCTGTGCCGCGCCAGGAAATTTTTCTCCCCTGAATCGATACTTCAAATATACAAAACGACTATTCGCCCTTGCATGGAGTATTGCTGCCATATATGGTCTGGGGAACCTTCTGTTTACCTCGGAGTTCTTGACAAGATCCAGAGACGAATGTGTAATGTGATTGGCTCTGATCTGGCGTATCTAACAGACGTGCCGTCGCCTCTCTCTGTCTCTTCTACAAATACTTTCATGGCAATTGCTCCAATGAGCTGCTTTCCCTGGTCCCCAGTCTCCATGAATACAAGCGCCTTACGAGGATGGCATCCCGCTCTCACCCTTACACTGTAGAAACTTTAAAATGTAGCCGTCTCTTCTACTCCAATAGCTTCATACCTCGCACCTCTTGCCTGTGGAACACCCTTCCCAATTACTGTTTCCCTGATAGCTCTATAATCTCCAACTATTCAAATGTAATGTCAATCGACATCTCCAGTTACCTTAATCTACACACTACCCTTCCCTTCATCCTTTCTTCTATCACTCCTATCTGCTCTTGCTACAAATCTTCTGCATCCTAGTGGCTTCATGCCTTGCTTGGGGCGCTAAGCTTAAAAAAAAAAAAAAGTCATGAAAGTGCTGCAGGTTTTCTAAGCTCTTCAAAGGTTTTTACAGGGGATAACTGAATTTTATTGATAATTCTTTTAATGTTGTTCAATGTTTAAGCTATGATGATTTGTCCTATGTCTGAAAGTTCTTCTATTTGGTATTGATGATAAAACCATGTTCATATTATTTACTGTTTCCAAAGCTATAAACCTGGTGCTGTAAGCTTGGATGTGCAGGTGGTATAATGAATAATGGCTTGGAATTGTTAATCGGGGACCTGAATTCCAATTCCCATTGGGTTCATTATAATAACTTCTGGGAAAATGCCCTTGAGAAAGGTATGAATTCACCTTTGTCACTAAACCATTATCTTAAAAATTCTTACAATGTAAAAATATTTCCTGCCTTTAAATAACCTGCAAAGGGTTGATAAATCATAGAAAGCAAGTCAAGCAAAGCTATTAATTTGTGCTGTCCAATATTAATATCATGTCCTCTTTTGATTTTGTTTACATACATATTAATGTCCCAAGCCAATAACATTAAATTCTCTGATGATAATATCTATATGAAATTGGAGGCAGTTTCAAATACGTTTCCAGCTTTTACCAGTTTACAATCTAAATCATCATGTTAGGATATATAGGACACTGTTAACATCCGCCCTATTGGGTGGTACTTAAGCTAGCTCCTACAAAGGACCCCTTGATTGGGCCTTCATCACATAGGTAGGGAGTAGATGCAATAGGCAACAATGAACTACAGAAAAACTAAAAATTGATCGCTGCCTTTAAGTATTGCGTTAATATTTAACCTTACTTTTTAAAAGTTCAACAATAATTCTCTGCTGCCACTTAATTTAAAGACATTTTGATCTACATAGGTTTTTACTTTCCATACAATTATTTTTATTTCCAAATCATAAAAATTATTGTACGAAAAAATTTGTCACAAAAAATCGCAGTAATGAAAACTTGGGAATCCAAAATTTCAGGATTGCAGGTTCAAATATGGCCCAGAATGTTTTAATTTGCTCACAAAATTTTTAAAAATGGTATATGTTGGGTTACAACTTCTAGGAATAAAGTTGAGAAAGTGTGACCCATTGACATTCACATTTATTATATTGATCTGGACAGTTTTTACAAGCTTTATGCCTAGAAAATAAAACTCTTCTATGAACACATGACAAATTGAATAAGAAGCTTAATTGCCATGCCTTGTCAGTTGTCTTTAATGAAACTTTTTCTCAAAGGAGGATTGCTGCTCAAATACAAAATTATCAAATACACACACACACGCACGTTATACCACTACGATGCTAATGAGTTACAGAACTTGTGATATATGTTCATGCCTTCAATGTATAGATTTTGGGGTTAGAAAAAAAAGTATATTTTATATACTGCACAGCTGTTTCAGGTTTCTTATAGCCCCACTGAACTTAGTCAATTCAGGTTTGCTATGGTAAAAATGTTTTATCTCAAGTAAAAATCATCACAAAAATGGCAAGTCATTTTGTCGCAGCTTATTTTCTCTCCAAAAAATGGATTTTCATACTTTTATAGGGGTAAAATATTGAAAAATGACCATTTTATCATCACCTAAACTAATATCAAGGAAACTTGATCCGAAACCCATGAAACTAGGTATTTTCTGAAAGCAAAGGATATATTCTTTCATTTAAATGTAAAATTGGCTGGTGTAAATGACTCAATTTTTTTCAGGGAGTAAAATGTGAAAAAATAATGAAAATTTTGCATTTTTGGGTCAAAGGTCAGCTAGCAATAAATGTTTAGAAAAAGCTGTAATAAAACCCACCACTCCCAGATAAGAGTAAAAAAAAAACAAAAAAAAAATTAGGGGGTCAACATTAGTTGGGCTTGATATAGCCTATGTTTGAACAATGACTTGATGTGTTTTTTGTTTTTAACACACTGTGACCCAGGTGATGACAACACTTAGCAGACAACATTGTTTGTTTTGCTTTGTTTTTTTTGCTGCTTATCTTTCATATTTCCTATCGCTGGGCCATTTAGCCGTTGCTTTTATTCAAAGGTGTTCACACCAAATGAAAGAGAAAGGGATGAAGTTTGAATTTTGATGCAAAAATAAATTTTTTTCGTAAAAAAAAAAGTGATTTTTTTTTTTTTTTTTTTTTTTTTTTTTCTCTCAAAAAAAATTGGGCATAATTTAATGCTAACTGACGAGTGACATTTTCCACAGCCAAATCGAAGATTAATTACCAGTGAATAATTCCATGTGCAAACAATAGCCGTCTGGATCCTATAACGTCGCCCTAAAAGGTCCAGAAGTTTACTAATTGAACGAAAACCTGTTGTGCATAATTGTATTTTTCATGGTCAGTTTCCATTATTTCATCTTGATGTTGTCATTTTCGGACAGCCAAGTCGTCAAGGATTCAGGAAAACAGTTTGGCATAGGTTTACTTTAAGAACTTTACATTCTATGAGGTGTTTAAAATTTTACTGACGAATGAGATTTTTTGCCAAATATTTCGTATTTCGTTTATGCGCCATGTTGGATTTTCCTATATGACAAAAACAAAGCTTTTAAACAGCCGTGACTGGAACCTACAGTCACTCTTATAATAATAGTGTCAATTATCTGAATGAGATTGAGGTGGGTGGGGTGCAAAAAGGTAGAGATAATTGGAGAATTTCATTGAAGATTAAGTTTGTGTAAGTAAAGTTCATTGAGATGGTGATTGAAGATTTGGTAAGAAAAAATCCAGGTACTTGAGATTTTTGTTTCTTTGTGTGGGTTGAATTTTTTTTTCTTTTCCACATCTCTTCTGCAGCAATAGAATTTGACAAAGATGCCTAAACTTTGTGCTTTATACCATGCCAAACATACTCTACAAAGTCTTATAGTGACTAGACAACACAAGATTTTTACCATGCTTTTCTGTCCTTCAGCATGTCATTTTAATCCCCCACACACACACACCCCTATTAAAATTATTTCTAAACTGTTTATATTACCATATATACTCATGTAACATGTGATCTCCAAATTTTCACTTATTAAAAAATGATTTTATCTTGTATCTCACTCTTTTTTTTTTTTTTTTTTTTTTTTTTTTTTTTTTTTTGAGAGACCAAATTACAATAGACTAACCTTTTCCCTTATCTCTTTGTACCATAAATAAGTTAAAAAAAAAAAATAAGAGAATGATAAAGTATTCTTAATAATACTATACTCATGTACAATTGAATGAGAATTGGCTAAACATCTTATAAACATAAACAAAGTAATATATGCATATTCACTATGTTTGTATTTTATAATGATACTAATATGTGAATATTACATGTGTTATTATTAGATACTATTAATTAAAACATCAATTTGTCAAAATCCTGTCTATTTATTTTTTTTTTTGGCTACAGTGACTGGATATATAGTTTGATCAACACCATAGCCAGGGCCATCAGTACATATGCTTATTTTATCTCTTGTATGATGTGATCCCCCCCCCCCCCGGCCTTTAAAATTAGTTTCAAAAGTCACATAATATGCAAGTATATACTGTAGCTAATCTTGGATATTAATTTATGCCATTAACTCTGTTGCAACATTTAAGAACAAATTCCTTTTTAGGCCATTTGAAAGATATTTAAAAAAAAAAAAAAAAAAAAGCTAACACTACCTGTATGTTAGAAAATGATGTTAATAGTTAAGTAATTTTGCTATATTTGTGTTATATTTTCTGCACGGGTAATCTTGGGTTTTTATTTATACAATTAACCCTGCTGCTATGTGCAAGAATTTAACTTTATAAATCAATAAAAATAAACTTTAAAAAAAAAAAATCCAAAAAAACTTAACACAAAATAAGATATGAAAAGTAACGTATTAGCAGTTATTATTCATTATAGTAACCACATAAGGCATGTTTGTTTACAATTTCAATGTAACCTGTATTACTAAGGAGAGATCAGGATGTATGACATAATATTATCAAGCAATTGACTTTTCTTTTTTTTCTTTTTTTTTCTTTTTTTAACATAACATTATTTCTTGTTAATATAAACATTATATTTAGTGGGTACATGTGTTTGAGTAGACACTTGTTTTGTTTTGTTTTGTTTTTTTTTGGGGGGGGGGGTTCCTCCTCAAAATTTGTTTTTGTGTTTATCAGCCCCCAGGTATCCTCTCTGTGATTGTATCTTGTATTTTTTTCCTCTTTGGATCTCTGATAAGTAAAGTTTTAAACTCAAATATAAAAGTTAATCACATTTTGTGTATCTAATGAATTTGCCATTAGCTGATTATCGTTAAGAAAGAAGCCAAGATATTTTACAGTGTCTTTATAATTTATCATTCTGTAAATGGCTCAATAATATTCTTGATGTTGTCATTTAATAGTTTTGTTGATCTTCATAGCCAGCATGTGTAGAACGAAATTGATGGTGATTGATGTTATGTACACACTGAGAATTCAAGTATGATTCTCCAATGTGCCGTGGTAACCTAAAACCAATTCCACAGAATGAAACGGCAAGCTCTGCTGATAACACGTTTAAGGGGGGAGAAAAAGGAAATTAATTTAAAGATACATAGTGGATTGTTAACCTACTGCTCTGTTTCACAACTTACTCAACAAGAAAGTTATAAGTTACTTTGATTTACACATTGTCTTTTTTTGTCTATTAAGGAGGTGTCTTAAACAGCAGGTGCAGCTCAACAGATGAATACGGAAATTGACTTATCAGTTGTACCCCTTGTATTTATACAAGGAAATTTGTTCAGACTAGATATTGATTTATTCCATATTTTCAGTGACCCATCAAGATATTTGACAGGGCTTTCTTTGTTCAATAACACATTCTTGTTTTTTAGAATGTGATCAGCCTTAATTTTAGTAATTAAATAAACATTTTGAATGGTTAGTATTTAATGCAAACAACCCAAAAACTCTTCTCTGCAATTTGAGAAATTTCATTTCTCTAATGACATCTTGAAAATATTAAGCTATATCAAATTGAAAACTAAAATCATCTTAGAAATTCAAAACCAATTTCCAAAGGTAAGAATTAGTGTGGCCTATTTTGATTTGCCCCCCCCCCTTTCTTCTTCTTTTCTTTTCTCCCATTATGTATTTTTTCAGATACATGTAGGACTGTTCAAAGAAATTAATGGACATTTCAGATTGTAGCCTAAAAGATGTTTGCATACCTTTTGAGGAAGTGTATTAATATATGACATACCCGCCCCCATGTTATGTAACCTAAAAGTTTATATGTTACAAGCAAGGATACCCAGCATTGTCTGAATGGAGGAATCTGATCATTTGATAACTATACATCAATTAATTAAAATAACTCACCAAATCTCTATTTGTCAACATACTTAAACCAAAATATATTACTTTGGAATAAATTACAGAAACAGATGCTTTCTCACCCCACCCCACACCCACCCAATTTGCCTAACTTCAAACGTATTGGCTTACAGCCACATCATGTTGAAACACCAGTTCCCCTACAGTCACCAAAACTAAGTAATGTTGAGCCTGGTCAGCACCTACATGTGCGACCGCTTGGGAATACCATGTGATGTAAACTTGGATGTGCCGGTGATGTACTGGATAATGGCTTGGAATTGTTAATCAGAGAACAAAATTCCAATTCCTATTGGGTTTGTTCTATTCACTGATATACAACTACCCTTGGGAAAGGTATGAATTCACCTCTTTTCCCCGTCAACTATGGGTTAATTAGTAAAACTTTTATCACTAAAACCATTATCTCAAAAAAAAAAAAAAAATAATAATCTTATGGCTTTAAATACAAAGTGTTGATCTGTAGAAAATGAATGACTCAATCAATCGATCTAAACTTGTTGGATAATAGTCACAATCCTTTGACTACTTATCCCACTAATGTCTTTATATTCCTGCTACCTTACTGTATAGCCACAAGTGTATAAAATGTTAAAGTACTGAAGTTGCAAGAAATATGGATTTAGTATCAAAAGCCTACATGATGAAGTCATTTATCTGTATGAGATGTATACTGATTAAGTATTGATATGTGCATATTTCTGTGTAAGTAGAGACCCTGGGTTCTAGTTAGAAAGTATCTGCTAAAACTTGACCTGTGTCAAAATAAGCTTCAGCATACTAGAATTATATGTAGGTATAACGTAATTTAGCTACAAGAACTTAATTTTTATCACTCAAGGAAGCATGATCTCTTCCCATGGAAATAATACTTGAACTGTTAACAGTATAACACTGTAAGTGGAAGGATTCATGCATCTCTCAGTAATAGAACATACGAATAGCCAAAGCATCTGCCTTTGTCATGTGAACAATCTCTATATAAATGAGCAAAAAAATTTTTTTTTTTTTTTTAAATATACACAGTCTGTGAGTGCTTCATCTAATGAGGAAAGTGACTACTTTCATTGCTCTGCATTTATTAGGTGAAAATTGTTTTATTTTTTTTTTTTTATAAAGTTGGGATTTTTTGAGCTGTTATTCTGCCATTCATAGGTCAACTCTAAGAAAACATAATCTACAACTTTCATTACATATTTGTGTTTGAAGTGAGACAGAAATTTGCTTTGATAATAGCTTCTTAACACATTTACTGCCAGGTCAAATATGAAATCTGACTTCAAGCACAAACTTGGGCAATAAAAAAGATTTTATGAGTTGATTTATAGCTTCAACTGAAGTCTTAACATTGTTTTCACATTAAAAGTATCACTGAATAAATTTGTCATTGGCACCTGCAGATGAAAATGTATCAGGAAATGCCAAGCATGAAATAACTCATCAGCATCATAATAAAAACTGCCAACCACAAGTTAACCTAACATTGTCTTGATTCTTGTTCATATCAGTGTGCACAAAACCTGGGGAAGTCCTGTCACATGTTCACGGGTAAATGAAAAGATAAATCCAGTTTCCAATATACTGGGTGGTTTATTCAAGCATTTACTTGCACTGTCTGAGATATGTAGGTGACACTTGTGATGGCATTATCACCAATCTCTCACTACTTACTCACAGGTGGCTTGAAACCATTCTCTAATAGGTAGATGAAACTTCTCTTGATTTTTTTTTTTTTTAATAGTGACTGTTTATATAAGCCTGCATGTGCCACTTGTTCCCTAAAGTTTTAATTTCTTTGTTTTATTTCCTTTTATTATTCAAGCTGGTCATAAAAACACCATTTGACTTTGTATGTACTCTAAAATGAGGGTCAGGTCACGTCCTGTTGTGTGACAAAAGACACTAACAAAAATTTGTCCTGATAATGCACTTTAAAAACATTAAGTGTTTAGGCTTTATTACTTACAAAAAGTCCCTTCCTCCCTCTGTGACAATTTTGGTGTAACTGTATAATTAATGGAATATATATATTTTTTTTTTTTTTTTTTTTTTTCTTTATCTACTTTTTCTTTCTCTCTCCTCCCCTTTTTTACTGTTGGATAATAGTCAGTCATTTGTTTATTTATCCCACTACTGATTTCATACTCTTACCACTTTACTATACAGCCACAAGTGTATAAAAAATAACTGTTGAATAATTGCCTTTTTTTTTGTAATTTTTATGCTATATTTCAATCCATTCTCATTGTTCTTGATTAAAGAATAGTCCAAAAAGTTTACTGATTTTGTCATTAAATAGCATTAAGAATGATTACTTTTAAATAATTTCCTTCAAAATGATCAATTGTAACAGTTATTTTTTTCTTTTATTTCTTGATCAGAATTAGCTTATTTTTATGTATTGATATCATTATCAGAAACTTTTTTCATATCATACTCTTATTTTTACTTTATAATGTTTTGTACTGATAGATTTGTTCCATTGTCAGCTATATCAATTTAGGTTTATGTAATTAAATTGACATTACTTGAACATAAACCATGTAAATATACATGAAGACCTTGCTCAGCTTTTCATCTAACATGCATAACTCCCCATTAGGTCTCCTGTTCACATTGGTGTGCATGATCAACAGAGAAAGGTCCATCATACATTCACAAAGGGAATAAAAGATTGTAATTAATACCATGGTGAGAAATGTAAACTTGAACCCTCTTTCTAATTTGTTTATTCAGGGATTTACATGCAGTCAGGGTTGATGGTTAGGTAGGTGACACTTGGAACAAAAGAGATTAGATTTTCCCTTCAACCAGCAAGACCTCTTTCTCCTACTACCATATGCATTACAATGCATGTCCTCTCTCACTCACAGAACTATAGTTTCTGATAATATTAAATGTTAAAGTATAGAATTTAATTAAAATTTTCAGTAAGATGTTTAACCAGTATCTATTTTAATATTATCTTAGCTAGAAAAGGTATTTATTTAGCAAAATACAATTCTTTTAGGAAATGCCCGAAGAGAGAGGTTGGTTATCAGTAACTATCCTGCTCCTAGCTAGTTCAATTCAAGACCTATCCATTCTAACAATTGACACAAAACACCATAAGAACTCTTCCTGCACAATTCAGTTCAAACGTGCAACAAAATACAGCATTTACCTAATAATATACCAATGTTATATATACACAATATATTTTTATTTCTGATGTGTGATAGGATATTTATAATGGTATGAAAGGACATAGGTGATAAACCAATTAAATCAAATAAAAATACCAACTAAACAAATTAAAAGAAATTAAGACTGTTAGTCCGGTACTGTTCAAGTTATGAAAATTAGAATGAGCCATTGTATTCTGCTACCAGATAGAATCAAAAAGCTCACTTGCTAGTGGCGGGAAAGAGGGCAAAAAATATAGTTGTTCATATATTAAGTAATATTAGATATGTTAAAGTAACTAACTTACTTTTTTGTTGATCAAATTGAATTGTGATATAGATGGTTTATAATGAATAAATTTAACCATTTTAGCACTTTTAATATTGAATGGATGGTTTGTATTTTATATATGGGAGAATAAAGAATTTAATATCTTTGTTTTTTGTATGTAATCGTTTTCTTACCTTTTTTCCAGAATGGTAATGAACGTAGGCAAAAGAATTATAAACTGACAGTAAGGCACAATGAACTCTTTCAAAAATATTATCAGGTAAGTTAGGAAGACTTCAGGATTTGAATCTTCTTTTAAGCATTTATGATTGGCTATTAATTTGCTATAAAGCCTTTTTATCCTTTAGCATTCAATGCATCCAAACCCACCTCATAAATATTGGCTTTTAAAATTGGACTCACCATATCCTGCAATCATCATATATGACAACATCATTCCAAAAAATGCAGGAAGTCATGCAAACAGTGAAACTTTGACCACAACTGGTGAGACTTTGACACCTGATATTTACGGGGTTCGTTTGAGGGTGTTATATGATAGAGATCCAGTCTAACTTTTTTCACCATTCTGGAACCATCTTGAAAAACAACTTATTTTGAAAAAATTTTTAAATGTCCTAAATTGAAGTTTTTTTTTTTTTTTTTTTTTTTCTTGATGATTAATTATCAAGTAATATAACAAAAACGCCATTAAAATGTTTCGATAAAAAATTAATAATGCTAAAATATTAAAGTTTTGAAAAAAAATAAAAGTTAAATTTCATTGTAATTTTTATAAAAATACACTTGAATAATTTTCATAGAAATGTTCTTATTAACTAATTTTATATATATATATATATATATAATGAATTGTGCTCTATACATTCACTTTCTATCTAAACAATATTGGCACATTCCAATTATTCGCACTCCAGAAAACTTTTGTCTTTACCAAAATATTTCCGTTTATAATTAACTGCCTTAATTTTAATTAAAAAAATATTTTCATCTTCTCGACTTTGTTCTAAAAAAAACAAAAAAAACCCTAACCAGTTAGCTTCAAACTAATGCTTTATTGTCTGAGATAATGGGAAGACATTAATCTCAAGCCCTGGGTATATCATGATTACTAGGCAGCAGGATGTTTTTGTGATGTCATATTGGCAAAAAACCTTGACAGCTATTCCAGGGGAATTGTTACTTTCACTGACTTCATCACCAGTTATGAATTCTTTAATCATTATTACTTGATCAAGTGGTTAAACTAATACAAGATATTTTTAGTATGATAAAATATGACAGAAGTAAATAAGTAAAGAGGTTACGTATTCATTATATTTGATTTTAAAGCAAATTTGTGTTTTCTCTATTGTTAGCAAGTTTTTAACTGACAGCAACTTCCAGTTCAATTTTTATGATTTTTCTTTCTTTTTTTTTTGTTTTGTTTTATTTTGTTTTCCTTGTTTCATGACAGGGTTTAGGCATTGTCCCTGAAACTGAATGGAATGAGTTTTATGAAACCTTGAAAAGCAGCCTGCCTATTTCATTTCGATTTACAGGCCACAAGAGGTGAGGACACTTTGGAAACTGTATTTTGCACATCTGAATTTCTTTTAGTTCATTCTCATTATGACAATTTTTATATTCTAAAATCACAAAATAATTATTCATAAAAGTAATGATTTAAGTTTTCCTTTTAAACTATAAATCACTACCATATATTCAAGCATTATAAAAATAAAAACCTTCTGTTAATTATACGTTTATGAAAAAGTCTTGTATTAATCACTGGTTTATAAATAACTAAAAAAAAAACTTGTATTAATTATAGGTTTATATAAAAAAATTTAAAAAAACCTGATATTAAAGGATTCTACCTATAACCGATTCATACCCACCACTCCATTTTGGATGAGTTATGGTTACATTTTTATGTTATAATATCGATATTGAGAGGTGTATGACTGTGTCATTGAATCAAATATTATTTTTTCTCTGAATCAACATAGTTTTGATTTAAATTTATAGAATGATATACCAGCACAGCAACAAAATGATACTGGTATAGAAATATACAAAGCCCAATGTACCCATCATGACATTTCTGATAAGTATATATACCAGTCAAATCTGTGCAATATGGTGAGGATATTCCCAAGTATTTAGATTTGACTCCTAAGTCACCTTGACTTCATCATTTTAACCCTCTTGACACCTAACTGCAGTGCTCTCTCTACTCCTGTTCATGAACAGATGCACTGTGCATTAGCTCCCTAGTGGACATGTCTGTTATGGTCAGGCAACTGATAAACAAATCTGTACTACTGATAATTATTATTATTGTTAGCTTTAGAATTTTTTGTCAAGCTGCAGCAAAATGAATTGTCACAAATCCAAGATGTAGCAAAGCAAACTGAACATAGACACGCGAATCCTGAACATGTTACCCCTTGGATTTGTTTGTTTATTTTGCTTTAAACCATTCTAACAGGTCTGATTTTGTTTTCTGGGTAGGGTATGAGCCAACCATTGTTTATCCAGTTTAAGATTTCTTTGCTGTAACATTCCCTGACATAGACATAGGGTATTCTGACATCCTACACATCTCCACATTAAAGTCCAGCTTGTACCAAATTGAATAGTCACATTTCAAGGTATGGTATCTTCATGCGTGGTCCATTTTGTTATACCATGAATTTGTGTTGACTTGCATTTGCGACCATGACATGAAGGCTTATGTCCATATCACATTAAAATACTGGTTCCCATACAATCACCAAAGTTAAGCAATATCAGTACCTAGATGAATGACTGTTTGGGAATACCATGTGCTGTAAGCTTAGATGTGCAGGTTGTTTTGGAAAATGGCTTAGAATTGTTAATCAGAGAATCTAGTTCCAATTTCCCATTGGGTTTGTTATGTTCACCTACACAGAAATTACCTTGGGAAAGGTATGAATCCACCTCTCTTCCCCCAGTTATGGGTTAATTAGTAAGAATTGTATTGATAAGTCATTATCTCAAAAAAAAAAAAATACATACAACCTAAAATAAATAATGGTTATAGCAAAACAATTGTTTTTGCATTCTATTCATATTAAAATATATATTTTTAAACTAGATTCTTCTTTTTTTTTCTTTTTTTTTTTTTTTTTTTTAATAATTGAGGCTCCGTTTATCTAAAATTTCATTTCTATTAAAGACAGTCAAAAGTGTTGCTGAATATCATCAAAACTAAATACTTTGAAAAAATCCTTGGTGCTGAATATGAAGATGGACGTCCTGTTGATCCGCCAAAGTGTTTGCAGTGGTATGTGATGGAATATTTTATAAAATATCAAATTGGAAACATTTGATAAATTTATTATTTTGAATTCTTCTCACAAAAATGAAAATTTTCTTAAGTATTATCAGTTGTAATTCTTATACAAAATTGAATATAATAACCTGAACTTGTTTCTGATTTTATTGCCTACCTTACAACAATTACATTTTTAGTGTTTCGCCAATAATTGATTATAAATGGCTTTAAAAATAATAATTTATAACCTATATCTTCTTGCCTACCTGTGTGCACAAGAGGGCCATGAAAAGTAGCCAGGTGCTCCCCAATTTAACTTTACATTTTAAGTACCAAATGATGTTAATTAGAACACCCTTTTGTGAAATTCACACCTTCGTTTTTTTCCTCTACACTATTCTGTGACTAATACTTACTATTAGGTTGGTGTTTTCTCACATAGTAACATATGTTAGAAAACGAAATTATTTTTGCACCAACCTAATATTTAGAAATTCTTTTTTGTCTTTGGGTTATCCTGATTATTCTATTGTTGACCTGCACATATTAGTACCAAAAAGCATTGATAATGAAGTGATTAATGCACTTTAAAAAAAAAAAAAATTATATTTTTTCTGTATTATTTTAATCTTCATACTGTTTAGTTTTTATTATTTTTCTTTAAGGTATCCAGAAGAAATGGCATGGCAGCTAAATTTCACACGTAAAGAAGTACGCAGTAGTCCTGCTTTGGAAAAACTCCACAGTTTCTTAGTTTCAGAAACAGAAAGTGTAAGCACAATTGTCTTTTCCAAAATTTATTTGTTTAAATAATTGTATCTTAAAAATGTTTTATACAAATTGGAATTCTCATGTTTAGCCTTTGCAAACAATCTGATCAAGCATACAGTTTCTATAGAAATGAGCCAAATCAAATATTTATGTGTAAAAACATCAGGCTGGAGTCAAAGCATGGTATCTGATCTCTTCCTCTTAAAAATTGAGGGAAACCTGGTCCTGAGGAATTCAACCCTGTGGCAGCACCTCTCTCATTGCACTAAAGAGAGAGGGCTTGTGTAGTACTAGCATCAACATAATGGTGGTCATGAGGACTGGGCAGTTTTTGTCCTTGGCCCATATGTACACATGTGGACACCCCACATTCAGCTGACCTTGTGCTCCATCCTGCCATTGTTGGGAGGAGAGTAAATATGGGATCAAAGTGTATTGTCACTTCTTCTCACTCGGATATATATATTGTGTGTGTGTGTTTTAATCCTTTAGACTCCTTTGTAAAACCTGGACATGCAGACTTCTAATGCTAGGTGGTGCTGCTTCCATAGCAAGTCTGTTTTTATGGGATGGATTTGCTAGGTTTTGAATTCAGAATTGTCCTTTTCCTAGACTGGTTGCCAACCAAGGGTATTTGTGCAAAAGTAAACACAATTTGAATTTGACATACCAATCCCATTTTTAGGGCCATTAACCTGCTATGCGATTCACATATCCCCTCTGCAATATAGCCTGAGCATAATTCTACAAGAGTATATGTGCTATGAAAGAGGTAAATTGTGCTGACAGCTCATAAGTTAAATTGAAACTGGTAAAATTTAATAATGAATTCATATTTGGAAAGAGTCCATTTCAACTTAGACCAGTAAAAAAAAAAAAAAAAAAAAAACAATTGTTCTCAATCATGAAAATGAAAGATGATGCCATAACTTTTTCATTTTTTTTATTTTTATTTTATTTTTGTTTTTATTTTTATTTTTTTTACATATTCTCCAATTACACATCTCTGATTGGCACATTCTTTTTTATAAAAACAACTATTAATCCAATACCTGCTGGAATTATTTGAAGGAAGAAATATTTAACTTTAATAATTAGCATGGGAGCCTTGCAAAATAATTTATATAGAATTTAAGATTGGAATAAAAGTTATATACAGTGTAACCCGGATATAAAAGAGTTGTCGGGACCGGAGAAGAAGTCTCTTATATCCGGGTTTGGTCTATTATGTATACATTAACACAGGCTCTAATTTGGGACCAGAGAAAATCTCTCTTGTATCTGGGTTACACTGTATATAAAATTGCATTCCATTTATGGGACATTGGATGTGTTGGTCCTAAACCATAAGAGATATGGTTTTTCTTATTCTTTTGTTACTCTTTACTGCAAAAAAATTATCTAATATCTATAAATGATTAATCTGAACTGTGCAAAATACTTTTTTCCTAATAGAATATTTTATAAGAACGTAAATTTTGATTTAAAAATCCACTTGTAAATTGAATATCAATTTCTGAAGTATTGTTTATTTTAGGGGAATATCAGCCGTCAGGAAGCTGTAAGCATGATACCGCCTATCTTACTGGATGTAAAGCCACATCATAAGGTTTGTTACTATTTACAGCTACTTCCTTGTTGTTTGTTTGTTTTTTAAATAGCAATAATTTCCTTTCTTTATTTTCCTGAGAATAAAACCAATGTCGTTTCTTATATACAGGTGCTGGATTTATGTGCTGCTCCAGGTTCTAAAACTGCACAACTTATTGAATACTTACATGCAGATGAGGATAAACCTATTCCAAGTAAATGTCATTTCAATGTTGTGTTCTTGTGTTTCCTAAGATTTCAAGATTATTCTCATCTTAATTTGTTTTTCTTTTACTCTCTTGCATTCAAATATATTGGTCAAGCAAGATCTATAAAAAGTTTAGGATTTTTATCAATATCAAATCAATATTAAAACAAATTCTCTCATGAAAATTACAAATTATTTAATCAAATGTCTTTTCATCTACCATTGCATAAGTCAACAGCTAGAACTATAGCCAGCAAATTTTCTTTTTGCTAGTTGTATAATAGGACCGTAGCGCATAATTTAGCCTCCAATATCTCTGGTTATTAATGGAATGGTAGAGCATGATTTTTGAATATTAGTTTGTGATAAATTCAAAGATTTTAAAGTTTTATAAGGAATTCACTACAATGTATGTATAATGCTAAACAGGACGCTTACTTTTTGCCTGTCAGGTTAACTTAAACCAAATATTTTTCTTTAACTATATAAAGTAGACATCTAGCAGAAAATGTTCTAGCCAGAAAACAGTCTTTTTCTTTTAATTTTTTCTAGCCACCATGACTTAAAAAAAAATTGTTTACATTTGTAGTACAATGGTCACCAGAGAGTCATAAATATTTTTACCTTCAAAAAAAAACTTTGATAGATATTGGTGTGGCACAAGAGAATGTCTTGGTACCTACCCTCTTTCCCATTTGCTGCTATCTTATGCATTCAGTGACTGTTATGCTGTCATGTATACAAGATATACACATCTCCACTTGTTGCCCATCTACTTGGAACTAAATATTCCAAAGGTAGCAGGTTAGAGGTTGTCAAGACTTTTCTGCATTTAGGCAGTACCATACCAAAAGACCGATCACATTCCTGGTTTCAGAACGCTGGAATCAAGATTATAGTCAAACCGATATAATTATCAGTAGCAATGTTTACACTGCATATGTACTTACCTCTCTGCTTTAATCTTCTGAGACCAGACCACACATAGATGCTTGTGGTGGTTAGAGTATTTTGATAAAAACGTTTAAGAAAGATTCTTAATATCAAATGGCAGTCAATGACACCAAACACCAAAGCTCTAAATCTCTCTCAAAGAGCATTGAATCTTATTGTTTTGAATTAGATGATGTTGACTGATCATTTTGGTCAACTGCAGGACTGATGACTTTCGAAGCATCTTTTTATGGTGAGCTCAAAGTTGGTAAATGCCCACAACACAAACCTTTAAAAAGATTCAGAAATTGTGTCGAGGAAAACATAGCTTTTGATATTGATGTGAGCAACTCGGAACTGTTCTTTGACAGAGATGAATCCATTAAGATGGCAGTATACTCCTTGAGTCTAGTCACATTGAGAATGAAAGTTGAAGCGTGGTTTTAGAAAGGTGCCATATCTGACCTCTCGCCTGAATTTCATCTGTGGCGGTGTAATATTTGTTATAGTGTCCTGAAATCGAAGTCTAATTATGTTAACCACCTTAAATCTCATGACAATGCTCTTAATACACAATCTTGGTAGCCTTGAACCAAGACCAGCTGAAAATGTGTGTGGGGAAAATGTGTAAATCCAGTCTGGGTCTGAAAAGATACATGAAAATTCTGTCAAAGTTATTGACTTTGTATATCACATATGCTTCAAGCTGTGCAAATCCTGTGATAGGCCAGAGATCCTCCTTAGAGCCCACAGTTGTTGACAACTAATTCAACACTACAATTAATGAGATGGCAATTATCTGTAAAGATGCTGCAGTTATTATTAGGTTGGTGCAAAAATAATGACGTAATAATGTCGTTTTTTTTTGTTTTTTTTTTTACATATTTTTTAACGTCAAAAAACGACATTATTACGTCATTATTTTTGCACCAACCTAATATATAACTAGCTTAAAAGCCACCTTATTGGGCAGCATTTAAGCTAGCCCTTGTGGAGGGTCTCTTGATTGAGCCTTCATCACAGCAGGTAGGGAAGAGTAGATGTGATAGACAACAATAAACTACAGAAAAACTCAAAATTGATTGCTGCATTTAAGTATTGCATAAATATTTAAGCTTAACTTTTAAAAGTTCAATGATAATTCTTTTGCTGCCGCTTAATTTAAAGACTATTTGATATACATAGGTCCTTACTTTCCATACAATTATTTTTATTTCATAGGTGACTTTTGCTGGATTTCACAATTTTGATTATTCCCAAATTTATTTCCAAGTTATAAAAATTATTGTACAAAAAATTTGTAACAAAATTTAACATTAAAAAAAAAAAAAAATCACCAAAAACAATCACAGTAATGAAAACTTAGGAATCCATAAGTTTAGGATTGCCGGTCCAGATCCGTCCTGGAACGTTTTTAATTTGTTAACAAGTCAGCCTGATTCCAAAATGGTATGATATGGTTGGATTACAGCCTCTAGGAGTAAAGTTGAAAAGTGTAGTGATATTTGTATTTATTATATAGATGATCATTAAGATATCAGAGTATAAAGTACAATTAGGCATGTAAGATCTCATCAATGAAAATGATTAAATAAATTCTCATGAAAATTGCAAAGATGATATTGTTTCTATTTTCAGAGGGCTTTGTGGTGGCTAATGATATTGACAACAAACGATGTTATATGATGGTCCATCAGGTGAAACGTTTGCAGAGTCCTTGTTGCATTGTAGTGAATCATGATGCAGCAACAATGCCAAATTTAAAATTTAGTGCCAATGTAAGTGTTGGGTTACTGCCCCCTCCCCTTTTTTTATTTTTTTTTTTCATATGGGAAAATTTGGGGACGTGTAAATTTTTATTTGAATTAATCCTAATAATTTAATGTATTTTGAATGTATAATCACTGGTTAAACAACATCAAGCCTGGTCAGTGCATAAATCGGTGATCACTTGGGAAAGGCAGATGCTGCAAGTGTAGATGTAGAGTGGTGTAATGGATAAAGGCTTGGAATTGGAAATCAGAGGAGTTCTAATTCCAGTTGGGTTTGTTATATTAACATGCATGCAAATACTCTTGGGAAAGGTATGAATCCACCTTTTGTCTCTCCGCCTATGGTTTAATTAGTAGGACTTGTATGGACTTGATGTCAATAAATCATTATCTTTAAAATCTAAAAATATTTTTTGGGCTTTAAATAACCTGCAAAATACAGTTAATCAATCCTACAATTCCATCATTCCTAGAATGCAATTTAATTTTTATAGGGTTATATATATATATATATATATATATATATATATATATATATATATATTAAACTAGGCAGCATATATTTTATATATAAAGAAATAATCATACATAGAATCAATCAGCAATATTTTAATGCATACATTATGTTTCTACTAGCGAAGTGATTTCACCATTAATCGCATTAATATTGCTGATTGATTGTATGTATGATTTTATATATATATATATATAATGTGCATGGATTTTTCATTTGTTAATCTAACATTTTAATTTATTGCTTAAAAGTGTCTTGTTTGTTTTTTTTGTTCTTTTTTTGTTTTATGGATATCCATATTTGAGTAGATGCTCTTTAGTTTATACTAAACAGTATATTTTTTTTCTATCTACCAGCCTGAATATTCGAGCAATCTTATTAGAAAAATATGTTCTCCAAAGAATGAATATTTTTCTAATGGTATTTTTGTAAATATACTGTTTAATAAACAGAGCATCTACTCAAATATGGATAAGCTTTAAAAAAAGAAAAGAAAAAAAAAGTAACGTTTAAGCAATAAACTAAAATGTTGTTGAATCATACATAATTTCTGTTTTTGTTGATCAAATTTATTCTTCAAAAAGTAAAGTACAATTATATTTCATTCACTTATTATTTGCAATGACTTGTTGGCACTCAATATAAATGTATAGCTTCTGTTATGTTTAGAGATTTTTGATGAAATCCAAATAATCTGCAATGTTATTGGTCCTGACCTGGCATCTTGGCTTCAGTCCTTTCGCACTGCCATAATGTAGCTTCACTCTACCTTTTCTATAAATACTTCCATGGTAATTGTTTTGATGAATTCTCCGGTATGATACCTAGACCATATGAATTCAAGCACTACTAGATTGGCAGTAACATTTTACAATTGAAATGGCTTTATGTAACCATAAGTTCTATGCTAATTCTTTCTTCTCTTGCACTTCTCACTTGTGGAACTCTTACTGCTTCTTGCTTCCCCAGTTAACTTAGATCTTCATAAATTTAAATATAATGTCACTCATTATCTTTTTGTTTTCTTAATTCTTGCTCTCTTATTATCCTCTCTCATTAATAGTGTTTTTTTTTGTTTTTCATATTCTCAGTAACCCCTTGCATACTAGTGGTTTTATTGCTTTGCTTGAGGTAAAATGATTAGAAGAAGAATAAAAAAAAGATTCACCAGGCTGTTCTTCTATATCTTTTGATTAAAATTCTGCAAGTTTTGATGTGAAAAAGTTTCTAGCAAAATCTTGCATCTGGTTTTTATTAGAGAAAGTTGCCTCCGTCTTCCATCAATGTGTCTTGCAGTGCTCAAAAAAAAAAAAAAAAAAAGTGATAATCAGTTGGTGCAAAATCAGATGAATATGGCAGGTGGGGTAGAACAGACCAACCAAGTTCCAAAATGTTTTGCTGTATGCAGCCCTGCATTGTTATAGAAAATGACATTTTTCCTATTGATGAATGCAAGGCACTTTTCAATCAAACTTTATGTACACATTGCAGCTGCTGGATGTATAAATGTGCATTTAGTGTTTTTCATTGCATTTTAAGAACTCTAAATGAATAATACACTGATAATCCCACCACACATACAATATTAACTTTCTTAGAGAGCTCAGCTTTTGGGGTTGGTTGTGGAGATTTATCATTGTCAATCAACTACCTTTTACATTGAACATTATTGCATGGAACCCATTTTTCATCATGTTATAATATATCTAAGGATCAATCAATAAGGATGATACATTCTACTTATGACTCCACCTAATATTCCTGCTTTTCTTTTAATCCCAATGTCTTATATTTTAGTAAATAGGTACCTTGTTTAGTAATTTTAATATTTTAATAGTTATCTTTTGAGACTTGAAAAATATTTGAATATGAAATGCCATTTTTTCCTTTCAAGATATAATCTCAGTATTATTTACAAAATTTCAGAATTATCATGATTTTGTCAGTTACGATAGAGTTTTAGCTGATGTGCCCTGCAGGTAAGTGGATTTTTAAAAAAAAAAAAAAATCTTCTGTAAATTGTTTTGAAATTCAGGTATATTATATTTTCTTTACACATAAATTTAAATTTTCATTTCTTTTTAAATATTTTAGTGGTGATGGAACTCTTCGTAAAAATCTAGATGTCTGGGACACATGGCATCCTGCCCACGGATCAAGTTTACATGGGTAAAATTATGAACACTTGTGTTCTGTTTATAAATTAATCCTGAATTAAAAAAAAGTATTCTCCAAATGTTACTGAAAAATTCTTAGCCAAACCAAGAGGAATGGCCTAGTACCATTCTGATATTTGCTCACTGAAATTGATTTTGGTAACTGATTTGTGCTGACAAATTTTCAGCACTTTTACACTTTTCACATCATCTTGTGATGCAAATGGACACCTCATTGATATTTCCTGGAGTTATTGGGTGTTATGAGAATTTTTAAACAATCTGATACCTTTATTCAGCTGACCCAACCAAGGTTGATCAAGCCCCAACTTCTCTCTTGACCCAGATGTGCTGGTGGTGTAATGGCTAGTGGCTTGGAATGAGAAACCTAAGAGCCAAATTTGAATTCAAGTTGACTTCACGTGTAATGAAGTCAACTTGAATTCAAATTCATGTGCAAATATCTTTGGGAAAGGTGTGAATCCACTTCTTTCTATGGTTTAAATAGTAGGACTTATATCTGAAATAAAATCATTGTCATTCTCAACAAATTGTTAATGAAATATTCACTTGCAAAAAAAAGTATTCTTACAATCCAGAATATCTTTTGGCTTTAAATAGACCACAAAGGGTTGATAAGCTGTAAAAAGCAAATCAACAATCTCCCCTAACCAACAACAATCTTGAAACAACTTCTGCTACTTCAATGGCTAACTTTGACATTTGCCAACACACACACGCATATCTTGAATCTTGCCTCAGTGGGCTTGCATCTTGTTTACCACCTGTTGCTTTGGCATTCTTTCACAAGCTCAGCATCCCTTGACACTCTTCCTTTTGTTAGCCTACTGACTACTGGTCTCCTTGGGAACTGTGAGTTCAAAGTGAATTAATCTGCATAGGAGCTTGCAAGATCAGTAGCATGTCTGGATTCCGTGTTGTGACGACAGTTTCTCAGAGCCTCAATTGTTTTCCTAAGTTAAGCTTCTACTCCCAGAGCTAATTTTAATATGAGGAACTTATTTCATAAAAAAAAATAATTTTCATAATTTTCTTGCTAATGTAAAAGTAAAAAGCTTGAATATTAAACAGAATTAGAGATAAAAGTCAATTGTATTCTCTCATTGTAACAGTGCATCATTTCAAGAGATTGGGACACTCTTTGTATTGCTTGGCCATGGAATTCTGACAGTGATTGATTGTTTTTAAGTTTTATTATAAAAAAAATGAAAAATATGCAAAAAATTGTCAGTACAGTTGCAAGAAGTGTGAAGAAGTCTTGCCACTCTGATACCTTAGTGAGACAGACCTCAACATGCTGATGGGTAGTTGACCAACCCGTTCTCAATCTTCCTCTACCTATTGTCTTCCAAGAAATGATGCTACTACTGTTCCTCATTAAATGAAGAGTAAAAATAAATCAAAAGAAAATTGTTCATTGTTCATTTAATTTGTGATGCAGTATTGAGGGCTGAAGAATTACTGATGTAGCACAAGATGTCAAAAAATGACATGAAATGCAACACATCTTTAATACAATCCATATTAAAAAAGTAAAAAAAAAAAAAACTGGTTACCTTTTTCTCTAGAAGTAGGAAACAAAAAAGATTGGTATTATTTGTGTGACTTGTATTGCTGGGAATGAGCCAAACCAGTCAGTCAGTATATTTTCTACTATTTCTTTTGTTTTCTGATCTGTTCTCCACATTTTTCTGTAAAGAAAAGAAAAAAAAGAGCCCCCACTTTTTTTCTTGCAGTTTGTATATGTGAAGGCAGCTGTAGAATAAATTAATCAAAATACTGTCCTTCCAACAAAAGCAGCACAAGGAATGATTGGAAGTGTCTAAGCAACTTTTGAAATAATGACTCTTCTCAAAATTATAAAGTTATTTCTACAGTGAATCAATTTGTATTTTTATTTTATTTGGATAAGCCTATGACATAGATTAAGATTTTCTTAACTGAAGTCACAAGCTTATGTGTTTACTTTTATTTTTATTCTTTTATTTCAATGAAGAAATTGAGCCCAACTAAAAATGTTAATCCTTTTTATTTGCTTTTTGTTTAATTATTTATTATTCTGCCTTTTTAGGTTACAAGCGCGTATCCTAAAGAGAGGATTGGAACTGCTCAGTGTAGGAGGTCGACTTGTCTACTCAACATGTTCTTTTAACCCTGCAGAAAATGAGGCTGTAATTGCAGCCATGTTGCAGAAATGTGAAGGTATCAAACTGTTTTTTTTTTTTTAATGTTTAAAATAATGTTCTAGTTTGGCACAATTTGACAATTCACTTATGAAAAAAAAATTTCTTTACTATTTGTCTAAAAAAAAAAAAAAAAAAAAAAAAAAAAATGCATGTAGTGCAACTGGTCACTAAAAATGTGTGATTTTCAACCTCCTAAAAAAAAAAAAAAAAATGACCTGTGTATAGTGATACTTTTTTGTTTTTTATCTGATCTCGCTCTATACTCAAGTATATACAGTACATACTTTTTATTAGTTGTGAATGTGTAATGCCAATGAGATGTCTTATTGCAGTATTTACTTGTGAGTATCTTAAATTACCTTAAATACTTATCTTCAATGTTCATTTCTAAGACCAAGTTATTTTTATTTTATTTTTTTTTATTTTTTACCTTCAGAAAAGTCATGAGCAGATGAAATATGTATAAGACAAATACAAATATTACTGGAGATCAAAAGATAACATTATATTTATTTGTCTGCTGATTCAGGATGGGTTTCTTTCCATTTGGTCATTATTACAATGTGTAAATAAAGATTATCCCCAGTTAGATAAAAGTTATAAAAACCTGTCCAGTTTTCACTCCAGTACTTGCCAAGTTCAAGCATTGTTGTTTCTTGATTGTGAACTACTCAGAGATGAAGCTAAAAATAATAAACTTTCCTTCAGATAATACATTAAAGACAAGACTATAAAGTATAAAAAGCTTTCTTGTGTATGATAGTGATAATAGTTACACTACACTTGCAACACTGATCAGTACCCCAGGTGCTATAAGCTTACATGTGTGTGTGTGGTGTAATAGATAAGGACTTGGAATTGTTAATTGTTTGAGAGCTGGGTTCCAATTCCTGTTGGGTTCATTTACATGCAAATGCTTTTGGGAAAGGTATGAATTCACTTCTCCTCTCCCTAGGTATGAATTAATTAGTAAGATTTGTATCATTGAACAATTATCCTCTGAAAAAAAAATTCTTAAAATCTAAAAATATTTTCTGATTTTAAGTAGCCTACAAAGGGTTGATAAGCGATAAAAAACAAATTGATCAATCAACTAATGTCATCTAATCTGGATGTTTGTTGCAGGTAACTTGGTTGTTCACTTTGCAGAAAATTTTCCTGGCCATAATCATTCATTGTACTTGGAATGTTTTTATATCACAATAAAGTTAGTACAATATACATTTGAAAACTATGATGTTAAAACATGTAGTATGCAGTGATGTATTACAAGGACTTTCCAAAAACAACAATAATAAAGAAAAAAAAAGAAAAAAGAAACAAATTAGTAAAAGGAAGATGGGACATTATTACTGCTATGTACATTACTACTCCAGGAGAGGAGATATGATTCCATCAAATAGGCAAATAACTGCTAGTAAATTGTCACAAAGAGCATAGACAAAAATGATCAGATGTCAAGAATCCAGTAGTATAGGCATCAATATAAATGGCAGAGATGCTTATTGGTGAAGATATTTATATGGGCAGCCTCCAGTGTCTATGGGGATTAATGGATTTCACCAATCTTCCTGTTCAACACAGAAAAAGTACAAACATTGTCAAGAATCTCTATACATATAACAGAAGCAATATTTGATGCACAGATGAATGGTAGACTTATAAATGAGCAATATAGATTCTGGTGAGAAAAATTATCTTGAACAATACAGTGAACAGGCCTTCCTAGCAGCAGACCTAGCAATTGATTCAATATAATCATTCCACTTCATGTCAGTGGAAAAACATGAGACCTAGTTGGTGCCATGAGTTGCTCCTCTGGAGGTTAGCATAAACTATGCTGATGGAAAGCAAAAAAAAAGTTCTTTAAGATGATTAATACAGAGCTGTTTCATATTAGCAGCATTAAAATTCTTGCTTCATTTCACAATAAATTGACGGTCATTTTCAAGATCAGTTGCCAATTTGATATTATCGAACTTATCAGACTTACTAGATGGATGTAAATGGTTGTTTTGTTAGCATAGATACCAAATCAGGAATTGATTATGTCAGGAAAGTTGTTGATGTAGATAAGAAACAGTGGGTCCAATTATGGGGCCCTAGGGTACATCCACATTAATGCAAAATTATCTCAAAACAACTTCATTATGTGATTTGATAAGAAAGATTGAATCAAAGAAATGTCCAGAAACACCATAATACCTCAATTGGTGAAGAAGACCAGCATGTCAAAGGCTTTCAAAATATCTAAAGCAATAACCTGAACTTTGCCATGCTTATCAACAGCCTGACACTCTTTCAACAATAATTGTCAACACATCAGCAGTTGACCTAGAGAAGCAAAAGCCACATTGTCTGAAAAATGACTTACAGGTACTCCTCGTGTGATGAGTATTTCTGCATTGAAATGACTGGCATTATAATGTACAATATTAGCATTAAAAATTTGTTTTTAAACGTATATGCAGCTTGTGTGTCGCATTATGAAAATGGCTTCAAGCAAATGAAGCCTGTACATCTTAGTAAGAACCATCTTTCTTCAAACCTCATGGACTGATGCTATGTAATCACAAAATATTGTACCAAATAACAGAAACCACATCACTTGAGAAATTTCAACAACTAAAATGGATATCACATGTAACTGACACAGTTACATGCGATATCCATCTGAGGAAATGACAGTCAAGTTGTTGACATTTCACATTAATTCAAATGAAAAGGTTAGAAGGAAACACTATCAATGCTGGATAAGAGCAATAATAATAATAATAATTAATAAACTTGAGAAACCTATTTTCCTGAAAAATTGTTTTAATAGACTTATACAAATTTAAACTAACAGTAGCACTGGCTGTTCAGTTAATGAATGCCAAATGTTTCCTTATAAGGAAATACCATTAGAGATGAGCACAGATACTACACTTTGATCTTAGCCGAATGAAGTGAAGAAAAGTATAACATAAGTTGCACTGGCTGCCAAATGTTTCTTTATCATAAGGAAATGGCAAATATTACCATTATGGCATGGACAGTGGAGGCACTCTGGGCAGGGTCAGCTGTATTTTTCAGGTGGTTAGAATTTATTGAATGAAGAAAGGAACTATTATAGAATCCTCAAAACAATCAAAGTCTATATAGCTTTCTTTTTCTCTTATAGGTGCTATAGAATTAGTCGATGTCAAAGACAGATTAAGATCTCTAAAGTCTACTCCAGGCCTACTCACTTGGAAAGTAAGTATTATTTTACTTTTCCTAAAACTACTTTTCCTTTCCTTTTTTTATTTTTATTATTATTATCTGCTGTCAGTATTTACTTGAAGAATGACTCTCCTGTGTTTCCTTTGTTACAAATTTGCAACATATGAACCCCAGGTTCAAAAAAAAAATATAAGAACGCACAACACAGGTGTCAGTGAACAACACAAGATGAATGTTTATAAACAATTTTATATAACAAAAACAGAATATGGAAAGAGTATGGGATAACAACGTAAAATCAATAAAAGCCACTTATTTGTGATTCATGAATTTGTAAATTCAAATGTTCATAATGGCAAACAGACAGAATCTCTTTAAAATGTTCAAATAAAAGTCTATAGTTCTTTTTTTCCACAATATAAGAGAGATGTTGGAATCATACATGTATATCATTTCCCTTCTGGTAATCAAATTACATCCAAGATGAAATTGAGATGATTTCTTCAAGTATAATGTTCTCTTCTGTACACATCAAGTAATCAAATAAAGCCAGTGTCTTTGAGAATAATATCTTTTTATTCACTACACATCAAGTAGTTGAATAAATCCAGAATCTTCAGAAATGGTACCTCCTTATTCCTTGCACAACAAGTAATAGAATAAGTTCATAAGTGCATTTCTAATGGATTTCACCAATCTTCCTGTTCAACACAGAAAAAGTACAAACATTGTCAATTTTTTCATGACCTATCATGGTCAGAGATTATTGGGAAAATGAGATTACAATTCAAAAATCACACTTGGTGGCATATGCGACATGAGCCTGGGTGACCAAATTTTACTTACTCCAGGAGATTAGTCAGTTTTGTCAAGCAATACAGATTTTTTTTTTTTGCCATTTCCCAATCAAGACAGGTCTCTGTCCAGACAAGAAATAAAGAAAAGAGGAAAAACAAGAAAATAAAGTGATCATGCGTCTGATTTAGCATTCAACATTGAGAGCCATGTCACAACTTATAAAGCTTAGTGTGCAAAATTTTCAGACATTTTGTAAATAATCACTCTTTATTTCTGCTTTTCTGAAGAGCATCTTCAGACAAGAAGTAAATAGGAATTTGCCAAATTAATAGAAAACATAGATGATTGCAAGCAAAGTAATTTATTCTGTCAAACTTCTTTCAAATATGAAGTATTGGGAACATACACTTGAGTCTTGGCAGTTTTTCACTAGCCAGTCAGCTTCTGCTCCATCCTATGGTTTTATTCCCATTTGTGTTGGTGGTAACAAAACTGGGAAAGACTCCAGTGTACATACAACAAAGAAGCTGATGGCCAGATATCACAGAGGGAGAAAAGTTTCAAATATGACCGTCCTAAGATATTACCTGTTATGAGAAAGACTAGAACACTCTGTTGATTTCCCTTAAACAAAGTTCTTGGATTCATGGATCATTTCACCTGGCACTGTGGATAGATAAATAACACTTAGGACATCTTCACTGCTATTTCTGTCATGTGACAGGCTAACATCAGATCTTCCCTTCAGCCAGCAAGAACTGTTTTCATTTGACTCTGCAGCTCTTCTTTCTCTAACCATGCCTTTGGCTATAACTGCCCTTATCGAGAATGAAACCTGACTATATAAGCTCATGACCAGAATTCTCTATCTTCTGGCTGAGTATCGTTTGTTTCTGAAAGTTTTTATCTCTTTTCCCCTAATTCTGGAGATAGCTTTGAAATTCTCACCTCTTGATTTTACTGGTGATGCAATTAGTAGTTGTAAAACCCCAGATATTACAGGACTAGATAAAATCATTTACATTTCATTTGACTGGGTGTTACAACTAATTACGTGGAGACCGATTATGCCACAGTATGTAACTGTATTTACAATGAATTACTACCAATCTAAAAGTGGTCTTCTGTTAAATACTGTTTTGGGGAGCTATATCTTTTTGTTTTCCATCAACATAGCTGATGGTAAGTTCCTTATGACTTTTCAGATAAATGTTTTCTGCTGAAGTAGAAAGATTATATTGAATCATTTCCTGGGTCTGCTGCTAGGAAAGTTGGTTCAGTCTATTTTGCTAGACAATTTTTTCTTGCCAGGATCTATTTTACATATTTATAAGTCTACCATTCTTCCATGCTTTGAATATTGCTGCCACATTTGGCCTGGTGTCCTTGCTGTATTTTTAGAGATTTTTGATAAAAGCCAAAGAATCTGCCATGTTCTTGGTCCTGACCTGGCATCTCAGTTTCAGTCACTTCCCCACCTCCATAATTTAGCTTCCTTGTGCCTTTTCTAAAAATACTTTTATGGTAATTTTTCTTTATGAATTTAACTGCAGTACTAGATTGGTGGAAAAGTCTTCTCATTTTATTGTTGAAATGCTAACAGTTTCTTCTCTCACACTTCTTGGTTGTGGAACTCTTTCAGCTTCTTGCTTCCCAGTCAACTTTGATCTTCAAAATTTAAATGTGATGTCAATCATTATCTTCTATCTTAATTATTGTTCTATTGTGTTTTCTCCTTAAGTGTTTATATATTTTATATATATATATATATATATATATATATTATTCTCTCAAACTCAACCTCTTGCATTTTAGTGGCTTTATTGCTTTCCTTGGGGAGAAATGATAAAAAAAAAAATTTCTATATATTTTTAAAATTGTCAATTTAAAACAAAAATATAATTATTTTGTGAGCTTTGAACAAAATTTTGTTTTTCCTTTAAATTTAATCATAATTTAATATTAATATTTTTTTGAAAGGCCTTTTCCCCTGTATTAATGTCTTTATTTTATTTTTTCAAAGTGTATGAGCAGAAAAGGGGATTGGTATACTTCTTATGATGAAGTTCCTCAGCATCTTCAGACCCAACTCAAACAGTCCATGTTTCCTCCCGGTGAAGAAGTAACAAAGAAATTAAAAATCAACCATTGGTAAGCGTACAAGGGGATGTGTCCATAGTAGTGTTGCAGATATTAGTACAGAAAATGAAATCTGCAAACCGATATGAATTCTGGGCTAGTCTGTTGCGTTCCCTTTTGTTAAAAAAAAAAAAAAAAAAAAGCATGAATCACCCTGTCGGCTGGTGCTTCAGAATACACTAACTTCACCTCTGTAGAGGGGTAACCCCCCCCCCCTTCCAAAAAAAAAAAAAAAATGAGGCATTTGCTGTGGGTGGCGACTCATGATACCTGAGGACAGGATCCTGATAGTTGAGGACCTTAGGCATTTGGTAGAATACTTATGAATTCTAACACACTACTTTGGCTTTTACTTAGGCTAGATGGGTGGCCAGAGCAGCCCAATCTGATCAATTGGCTAGTTATGTCAAGTCCTAGTACCAGTTCACTCTCCAAAAAAAACATTAACTTCACAACCCCACCCCAAAAGCAAATTATCATATACACACCAACCAAATTTAATCAAATTGGTACTAGAAGTCAGTGACAAGGGTCAATCATGTTATAACTAAAATATATCAAGAATTAAAACATTTTCAAATTTACACGGGTAGATGAAAGAAATTATTGATGACTACATATAAACTATAAATCTGAGTGTACCATTTTTGTATCCCTAAGATGTTTGGGTGAATGAGATTTCCCCACAACCATCTCCCATGATAGGGCTCCAAGGAGAGTGGGGAGCAAAGATGATGAAAGAAAATGACATAATATGGCAACAGAGAAAATGAAAAGAACCCTATCTGAATCAAGTTCTGATAACAAATCAAATTTGCATTGTTACTTTCCTCAATATTTAGTAATGGAGTCACTTGAAGAAACTTCTATTACAAAATTATCTCCTTTTTATAATTGAAAAAAAAAAATACTCTCAAATTAATTCTATAACTATAAAACCGTCAAATAACACAATAATAACTCGAGTAGGAAAAAAAAAATGTATGCAGACAAAATCCTCAAATGTTCAACATTTAATAATTTAAAAATCAAAACCTATCCACATGAAAGTCTAAACACATCTAGAGGTGTAATAAAATGTCCAGACCTAGTAGCTTGCTCTCTAGAAGAAATCAAACTCAATCTAAAAAACCAGGATAACAATTTAAAAAAAAAAAAAAAAAAAAAAATGGCAAAACCTTAAACACAACACATATATACTAAGAGTCAATACATTCAAACCACCAGATGAAATAAAAATATAGACTTATACAAATATAGTATATAATCACAAAAGTGGAAATCTACATTCCCAGACCTTTAAGATGTCATAACTGCCAAAGATTTGGGCATCATAAAGACAGATGCACTAGAACCCTGGTTTGTCCAAAATGCCGCAGTATAAATCAAGAAACACTGCAAAAGAGACATAAAATGCATGAATTGTAATGAGAACCACTCTGCATACTCACATCTATGTAAAGTTTGACAAAAAGAAATAATTGAGATCAAATATATGCAAAACAGAAAAATTGCTGAAAACACCTAAACAAAATATTACGATAAATTATACAAATGTAACTAAAACACTGGATGAGAAATATGATTACGGTAAATTAACACTAATTCAAGAGCTTAAGAAATTAATTTCATTAATGAAAGTGATGCCAACAGGGAAAAGCAAATAGTTACACCACATCCCATAATAGAATCTGATATACCCAATCAAAATATAGAAAATTCAAAATGGTCAAACATAGAAACTAAAAGGCCAAAAGAAGCATCTAGTAACACATCTTGATCTAGAGATTCTCCATCTATAAACCAAAGAGGAAGATCTCCAACAAAAAATGCAAATACAAAAAGCAAGAAAACACAACTTAGTCAAAACTCTGTAAGGAAGAAATCTCCTAAAAAAAAAATAATCCAGAAAAAAAATGGAAACTTAAAAATAACCCAATAAAAACCAAAATCCTCAACTTTAACAAATAATAATATTAATAATGGATAATAATCATCCAATTGAATGCATGAGGGGTAAAGGCAAATTGAGATGAATTGCTTTTGATTATTGCAGGCAATAATATGCCTGCAAGAAACATTCTTAAAGAACAATGAAAATATAGATATCAAAAATTTCATAACTTACAACTTTATGGAGCTTGGTGGGTGGGGGTGCTTCTATATTGGTAAAAATGATATCTCCTCCTCCTCCTCCCCCCCTTCCGAGCAAAATTGACATGAATACAACATTACAGACAGTGATCATAAGAGCCTCACTTCATAAAATTACTACCATATTCTCTATTTACATCACCCCAATTGATCTTATAGATGGAATGAAATTAGACAAACTATTGAAGTAGCTCCCAAAAACCCTTTATTCTAATAGGAATTTATTCAGAAGGGAAGATTTTATTAACAGAAACAATTGTATGTCTATACAATAACAAGTAGTATACCTACCTTCAGCCATCAAGTGGTGTATATATATATATATATATAGCAATAGATCTAACCTTATGTGACCCTGCAACATATCTAGACTATAACTGGAAAGTACATTATGATACATATGGTAGAAAACTCTGAATCTTTGCCAGGTGAAAGGATACCATACTGGAAACTTAAAGCCAGTTGGAAGGAATTTAAAAACGCATGTGCCCTAAAATTTGTACTAGAAGCCAATGTGGACAATGCTGAGCACGTCATCTATTTCACAAGAACTCTTATTGTTGCAGAACAATTTATATCAAAACCTAAACCTGTCAAACATGATACTTTCGTTTAATGACAAGTGTAAAAAAAACAGATTGCATTGTGCAGTTTTATGTACGCTTAAATTACTCAAGAAAATCTGAACATCTACAAAATAAATAGCGAAAGCATGCAGAACAAAGAATCCAAGCGATCCTCTTGGAAGAAGTTTGTGTCTAATATTAATTTTAATACCAAAACCATATGGAATATGAGTCATAAAATAACTGAGAAAAATAAAAGCACTGCATTAAGACATGTCAAAACAATATTAAAGCAACTAACAATGAGGATATTCAAAATTTATTAACAAAAATTTTCTCAAGATTCTTCCTCAAAAAATTCTAGTAAGCCATTTCAGAACATCAAAACAAAAGGAGAGAAGAAAAAATTAAATTTCTATTCTAGCAATAATGAAAATTATAACCAGGCTCTTAAGAAAATCACACAATTCAGCAGTTGGCCCAGATGAAATTCACTATGAATTCATAAAAAAAAAACTTACCAAATATTTCCTTGAACTCCCTACTCAAAATTCTCAATAACATGGGTTAGTGGCAATATTCCCAGTTACTGGAAACAACCTACCATAATTCCAATCCTGAAACTGGGAAAGGACTTAGAAAATCCCTCAACCTATTGTCCAATCATGCTTATGAGTTGTTTATGCAAAATGCTTGAAAGAATTGTTAATAATAGGCTTACTTGATTTCTTGAAGCTAATAATAAAATGACAAATTTCCAAGCTGGCTTCAGCAAAGGATAAAAGCACAATTGATCACCTGGTTTGACTGGAGTCTTTCATCAGAAATTCTTTCATTAAAAAGGAACATTTAACAACAATATTCTTTGATCTGGCAAAAGCCTATGATACCTCATGGAAGTATGGTATCATAAAAAACAAATGAAATAGGTCTTAAAGGAAGACTACCAATTCTTATTAATAACTTCCTGACAGAACAAACCTTTAATGTTCGTATCGATACCACACTATCAGACCTATATGGACAAGAAATGGGTGTCCTTTAAGGAAGCATATTATCAGTAACGCTCTTCAACATCAAATTCTTGAACCCTGGAGTTGATTGTTCACTGTATGTAGACGATTTTCTAATATGTTACAGATCAAAAAATATCCATACAATTGAATGACAACTCCAATAGTGTCTCAAAGCAAACAAGTGGGCCACAGAAAATGGATTCAGATTCTCCAAACAAAAAACACAAACTTCTGTCAACTTTGAAAGTTCCACCATAATCCTGAATTAAGATTTGAAGGTACAGTGCCTGTAGTAGATCAATACAAATACCTAGGAATAATTTTTGATTAGAAAATTATCCTTCATACCATATATAAAATACCTTTGTGAGAAATGCAATAAAGCTATACATCTACTCACAAAGACTGGGGAGCTGACAGACAGACATTACTGAAACTCTATCAGACGTTGGCTATATCCAAATTGGATTATGGATGCTTTATCTATGATGCAGCAAGAAAATCATCTGTGAAAGAAATAAATAACATCCAGGGCATGTGACTTGTTTTAGCAGCCTATAATACGTCTTCAATTGAATGCTTATTCGCTGAAGTACATGAGTCACCTTTGGCATTAAGACAACATAAATTGGCACTGCAATATTACACCAAACTTTGTTCATGCCCAAATAATTCAGCTTACAACCATGTTCTCCAATTTCAATACAAAGAGTTATACAACTTAATGGAAAATGCCATTAAACCTCTTGGTATCCTCATAGAAAACAATTTCAAAGAACTCAAAATAAACTCTTCTCTAATACTTGAATCTGTTCTCTCAAAAACTCCTCCCTAGTTAATAAAACAGCTCACTGTAATATTAAAGCTGGCAAAGCAGTCCAAAATTGAAACTGATACAATTGTATTCATGGAAGAAGAAATTCATAATATCCTACAAAAACATACAAATTGTAAGCATATATATATATATATATATATATATATATATATATATACACACACACACACACACCAATGGCTCCAAAAATATTGATAGAATTGAATGTTCAGCTATACTGAATGAAACCATATTTCAAAAGCGCCTACCTGACAAATCCTCAATTTTTGGTGTGGGAGCTATGGCAATAGACTTAGCTTTGAACATTATTGCAGATGGTGAGTCAGACATTCATTATATTCTCAGACTCCCTATCTGTCCTCATATTGCTGAAGTATAAAAACCTGATCAACCATATTATAGTCAATCTTTAAAAAAAAAATCACTTTGTAATCAAAAAGACATCATATTCTGCTGGATCCCTTGCCATATAGGCATCCAGGGAAATAGGCATATAAGGCAGCTAAAGAATCACTAAAAATGAATATATCAAAAGCAAAAGTTTTTCATACAGAATTAATACATATATCTCAAATAAGTGGCAAGAGTTATGGAATACTCACCCAAATAATAAATTGCACAAAATCAAACCTACACTTGGGATAAGACACCATAACACCAGACTTTCCTGAAGAGAAGTAGTAGTCATAACAGAATCAGAATTGGTCATACCAATATCACACATTTTCTTCTAAAAGACAAGAATCCACCCAAATGCATAGTATGCTAAGTGACATACACCGATAAACATTTTATGATGGACTGTGCCAAATTTGGCCCTATCCATAAATGCTTTTATAAGGTGAATAGCCTTAAAGATCTTCTTGAAAATGTCAATAAAGAGACCATTCTGACCTACCTGAGGAAAAGTAAATTATACATCAAAATTTAATCCAAACAACTTCACCTTCAGATGAACTATACAACAAGCTTCCAATTATATTTCACAAATTTTAAAAGTTAAAACTTCATATGATATTGAATAGAAATTCATTTTTCAGCATTAAATGACCCAAGAGGGTTGATGTGCTTCTAAAATAAACAAACCAAAAACATTAATTCTTCTCCTCCCAGCTATGGGTTAAATAGTAAGATAATCTGGTGTAGCAAACCAGTCTAGGAGAAAGAAAACTCTGAATTCCAAACTATGGAGAAGGCAACAGTTCACTGCTCCACTATCTTACCCAAGAATGCATGATAATTCACAGAAAAAGAATCATTGGAGAGCCATAATCATCTATGTCTTGAAGGGACATGACATTTAATAAAAGAAAACAAGACGTTTATAAGAGAAATACATCATTTTTTTTATTGCAAAAAGGTTTTTTGCAATGACTTTAGTTATCCTTTAAGTTTTATCTTATTTTCTATTTACGCAAACAGAAGTCACATTCCTTTTAAATAATTTTTGATTTTTACAAAAGATTTTTTGTCTCATTAGGATTATGAAAAAATAATCATTAGTGCAATATTTTAATTTTCATTTAGAATGTCTCCTTTTGAATTTCAGTATTTCTAGACTAACAATGCTCAACATTAATGCAATTAAATGTCATTTTGGTGCTGAATTCATATTTATATAACCTTTTGAAAAACTGTATGAAATGACTAGATCTCTTTAGAAAACAGGTTTCTCTTTGATTTGTATTTAAAGAATTTTCATTGGTTATTTCTGTAAAAAGCAGTTTCAACTTTTGTCTCTTAAATGAATCAGATACTTCAGCATTTAATTTTCTCCTCAAAAGATAAATTATATAAGTAGGAAGTTATTTGCCTACAGATTTATAAAATTTACACATGAACATTATTACTTCAAATGTTATTATAGTGGATATTTGTATTTGAAATAAGACACCCCATTTTTATTTTTACTTTAAACATTGTGTATTACATCTATTGGGCTGGACATTGTATATCTCATGATTTTTCTCTGTAGCTTTAAGTACATGTTTACAGAAATATGCTGTCATTATTATATTTTTTGTTTACTGGAGATCAGTAGCATATTTGGAAAGATAAATATCATAATATAATGTTCTATTATAAAGTTTTGTATACAGTAATTAAAAATATTTTGCTTGAAATGTTTTAACTATTTTGTAGTGTACGTGTGTTACCACATCATCAGAATACCGGTGGATTTTTCATTGCTGTTATGATTAAAAAGCAGCAGTTACCTTGGTTAAAAATGGATGACCCAATTCATAATGGTAAGTTGTCAAGAAGATATAGAAATTTTATTGGCATAGCAGTTCGTGGAAGTGGAATAAGATACAGTTAGTTAAAACACATAGCTATTGTTTTATCCCCCCCCGACTCCCATCACCAACATTTGCTGTGTTACTATATATGTAATCATTAGAGGAAATGAAAAGTTTGTCATGTTTGTTTTAAAAAAATCCTGCTCACAATGTCACAAGTTAAACAGCTAGTGAGCTTAAGCTATATAAATGTGTTGACAATAGTCTAAAAGTAAGATCTTCAAAGTGGCAGCCACTGTCTAGAAGGAGACTAAAGGGAAGTGAAATAGATAAATAAAAACCGTTGGGATCAAGTGCCACTTGGACAGAAGTTAGAAAGGTTCCTATTGCAAGCATAGATAAGTAGTCAGTTAGAATGATCAGTAGTTGCAAATCATCTGTTGGCAAATTGTGAGCCATGTCTTGTGATATAATGGCATGTAGAGAGGTGTTAGGAGAGAGTCGGAATTCCTGCTGGCTGAAGTTGTCAGGACAAGTAACTGAAGATGTTCACTTATCTAAGCTCCAGACCATGGTAAGTGAATCCATGAATAAATAACCAAATATATTGAAAACAGGATTTGTTTTTTCATTTTACACTGTGGAAATATTTCTTTTGTGAATGTGCTTGGACTTTTCCCAGTTTTTATGTATATTGATGCAAAATTGAATATAAACACAGCATTGAGTGATTTTTATCTAGACTGAGCAAGGGTTGTAGTGTATGTTTACAAATATATGTTTGCATAAATATTTTCATTCAATTTAACAATTACATGTATAGTAATTTGGAAAGTTTTGCTGATGGAGTGGGGGGAGCAATTATTTTTACTCTGATTATATCTTAACCTGGTCGCCATAAATTTGGGGGCTTACTTGGACTGCTATATCAATGTTTTCTGGTTTCTTGTTTTTTTTTCTCTTTCATTCTCTTTTTTTTTTTCTCTTTCATTCTCTTTTTTTTTTTTTCTCTTTCATTCTCTTTTTTTTTTTTTTCTCTTTCATTCTCTTTTTTTTTTTTTTCTCTTTCATTCTCTTTTTTTTTTTCTCTTTCATTCTCTTTTTTTTTTCTCTTTCATTCTCTTTTTTTTTTCTCTTTCATTCTCTTTTTTTTTTCTCTTTCATTCTCTTTTTTTTTTCTCTTTCATTCTCTTTTTTTTTTCTCTTTCATTCTCTTTTTTTTTTCTCTTTCATTCTCTTTTTTTTTTCTCTTTCATTCTCTTTTTTTTTTCTCTTTCATTCTCTTTTTTTTTTTCTCTTTCATTCTCTTTTTTTTTTCTCTTTCATTCTCTTTTTTTTTCTCTTTCATTCTCTTTTTTTTTTCTCTTTCATTCTCTTTTTTTTTCTCTTTCATTCTCTTTTTTTTTTCTCTTTCATTCTCTTTTTTTTTTCTCTTTCATTCTTTTTTTTTTCTCTTTCATTCTCTTTTTTTTTTCTCTTTCATTCTCTTTTTTTTTTCTCTTTCATTCTCTTTTTTTTTTCTCTTTCATTCTCTTTTTTTTTTCTCTTTCATTCTCTTTTTTTTTTCTCTTTCATTCTCTTTTTTTTTTCTCTTTCATTCTCTTTTTTTTTTCTCTTTCATTCTCTTTTTTTTTCTTTCATTCTCTTTTTTTTTTCTCTTTCATTCTCTTTTTTTTTTCTCTTTCATTCTCTTTTTTTTTTCTCTTTCATTCTCTTTTTTTTTTCTCTTTCATTCTCTTTTTTTTTTCTCTTTCATTCTCTTTTTTTTTTCTCTTTCATTCTCTTTTTTTTTTCTCTTTCATTCTCTTTTTTTTTTCTCTTTCATTCTCTTTTTTTTTTCTCTTTCATTCTCTTTTTTTTTTCTCTTTCATTCTCTTTTTTTTTTCTCTTTCATTCTCTTTTTTTTTTCTCTTTCATTCTCTTTTTTTTTTCTCTTTCATTCTCTTTTTTTTTTCTCTTTCATTCTCTTTTTTTTTTCTCTTTCATTCTCTTTTTTTTTTCTCTTTCATTCTCTTTTTTTTTTCTCTTTCATTCTCTTTTTTTTTTCTCTTTCATTCTCTTTTTTTTTTCTCTTTCATTCTCTTTTTTCTTTCATTCTCTAAAATGACCATCCAGCCTCTGAAAGTCCTCCAATCTTGCCATCCTCTCAAATGACTCTAAATAAAAGAAGCCCACATATATATATATATATATATATATATATATATATATATATATATATATATATGTGTGTGTGTATGCCTGTCTTTTAGGATGACATCAGCTTCCAATAGAGCATTCATTATTGTTGAAAGGACAGTTTTTCTCACAACGCCACTCTTTCAACTGCCTTCACTCTTTGGCAATGCTTGTTTTAAAAAGCAATGATTAGAATTGGTATAAAACCTAAACAAATGATGGCAGTGAATTTATACTTTTTTGTTTTTGAGTATTTACAACAATATTTAATGCTATATATTTGTTTATTTACAACATTCTAAAAACTAATACAATTAGAATTAATGCAATGCAATATTTCTCATTTACCAATTAATAAAGGAATAAATGTAAAAAAAAATTTATTTATAAACATTTACTAAATTCTTAAAATATGTGAACCAATTATAAGGAAATCCTTATTTACTTTCTTATAAAGTTTGAATCAATTGGCAATTAGCCAATGTTTTGCACACCATTCCAATAAATAATATAATAAATAGTATAAATTCACTTTCATATGTTTAGGTTTTATTACAATTATAATCATCACTTTTTAAAACAATATTGCCAAAGAGTGAAGGTAAATAATTAAAAAAAAAAAAAAAAAAAAAAGCAGTGTCGTGGGAAAATCTGTCCTTTTGACACTCTGTCTTACTGTAGGGACGTTTATCTATGCTATATTTAAAAAAAAAAATGTAATTGTTTTACAAATAGGTTATTGATTTCACAGTATTTTTTCCATTTTTGTATATCTGGTTTTCTATTATCTGTGGATTTCACCTTCTTCAGAAAATCTTCAAACTTATCCCACATGGCTAATAATAAGGTCCTACTCTATATGTTTACACATTGTATTTTATATATTTACTTTCATTCTATAGTTTTTGATTTCTAAAAGTATCATTTGTTTTAGCACTATTCAAGCATTGCTCTGAATTCAGATAAAATTTAAATGACTGATAGAATAATTTCTGTATTTTCCATAAAAATTACAAATTCATTATCAATTCTATTTCTATCCAGTTTTCATTCTGGAACTTTTGTGAATAACACTTTTCTCAGCTTTATTTTGCAATGACTAAAATTTCTTCATTATAAAAGGGGAGGACTATTTTTATTCTAATGTCAGAATCTTATGACTGTTGTTGTTAACATTTTGTTGTGAGTAATGTTTATTCTAAACTCAGATCTACTGAAAAGAATTGATGATACTGCACCCAAACCGAAGGATGAAAAACCACAGAATGAAAGTGAAGAAAAATCCAAAGAGACAGCTGAAAAGAAAGCAGAAGAAACAGCTGAAGAAAAATCTGAAAAGACAGTTGAAGAAAAGCCAAAAGAAACTTCTGAAGAAACATCTAAAAAGACAGCTGAAAAACCACCAGAAGAAGCACTTGAAAAACCTAAATCAGAAGAGAATAAAAATGCAACTGGCATGGAAGATGAAAACTCCTCTAAAGGCAAACGAAAAGGAGAAAATGAGGATGACAAGTAAGACTCGGAGAAGTTCACTTCTTTTTTGTTTATCTATCTTGATTACCTGGATATACTGATAGCCTAATGGTTAGCAGCATGGAAAGTGGAATTGATGATTTGAGTTCAAGTCCCAGCCTAATCCGTAACATTCACTTTGCACTAATAGCCTTAGAAAAGGCATGAATCCATTTCTTTTCCACACTTTAAATGTGATCTACATAGTAAGCTAGACTGAGACCTTTAGCTTTACAGCTTTGAATTCCAAACCAGAGAGAAGGTGACAGGAAACCGCTCTACCATCTTTACCAACAGGTTGTGGCAATTCACTGATAATAAAGAAAAGGGATCTGTGGAGATCCATTATCATGTATGTCCTAAATAAAAAATATTCTTAATTATTTAAAATTAGGTATCTTCTCACACCTTTTGATTTTAAAGGTATTGCAATAATTTAAAAATCTTTAAAGTTTAATTTTGGTTTTAACTGTGAGAAAATAATATGAAATCTTTTGTAAAACTAAGAAAATCTTGCAATTAAAGGTTTTATACTTTTTAATTCAATATTTTGTCATGTCATTGGCTTGCACTTTGTAAAATCAAGATTAACACTTGAAAGAAGATCTTTAATTATATTACATTTTAAGAAAGGTCCACGAGGATATGTATAGAATGTTATATATTTTAAATATTTGTTGCCTTTAGTGGTCAAAAGGAAACGCTCATGAAGTGTCAAATTGTGTCAAGTGACACAGATTGTTCTGCAGGAAATTCTTTTATTTGATCAAAAAAGCTTTGATATTCCAATTTGGATGAAGGTTCTGATTTTGTAATTTGGATAGCATTTTATTTCCAGAACTAATGTAGATTCTCATAAAACCAACTTATATGTATTCCAGCTGTTTTCTCTCTTAAATGTCATGATACATATTTTGCTCAATTAACAATTTGTATTACATAATGTTTAAGCAGCCTTATATATCTATCTCCTAAATAACAGACTTAACTTGTACATGGTATTTAGACTTCTTTAATTGTTATTCATTGTTATTAATCTGCGGAATCATAGGACATGATCACTTTGAAGAAATATGTAAAATAGGGGTGCCTAAACATATTAGACCATTGATCCCTTTATGGAATCCTTGATCTTTCCTTGACCATCAGACATATATATTCATTGTTTTTTTTTTGTTTTTTCGTTTGTTTTTTTTATTTATGGGAAGAAACTCCTTTACCAGTTTCCTTCATTATTGTTTTCATAATAAAATTCATTTTAGCATTATTTTTATTCAAATTCTATTATTTTTTTTTTTTTTTTTTTTTTTTTTTTACTAGAGATGTTTGTTCAAATAACTTCATAAATTATATAGGTAATAATAAACACATTAAAAATAAATGAATGTACCTTTTTATTGAATTGGTTGACATCATTAATGGAAATAAAGCGTTTGATGATCAGTAATAAGAGCATTAATATTTGATTAGAAACTGGTTAGTTTTAATCATAAGCCACCATGATTCATTTATTGACCCTCTTTTGAACCTCCACACTTTGTAGTGAACCACCTTCATTATTCCATTGGTGAGATATAAGTGCCACTGAAGCAGATTCTTCTCATGAACTACTGCTTTGTGGAAACAACTCCTAATAGGATGCTTCCCTAATCATTATAATTTTAACCTGTTCAAGTCTAGGATTAACTGCTATTTTCCTCACATATCTGCATGAATTCTGTAACCCTCTAACTCTTGTGACTCTTTCCTTGTACAAGGTGAACATTAATGTTATAAAAAAAAACAAGCATATCTGAACTACCATGATAGTCCCATTGAACCACCCCCACCACGAAAAAAAGTTGAAACTGATAACTTTGGAAAAATGTTAATGAAAAAAGGTGCAGCCATTACATTCGCCTTATTTCTTCACTGAATATTATGTTTCAATGACTTTATTGACTCTGAAATTCCTATAGTTGCTCTTGCCAGTTTACTTGGCTAATTAGATGCTGAAGCATTGTATCTGATAATAGGTAGTTCAGGTTTGGTGGGTCAACGTTGATTCATTAACATTTTTTTAAATGTCTACATTTTTACTCGTCTCTTATTAGAGGAGAAAAATGTTTGGTTTTTTAACGTTATTTGAATTTATTATCAAATGAAGCATTGTCAATTACTTATAAATGTTCTTTAATATTTCTTTCATTCTGTTTTTTATCACAACCCACAGACTGTCCTTTTATGGTCATTTGTAAGCAGCACAGATGAGAAAAAAAGTAAACCTTTGAGATTTGATCTACATTTAGGTGCACACATAGTATAGCGGTTATCTGCAAAGCCAAGCTAATTGCATTCACTTTTGTGCAAATACTTTGAAAAAAAGGTATAAGTCAGTTTTTCTCCCCCAGCTACAGGCTAAATAGTATGGCAGATTGGCCTCTCTAGCTTGTCTGGTAACCACTTTTGTGTAAATTTTTTGTCTTGGAATGAGATAAATCTGAATTCAAAACCAGTTGGATGTGGGGCTGGTAACTCGGCTCAATAAAAAGCCTACTTGCTATAGAAAACCACACCGGCAACACCCAGTGTTGTGTGAGGCTATGGCCTTGTTTTACATTGAGAGATCAATTTACATAGCTAACTGAAACCACTTCTTCAAATTCAGGAAGGTTTTTTTTTTAAATTTGGATATGTTATCTGGAGTGCTTATATGAAAAACATTTTGGAAAAAAAATTATTTCTTGGAGAGGTGTGTTTCTGTAGGTATGCATAAATTTCTCCGGTTTTAATTCGGAAAGATTTTCTAAGGTGTATATTTTCAGGAGAATTATACTCTATATATTTTCTGTTTTTCAGCAATCAACTGAGCAAAAAGAAAGCTAGAACCTTTGGATACAAAGAAGACCCTTTCCTTTTCCTTAAAAGAACAGATGAAGTATGGCCACCTATCCAGTAAGTTTTCTTTGCCTTATTATTGAAGCAAACCAAAAAAATTATTATATATATATATATATATATATATATATATATATTGGTAAATGAAAGCAAATTATATCAACAAAAAAGTGGTTATTCTTTTGAAAAATTTGGGTGCATCAAAAGTATTTTCATTTTGTTCTAACCTTTATGCTTTTTGAAATTTATGTAATGCTCTACATAATATCTGTTAATGATGGCGAATTTATTTTAAAGTTTTATGAGGGCTAGTGGTCAGCTTCTCTAACTTGCATTTTATAGCATCACAAATGACAATTGATAGTCATCCACTTTTCGGATTTATTTCAAGAGGCAAGTCACCACCTTAAAAAAAAAAAAAAAAAAGTTTTGGGTAGTAGTTAGGTATCATTTAATTTTTTCCATTTGCTGATTCCTGTGACCAGTTTCAGAAACTCTGAGGCCCCGCTTAAAATAATGTCTAAAAATTACCAGAATCTCAATCCTTAAAGTTAGTTGAATAGTATTTACCATAAAAATATTTATAGAATAAGGGAGGGCTACATTATAGCAGTGGAGAAAAATGACGGAAGCTGAGGTGCCAGGCCAATAACGTTGCCGATTCTTTGGATTTTGTCAAGAATGTCTAGACGCATGGCTGAAGGACCAAACCAGATGTGGCAGCAATATATTTGATATATGGACAAATAATAGACTTAAAAATGTGCAAGGCAAATTCTCTTGAGAATAATTGTTTACTATAACTTAGTGAAATTATTTTCATAGTAGCATATATAATAGTTGTAAATAGTTTTTATGTGTGTATATGAAATAAACTTTCAAATAAAGGTTTGTAAAGGAAATAAATAAAAATGCTTGTGTAAAACAACAATCTGTGATCATCTAGTGGCTTTTTGGCACCCACATAGCCAATTGGACTGTAATTGATTTTATCTGGGCCTGAAGCAACTTGTGTTTTATAACTGCCAGTAAAATTGAGATGTGAGAACTTCAAAGTAACAACTTGTGATCCACATATAGAGAAAAAGGAAAAATTAAATGAATAAAAGAACTTTTGAGATCATATGTCACTTGGCCGGAATTCAGTTATGGGCTCATATAAATTAAAAACTGTAAATATCCATCAAGACAGCTTTATATTTCCTGTATAAAAAAAATGTGATACATGTTTGCACATGTTTGAGGTTTGTGTACATGTTTTATGAGACTAATAATGTGTTTAGCATCAACTGAATGCCCTTAGTCTTTTCTCTCATATCTCTTTCTCTCTCTCTCAACTAACAACTCAAATATGACCAGCCATAAAGATTAAGAGGAAGAGATTTAGATCCTTTTGAAAATATTATGATAAAAAATTATAACTCAGTTTGTCAATTTTACAGAAATTGCAGGTGGTATAATGGTATAAGTAAACCTGTACTTAAAAATTTAATGCTTCATCACACATCAATGCTTCTGGTAGACAATTGTCATTTGAAGAGGGTGGTTTGGGGAGGGGTTAACATTCAGGAAAAAAATTAACAAAAATTAAAATCAGCTTTTGGGGTCTTCTGACATCACAATGATGAAAAATTATCTTTATATGACATCGAAATTTGTTATTTGGTGTAATATATTTATTAGTAAATTGTATCAAAAGTAATCTCTTTTTTATTTACCTTATAATATACTTATAATACTTATAAAAAGTACATGTGATTTTATATATATATATATATATATATATATATAATACACACACACACACACACCAATTTTTTTACTGTAAGGATTCGGTGCAAATGGTACTTAAATATTAATTTTGGCCTACAGATAACTTCTAGTGGCAAGTGTGAAGCCTTTCAGATTCATTTGTTATATCAATCTAATTAGGCTTGAAGTAAAGTTGAATTGAAAAAGGTTAGGGATTTACTTAGTTGTGAACAGTTCAATACTCTGATAGTTTCATTGGCCATCTGTAGCCTTGTTGGGGTGGGGACTTCATGTCACAACAGATGGAGGATTCTCTCACCTTGTTGCATGAGCATCTTAAGCAATTTTGCATTCCTATTTAAAATAATGCATCAAAATGGCCAGTAGTTTTCACCATTATAACATTTGAAACAAATTCTACAATTGAAGAGTACTGCTGCTGATTTATTTATTTATATATATATATAACTGTTTTATGCAGACAAGGTATATCTTATCAAATAAAATGGTTAAATTTTTTTTTAAAAGTGCTCAATACACAGTTAAAAAATTTTAAAATGCAGGGCTATTTAATATTTAAAATATTATAAACACCAACCATTTCCACTACTGTGGTTTTCACCAATAAAGGTTTCTTCAGGCAGTGAAAAGGTTCACTAGAAACCATGGTAGCAGAAAAGGTAGATATTCTAAATGTATAGAAGTAATTTGCTTTGGATTAAAGGTCTGTTAAAAAAAAAAAAATACTTTTGTGCATACTAATATTTGCTTGTTGTTGATGCAAAGATTTGACACTAATTTTTTTATTTTTTTTATTTATTTTTTTTTTTTTTTTTTTTTTTTAGAAACTTTTTCAAAATTTCTGATGAATTTCCAGCTGAACAGTTGATGTACCGCAGTGAAACTGGGAAAAAGCGTACTTTGTACTTTGTTTCCAAAGCCGTACTTCAGGTGGTCAAGCATAACTCTGAAAGAATCAAGGTAAGAATATTTCAAATGAAAGCCCTTTTTACCCTTCTATTGGCTTAAAAAGTTTGAATTATAAGATGAAAATAAGAATCTTACAGTTGGTGTACTGATATATGAATATAATCTGTTCCAAGGCCTCATTTGTTAACCAAATTGTTTATATAAATAATTGGAATACATATAAATAGGGCTGATAAGTTCTCCTCTCTATATAAGATTATACAAAAAAATGAAAAGCACAAATAGTAAATATATAGATAGATAAATAAATACAGAAATAAATTGAAGTAAGATGATTTGGAACTGTAGTATCATTTTCACTGGAAACATTTGCTCTATGGTCACCAAACAACTGTTTGGATTTTGCATCACTTATCACACTCACATTATCGCTGACAATTTGTTTTTCTTCAATTCACCCAAAAATGATGTGCAGATGGGGTAATGGATAGAAGCTTGGAATAAGAAATTGAAGAAACAAGTTTGTCTTGTTTGTTACATTCACTGTTGTGCAAATGCCTTTGGGAAAGGTATGAATATATCCCCCCAAGCTAAGGGTTAAATAGTAGGATTTGTATATAGAAAAATCATTATTCTCAAAAAAAATTAATGGAATATTATACACATGCACACACCAAAAAAATTATTCTTAAAATGTTTCAGCTTTTAAATAATCTATAAAAGGTTCATAAATTGTAAAAAAAAATCAAACCAATTAGTCACATGAAAAGTAAATTTTTCATCTCTTCATTAAGACTTAGATTTACTAGGTTCAGTGATTCCCTTAGCCAATTAAACACTTTAATTCATCCGTGATTTTTTTTTTTTTTTTTTTTATTCTGGTGCATATTGTTGATTTCAATGTTCCATACTTTTCTAAGTTTGTCAACACTTGTTACACTTTCATGTTTAAACATTCTTTACTCAATTGATTTCACATGCTTATGTTTAGTTTTCAGTAAGAAATCAAAAAAAATTTTTAAATATTATTTTCAACAGAAAATGAGAATTTTCAAATGATATTCACAACTACATGATATAGAATGGAGAGTAAGCCAGCATTGAGAACACTCCTAACCAAATTTTATATATATATATATATATATATATATATCTATATATATATGTGTGTGTGTGTATTAGTTTGAAGGGATGCAGGTCCCCTAGCTTCCTGGGGGAAAACAGTGTGAAGGGGCTGGCACATCTCCTGCTTCTCATCTGTACAATGGCTTGAGCAAGTCTGACTTGAAAATTGGGATCAACTGCATGCAATTATTAAAGAAAGTTGGCAGCATGCTGCTCCTCTTAATGATAGCCACTGTGGCTTCATTGCATGCAGTAAAGCAGGCCTTTCTATCCACTCATAGAAAACATTTGACAATTGATCCTCAACCACTCAAACAAAATGGCCCAACCACATGTTCCATCTGTCTAAAAGTTTGCAAACCACCTATAGGCCTTGGGAGATACAGGCATGTCCATAAAAGTTGAGCACATCTTTATTTTACTGATCCCTTATTTGTCATCCATGATGAGTCTACCATATATATAGTCTGTTTTGTAGATTGTCGATCAAATTTCACATGTTAAATTATTCAATTTGTTTGTTTAGCAAATATCACTGTATTTTAAAAATTAATTTTATCTAACAACAAATTGACTGTTTTATTCCAGCTTCTGAGGCAAGTTCATAATTCTATCCTCCCAGAATATTTTATCTTTCTTGACCGAGAACTACTCTAAGTACCTTTTGCATTTTTCTAAGAAATTTTATATAGTGAATTTGAGCATTCACTGATTTCAGTCCCTGCAGAAGTTCATAACACCAATCCCTTCCAGATAGCTAGGAATGAGTATATTTTTAATGCTTCCTTTGTTGTGGACATTCTTATATATCTTTACAAAACTTAACATTACCTGCTCTTGATGTAGATATACATTTCTAAGATACAATGGAATATCAGTGTTTGTGCTATAAACTAAATAGGGCTTAGTGCTACTTCCTAACAAGCACAGATATATAATAGTGTACAAACCAACCTATGTTAGGGGTGTCATTTAGCTTAGTCTATACAACAGAATATTCAAACAAAACCAAAATATTAACTGCCTGAGTGTCAGTCAGTGTCTTTATAATCATTACTTTCTAGTACAATTGATTCCTTTCTTCTAGCTTTCTTTACAACCTTCTGTCAGAGCTCTTGTAGTTTCCTTTCTGTGTCTGCTATCTACAATGAATCATCTGCATATCTAATGTTAAGATTGTGGCTGCCAATAATGAATCCTGGTAGGACTTCTAATTCTCTTGGAATCACCTTACTGTAAAGGTTGAATAAGTCCAGTGAGACACATCCTTGTCATACACCCCCTATCTATTTTTGTATATTTACTAAATTCATTTTCTATCTGTACACAGACAGTTTGCCCAGAGTATAAGTTCTGGATTTCTCTAATATCCTTCTCAAATATATCAAGCTTACTTAGCAGTTCCAACGGTTTTCTATGATGTACTTTACACTTGCAAAACCATTTAATAAATTCACAATCATTTCTCTCTTTATCTGGTAGATGAGTCATCAGTTGCTTTAGGCTTGACTGGATTAGTATAGTTACATTCAGGGAAGATCTCATTGTCCATGTCATTAAAGCAAATAAGAACAATAGGATATTGATTCACTTGAGATAATGGCCGTGAGCTTGTAATATTATTCTCTCTCGGTTCTGGTTGATCAGCTAAGTAAATATCTCGCAGCTGAGTAGACTAGTAGGGCAGGATGTTTGCTGATTAGGTTACTAGGATGTAGAAGAGAACTAGACCAGCACAAAAAGACTAGAGTGTGTCTAGAGCAGGTAAGAGTTATATTCTCTTTAATAAATGGCTGTTTGGGTCAAGCAATCTCTCAAGAAAGATGTCATCAGTGCTGAATTTGCATAGCAACTGTTGTGCTAATTCGCATGAGAAGGGTGATGGTTTTTATCAGTGAATCATAGCCAATTTGCTACCATGGCTACAGGTATATAAAGACTGACAACATTTTCTTTCAGTGTCGGGTCGGTTGATTTGTGCTAACAGTTGGGAGACCACTGTTTGTTTTGTTACATAGGATTCAGAGAAGATGTAAATGTAATTAATTATAATGATCAATTGATTTTATTTTGCCAAATCAACACAACATTTAGAATGATGAGTGAGAGAAGAGACAAAAGCATAAAAAGAAATTCAATGGGTGGGTTCAAATATGGAGGCTCCTTGATCGCATACCCGGGGTTAAGGCTACACACTGACTCTTTTTAGCAATGGATGAGGTAGCCAGACATGTTTTAAATGATCTACTATAAAATTGAGTTGTACACCATGTAAGGTATATGGGTCTTCTGCTCAACATTAAAATGTAACACTATGTTACATTGCCATTTTGAAGTAGCCAATAAGTACGTAGTTTTGTCTGTTAAATAAAAAGGAATATTTGTTACTTAATTTCGTTTTTCATTAAATTGATTGTACCAAACTGTACTGTCTCATTGCAGTTTTGTTGTGATATTTTTCCTAATGGAAATTATTGTAGCTTATTAATATCTTTATTTTACTGCACTTGATAAAAAATCTGACTTTTTAATGTCTATGAGAAAAATAATTCAATGTTTTTATATTTTGCTCTAGATTTCATTGGTGACTCTGCTGCATTATCTTTTTCTAGATTATCAATGTTGGTGTGAAAATGTTTGGTCGAAGCCCATCACCAATTGTGCCTGATTGTGACTTCAGGATTAACCAAGAGGTATAAAACAAGAATCATTTTGAAAATGTGCTCTTTCGACTTTCATTCTTTAAATTTCTTCTAATTTGATGTACATTTTTTTAATACCCATCTCAAAAAATTTAGTCTCAATTGAGTTGCATATGATAAATAATAAGAACTAAAAATAGCCATGAAACTTTCACGGTTTTCCTGATTTAAATTTTCTGATGAATTATAAAATTTAATTATTAAATAAACTTCTCACAAGTTATACTCATGGAAATTCACTTATTGCATTGTTAAATATCTGAGCATAACAACTTTTTAATAAAATATTGCAATAACAATTATAAGTATGAATGCAGGTCATTATTTAAAGAAGTTAGAGAGTACAAATAAAGAGATTTGGAATTGACATGATTTCCAATTTCACTGAAACAGACATTAAACATGCATGCGTGTTTGTCTGTTTCAGTGAAATGGGAAATCATGTCAATTCCAAATCTCTGTGCTTTTTCTTACTTTTTCTCACTAAAACCAAACATCTCTGATCTGTCTCTGCCATCTTGTGATCAAAATGTAATAGACCATTATTTATCTGAAGTAATGATAGGGTGTAACATACATGCTAAGGAATAAAGGAACAACCAGAATTAGAAAATATTATCACTAAATTTCTGTTCCATTCTCAATTAACTTCCTGTTGGTCAGGGACAGGAAATATGCCAATTGCATCACTGTACAGAGAAGTAAATTTCCTGTTAGAGTCACCACCACAAAAAGGGGTCACCTATTTGCTGGATTTATTTTTACCTTTCTTTTTTTCTACTCATTTGAACAAGAACTTAGCCTTTCATGACTTTAGTGCAAACCAGAACTGTGTTTGCCTTTTATGATTCTAGTGCAGACCAAACCTCTGTCTACCTTTTTATTTATCAAAATGACAGTTTGGTATAAATAACCTGGAAAAGGTTGATAAGGCCAGAAACCAAATCAATCTTAGCAAGTAAACTGATTTTTTTTTTTTTCTTCTTCATTTCAGGGTTTGGCATGCCTTCACCAATATTTCCCTACACGTCGTGTGGACATTAGTAAGGAAGATGTGATCACACTGCTAAGCCAAGAAAATCCTTACCTCACCAGCCTTGGTGACATAGCTTTCCAACAGCTATCATTAGTAGGTAAGAAACTCATCAGGTGTCTATTTCAGTTGGATAGTTTTCTTTATATATACAAAATATGATTATATTGAAAAGATAAAATTTTCACTGCTGACTCCAAAGCATATTCATTTTTTTTTTTTTTTTTTTTTTTTTTTCATAATTATGTCACAGAAATCCTGACAGTTTGTTTTGAGTTTTTTTTTTTTTTTTTTTTTTTTCCCCAACATGTACACACAATAAATTTATAAACTTTGACAAAGTTCTATCAATAAAATCAAATTAAGTTTGTAGTTGTGGAAAAAAATTACATTCAAATCTATTCTTTATAGAAAAATTTTCTTTTTTTTTTTTTTTCTTTTTTACAATCTCATTTGATTACACATGACATCATCTTTGTTATTCCAATGTTTTGTCCATTGTGCATGCCAGCCTTCTTCAGGTGTCTGTAATATAGTGGAGGAGGTCAAGCATGACAGCAGGCAAGGACAACATTGGGCTTAAAGCTCAAAATAATAAACTCAGGATTGTCCCACTAGCTCTAATAGATTAAAGTGTTGGTTCATGAATTTGATAGTATAGTAATTGTGAGTTCAATGTCTGAGCTGGATACTACAAACTTGAGCTGAATGAAAACGGACCTAGCAAAAATTGAGCTGTACAAAAAAAAAACAACACAAGACAAGATTTCCTGAGACCTGAAGAAGAACAATTTCCGTAGATTAAATAAAGGGTTCAGTTCAAAATTTCCCTGAAGGTTACTCAGATCAACAGATATCTGAAGGTAAAGAAGTGAAAGTATTAAACAATTTTAGAAATTAATGTTATTTCAAATTTTAAAGATTTTAATGAAATAAAGCAAACATTAAGCACAAGCCCTATAAGATATACATGTGACATCTACACAATCAATAGCTTATGACCATATCATGTTGAAACACCAGCTCCTGTACAATCACCATAGTTAAGCATGGTCAAGCCTGAACAGTACCTTGATGGGTGACTGCTTGAGAATACCAGGTGTTGTAAGCTTAGATGTGCAAGTGGTGTAATGGATAACAGCTTGGAATTGGAAATTGGAAAGCTGAGTTCCAATTCCAGTCAGTTTGTTATATTCCCTTACATGGGGAAAGGTATGAATCTAAATTCTCCTCAAACTATGGGTTAATTAGTAGAACTTGTATCAGTAAACCATTATTCCCAAATTATTCTTTCCATCTAAAAATATTTTCCAGTTTTAAATAATCCTAAAAGCCCAAAACAGTTGATAGGACAAAACAATCAACATAATAAAACAAGATGTATTTTAAAAATTGAAATATAACTCTACATTTTTTCACTTCCTTCAAATAGTGTGACACGTTAAATTTAGAAACTTTTTTTTTTTTTTTTTTTTTTTTTTACATGTTCCTTATTTAATCATTCTGTCAGATTTAATCCATATTTTAAACTAATTTTTAAAATTAGCTACAAATTTGTCTTGATAGTACAAGCACAAAAATGCATAGAATGATATGTTGATTCTGAAGATAATTTTTTTTCTTTTTACAGAACCAGGGAGTTGTATTTTTGTTTTCAAACCAACAGAAAAGTAAGTTATTTTGAGGTTCCTGATTCATTGTTATAATTACTGTACGAGGGTCAACTGAAAAGCTCATAAGCTGGCCAAGATGCTCTCATGGAATGTGACCAAATGAGGTTTATTTCTCAATATAATCCCCCCCCCCTTGCAGTTCACATAGTGTGATGATGCTTTCATCCTGTTGATCAAAAAAGTCATCAACAGCAGATATGACATCCACTATGATACTGGTTCCCATCCAAGTGTTTTTTCATGTTAGAGAACAGATGATTGGAGCCAAATCAGGAGAATAGGGAGGGTGATCAACCATTTCAAAGCCACAGTCATGTACAGCAGCCATTAAAACCAAGGACTTGTGTGCTGGAGTATTGTTGTAATGAAATAAAATCACTTTTGTCAGTTTGCCTGGGCATTTGGTTTTGTAAATGCCTCAGCAAATTGGTATAGTACTCTCCATTGATGATGTGGCTCTTTTGAAGCTGATCAATAAACACAATTCCTTTTGTATCCCAAAAATGCTGATGCCATCACCATCCTTGCAGATGACCATGGCCTACTTTGAAGTGGGTGAGGAGGAGTGTTTTCATTGCATGGATTGTCTCTTTGTTTCTGGCTCAACACAATGAGCCCAACACTCATCATGGGTTAGACAATATTTAGGTAAACCAGCTGGATCTGCCTCAAACAATGCCAAATTTTCTCGTGCACTTTTGATCAGCTGTCAGAAGATATGGCACCCACCAAGTAGAAATTTTTGTCATGGCAAATTCATTGTGCTGAATATTCTCAACTCTCTCATGGAATATGCTAATGGTTTTGGCTATTTGATTTATAGTCAACTGCCTGCCATCCATCACCATGTGATAACCACAATGTTTTCTTTGGTGGTGGCAATTGCAGAAAGTCCAGACCTTGGATCATCTTCAAGACTCTCCCTTCATCACCTAGATTCAGCTGCCCACTTTTGCACTGTTGATAAAGCTGGAGTATTATCTCCTAATATTAACATGAATGTCCTTGGAGGATAAACATATTTTCTCCAAGTACTTGATCACACCACAATGCCAAATTTTTTCCCATTTTCCAGAGAAGTCACTACTAGTTATGTTTGAAGTTGTCTTTGAACAGATGATGTCAGTTTACCTGTAAATAAACAACAAAATTATTGATAAGCAGAGTTGAAATTAATGCATGCAAGATTTAACAACTTTAGCATCATCCTTTTATAAATCAGGCTATGAACATTTCAGCCCACCCTCATATTTTCTGGTATGTCACAAATCAAAAATAGTGTTCATGGAACACAAGGAGGAGTTTTGTATGTTCAAGTGATGCCCACTTCACTAGATCTCAATTCGATAGAGCATTTTTGGGGTGTGGTGGAAAAGGAGAATCAAATCTTGGATGTGCAGTCAACCACTCAGGAATTTGGGGATACCTTTGACCCAAATTTTGGTAGAATGCTTCAAGAGGTTTGTTAAAACCATGCGAAGAACTGAGGCTCTTCTAAAGGCAAAAGGGAATTCCACTTGGTACTAGAAAAGTATGCCTAATAAATTGAGTGTTTGTTTGTGTGCATGTATAATATCTGAAACGGTGGAAAATTTATAAACCACATGTTTTGCTGAGAGCATCTGTTCTCTCTGGCTTCCACAGATTAGAATGAAAGACGAAACTGTATGTGAGGAAAACTGCATTGAGGATAAGTGGGGACCATGAATTATTTTATCACATTCAATGTATATATTCAACAGGGTGTCTGTCCTCCTGTTTTTTATTATATATATATATATATATATATATATATACACACACACACACATGTGCACTGAGACATATATATATATATATATATATATTAGAGCTTTTTAATGTATATTTGTATACACTTGTTCAAGTATAGATAAAAGATGTAATTTCATTTATGGTCCCCACTTATCTTCAGAGATCTCAACATATTTTTCCTATACATTTTCATTCTAACCTGAGGAAGCCAAAGAGAGCAGATGCTCTTGACAAAACATGTCATTTATAAATTTTCATCTTTGTTGCAACATCTTCACACATTCCTGGTAACACTCATATACACACAGAGGACAAAAAAAAAAACAGAAGAGAAACCTGATATGGTTCAATCCACCATACAACAAAAACAAAGGGAAAATATTCAGCAAACTCTTACACAAACACTTCCCTGAATCAAGCACTCTCCACAAATATTCAACAAAAACACAGTAAAAATCAGCTACAGTTGCACCAAGAACATGACACAAATAATAAAAAAGCACAACAGGAAAACTATCAACAAACCACCTGAACGAATTAAACCCACATGTAACTGCAGAATAAAGAACAAATGTCCCTTAAATGGCAATTGTTTTGTAAGCAATGTAATATACCAAGCCACAATAAAATCATCAGATAACGAAGAAAAAATATACATAGGAGTAACTGAAGGACCCTGAAAAAAAAGAAACTATGCACACGAAACATCTTTCACTAGTAGTAAATACGTGAACAGCACAATGCTTTCCAAGTATATCTGGGAAATTAAAAACAAAAAGCAAATCACACCAAAAATAAGGAAAAGAACATCAGCGTAAAATAATCAACCCATAAACTGCAAACTGTGCTTGGAGGAAAAATAGCTATAATTACCTTCCCATACCAAAACAAACTACTAAATAAACGATCAGAATTCATCTCGAAATGCAGACACAAAAACAAATCTTTACTATGTTACTTAAAAACTGAAAAGTATAAATAAAAATAAATTAGCAAAAAAGTAAAATAAATTAATCCAAATAAATAAATAAAGTAAATAATAAGCAAATTAACAAACTACTCCTGCCAAAATAACTATTAGAATAGACTACCCACAATGCACCACTGACCTGTATAAATAAATACTCGAGAAAAAACACAACACATGTGGCCTGATGATTGCATTTAGCATGAAACATTGTTGCCTCTGAGTGTTGACTTCAATGTTCACTATATATATATATATATATACACACACACACACACACACAAAAGACATTATTTCATAGCCAACAGATTAAATGTCTGTGATTGATTACCTATTATTGATTCTCCTAAATTAAGTTTTTGTTCTAAAATATTTTTTCAGAGACCCTGAACCTGACTGTGAAATGATATTCTGTGGTTGGAAAGGCAAAATGTCTGTACGATCTTTTGTTAGTAAGCATGCACGTTCCCATTATTTGCGACTGTGTGGAGTGGAACTTGAAGAAATACGTAAGCTTCTTCTTTCTTAAACACTCCCCCTAATCTTGTTTTACAAGATTTTTCTGTTTTTCACTGAAAATCCAGATGTTTTTTTTTTTCTTTCACAGCAACAGCTACAAAAATTTATAAAAAGTTTTGTCCCAAATTTAAAAGTAATTAAGTATTTATTAAGAATTCACATTTGTCTCTACACTGTCTTACAAGAAATTTAAAGACATACAGAGATTTGGCATTTTCCTAATAAAGCAGAAATAAATTAAGTTAACACTTTTGAAGCTGCTTTTAAAAATCAGTTCACTTGAGCATTTACCGACAGCTAAATCCAGCAACCCTATTGCACTGTATTTAACACTTTCACTGTTACATTTGTATAGCATTGTTGCCTGGCTGTCCTGGCCTGTTTGAGGAAGGGTAGGGAATAAATGGCTATAAAAATGCTGACAACTATTTCTTGTGGGTAACGTTGTTTCTATTTTGATGGAATACTCTGCAGCACAGACTAAGCTAAATGATACCTCCACACACAATATAATAAAAATATATCACAAAACTGTATTGTACAGTACTATGGAAATAACACTAAGCACTCGAGACGAACTAGTGGCTTGAATATATATGCTGACAAGAAGCAATGTAAAATTTCGTAAAGATGCATAAGTATGCACACAGCAGTGGAAGTGTTAAGAAATATTTCACCACTTTAAACTTCTGGAGTCTAAAATCTTATATATATTAATTCATCTAAATTCCTGGAATCTGCCATCAGAATGTTCCCCATCTTTCTCTCACTTTCCATGTTGTATTCTATCATAAAATAACAATTTTGGTTTTGATTTGAGAAACTCTTTGAGATCATGAATTTCTGGGAAGTTCTGATCAGAGAATGAGTGTTGCACAGATAGAAATGAGTGATAGTGTGAAAGTTGACAGATCTAGTGACTGTCAAATGTGGACAAACTTTCAATCCCAGATCCATAATTATTTATAGTCTCGCATTTTGCAACACAGACACAAATGCTATTACGCTGCAAAATTACCTGTTCACTTCCTTCCCCCAAAGAAGTTGGATGCATCATCCAAATGAACCAATTGATCACTTTGTAGTATTGTGCAGTTCCAGTTTCCACTTCCTCCTTTTATATTCATATAATATGCCTCATTTAGTAACCTACTTTGAGTGGCTCTTTAGCCTTGTACTTGATAAATATTAGTAAGAAAAAAAAATTCATAAGTAATTTCTTTTTGAATCTTTCCCCTGGCAGATTTTATTTTTCTCCTTGTGTGTCCTAGAAATTTCAACTATAATAATGAGGAAAGAAGGGTTAGAAAATATGAGACTCATTGAAGGCAAGAGGGACAAATGAAAACTGCATAAACCTACCTAAGAAGCTTGTGAAAATAGATGGCAGAGCAGGGAATGGAAAGGATAGTTGAAAAAAAAAAATACTCAAATTGCTAAGAAAGAAAATTCTACAAAGAACAAGAAATTGTGGAGAGCCATAATCACTCACCTCCTGAAGTGACATGGCATATAGAAAAAGAAGTTTATGCTGAATACTGTCCTACATTTGTTTTCATTTTCGATTTTCATAATAAAAACTTATCTTGTTGAAAGGTGACTTTTCTGTGTTGCACAAAAAGAAAGAACAGTGTTTACTGGCTGACCAAAGTTTAGTTTCCACTTGAACTTAGATAAACATTTTCCTCTTTTCCAAATTTTTTTTTAAGGCTTTTAAATAATATACTAGTTGACTAAATGTACAAGCAAACAATATAGGGCTGAGTATGTTTTATAAACATTTCTAAGATTTCCCCCAAGTGAGAGCAATAGTGACTTTTGTTATAAATGATTTTCACTGTGCATCAAATGTGAAATGATCAATGGTTCATCAAAATAGTGAATAGATATTCTCGGACCTTTTTATAGTCTGAACTTTCAGACTATTTGGAAAATGATTTGTAGGCATTAAAAATTGAGTCTTTACAGTGAATAAGAACTACTTTGTGGAATAGACACACACCCCACTTAAAGTCAAGAGTCAGTCATTATATACTCATAACCTTAACTTCTATCTCCACATACAAGCATCTCAATGAGTAGCTCTTAGCTTTGTATTGAGATATATAAATTCACTATATATATATATATATATATATATATATATATATAAATTCTAATATAAGGTTCAAGAGCCACTCAAGATAGAAATAGTTTTAAAATGATTATGATAAATGTGGTATATGGTAGAAAGTGAAGTTTATAAGGATAACAAAAATAAATAATGATTGACTCTTGACTTGAAGAGGTCGAGATTCTGTGTCCATTATGTACAAATTAGGTCAAGTCACTAAACTTGAATGTTTAGATCGATCATACAATGATTACATGAGAGAAAAATAATTTCCAGATTTTATGTTGAGCAAAGTTTTAGTTGACATGATATTGCAGTTTTGAGTTCTTAAATAGTTTCTTTGAGAAAGATAACAAAAATAACACTTTATATAAAGTCTAAGCAGCCTTCCTTCTCTGAGCAGAAGGAATGCTTGTTGGGTTTAAATGTAGTCTGTCTGTGATTTATATTTCTGACCCTCTGGTAGTTTCCCCTCTTTTGTTTTTTTTTGTTTGTTAGATATTTATGTTTTGTCCTAAAGTTTTGTCTCTGAAGAACTGATTAGCCCATTTGTGTTCTTTTGTTGCTTATATTTTTCAATTCACCACTTTACAATGAATAATAATATAATTGTTTTGCATATCTTTGCTCTTCTTGTCCCACTTGTTTTAATATATACTTTTAAAATGTCCATATTTAAAACCTTAATAAGAATGTATTTCATATTTTTGATTGGGATGATGATACAGATAATTTGAGTTAATTTTATTTAAAATTTTTGTGAAATCTTGCAAAGAAGTTTCATTTTTGCTTTTTAGAAAAATCAGCTGCTGCTAAAAAGGCTAAGGAAGAAGAAGATAAAGAAGAAAACAAAGATGTTGATGGTTTCATCAAAATAGATAGTGAAAGTGAAAGTGAAAAAGGTGGGGGGGATGAGGAAGAGGAGGAGGAAGACGAAGAAGAGGAAGAGGACGACGATACTTCAAAAGAAAAAATGGAAGTTGAAGTAAAAGAAGAAACAAAGAAAGCTGAAGATTGTGATCCAGAAGTAACCTTAAAGGAAGATGAGCCCATGAAATAAAACCATTCTCAATGGTCTCCTGTGATGTCACAATAAAAAAAACAAGTTTTCATATGCAATGAGTCCTTTTTTTTTTTTTTTTTTTTTTTTTTTTTTTTTAATCAAAATACTATTCTATTAAAAGAAAAAAGAAAAAAAAAAAAAAAAAAAAACGAAAAAAAAAAAAGATTTTCATGACTATTGCTTTTTATTCTATAATTTTCTATCATTATTCTCATTAAATGTAAACCTACAAAGCCCTTCTTCGGCTTTTGTCACGTATGTATTAAATAATTTTCATACATTATTTGTTCAATATTTTTCATCCCCACTCCCGACTTTCTTTTTTAAGATATGTACTTTATGAAGATATTAGTTATGTGTGACATCAGTGAGGTAAAAAAATCTATTGCCTTCTAACTTGTCAAACATTGTTAGAATCCAACCAATGAATTGAAAATTTTAACGGATACTGGTAGATAGCATCAAAATAATTTGTTCTTCATCCTCCTAAATTATTTCAGAATTCTTTTTGGTCTTTTAAATATATCAGAAATTGTTTTGGAGGGTCAGGAACAAAATATTCAGACATCTTTTATGCCTTAAGAAAGCACAAGTTTTAACAGATATATTCAAGAATACATAAGTTACTTATTCCAAGTCATTACACTGAGTTCAAATTCCAGTCAAGTTCATTACATTCATTTTTACATAAGTACCTCTGAAAAAGTTAAGAATTTGTCTCACTTGACTATGGGTTAAATAGTGAATCTTGTATCTGGAAAAATCATTATTAATTCTCAAAAACATTGTTAATGCAATATCCACTTGCAAAAAAAAAAGAATTATTCCTACAACCCCAAAACATGTTTTGACTTTAAATAACACAAAGGGTTGATAAGATTTAAAAAATAAATAAAGTAGGCAGATTCTAACTACATTTGGCAATCACTCTAAAAGAAGGACAATTCTGAATTCAAAACTATGCCATAATGGATGCAAAGATGAAACCTGTAAAACAAATAAATGATAGATTTCAACAACTATGGATGATTTTTTACAAGAGGCTGCTGAAATCATTGGTTACTGGGCCTAAGGAAAATGGGTGATGGTGATATTAGACATTTTTCTACAAGGAAAAATGGAGCATTCGTTGACCAAGCAGCCAGTAGTGCTGTCAGTTGAAATTTAAAAAAAAAAAAACTCTTAAAAACTTTCTTTTATGAAAACGGGTTTCTTAAGTCCAGTAGCTGTTATCACTAGTATTGACAAGGGTTTCTTTTATGTAAATTATGGAATGTCAACATCTTGATTGTGTTGTCATTTCCTCCTCTTCAAGTTACATGCTATCCCTTTTAGTTGTTGCTGCTGTTGGTAGTCCTCAAGTGATGTGATTTCTGTTAGTACAGTTCTTTGTGGACTGGCACTGCAGATTCACAATGTTCAAAGTGGGATGATCTTTGTCAAGCCTCTCAGACTTCTTACGCCATTGATCTTAGGAAGCAGTCGTATATAGCTAACAGTTTAGATATTTCTTAATGGGTTTGGCACTATACATAACATCTATTTTAGTACATGACTCTAGTTTTCAGGCTAATATTTTGGTTTTATAGTAATTCATGGTGTCTGAAACTACCTAGAGTGCAGCCCATTTCCTCTTTTATATATATATATATATAAATAAATAAATAAAATGTGAAGGAGGCACATTGGATAGTGGCTTGGATTGAGGAATCGAGCAGAGTTCGAATTACAGTTGAATCCATTACATTCACTTATGTGCTAATACCCTTGGGAAAGGTAATAATCCTCTTCTCCCACCAGCTATGGGTATATAGCAGGACAGGCTGGGTTCTATAGTTTTGGATGGTAACTGGTCTAGTAGAAGGGCATTTCTGAATTCAAAACCTGCAGAGGACCTTGTGGCACCTAGTACATCACGTCTCTGTATTCAGCCCTTCAAAAAGTGTGGTTGGTTCTGCACAAAGCCTTCACCAATATCATGGGCCATTTTTCTGGATACCAGGAAGAATTTAAACATAAATTATCCAGTCACCTCTGAGTGTTTTCAGCCTTCATAAGCCATTATCAAGAATTATTTTATGTCATGCCCTCAATTGATAGATTACATTAAGGATCATGAGAACAGAGCAGCCTACCACCTCCTCAAAAAAAGAAAGAAAGTTACATATCTGTCAATGACATGATCAATTAAAGACTTAAAAAGGATAAACATAATCTTTGTTTTCACAGTGGGTGGGAGATCAGAGGAATTCAAGAAGTGTTTCTACCAAAGTGATAATTAATGTAGGCCAGGAGATTAGCAGAACAGAAGATTCTGAGCTTTACAGGATCAAAATGTTGGTGTCATGAAAGGGCAGGGTTTATCAATGTGTGCAAAAAAACATCTGTTTCACAGAAGATATTGGCTGATTATAATTTTTTTTTTTTATGCACTATATTTCTGAGATGAAGCATTGTAACTACAACTCACATTGTTCTTAATGGATAAAAGCTTTGGTTGAAGTAATCTCCCTACCCCCCTCCCCCCCAAAAAAATAAGTAGCTTTACCCAAGGAGTTTTAAGTTCATTACCTGGCCACAGCAGAAGCGAACAAAACTTGGAGAGTTGAGTTACTAAAAGGGAACTGAGGTATCGAGAAAAGGCATGGTACATGGAAATAGGACAATCTACCCTCGTGGACTAAAATGGTTCGGTTTGAAATTCCAAAATATATCACCTGAAGGAGGATGTAGTGTACAACGGCCAAAGCATGAATAATGAGGATTACAGTCCAAACAATGTAAATCATTTTTTTTTTCTTTTCTTGAGTATGCTTTGCTGAAATAGGGGTGCATTTTTTATGCATCTAATACCCTAAATATGTGTCATCATTACTGCCAATGATCAAGCAAAATCAACAAGATCAGGCTTGGTTGTCCCTGCTCTATTTTATGCTTGCAAGTCCTGAAAAATGAACAAGCTTATCAACCTATTTCATGACAACAGCTAACGATCCTCAAGATTAGTTGACAAGACCATGTTTATAATGACAGAAATGCACCATAGAGACCTTTAGTGTCTAGGTACAGTAAAGATGGCGGTTCAATAACCACACTTTAAGACAAAACCTAAATAATGACGAATGGTAAAGAAGACCAAGAATGATTTGGCATTAAAGCTTTCATTAAATTTTCTCACTGAAACTCCTTAAATGATTTTAAACTATTCAATCAGTAAAAAGCATATTTCATAAATATAAATCTACAGTTGTCTATTCTCATAGTCATTATGTAATACTTATCAAATTTATATAATGACTTACTAGTTTTGTAAGTTAGTTTGTTACTGGCAGATTTGTTAGAAATCACATAAGTTTGTAGTGAGAAACTCAAAGTAAACATTAAAAATAAAATAGGTTACAAGTAAAATTCTGATAATCTAGATCAGGTTTTCCAAGACTTGGTTATCCTGTTATATGGTTGCAATACCTGAAAAATGAATAGGTATGATGACAAGCTTGACCTATTTTATAACAAGGCTTACAACAGCATCATGCTGAAACAAAAGTTAAGCAACATCAAGCATGATCAGTACATTGATGGGTGACCACTTGGGAATACCAGATGCTGTAAGCTTAGAAATGAGGGTGGTGTAATAGATAATAGCTCGGAATTATTAGTTTCAATTCCAGTTGGTTCCATTATATTCATTTACACAAAATACCCTTGGGAAAGGTATGAATCCACCCCTTCTCCCCCCCCCCAGCTATGGGTTAGTAAGTCTTGCGTCACTAAATCATTATCTCCAAAAAAAAATTCTTACAATTGAAAAATAATGGGAGGGGGGCTTTAAATAACCTGCAAAGTGTTGATAAACCATAGAATAAATGAATGATCCTCAAAGACCAGAGAAAATGGTGGAATTTCTCCAATAACTCTCCACAGAACTTCTTAGTGTTGACTGGCTGAGCAAAGTCAAATCAACCCTAAATGATGTTATCAGAGTCAGAAGTGTCAAGATTTTTTTTTTTTTTTTATGGCCAGAATATAAAGTTTTTGAAAACTGATGCTCAAAGCGGTATCCACTTGACAAAAGCCAAAAAAAATAAATGAAAAATTTGTGAGGTCAAGTAGCACTTGGTTGGAACTTGGAGGTTTCTGTCTGCAGTTTTAAATAAGTAGGATACCAGTTGAGTTAAAAGAGAGAGAAAGAGGATCCATCTGTCCAGTTACATTCGTAGCAGTTGCTTGGCGAGAGTAAGAAGAGGTGAGGGGAACTTTGTGCTACCTAGCCTCCTGCCAGAGAGAATACTAGGTTTGATGAAGAACACCTGTGAATAAAATAACAAATTATTGAAAACCAGATTTGTTTTCATTTCTTGACATGAAGTTGATTTCATCTTCCATCCCCTGGTAACATGCAGCAAGTGTTTCCCAGTCTGTGTTCACTGACATGAATGTGAATTGAAACACAGCATGGGGATTGATTTGTCTGGTCAATGAAAGATGAAGAGGAACTCCATTGTATGTTTACAAGTGTCAAGGTACAGTGAAGAAGATAGAGGTTTCTTGGCCACACTTTAAGGCGAGACTGAAACGGTGACGGCAATGTGTAACTGACCTTTGCCCCCAAAGGAAAAATAAGGAGAAAACATGACTTGGAGAAAGAGAGGAAAGAAACAAACTGGTGATGTGCAAGTGGGAGTTGCAGATATGGTAGTGCAAATGTTCAATATATACATTATGTGCCAACCAGCACTGTATGCACACACACACACACACACACACACACACACATATATATATATATATATATATATATATATATATATATATATATATATATATATGACAAAGTGGAAAAGATTTTGTCTCTTCGGACTTTATTGGACTAAGTTTGTTTACGTTGATGCAACTATACATGCACATGAACAAGAGATGCTGGGAATTTGTAAAATATTTTTGAAAATTTTTTTAAAAATGTGTTTTGGGTTATGTTTTTTTTTTTTTTAATCAAAATATTATTCTATTAAAAGAAAAAAAAAATGTTTTGGGTTTTGATTTTCTAATGTGTTTTGGGTATATAATCCAGGTTCCTGTTTCTCAATTTTTAGTAGATCTATCACAATGTGGGAAATTTAACAACAAAGATGATGGAAACAAAAAGGAAAAGAATCTAAATTAAATTGGATAGATTAGATACCCAAAACATTATTAGAAAACTAAAACTCAAAACACATTTAAAAAAATTATTTTTCAAAATTTTAAATTCTCAGTGTCTCTCATTCATGTACATGTAGCCATAGCAATGTAAACAAACCTAGTCCAATGAAGACCCAAATGACAAAATAGATCATACAAAAAATTTTTCCACTTTGTCGTATATCTTTCCTCCAAAACAGTTCTTGATATATAAAAATTTATATATCGTTATCCCATATATATAAGATATAAAATATCTGAAACATTGACCTTTCTGCGACCACGGTTTTTGCCAAGATGCTTTTGTCAGGCTACCATCTTCATGGAAACTGTGGCTGGGGAAAGGTCAACATGCCCTAAATATCATTTTATGAAAATTGTATTCAGCACTCTTTTAATTTGGCAAATATCACTTTTGTTAAAGATTGAATTTATAATATACATCTTTCCTCCAAAACTGTTCTCAATATATAAAAATCTATATATCATTATCTCATATTTTTTCATCCATTTTTGTTTTTTTTGAATGGTTAAGTTATTTATCAGTTTCTTAAAGGGCCCTTTTATTTATCAACTACAAAATTTTATGTAAGAAGCTGAACCAGCATAAAACTTGTTAGCATTATGTTAAATTACCTCCCCATCTCTTTCGCTCTTACTTCTTAGGAAAGTTGAACATCAGACTTCGATACATCTTATGAAATAATGTAACAACCTGTATCTGCCTATAAGGAAATTTTCTAGGATTTATATGCAGACAACTTTGTGTCATAACCTATATTAAAAATTTTTCCAGTGAATTTAAATTTAGCATAGGTCACATTTGATTGGTTAATCATGTCAAAGCCCACAAGCCTATATTTTTGAAGCATTCTGCTTTTGAAATTAATCTTTCAATTGCCAGTAGTTTAACATCACCCAAGGAGACACATTTTTAGTGTAGAAACAATGGCCATTATGTAGCGATTTTTAACATGTTTTAATATCCTAAAATAAATAATATATATATATAAATATAAATATATGTATATATATATATATATATATATATATATATTGCTTACAAACAGAATTGTTCATAACCATTTTGATTCTCACCAGTCAAAGTGCAATTAAATGCACTGAAACGGCGTTGCATCATTGTAGTGAGTAAATTGTTTTTTGTCTATATGAAAAAATTATAATAAATAATTATTGCTTTACTATCAGTATTGAGCCCTCTTTTGAATTAATGCTGTGAATGTTAGAATTTATATATTATTTTTGTTCTAATTGCATTCCAAAATATACATATATATATATATATATATATATATATATATATATGCGACAGTGATCTGGGGAATCGAAGAATACATTAAAGAGGCCAACAAACAGCTAGCCGACAAAGAAACCTATAAAAGCATACCTACAGATCCCCACCCGAATACCAAAAAGAATTAACTAGCTCACTAAACATAATGCTTCGCAACAATCTAATCGACAAGGAAACATACACAGCACTTACACCCACAATCATTACACCTGCTCGTTTCTATCTCCTTCCTAAAATACACAAAAGCAACAACGCAGGAAGGCCGGTTATTTTATCGTTCAACTGCCATATGACAAAAATTTCCAAATACATAGACCATTACAACAATCACTAGCTAAGGAAGTAAAATCCTACATCAGAGATACAACAGATCTACTGAACAAAATTAATCACAAATAAACAGTACCACAGAATGCTATTCTAGTGACTATGGACGTTAGGTCACTCTATTCAAACATTAAACACATCGAAGGGCTAACCGCTCTTCAGGAAGCACTTACTATTAGGTTGGTGCAAAAATAATGTCATTTTCTCACATAGTAATATATGTGAGAAAACGACATTATTTTTGCACCAACCAAGAAGAAAACAACCCCCCCACCCACAGAAGTCATCATAAAACTCATGGAGTATGTCCTTACATTGAATACTTCCAACTTCAATGGAGCACACTACCTTCAAATAAGAGGTTGTGCCATGGGCACCATTGCAGCTCCATCATATGCTACAATATTCATGGGAAAATTTGAGGAGACCCATATCTATCCAATCATTGGTAGCAACTGCGTATTCTATGCAAGATATATCGATGATATATTCCTTGTATACATGGGTAGTGATGACAAACTTACCCAATTCCTTATGACCCTAAACACAGTGCATGACTCAATTAAGTTTGACTATGAAAAATCCACAACATCAGTAACATTTTTAGACACCCGCATTTACATAGATGAAAACAGGAAACTACAAACGACACTACACACTAAAATCACCGACACCCACAACTATCTACACTTTAAGTCTTCCCACCCTAAACACCTCAAAGAGAACCTTCCCTATTCACAAGCACTTAGACTCAGAAGGATATGTTCCAACAATGAAGAATTAAATAAACACATTGAAAATCTGCAGCATCAATTCACAACACGTGGCTATAAACAACACCTAATCAGGGAACAAATAAATAAAGCAATTTCCACACCTAGAGAAGACACCCTAATGTACAAGATTAAAAATAAATCTAGCCGCATCCCTCTAGTAACCACTTTCAATCCCACTCTGCCTCCACTATCCCAAATAATCAAACGTCGCTGGGAAATACTACATCTCAAACCAGACCTAAAAAAAACTGTTTAAGGAAACCGGCCTTCTTGCATATCGTAGACCTAAGAACCTAAAAGAAATCATAGGTAGTAACCACATTTCAGGGGACAAGGTAATCCGTAATAAACTAAGAACAAAAACAACAGGATTTTCCCAACCATGTAACAACAAAAGAAGTTTATGTTGCAACTATATTAAAAACACGAATTCATTCACTAGCTCAATCACTAAATCTACTTTCAAAATCTACCATGATTCTAACTGTAGAAGTAATAACATAATTTACCTCCTAGAATGCACACTATGCCAGAAACAATATGTAGGAAAATCTGAATGGCCCTTTCACTACAGAATTAATAATTATCGTAATCGAATTAAGTCGACTCCCCATGAAAAATTATTACCTGTAGAACAACATTTCCGCCTGGAAAAACATGATTTCAAAACCCATGCCAAATTCACTATAATTGAGAGAATAGAAAAGTTCAGAGCAGATAACATTAGAAAGATTTTAGAGTCCCATGAAAATAAGTGGATACAATGTCTAAAAACAAAATATCCAGCCGGGCTAAACCATAAATTTAACAATACAGATAGTACCAATATATAACTCAACAAATCCAAACCTACCCACATTTCTCACCCACACAAGACAGACATGCTTACGGAGGTGTGGAGGCCTCACACTTATACACTCACCCACACGAATATACATACTTACAAACATCATACTCTCTCACTCCCTAATGAGCCAAATGATACCACACATCCAAAGCAATACACACGCTTACACATAACATACTCACTCACTCCCTAAGAACCAAATAACACACACACAAACACTAAACAGAGACACATTCCCTCTCCAGGTCCAATAAAACTGTCAAACTGACCAGAGAATTCAGAGCAACGTGTATCTATCCAGCTCTTATCTCAAATAACAACTTAAAAGAGACTGTTTGAACAACACAAGGAATGTTAAAAGATTCATGTTAAAAAGATAAAAAAAACAAATGAAAACTACAGACAAAAGTTAATTTTCTCCAGCAAAAGACTCATTTCTGTAGTTTACTGCTACCAGCAAACAGAAATATTTCTCCTCCCAATGATGGCCAGTTTGGTCGAAACTAGTCGAGGAATCTAAATGAAATAATAATAAAAAAAAAAAACCGAAAGAATATTAATCTATAACCCAGTGTGTCTAAAGATTTTAATTTTTTTATTGTTCAATATATATATATATATATATATATATATATATATGTAGATTACTGATAACCGGCTTATTACAGGTAGAAATTACAAACTCATATAATATGAAATCATTTCTTTTATTATATAAAAGATGTACAATGTGCTTGTAAAAACCAGTAATATCTCAGAAATATAAAAGAAAGGAAAAATTCCAATCTTGTTAAAATGCAGTTTGTCAGTATTTTAATGGAAAGATAAAGGACACTTATACTTAAAATCAGAAAGAGAAAATTGAAATTTCTAGGGCACATAATGAGGAAAGAGGGCTTGGAAAATTTGACACTTACAGGACATACAGAAAGTATAACATATAGCGCAAAACCTACCTAATGAGCTTGTGTAAATAGCGGAACAGGGATGAAGAGGGATAGCAAAAAGACAAATTTTTACTGCAAGCTACAAAGGACAGGAGGTCGTGGAGAACCATGAAGGAACACTGTACATAGAAGAAGAATACTGATAAAGTTTTAAGGTATATATTAAGGTCTCATTCAGTGATAAAATTCTATTATACCTTCATGGAGAGCATGTATTCAGATGCATTCAGGAACCCACCTGATGTATATTTCTACATTATTTTGAAAAACTGTTTAATAAAATAGTCAGGAAAGATATTTAGTAATATTAACAATAGTTACTAACACTCTTGCCCTTACACTAACACATTTTGAACATAAAATTGGCCAGTCAACTTTGGCGAAGGAGTATCAGGAATTTGAAACTGAAGCTTTTTAATACAATTTAAAGTTCATAATTGCAGTTTAACAAATAAGTTCTGTAAACTTGTAAGTCAAGAATTAGTTGCTTTTCATTTCTTTTGGCACAGCCTCTGCTGTTGCCACAACATCTGATAATTCAAGGCAAGAGTTTGGAAGAGAAAGGAATTCTTTCATTGCTTTTGAGATTGGGAGAGCTTGGAAGGCAGCAGCATCATAATGAAACATTGTCCTTATTTGCAAACGACAAATGTGTGATAGCTTTTTAGGATTGAGCATGATGTGTTTGAGCCTGCAGATAAAGTGTTGATCAGGGAACGTTTTTAAAAGGTGACAACTGGAGCAGTCTTCAGAGAGCATTTTTTGCCAGCAAAGATCGTGTTGCATATCATAGCCTGCTCTCACAAGTAGTCGTATGCTGTTTTTATATTCGACAAGATTGGAACCCGATTCATAGGAAATAAGAATACCAAGCGGAGTCATGCCAGCATGGTTGGCATTGTTTGACACAGCACCATATAGAATAAGGTCTTTAATAATTAAAGGATTGTAGTAGTCACAAGCTACATGCAGTGGGGTCTCCATGAAACCATTTTGAATGTTGGGGCTAGCACCATTTTGTAAAAGGGTCCTTACGACTTCAACCTGACCATACTGTACAGCCCAGTGTAGACAAGTGTTTCGAACATCTTTAAAGTCAATGCTTCCTCCCTCTTCCTCTTCCATCTGATCTCCAGGCAACTGACTGTTTACATCGACCCCTGAAATTGAAACAATAAGCATAATCTGTGAATTTGTGATTAAGAAGACTTTGAAATCAAAGCTGGAAAAGGATGTTTTTACTACAACTAGCCACAAGTAGTTTTCTTTTGTAAACATATTTTGAAAACAAAATCAATTTATATGTAAACACACACAACAAATAAAAATCAAGTAGGATTTTATTTATTTCAAAATTTAATCTAGATATCTAATTCTTAAAGAAAAAAGGAATGAAAAAGACACTTGTGTATATATGAAGGTGAGCTGAAAAGTTCATAGGCTGACTATGGAGGGGTGATGCTAGAGCTGTGAAATCTTGCATGCATTAATTCCAACTCTTCTTATTAATAACTGCATTGTTTCTTTCCATCTGACTGTTCAAAGAAAACTGTTCATCCTGTTAGTCAAAAAAGTCATCAACAGCAAATATGACATCATCATCACTGTGATACTGCTTCCCAGCCAAGTGGTTTTTCATGTTGGGGAACAGATAATAATCAAATCAGGAGAATAGTGAAGGTGATCAGCCAGTTCAAATCCAGTCATGCACAGAGCAATTGAAATCAAGGACTTGTATGCTAGAGCAATGTCCCTTTCATCAGTTTTTTTCTGGGCATTTGGTCTTGATAGCCTTTCATAACTGTCTTAATGGTATGCCCATTTTGAAGTTAGTCAATAAATACAATGCCTTTTAGCATCCAAAAAAAAAACAAACAACTGCGGCCATCACCTTGCCTGCAGATGAAACGACCTTAGCTGCCTTCTTTGGAGCAGGTGAGCAGAGAGTGTTTCCACTGCATGAATTTTCTGGCTCAAAGTGATGAACCCAACACACATCCTGGATGAAGCAATACTCAAGTAAACCATCTGATGTGATCATCCTGTGTGTTTTTGATCAGCTGTCAGCCCACTGAGTAGAAACCAAATTCATCATGCAGAATATTCTCAATTCTCTCACAGGATATGCTAACAGCATTGGCTATTTGATTTATAGTCAATTGCCTGTCAACCATCACCATATCATGAACACAATCAATGTTTTCTTTGGTGGTGGCAGTTGCAGGAAGTTCAGATATTGGGTCATCTTCAAGACTCTTTCTTCCTCACCAAAATTCAGCTGCCCACTTTTGCTCTGTTGATAAAGCTGGAGTGTCATCCCATAATATAGCAACTATGTCAGTATGAATGTCTTTGAAGGTTAAACTTTTTTGCTGCAGAAACTTGATAAGACCATGATGCCAAATTTTGTCCATTTTCCAGAGAAGTCATGACTATTTACTTTTGAAGTCTTTGAACAGTAAGATGTCAGTTTACCTGGAAAGAAACAATGCAGTTATTAATAAGTTGAAGTTAATGTCTGCAAGATTTCACAGCTCTAGCATCACTCCTTCATAGCCATCTTATAAACTTTTCAGCCATTTGTAAATGGGCCCTAGCAGTCAACATGTTAATCATACCAAATAATACTAAGTAATATGAAATGATTATTTTTTGTGACATAAATATGTTTAATTATAATAATCTTTGTCATTTTGCCTTTTTGTAAGCCTCAAGTACTGAACCAATTTGAATAGTTTTAAAGCTAAGAAAATAGAAAAAAAAAAAAAAGAATTTTAATGGATAGTACAAACCAGCATCAACTAACATCTTTAAGATGTCTATCTTCTTCCCTTTACAGGCCAAAGAGAGAGGGTTGAAATATTCTCTGACACCTTTTTTTGACATCCATCCCTGGCATTTTGTGCTGCAACCTGAGAAAAGTAAATAATATATATATCAATAGATACAGGTAGAGATTTATTCATAATTCATTTTGATGAAACTGACCAATGGGAATGAAAATTTTATTTTTGGAGGGTAAGTGCGAACTCTATCATTCAAGAGACATACAAAGGGGTACTGAAAACTTCTCAATCCAACCAAGAAACCTTTAAAAAAATCTGATGTTCGGTTATTTCAGAACTTGGAAATGGATTGATCTGACCAATTTCCAGCACCCTAATATGTTGAGGAGACACGGTGGAGTAATGGATAGTGGCTCAGATTGAGGAATTGGAGAGCAGAGTTCAAATTCCAATTCTTATGTGCTAATACCCTTGGGAAAGGTATTAATCCTCTTCTACCACCAGCTATGGGTATATAGCAGGACAGGCTGGGTTCTATAGCCTTGGATGGCAACTCATCTGCCGCAGAAAGAAATGGTAACCTACTGTGGGAAAAAAATCTGCTTCATCAGTCATGTATTGATAGATACATGATTACCTAGACGTCTATCATGCATGGCACATAACTGATTCACTTGCTTACTATTACACCAAGTCAAAGTATACAAACATTGATTGTAATCATATATAACCATAGGATTTTTTCCATTTTGCCATTAAATTAACCACCATCAGTTTGATATAGTGTTTATATAACATATTCTTCCTTATTAATATTTGTATCAATATATAACTAAGGTTGACAATCACAAACAGTAAACTATAACAAATTCTTCTGAGAAGAGAGGCGAAATATACCCTTTGTGCTGTGTAGCAGTAGGCATGCCTCTAAAGTTAATATTTTGCATAAGATGTCCAACAGAACAGAGATAACAATTAAATGATCAGATTTTCATATTAATATTCTTTTTATACACCATACATATATTTTATATATATTTACATTCTTTTTAAGATATTTTTAATATTAATGTTCTAAAGCTCTTCGCATGGCAAATATGTAGTAGATCTATTAGTTATACTGTTGTTGCATGTGTACAGATTAGCTGAAAGTGCACAGATTCTAATATCATTTGGGCAGTTCTAACACACTCTATGTCCAAAAAATATGTAATCATTTGAATGAATGAGAGTTTTGACAGATTTGTTTAATAGATCCTTCTTGTGATATTATGGGTTACATAAACAACTACAATAGAACAAAATTTAACTTATAATATTGATCACTGACCTTTGCTGATTAAATACTGTACAATACTGCTTTGTCCAAATTTAACTGCAAAGCAAAGTGGTGGCCACTTTGCACAGGTATCATTTGCTTGTATGTGCACAGGTTTATCAAGGCTACGCCCATGATCACGCCATAACATGTCCACCTAGACACAGGGAAACAAGAAATTGTTGTTATTCAGTTATGATCTTATACCATAAAATAAGGAGTTCCTGCCTTATTTTTAACATGGTACCTACTTGTACAATGCTTATATTGAAATCTATAACAGATGTATAGATAGAGAAATGCTTTTCTCAGGAAGATGGGTGCCTTTTAAAAAAAAAAATTATGAGAACGTTACCTAATGAAAAATAACTGCTGAATGTACAGTATTGATTAATTATAAAAGGTTTTTTAAGACAACATTTTTTTAAAAAAAAGAAAGTAAATTTTCACTGGAATCAAATGTAAACTATTCAATTTTCTAATTTTACTTTACAAGAAACATAAAAAAAAGGTGTGGCATTATTTATGTAATTTTGTGGTTGCATTGGTTACTAATGACTCAAGAGTAAGCTAGGATATCATCTATACAATTAGTTCTCCCATGGAACAATATCTATACAAGTAACTCTCCCACAGGAAATATGTATACAATTAACTCTCCCACAGGACAATATCTATAGAATTAACTATCCCGCGGGACAATATCTATACAATTAACTCTCCCAAAGGACAATAGCCTAATGGAGTAAAGAGTTGATTCATGAATTTGGTTATATAGTAATTGTAAGTTCAATCCCTGGGCCAGACTGAGTATACTTGAACTCAGCGGAAACAGTACAAGCAGTAACTGAGCAGTACTAAAAATAAGAACTAGACAAGATATCTCTAGACATGGACAGTAGAACGAGAACAGTTACTAATGTATATTAAATAAAGGATTCAGTTCAGAATTCCCTGTAGATTACTCAGACCAACATGCACCTGATGAAGACTGGCAGGCACAACAGTTGAAATATTGTGATAATAAAAAAAAGATGAGGACAATAGTCTGTGTGCAAATAGCAATTAACATTTAAAATTTTGTTTTTTAAAATAAAAAACAGCTAACATCAAAGTGAAAAGCGATATATAAATATATTGCAATCAGTACTTATTAATGAGATTTTGTTGCTATGGTAACATTTTCATGTTTTTTTTAATCAATTCACCCAATTCCACCAAGATGGAAGAGGCTACTGAGAATAAAAGAAAATGAGGACTTTAGAAAGAACCAAAAACCCAATCCTAAAAAGAAAACAAGGAATAAACCTCCACTCCTATTCAAAAGACTGGGCAGGGGTATGAACCCATGATAAGCAAACCTATCTATTCCTATTGAAGAAACAAAATGTAAATAAACAGTAAAGAAAAGTCTAGAGTTTTTAGTCAGAGATTTTAGAAGTATATAGTTGAAGTAAACATTAGAAGGAACCAGAAACCCAATCCTAAACAAGAAACAAGGGATAAACCTTTACTCCTGTTCAAAAGACCAGGGAGGAGTGTGAACAAGACAATAGGCAAACCTAAATACTCCTATTGAAAAAAAATGTAAATAAATAGTAAATAAATGTTCACGGTATTAAGCAGAGATGTTAAAAGTATATAATTGAAGTAGATGTTAGAAATATCTAAAGAAAACTTACATGACCCATACTGTCAAAAATGACCATATTTATGTAATTTTATAACTGAATTAGTTATATTATCTGCATAAGTAATCTAAGATTTATCTATAAAATTTACTAATGAACTCTATTGTCACAAAGAAAGAAATTTGCTTTAAAAATCATTTAAAAGTAATTTTAATTTTAAAAGTATATAAAAAATTAAATAAAATCCAAAGAAAGATAATAAAAAACAAAACAAATAAAAAGCAGTTTTAATAATTTGATCTCCCCCCTACTTATATATTCTATTGTTATGGTAACATGTAGCAGATTTGTTTATTGGTTTTGATTAATGCCTCCCTTTACTATAAAGAAAAATCCCATTATTAGAAAGGAGAAATCAGTTGGAAAACTAACTTTTGTGCTCACAAAAAAAAAAAACAGTCCGTCAAAAGGATGGCTTTTTCCTTGACACCGCTATTATTTTGTACTAACTTCACTCGCTTGGTAATGTTTATTTACAAGATTATAAAAATATGTGAACCAAGTACAATGTAATATTTATTATTTAAAGAAATAAATATGGAAATCTTTTTATCCCAAAATTTTTTTAAATTCTCAAAATATGTAAACATTTTTAGAATATTGTAAATAAATATAAAATTATTTTTGTAAATAAACAATCTGATAAAATAAATAGAGGCTTACAACCATATCACATTGAAACACCAGTTAAGCAACATTGAGCCTGGTCAGTACCTAGATGTGAAACCGCTTGGGAATTCCAAGTGTTGTAAGCTTGGGTGTGCAAGTGGTGTTCTGAATAATGGCTCGGAATTGTTAATCAGAGAGCTGAGTTGCAATTCCCGTTGTTTGTGTTATTTATTTTCCCTTATGCAAAAATACAAATTTTATTAAATCTTTATTAAAACTTTTTTTTTCTTTTTTTGCCTAATAAAGTGTTTTAAATGACCCAACACCCCTTCCTTAAGCTTCGGGTTTAGTACAGACGCACACACATATTGATTTTCGCCCAATACAAGTACACTGCTCGAGAGTCACTCAAGGTAGAGGGTTACTACCGAAATGGTAATGATGAAGAGAGTATGAGATATGAGTGGAAGAGATGGTGGTAGGAAGTGGAGATTGTGAGGATAGATAAGTTTTACTTTTTATTCCTAGCAGACCTCCTCAAATCCGGACAGTTCCAGCCAAAACGAAATGATTTACAACGGACTGCATTAAAACTTTTAGTTTAATTTAAAAATATTTCTCTTCTTCATTAAAGTATATAAAAATACATTTTTTTAACTTTGGCTTTTTTTAATCCCTCTCAACATCCGAGTGTTTAACTTTCTTTAGACAACTAGTTATTTTGAAAAAAAATTATTTAATAAATGTATATAATTAATAATAATTAATAATTAATAATACATTATTTTTATTTATATTTTACACTCAAATAATGTCGCGTTAATTTAAATTTTAAATACTTTGTTTTTAATTTAACTGTTTAGTTTACTTTAGATTTTCAAAGTTGTACATTAGAGATCAATATCATCCCTAGAATTTTTTAAAATTAAAAAAATTATACTTTCTCTGAAAAAGTTGCATCAATTTATTAACTATTATTTTTAAAAAAGCCGCTTTTTATTGATAGACCACAGAAAGATAACACCTAAAAAACAAAAGAAAAAAAACGCAAATAAAATTATTATTAAAAAAAAAAAAAATTACTGGTCATATGCACTTTTTGACTTTATTTTCAATTTTCATTGTGTCGAAAAATAGTTTATAAAAATCTTTGAAATGCGTATTTTTTTAAATATTTATTTTTATTTTTAAAAGATTACAAATAATCAAAGCTTTCGGTACTTCAATCAAAAATCATTGTAAAAGAAAAAGAAAAATCTTTTAATGTTTTTTAAAATTATGCCAGTGGTTAGCTTTCTGGTTTCACGAGTTGTTAAGAAACAAGAAGTTCGATTCTTTTTGTTCATCTTGAAAGCGATGCTCACTCTCACTCAAGTAATGCGGCTTTTTGTCCAAGTTTAAACAAATTAGAAAAATAAAAATAAATTCCTCATCTTTTTTCAGTTAAAACAAGAATTGAACGAAAATAAAAGTAATCTTACAAGTTTAATTGAATAAAAAAAAAAAAAAGAAACACATTCTTTTACTATCGCAGAAAAAAAATGTTAAATTATTTCTTTTTCAGTTTTTAAGCAAAGCAAATTTCGATAAAAATCAACAGAGAAATATTTTTTTTGTTTCTAAAAAGACCGATTTCCTAAGAAAAACACACACAAAAAAAAATCATTTCGTGTAATTGAAAGGTTCGATTTAATACCCGAAACCATTACCTGGGTCAAATCATTTGCCGAGATAAGATCAAGTAAGTGTCGCTGTTTTCTAGACATTATTCATACACATGTATAGTTCTGTAAAAGCCTTTGAACCCCATTTGTAACTTAATTATTGCCATTATTTACAACTCGCTGCTTTTTAGTGTTCTGTTATGCCTGAAGACAACAACGCGAAAATAGAATTATCTCCCTTTATCCTCTCTTTACAAACATGTCTGATTTTGTTTCTCCGTGGCCGGTAATAAAGTCACAGAAACAAAAAAGTCACAACTTATTTTTGCGAGTGACATGTTTGGTATACAATACATGAACCCATTATAGCTGATTTTTTAACCATGTTTATTACTGTCAATAATGTCCATAGCAGGAGGTGTTAAAAATTAACTTTTTTTTCATAATTTAAAATAAATTAAAATCCAAGTATTGCTGATCCACAACGTAAACAACACTGAAAGTGAAATCCGAGATTTCTACTATTCACTGTCTTCAGGATTCAAGTAGTGTTAAAAAAAAAAAATAGTCTATTAAAGAAAGAAACAGTGCTAACATTTTCCTGTTATTTTTTTACGTAACATTTTTATGACTTTATACCAGTATTTGGATTCTCTTTTTCCGACAGTACATAAGTTCTTCATGCAAATAAATTGAATTACTTTAGTCTAAATTTGAATTATATTTATTTTCGGAATTATTTTATTGTTTACAAGTCTTTCTGAATTTACAAAAAGCTAAAAAAAATTTTTAACAGACTTGTGACACTTGTCTCACAAAAAAAAAGTGTTACCTAACAAGTTGAAGCTGAAATTTTATTGAAAAGATTAGAAATATATTATTTATTAAAAGCACCTCACGCACAAAGTTAAAATGTTATGAAAGATGAAAACAGCATTGAGTTAGCCTGAGTAAATTTCTAGATTTAAAATATTTTTTTAAACTTCTAATTGTTACTTTAGGCTGATGCAAAAGTTATCAACATTTTTGACAAAATTGTTTTGTGGGTTATCCCACTTGGCTCCGCCAAAAATGCTCGTTAGGGGGCACTCTTTAAATCTATAAAAAAGGAATCATATTCTCTCTTTTTAACTCTTGCTTCCCTGGCACAGGGCTCGTCCCTGGGCTGGTGGTATCATGACTAGCTTAGACCAGCTTGGACAAGCTATGACCAGCTAAGATCAGCGGCTCGAGTGAAAACATTCGGGTCCCCACGTTAAAAACTGACCTTGTGTCACAACCTGACTCAGTGGGGGGTCAAGTAAATACACTTTTTAACTCTTGCTTCCAGATGTAGTTGACATTGAAAAAGAACATTGCTGACTAAGGTGTGTTCTCTTCCTTGGTCCTCCATTGACATTTGAACTCTCTCACACACCCATGTGCACACACAAATAAATCTATCACACATGCTTGTTTTATATACACATATGAACAAGCCAATTTTTCTTATAGCTAGTTTTAATGTTTTTTCCTTTTATTACAATTGTGCATGCATGTAATTCCTTTTGTTAAATAACATTGTTGTTTGTTTTATAGTAATTGTTTTAATTCTAATTTTTATCTGGACTCACATGAGTATGCCAATATTGATTGCAGGATAAATGTTCCAAGAACACATAAAATGTCTATATTCATCACAACCAAAGAGGTGATAATCGCAACATAATGGTGACTTATTTCTACTCAAACATATTAGTATCCTGCAAAAATTTGTTCATATATATTTTTTCTTTATTTATTTTCCCTTCTTATGGCTTTTCTTTTATTTGCAGGATAAACTAGCAGTAAAGTCAATTACAATATAACAAAAAATAAACATTAGAAAAAAAATCATTATTTATCAAAATTAAACAAGGTCATATTTTATAAACATTCTACATATAATCTTCAGGTTAGATATGAAGATAATAAAAAAAAAAATTTAATGAAAAAATTAAAGACCAGAAAAACTTCACTTACAAAATGGTTAACAATTTAAACCATTTGCTTGATGCACTTAATAACTCATTTTTTGTTTTGGTTTGTTACAGATTTTATGGGTTATTTAAATAAACCCAATTTCCAACAAAATTACATACCCAAGCATAGCATAATAAAATATCCCCAAACTTAATTTTCTACCCAATAATAGACAATATTACAAACATGCCAAAAAGATTCCACAATACAACACACACCTGTTTAAATCAAAGTGTCTATTGGTTAGAAATTAACATCATCATGTGAAATATTTGACTAATCAGAAAAACTAATGCTCCATTTTTCTTGAGCCTACTTTCAGGAAGAATTTCTTATAAAAACCCACAGATTTAAACTTTCAAGGAGCAGAGATGTGACTGTCACCCCCAGCATGTGCTGAAAGAAACCTCTATTGGTGACTTCAAATAATTCAGCTATAACAACAGCTTGGATGGTCAGTGAACCTTTGCTGACTACCATGTCAGCAACTTCAAACAAATCATCTCCACTAACTACAACAATGATGGTCAGTGAATCTTTGCTAATGATAAAAGTCTTTTCTCAACCACAAGATTTTTTCAGGCGCAACTTTTACTATTTAACCCATAGCTTGGGGGAAGAGATGATTCATAACTTTCCCAAGGGTATTTGGATATAAGTGAATGTAACTGGAATTCAAACTCAGCTTTCTGATTTCTCATTCTGAGCAATTATTCATTACACCACCCACATATCCTTTGGTTAAAGAAAACTTCTCCTACTTACATGGCCCCAAGGGTTTTTATTTTTAATTATTTTACCTTGAGCAAAACAATGTAGCCAATAAGACACAATGTGTTACTGAGTGTGAAAGAATAAGAAAAAAGAAAACATTATTATTATGGGGCAAGAAAAATAAAAGAAGAGGAATAAGAAAGACAGTAGATAATGATTGACATTGCATTTAAATTTTTCAAGATCAACGTTGAAAAGCCAGAAACTGGAAGAGATTTCCACAAACAAGAAGTATTATAGAAGAAACTGTTAGCATAGAACTTATGGTCACATCTAGTCAATTAAACTCTAAAATTATGAGATCTTGTTGCCAATCTAGTACTGTGCTTAAATTCATAAAGTCTAGGTATCATAGAGGAAAGTTCATCAGAACAATTACCATGAAAGTATTTATAGAAAAGGCACAGGGAAGCTACATTACAGTGGTGGGAAAGTGACTGAAGCTAAGATGAAATTTTAAAAATCCTATTAACTATTGTATGAAGATGTTTTGTATTTTGTAATACAGTGTAACCCGGCTATAAGAGACCCTGATATAAGAGAAATCCGGATATAAGAGACTTCTTCTCTGGTCCCGACAACTCTCTTATATCCGGGTTACACTGTATTATAGAATTCCATATTATTTTTGCCTCACCTTGTACATAGATAACTTATTTATTGTTATATAATTTTAATACATAATTTTAAAAAAACATTTATTTTAATATAAAACAACAGTAATAATGATTTTTTTTTTTGTGTAAGCTTGATTCTGTCTTTATTAACCAAATCACAGATTAGTTTTTATGAGGTTTTCCTTTGATAATAGTAATAAAATGCTAAGACACAACTGTTAAGCAATTTAAAAAATACCTGAGAATAAAAAAAAACCTTACATGGCCAATATGCACAGAGAATTAACGATGCCTATCTACTGCCCAATTCTCATGCTGGCTTACAGCCATACCACTTTCAAACATGGGTTCTTGTATGATCCCCAAAGTTAAGCAACATGGACAGTACCTAGATAGATGACAACTTGGAAATACCAGCTGCTGTAAACTTGGATGTTTGGGTGGTGTAATGGATAATGGCATTGAACTGGAAATCAGAGAGCCAAGTTCTAGTTCCAGTCATGTTCAGTATATTCTCTTATGTGCAAATAACCTTGGGAAAAGTATGGATCCACCTCTTCCCCCTCCAGCTATGGGTGAATTAGTTGGACTTCTATCAGTAAATCATTATTATCTCCAAAAATTTCTTATAATCAAAAAATATTTTCTGGATATAAATAACCCTCAAAAGTTTCATAAAACATAGAAAACAAATTTCTCATGCCATGAAGGTATTGAGCTCATGAGAGCCACCTTGCCCATCAAGCTCTCACATTTTTGGTATAGCATCAGAACAACCTCCAGTGCCAGATTGATCTGGTGAAGATTGTAGTGGACAACATCCTTCTAGAGGCTGTGTGGTCTGCCACAGGATTGTCTCCCATCTGCAGATGATGGGTCAACCTGGGAGATGACCCTGGTGGGATGTTCATCAGGTTGTGACTGAGTCAACATACACAGCACTGAGTGATATTGCGAAGGTTGATTGACTGGTCAGTCCTTTAATGGAGCTCTCCATTGGATACAAGATCAAACCGGTACACTCCCTCAATGGTCCTGAGGGTGCAGGACTCAAAACCATAGACAGCTGAGAGACTATGTCTCAGCACTGTATAATAGCACAGAGAGAACAGCGGCATTGTAGAATTGTAACTTGGTATGTCAGATGTTGCATCATTAGCATAATGGTCTCATGATGCCTGCAATCAGCCCTTGTCTTCTGTTGATCTCAATGAGGAGGTTACCAGTGTTGGAAACTTCTAAGCCCAGGCCAACAAAAGACCTGACAAACTCTACAAGGTCATTGCCAATGATAATGGTAGATTGGAGCCATCTCTTACATGTACAGCAACTTGGTCATTGATGAGTTGATGCATAGCCCAGGCCTTGTTGAATATGCAGTCCCCACTCCAACTCAGCCAGCAAGAAGCAGAACAGCGTTGTCTTGTAGGTGGTAGTCCTGGTTAGTTAGGTCATAGTCTTTGAGCTGAACATCAAGGAATTGGCCACACACTCCATCTATGTGGTGGTTAATGATGCAGTTGAATAATTTTCGGGGTTGCTACACAACCCTAGTAGACGCTGACATTGATTAGGAATCAGAAGTCTTGCTGTTGATCCATATATAGCTCTTAACACTGTCATAAAGAATGATGAAGAGAGGATTTCAAGCAAGGTGGGGAGGGTATGCACAATGTTCCACAGCATTGGGCTGTGAACTGTGTCAAAGGCAGGGTTGGAATTAAGGATGTGGATATAGATAAATATAAAATCCATCAAAAACTAAAAGTAAAGATGGAGACATTTATACAGGCTGCACAAAACCAAAGCCTATTTACCTGTAATTACCATGCAAACATAATAAAGACACCGAAGGAATATGAAGACTGGCATCTTAAGATTGGGCAATATATCCATTGGAAGATATTACAGCATTCTTCTTCTATGTGTCATGTTCATTCAAGATATAGATGACCATGGTTGTCCACAACTTTCTGTCTTTTGTAGCTCTTAGTTTTGTATTTTTGCTATCTCTCCCAATCCCTGTTCTGTCAACCATTTACACAAGCTTATTAGATAGGTTATTGACTGCTTTTCTCTGTCCCTCTTGCCTGTGAGTGTCAAATTCTCCAAGCCCACTCTCCTCAATATGTTCCCTAGTAATTTCAATTGTCTTTTTCTGATTCTAAGTATAAGTCGTCTTTTCATTTCCATTTTCCCCAGAGCTTTACCAGTGCTCATATTTTCAGTCCATGGTATTGTTAGCATCCTTCTGTACAATCAGATTTCTTTTTCCTCACATCTTTTCTCTGTCTGTGAGGAGAGTCCCAGCATTCGATGCCATATAGGAGGACCAATATTACATAACAGTGCAGTACTCTTTTCTTTGTTTATAACAAAATTTTTATTGTTTCTTAATATATGAGATTTAAAGATTGCGTGTTGGTGCATTATATTTGGGTGCATGTGTTTATATGTAAACAATTAAAAAAGAAGCATACAAAAAGTGGAGTTTTACTACAGACCATTTATTCTATTTTCTTTTTAACATGTAGTGAAACAATGTCAGTTTTTCTTTTCTGGTTCAGAAGTTAGAGTAATTATGGATAAGTATCGTTAAAATTTTTGAGCTCAAGTCAGCCTTGTGCTGAGTTGGAACAACCAAAATAAAACTTATGTTACTTCATCGTTGGAGGTTTAAGCTTGGTCAAGCTGATCTCAGCCTTGCACTAAGTTGGAATGACCAAAGAAAAGGTTGATTTACTTCCTAGGTGGAGGTTGTGGAAGACATTTTCAAATGCTATACATTCACAGGTGGAAAGAGATTTCAGTCATCAGTGGACTGAAGAAATGAATGTGTCTCAATGGGGACATCCTTTTTTTCCATGTTCTGATATATCTTGGAGCAAAGAGGAGAAAGAGAGAGAAAAGAAATGTTTGTTTTTTATAGATTTCAGCAGCATCACCTAATGGCCTAATTGTTGTAGCTGAGTGATTGACAAATCTGAGTCGGGTAATAAAATTTCTCATTCATTTTATTACTTGCATCACGGGAAAATGTATTTCTTTTCTTTATTCTTTTATTCATTATTATTATTTCCTTTATTAATTTTATTTCATTTTCCTGCAAATACATTGCTTAGCTTTTCAGAGTTTAGTGTTGCATTTTCTGTCTAGATATTTAAATTTTTGTGCTAGCTTGATTTTGGTGCTACATACAGTAAAATGTTATGAATGCCAATCTGGACCCACAATAGAAAGCAATGAAGTCAGTGTTTTGGGGGAATTTACCATTGATATTGACAGACATATAAAAGCTAATTAACCAGACATTGTGATTAAAAACTACAAACAAAATAGAAAAATAAACTTTCACATTCATATAATTTGTTATATAATTTATATAATTCATATAATTTACATAATTTTATAATAATAATTATAACATAATAATTATATAATATATATAATTTATATAATTCCTATAATTAATTATAAATAAATAAAGTGCCATCAGATAAAAATATATTTCTTGAATAATATGACAAAATAAATATAAGTATCTTAAAATGGAAATTGAAAAAATGTTTGTTTTGTTTTATGCCATATCAACCTCAATGGGTCATTTAATGCCGACTTTTTTTTTTTTACGATAATATTTTTGTTTTGTTAGAAATCTATTTCTATCAATATCTCTTTCCTCAGAAATATATAGCTGGTAATAGTATTTTTCCAAAAATGTATAGCTGGTTATAGTATTTTTCAAAAACGTATAGCTGGCATATCCTTTCAAAAACGTATTGCTGGTAATATTTTTTTTTTTTTTTTCATCAACACTCTCAAATCCAAAATATCAAAAGACATAACGAAATCAATGAGAAAATTAGCAAATGAACTTAAGGTGGATGCTAAGACTATCAGAACAGCAGTGAAAGATGACTTAAAATTAAAATCTTACACAAGGGCACTAAGACATTTGCTGACAGGACCCATGAAGGCCAGAAAATTGGAAAGATGCAAAAATGTTCATACTTATCTTAAAAGAAACAAGTCCACTGTGAAAATTTTTTCAGCCAAAAAGATCTTTATTGTTGGCGCTGAATCACAGGAATGACAGATACATTGCACACATGGTCTTTGGGGTTGTGGCCTCCGATGGGAAAAAAATGCCTATCAAATTTTACAAACTTGGTGAAAAAGTTAATGCTAATGCCTATTACAAGACTCTGAGATACAATGTATGCCATGGCTCAAAATCAACTACCAAGAGGGAAACTATGTATGGACTCAGGGATGGTGGTCCTGCCCATACAGGATAACGGC
>OZ010578.1:53381928-53460978 GCA_963932145.1 Acanthosepion lycidas | reverse complement strand
GTTCAAATCTCACCATGGTTGATTTGTTAGCAAGGAAACTTCCTGTTGTTATTGGACTGGAGCGGTGAATCCCAGTGTGCAGCACCTTTGGAAAGTGCCTGAAAACTATACCACGGGTTGACCCAAGCCTTGTGAGTAAAATTGGGTAGACAGAACCCTTGTGGGGCCATCAATAGCTGTGCTAGCATGGAGTCACAAGTCATCATCGCCAAGTGATTGAGCATGTTGGCCTTATTCAAATTGTTGATCACGCTAGGTAACATGCTCTTTTACAGAAACTGTAAGGAAGGTCTTCTCAGCATAGATGCAGTATAAACCACAGGTGGGCTATGTAGGTGTTGAATAAACACAAATGCGACCAAGCAAGCATCTGCAATAGAGATTGGCTAGCCATCCTAATAGACAGGTATCCTCAAATACCAGTGGCCAGCTATACATACATACATACATACATATATATATATATATATATATATATATATATATATATATATATATATATATATATATATATATATATGTGTGAAAATATTATAGAAAATAGGAAAGAAACTGGTTTGGTAAATAATCCAAAGTTCCTTAGTATTTTTGTTATTATTTTTAAAAAATAGTGCTCGATACGAAAGTAGAGCATAAATATAATTATTTATTTAAAAATATGATTCCAAAAATATGATTCCAAGCGAAATTTTTTTGGAATTTCCCAAAAAAATTTCGCTTGAAGATGGAACAGAGCCTACTTTAACTCAAGTTAATTCAAATATTATTTTGAAGTTTTCGGCTCTTGTTTTGAAACATGAGACCTCTTATGTAGCGAGTTGGAATCATGATTTTAAATAAATAATTATATATATATATATATATATATATATATATATATATATATATATATATTAAAGATAGACATTTTGTGTTGATTAATTTTATTGATAAACTTTTACAAATTATGAATAAACCTTCTCAGATAAGGAGGAAATTCTGTCAGAAATTGTCCAAAGTTCATTTCAGAGGAAATATCACTCAATCTTTCGACTTTCTTAAGTCATTGTCAGGGTACACTTTTATATATTTAGTATTAAATATGAAGCAATAACTATGGTATAAAATTATGGAAAGAAGAGGGTAAGGAGAAAGAAGACAGCAAATAAGGACTTACCACACTAAAGTTGAGTAACTCCAAATAACCTCTCAAGAAACTGGAAGAAGTAAACCCATGGAAATAATATATTTGCTGGGGAAAATTTCGTTGACTCAGTGCAGAACAAACAATTGAAGCACTTAAAAAAAAAAATGAAAAAAAAAACTGCTAAAGTAAGCATGCCTGTAGAATTCATAGAATGCCACCATTGAGATGAGAGCTTTTACTTGATCAGCACAAGCAGGGTTACCTGGTGGAATGTGTTTGTTGTTGAAAAATCTGAAACTTTTAATGAATCCAGGAAAAGATTACTAATGACTCATCTTGAAGCATTCGGAATATGTATGTTATGAACATATATATATATATATATGTGTGTGTGTGTATGTTTTGGCCGTTGTATTCTCTGGGCTCCTTCAGATGGTTGGAATGTCGAACTGAACCATTTATTTCGCTCACTGGGGTAGACTGTTCTAGTTCCATGTGCTATGTCTAATGGGTGTCAATTATCAGTTATCTCCTGTTAATTCATCTCTCCAAGTTCTCCAATGCCTTAACCAGGTATTGAACTCACAACACTTTGGGTCCTGTCACTGGATCTAACCAATGCCTTTATCCACTGTGCCATGTGTCCTTGAGCGAAATAAAGGGTTCAGTTCAACATTCAAACCACCTGAAGAAGACCACTTTGTACAACGGCTGAAACATTGTGATAAATATGGTGACAAAGATGAGGACAATAGTCTGAATAATGTAAATAGTGCCAAACTATTCTTAGCAAATGCATTTTGTTCTCTGAGGGACTTTATCAAGACAAATATAGGATTTATTTTGTTGCATGTGTTTATATACAAGAGCAAGGATGTAATTTTTTATCAAGGCATTTAAATTTGAAAAATTAATGACATCCTTGCTCTTGTATATAGACATGTGCAACAAAATACATCCCACATTTATCTTGATAAAGTCCTTCAAAGAATGAAATGCGTTGGCTAAGAATAGTTTTTCCTCTTGACTTTTTATTCAATTTGTTCCTTTACAGATACATTCTATCTGAAAATTATACATATATATATATATATATATATATATAATGATAAAAATATGATTTTATGATATGCTATATTTATGGGTAAAAGTGCTCAATATTAGGGCTAGAGCATATGTAAATATAAAAGTGGACACTGAGTGGTGACAGTCTGTTTTATACTTGAATGCAATCTTTTCAGCGAACCACATAAATATTTATGAGCATTCTTAAATTCAAAAATTTTAAAAACCTATAATATCTTTGTTCTTGTGTATATTAATACTTGATACAAAATAAGATCCTTGCATTTGCCTTGATAAGGTCCTTCAGAGGACAAAATGCTTTGGCTAAGATAAGTTTTCATATTGTCCTTTTACAGATATATTCTATCTGAAATTTTACACATATATATAGTCCTCAGATAATTTTCTTCTTGAATACTATTGTCAGCTAGTATTATTAATATGAGGAAATCAATTACTTAGTAACAAAGTACTAATTTCATTCATCAAAAATCTTTTCTTTTTTTGTCTTCCCATCATGTATTTTATTGTTGATGTATATTTTCAAATCTTAGAATATTATAAACCTATGCAGTGTTCTAAGCACTTAAATCATTTAATTGTTCACTCATATCATAATTCAATTATATAATGTTAGGTAGTGCCACTCTATAGAACAACAATTCCCAATGTAGATGGTAACGCCCACTTGTGAGTGCCATGGACACTCAAGGATCTAATTAACTTTTAGGGTTATTATGAAGGGCACTATAATTTTAATAGAGCAATAAGATGATTTAACATTCTGGACCCTGATTGAAACAAGTCACAACATTTTATATACATTTTTTTATGTTTGCCAACTGTTGTAGCATACCTACAGAACGATAATGGGTATGCCCCCATTCCTATAAATACAATAGTGAATACTGTATGTGTTGGTCTGTGGTCAGCAGCTGGAGATTCATTGTGGAATTCACTTGACTTATTTCTAGCAGTTGACTACTTCTACATGCCACTAGCGAATCTTATATGTGTTGTTCTTGTCCTAAGTATTATCATTCATTACCAACCTTTGTGTGATTATTCTATTCAGTAACCTTCCCTAGGTTACAACACCAACATATTCACATTTTAAGAAAAATTTAAAACATTTCTATGCTCTGACCCAGTAACAGCCACTTGGCTCTTCCCAACAAATCTTACATCTGGTAAATACAAACAAAACGTAAACACATGATATTAACTCTGCTCTCTTTACCAGTGCAATTTTAACATGTAGGACACTAGCCTGTGCAAATATCTGAAAAGGGTCACTGAAGAAGAAATGGTTAAGAACTATGGAGTAATATTTAACAAGCTACTTTCACAGACCATTACTACAGTAGTATGTTTGAAACTCACTCTGCATTTCATGTTTGTGGTTTTGTGATGTATTAACTAAAGCTTATTAAATACATTGACCTTGCTATGGATAAGTGGTTAGCAAATTAGTTTAATTGACGACTACTAATCTAATTAAATTTTGACATCTCAGGGATGCTAGAGTACACTAATAAAAGGATCACTTTCCAGGTAGATGCTTGCTGACTCAAGTATAAACCCAAAAAATATTTACCAGTAGACTCAAATATTAACCTGAACAATGTTTACTTATAGACTCAATTATAAACTCAAACAAAGTGTACTTACCAAGTAGAAAACCAAACAATGTTTACCTATAGACTCAAGTAGAGACCCAAACAATGTTTACCTATAGACTCAAGTAGAGACCCAAACAATGTTTACCTATAGACTCAAGTAGAAACCCAAACAATGTTTACCTATAGACTCAAGTAGAGACCCAAACAATGTTTACCTATAGACTCAAGTAGAGACCCAAACAATGTTTACCTATAGACTCAAGTAGAAACCCAAACAATGTTTACCTATAGACTCAAGTAGAAACCCAATGTTTACCTATAGACTCAAGTAGAAACCCAAACAATGTTTACTTATAGACTCAAATAGAAACCCAAACAATGTTTACCTATAGACTCAAGCAAAAAGCTTAAGTCTATAGCTAAACATTGGTTGCCTCAACTCAAACAATATTTACCTATAAATAAAAGTATTAATCTGAACAATATCTACCTATAAACTTAAAAAATGCGTAATTATAGATACGAGCATAAGCCAATGTTTGCCTGCAGACACAAGCATAAATTTCAACAATGTTTACCTGTAAACTCAAGTATTAATCTGAACAATGTTTACCTAGAAACTCAATTAAACCAAAAAGCTATTTGCCTATAGACTCAAGTATAAACACCCAAAATGTTTACCTATTGACTCAAGCATTATCTCAAACAATGTTTACCTAAAGACTCAATTAGAAAAACAAAATCTGTTTATCTATAGACTCAAACATAATCTCAAACCAAGTTTACCTATACACTCAAGTATTAACCTTAACAATGTTTACCTATAGACTCAAGTATAAACTCAAACAATGTGTACCTATGGACTCAAGTATAAATTCAAACAATATTTACCTATAAATTCAAATAGAAATCCAACCAATGTTTACTTACAGACTCAAGTATAAACCCAAAAATATTTACCTAAAGGCTCAAACATAAACCCAAACAAGTTTTTATCTATATAAAATAAGTGTATGTCAAGCATACACTTAAACAATGTTTATCTATAAACTCATCTATAAACTTGACCAATGTTTACCTAATGACTTAATTTTAATAAAAAAAGTAGATTTCAAAATTAAATAATTCAACAAAGGTTGATATGACATAAAATTTACCAATCTATCCAATCTAAGGAATTTTGTTCCTTACTGACTTCCCAACACTTGTACCATTGTCCCAAATTATATTAATTTTGATGAATAATGAAACAATGCTAAGAATTCTAATAACTTCACAAAAGAAAAAGAAAAAGAAAACAAAGAGTTAGCAAAATCAGACTTCATGCTACACAAAAGAAACAATCCTGTTAAAAGAGCAACCATTGTTTTTGACTTACAATTCTTTTAATCTGAGAAGAGTACACATTAAAAATGATGGGGTGATATATGCACGAGTCAACACTTTTACCTAGGATTAATGTAGTATCTGTCCCAGGGCCAGTGAAAGGGTCTTGTGTGCCCCACTGAATCTATGATATGAGGCACCTCACTCTACTACATTTCAATTTTCATATGGCAGTATTCATATAAAATACAATTTTATTGTAACCTAGTTATGTACAATAATGGATCATATGCAATATAGGTGAACAATTCAACTAGAAAATTGAAAATAAATACAATGAATCTAAATACAAATTTTAGAGATGTTATGATAGATCATTCCATCTTAAATAAATCAACAATGTTTTGCAGCAATTTTTAACATCAACTTGAGATTTTTCTTGTTAAAAAGTTGGAGAATTTTAACACATTCAACATTATGGAAAAAAAATAATGAATTTTATAGTGTTTTTTTAGACAAGCAAATTTATATAGTGTTTTTTGAGACAAGCAAAACAAATTAATGGATTTAGATGGAAAATGACCCCAGAATGATGTTCAAATCTGCAAAAATGTTAAATTTTTTAACAGCAGTTTTCATTATTTACACTATTTATATTTGGACTATTTTCCTCATCTTTGTTGTTGTTATCAAAATGTTTCAGTCGTTGTGACCTTTGGCCTTCATCATTCTGGGTAACATACATGGAATTCTGAAAAATAAGAACTAGACAATATCCCTAGACATGAGCAGTAGAACAAAAAGTTTACCCCCATAGATTAAATAAAGGGTTCAGTTCAGAATTCCCTGTAGGTTAGCCAGACCGATATACTACCCTGATGAGAGCCATAAGGTACAATGACCAAAATGTGATAGCAACAACAATGATACAGACAATATGTTCCTACTTGACAAAAGGTCAGATGCTCTCTAAGTTTTTGTTCCTTCTGCTGTGGCCAGGTATTGAACTCACAACTCTTTGGGTCAAGTCACTTTTTGAATTACTTCAACCAACACTGTTTTCCACTGGGGTATGTGTCCTTGAGAGTTGAGTTACTAAAGGGAATTAGCTGAAACTGAGATATCCAGAAAAGGCATGGCATGTGAAATTAGAACAATCTACTCCCATAGACTAAATAAAGAGTTTGGTTAGAAATTACAATGTATATCACCTGAAGAAGGCCAGAATGTACAAAGGCCGAAATGCCATGAATATGGCAATAAAGATGAGAACAGTCCAATGTAAATAGTATAAATAGTTACAATACCTCATTTCAGAAATATAGACAGATGTTGAATAGTTGATATTTAGTAAAATACATCACCCCATCTCATTTCAGTGTACTAGTAACTAGTAGAATGAGACACTGAACACCAAGAATCACAACCCCATGTTTTTTGAGTTCATTTTTTTTTCTTGCCAATAACCAATTGTATATATTTTTTTCATTTAAGCCATTCAGATTTTTATTACTAAATTATTTCACTTTTATTCTTGTTGAATGATTGATCAATTTTCTTTTACAAAAAAAAATAATCTATAAAGTTTTCAACATTTTCACCAAGAATTTAAAAGTAAGCAGATTGCAATATCAGGCACAATAAAAATAATCACAAGAATTAGACATACACATTTCACGGTTTTCGTATTTGAATTTTCTGATGAATCTTAATGATTGAATAAGTTCATGGTGAGTTCTATAACAATAAAATATCCATAGAAATTCCCTTATCGCATTGTTAAATATTTGAGCTTACCAACATTAACAAAATATTGCGATAATAATCATAAATATGATCGCTAGTGGTTATTTTAAAGAATTAAGGGATACAAATGAAAATATTTGAAATTGATAATTTTTTCCATTTCACTGAAACTGATGTTAAACACTTCTAGCTCCCTTTCCCTCTTTCATCTTTTTTACTAAAAGTAGCGTCTCTGATGTTTTTTCCGTCTTTCCACGCGATCAAAACGGAATAGTCCATTATTCATGAGGCATTGGCAGGGCGTAACGGTCGTTCTAAATAAGGGTGGGACAAGCAGAATTATAAGATATTTGGTGTACATCAATTTTTTTTTTGACATGAGTGATTTTTTTATGTTTATTTTTTCTTTGGAAAATGCATAAGAAAAGAAGCTCTATTAAAAAAGTTAAAAATCCAAAACAAAATGCCTCTCAATGTAAAAAATATGACAAAAGCAGCAAAGCCTCTTAGAAACATTTATCATTTATGACTTCCTAACTTGAGATCAACTTCGGTTTACTTTAGATTTTAGAAGAATGATTAAAGTTTGTATTTATTTACATTTGTTAAGCTTTTTTCTTCACTAATTTAAAAAAAAAAAACATTTCTTCGAAATTGTATCAATTCTCTAAAATTTGCAAAACACATATTTTTCTTTCTTTCACTAAGAAACTTACAGAGAGAATATTTTCAATGATAAAAAATTCGTTAGAAAACAAAAAATAGTAAGTAAAAAAAGAGGTTTTAATTTTGTACTTTGAGGTTTAATTTGAAATCAAAATTAAATTTTTACAGGTACTTTTTTTGTATCCCAGTTTTTAAAATAATGCAGTTTTGTTGTCAATGACAATATTTCTTAGAAATAGTTCCTCATTCCTCCTGAAATGGCTGGCCGTTTCAAATTGTTTGATTGCATCTGAAAGAAATATTCACGGAACAAAAACAAATTTAATTGTTAGCTCTAACTTGCTTACTCGTTTTTCTTTTTTTTAATATTGAAACAAAGGAACAATAGTTTGCCCTACCCGAACAAATAATTTATACAATAGGAGAAAAAATATGATTCACAATTTGACTCCGTCTCTTTTTTTTCTTTTTGGCTTGGTCGAATTTATAAATATTTCTATGAATTTTTAGTTTTAAAAAGCACATACCAGGCAATATAGAGATTTTACTGTAGTGAATCAGGAGTGATAAAAGATAAATGAGTAATTATTGTAAATTTTGTTGAATGTACTTTAGAAGCAAGGAGGGATCGTTCGTTGTAGTACATGAGTAGGTTTTTTTAGTACTACGGCTTCATTCATATTCTTAGTCGGTCACTCGGTCGTGTTAGCATCTGCGCACGTGTTGTCCCAATTAAAACGAGTTCAGACGAAAAGAATGGTACAGCAAAGAAATTACTGATGCAATAAGTTAAATTCATGACTGAAAAAACTTAAAGAACCAAATTCAAATATTATGTATTTTTTCTCATATTACTTAGTTTCTTACCCCTGAAAAAAAAATTTTAATATTTCGTTAGAAATATTTTACGAAATATATATTTTTTAAATTAAAAAAAAATTTTTTTTAAATATTTTTTATTCGAAAGCTTGATTTTTTTTTTTTTTTTTAAAGACGTTATAAAAATTAATTTAGATATGAATTGGTCTTAGACTTAAAACATCTTTTATCAACTAAAAAGGATTTGTTGTGTGTTAATTTTATTTTTAGAAGTTTTGTTAGTTTAAAAACTAAAAAGTCAAATGTTCTTTTGGCGTCACTCAAACGCTGTGGTAGCGCCAATAATACTTTAAAAAAAAATTAAGGATTCCTCCCTTAAAACAATACATGGAGGTCACCATAACAATTCGGCCATACAAGAGTAAATACACACAATCCAACAAATTTTAAAATATTATAAAATTCTTCCAAATTTTCTGTCTTGAGTAAAGGTTAAAAAGTAAAGGAATGCAAGTGTAAATTGTGTATTGGCACGTAATAATTCAGCAGTGAATGTAAATTAAGAATTTGATTGGCTGCTTTTTGTAATCTCTTCTGCTGGTCTTACTAGTAAGTAAATGGCGTAGCTGGGAGGGAAGAGGGAATTAGAGAAGGAAGGAAGAAATAATAGAATTTTAGCTCTTTCAAACTCTAACTAAAATTAATTAACTACAGCGGGAGTAGTTAATTGAAGAAAGAACACTTATAGGATACTATTACAGAAATTAGCTTAGAAATCTTATTTTTAAAATCCCATTTTTTTTTTAAAGGAGTGACTTGATATTTTTTTTTTTTTTTTTGAAGGAAGATGAGCATAAAAAACTGTTGATTTATATAGAGATGCCAATAGTTTTAATAATTTAACAAAAGACACAGAAAATCGAAACCAAGTTTGCGTTTTTTTTCCTTTAAAACGTCTTTAATTGTTATTGGCAATACTTGCTTCTTTAATCATCTAAGTGGTGTTGTCCATGCTTGAACAATTTACTCCCCTGGGGAGCTTGGTTTTTGGGAATTTCTTGTTTGTCACCCGCCTTTTTTATGATTAGCATTTGACAAACTTTTACTGTACTGCTTTCTATCAGTCCTTTTTTCCTTCCCTCTTTAGTCCTTCTTTTCTTATCCACATCACGTTTTTCTTCCTCTTAAAAAGCAACTGGAGGCATGTCGTGCAATGTTGAACGACAATTCAAAGAGAATGACCAAAATGGATCTTGGATTACTTTGTATAAAGTAAGTTACTCTCTCTTTATTATTATTTTTTTTTACTCTAGCTCTGTCGTTAACTGTTTATTTATTCATTTTTGTCATCGTACCAACCTGATGACCCGTAGCTTTATTTTAAGGCTTTTTTCAATGAATAAAGTTTGTTTTTTTTTAACGTGGAAGACGAGCCCAGAATTTGCCAGTTTGCGTCGCTACTTCCATGCCTTTGTCAATGGGGAAATATAGTTGCTTTCTATTTTATTTTTATTTATTTGTGTCAGCTTCAAAATGTGAAGATGAAGGAAAGCATCGACACTCCCGTCTCATCTCTGGTAAAACTAATTCAAGTTGAAGAAACTTGGAAGTTATTTATCGACAAGTATAATTTAGACTAGAGAGTAGTTAGTTGCTACCTTATCACTCATCTCGGGACAATGTGTGTTTTTTTTTAATCTTTGTTTTCAAAGGAGAAAAACAAACAAACAAACAAACCTACACATTCTTTTCATTTGTACCCACGTACGTGGCTGGTGTATAGTTAATTTCGCCAACTTTTCCGTGTGTGTGCGTGTGCGCGCGCGCTATTACCCCACCCCCTACATCTTATTTTTTTATGAATAAAAACACAGATAAAAAACTTGATTCATCATGTGTATGAAAGTAAGTAAAATATATATATATATATATATATATATATATATATATATATATACACACATACACACGTATGTATGTACCTTTTATCATTTTCTTTTCAGTAATCATTTTTTATTTAATTTAGTTCCGTCTTTTCAAGTTGATGTCATCGACTTTCGACATGTTCGACTTTGCATTTCGTTTTTATTTAATATTTTCCTTTATTAAAAAAGATATACAGAAAAAAATATAATGCTTTATAAACTTCGATAAATTCGCATTTAAAAATGATTATTTTTAATTCTAGTGATTAAACAGTTTTACTTTAATTATAAAAAGCACATTCCTTTCTGACACGAACTTTAAAAAAAAAAAACTCCTTTTTTATTATTTTACTCTTCAGTTAATTTAATCTTTAAAGCTTGAATCAAAAACATTTTGTTTGAAGAAAGATAAAAATTACAATTTATTTTTTTTTTCTGATAAAGTAAAGGTCACTTTAATTTCCATATTTTAATCACATTTTTTTTCTCACACTTATCGCAGGTTAGGGAGAGACATGTAATTTCATTAAGAATTTTTTTTTTTAAAAAGTAAAACTTATTTGAAATAACGATAACATCTAATTAATACCTTCACAGAAAATTTAAAATCATTTCAGAACATTTTCCTTAAATAAAAAATAAAAGTAACTTTATGAACCTGTGAATTTTAAAAATTAGATTTCGTGATAAAAAAAAAATAAACCTTTTACTTTCAGTTTTAGACACTTTCAATCGACGACTTGAATCAAGTGTTTTACTTTTTAACCGTTAAATATTAAAGAAAATATACCGAACAAATAAACATTTCAAGAATACTCAAGCAAGTGTCTTTTTAGAACTTGGATGTCTAAATTCTAAGGTCACAACACTTTTTAAAAAGAAAAAAAAAAAAACAAAAAAAACCTTTGTTAAAAAAAATGTATGCTTTGAATATGAGAGGGAAAAGACTTGGGAAATATTCCAAAAGCAAAAAAAAAAAAAAAAAAAAAAAAAAATTGAAAACTTAAACTACCTAATCCTATTCAAATATCATCAAAATTAGGAAATTGATTATTCTTTCCAAAGTGATGCCTCAAAAAAACCGGTTTAGTAGTTTTTTTTTACTTTTAGTTTTACTTTCTTTTATCTTTAAAAAAAAATTACATTCCTTCTAAATTCGTTGTAAAAAGAGATCTTTCTTGGAACAAGGTATTTAATTTGTTAATGAGATAAATTCTCTTTTATTTTATTAACGAAAAACTAAAAAAACACTTACCAATATATTCACAATTCACAACTAAACTTTTTAAAAACATTTTTAACATAAAGTTCTTTTTCTTGTAACATATACGTTTTTTTGGGAAACTAAAAATTATAATCACAATTTTTTTTATTTTTGCATAAAAAAAAAAAAATTAAAGGTGATAAATAGGGATAACAATAACATTGCATGTCAATTATCGATTGCGAGATGCGCCTCTAAATTCCTGCAATTTTTGAATCCGAAAGTAGAAAGTCTGTAATTGAGTTGTTTTTTCGAAACTGCATACCATATAATTCTTTATACTCACAGAAAATAAAATCCTTATTGTGTACACGGTACACTTTAAGGCATTCAAGACTATTTCTTGATTTTGATGTTGGTTTTAAAAAAATAACTGATGGGAGTTAAGGAGAGGAAGGCGTGATTCATCTTGAATTCTCAAATAATGAATTTCCACATGATGAATAATAATGATATTAAAACTGATTCGGGATTAGTTGCTACTTGGCTAAATGAGAAATAATTTAGGATTTTTTTTTTTTTTTTTTTTTTTAAATTCTCTTCTTTAAATTGTTAAATTAGTGTTATTACTCACTTGATAACTGAATAAAATTGAACTTAGAAAAAAGTAATGTAATTTAGGCCATAAATGGTTAAAAAAGAGAAGTAATGAATGTAAATAGCTTCGTAATTACATAAAATTTCTTTCATTCATTGAGCGCTGAAGTGTAAACTACTAGTTTTTCATTGTAAAACGTCAAACAAAATTAAAAGCGACAATTTATTTTGAATGTCATTGTCAGTATTTAATTTTTTTTTTTTTTTTTTTTTTTTTAATGCATTTCCACTCAAAGTCAAAATTATAGCTATCAAATTTGTTTGTCATAGGCAAAAATAGAAACTGGATATTTTTGACTTTTTGAGTAATGCGAATTGTTTACTTCATCATAAGTTTTTATTTGGATATTTTTATTTTAACCTGGTGTCTATTTGAATGATAAAAATGGGGGTTTGTTATGACTCGATTAATTTGGGTAAAGAAAGTTCTAATTTGTAGTTTGATAATCCAATTCCAGTAGTAGTTTGACTGACAATTATCTTGGTCAGCAATCTATGAATTGTTCAATTAAGCATAGTATTTTCTGCCAGCCAACTTGGTTTTGCAATCAAGGTAACTTTTTTTATTCTGTTGCACATACTGTAGCTATGCTATGTGTTTTTATTTGTAGCTCAACAAAGAATCAATATTAGTCTTTCTCTTTTAATTGTTTAAGCAGAAATTCTTATCTACAGGTTTTTTGGAAATCTTTGTTGTTGGCAGTAAGCATTGCTCTTGCGAATCTACAAATAATAAAACACCAATTTAGTTTTTTTTCTCCTTAATCAGTATGTTTTTTTTTTTTTGTTTTGATTTTTGTACGTACATAAACTAAAAACTGTCGGTATTGTTTAGTTTTTATAGCTTTTTATTGCCATAAATGAAATGCAATGTTTGTTAGGTGATCTTTTAAATTCGGTAATATTTCATGCTTTGTTGATGTAAGAACTTTTTTTGGCAACCATCCACAAATTTGTTTTTGTAGTATAATCTATTTTGATCACAATGTTTTCTATTCATCATCAGAGAATATGGTGAATAAATAAGCTCTCATTGCATTTCTGTCTAGTAGCTAGTCTAGTATGACTTGTAGCAAAGATAAAAAGATCTAAAAAAACAAAACAAAAAAACTGTTAAATGTTGATTGGGAGAGGCGGAACTTAAGATATATTTACTACTTTCATTAACTTGGAAAATCATTATTACCCATTATTGTTTTTTTTTTATATCAAACAAAATAAAACTTTTTATTATTTCTCTTAAGCAGTATTTGCAAATAATTACTTATCAGTGGCAAAAGAAATGCGATATCCAGAAAAAAAAAATGAATTGTATATTTATAGTTAAAAAAAAAAAAAAAAAAAGTGAAACAAAAACCTACTTTTCTTAAACATAATTTTCATACGGAGTGCTTTTTATTAATTTCATTCAACCTTCCAAGAACTGATGAATTTTCTTTTGCTATTTTCAGTAAGAAGAAATCTTACTTATTTTTCTTTCTTCTAAACAAGTGTGTCTTAGTTGGTCTTAATTGGAAATTTTTAATTCCAAAAACTGGTGTTTACTGTTTATATACGCCACCATTGATATTTCCAGTTTAATGCCCCCCTCTTCCGAGTTTATTTTCCTGGAAACTGCTTTTAGCAATTTCCATGAGAATAGATTTTTTTCAATTATTTTCTTGGAAAAACAGATGTCAGGTATAACAATTTTGTTAGATTTTTATAATTTATTTATATATTTATTTTTTAATAATTTATTTATTTTTAATAACTATAGAACTTTTAGAAGGAACCGGAAACCTAATCCTAAACAAGGGATAAACCTCTACTCCTGTTCAAAAGACTGGATCAGGAATGTGAACTGTATGATAGACGAATCTATCTACCCATATTAGTGGGGGATAGAAAGAATTAAATAATAATAATAATAAAAAAAATAGTGAATAAACTTTCAAATTTCAGGCACAGACTTGAAGCAGACTTTTAGTTAGAAGGAATAGGAAACAAAGGATAAACCTCTGCTCCTGTTCATAAGACTGGTGAGGAGTATGAACCGGACGATAGGTATAACAATTTTGGTATGAACATAAAAGAATAGAATATACTATTGAATTAATTGATTGGTGTGACAATATTTTTTTTTTTTAACTGAAGTTAGAAAAATATCTTTCCCATTTTTTTATTTTTTTTATTTTCATCCTCTTATGTCATCACTCTTCCTGTTGCAGGCTTGTATAGACTGGATAAAGTGAAACAGATTAGCAGAAATCATGTTTCATTGTCAGATCTGCTGTGTGGTTGATTTCTTATGTACACACTATGTTAGCAGTATGTGAAGTTAATTTTCATTGGCAAATATTCATTTGCACTTCAAATATTTCTGCTACATTTGGTCTGGTGCTTCTGATATCTATTAACAAAATCTAAATAATCTGCAACACTATCAGTCCTGACCTGCTTCAGTCATTTTCCCATCACTATAAGATAGCTTCCATGTGCATTTTCTATAAATATTTTCATAGTAATTGTTCTGATGAAATTTTGTTCTTGATACTTCAACTTCACAAATTTAAGTGCATTACTGGATTGGCAGCTTGGTCTCATAATATCATAGTTGAAATTGCTAGGTGCAGCTGTTAATATTAGGTTGGTGCAAAAATAATTTCGTTTTCTCACATAGTAACATATGTTAGAAAATGAAATTATTTTTGCACCAACCTAATAGTTTCTTCTGCATTTCTTGATAGTGGAACTCTCTTGCTTTCCTGTCAACTATGATCTTTAAAAATTTAAATGCATCATCTCTCTGAATCCTTTTGTCATCCTCTCTGTTTCTTTCATTTTTACTAGCCCCTTGCATCTTAGTGGTTTTTATTGCTTTGCTTGGAATGAAATGATTGGATAAAAAAAAGTAGGATTGGGGGGAATTTTTTTTTTTTTTTTTTTTAAAACGCCTTCATTTAGAAATTCTTGTAATGAAACTTTCAGGATTTATTCATAAATAAATGAAATTATCTTATAAATTTTTCTTTTTTACATAGGGTTTTTTAAAAAAAAATTTATTGTTAACAGTAAAAAAAAATACATTTTTTTTTTTTTTTTTTTTTTTTTAAATTAGAATAATTTAAGTTTTAAATTCTCTATTAATTTTCACCCTTTTAGATGGTATTATTATTATTATTAAATAAAAACTATATTTACCAATCATAAATGGAAAAGCCTAGTACAATTCATCAAACACCAATATTTTTAAAAGAATTTTGAATTTTTTTTTTTTTTTTTTTTTTTTTTTTTTTGTGTGTGTGTGTGTGTAAACATGCTATTTTTGTTCATACAGAAGTTCATACTTGACATTATCAGAAAATAAGAGCAATAACTATAGTAAATTTAAAGCCAAAATATCTAAGATTCAATAAAAATTAAATTTTAGAGAATCTTGTCCTAAATTTTTAAGGTTACTGAGTACTTAAAAATTATATAAAAAAGGCACTCTTGTTATATTCTTCAATTATTTTTTATAGATAAATCCCTCATAGAAAAACATTTAGATGAACATATGTTTGTCAACATCTTAAATAAAAAGCTACTGCTGTGTTAAAAAATGCATTTTTGTGATATTTTAAATGTAAATAAATATTTATTTCAAATCAGATTATTCTTTAAATCAGCCAATATTACTCAGTTTTGGAAAAGTATACTTTATTAAAAAATTCTTCCAAAATAGAGAATTACATTGTGATAAATGTGGGCTAAAAATGGTGCTGAAATCAAATTTTTTTTTTTTTTTTTTTTTTTTTTAACAAAAAAAAAAAAAATCTCCTTCAGTCAATTAAAATTATTTTTTTGAAATAGAGCAAAGTATTTTGCCTATTAGAAATATTAAATTTAATTTATTAACTTGAAATTAAAACTAAAATAAAATTTCAAGAAAGATTTTTCATTTTAAATCTTAGGTATTGTGAATCTGTGGAGATAAATACTTTTGTTATTTCAGAAATTGAAGAAGTGTCTTCAACATTTTCTATTAGTACATTTCATTTTACTTAGTAATACTATCTAGTAAATAATTTTACTATGTAAATTATTTTAATTATATAAATTTGTTGTGTTTTTTTTATGTTTATTAAAACTAAAAGTTTAAGTTGAAAACTGATATTTAAATTTGACTGTGACAGTAAACCTTTCTTCATTTGCTCTCCATCAAAAATTATAATAGATTCACTTGTTCACGTGAGAATTCTTATATACTGTTGTTTCAGTTAAAGTTCATTTTAGCTGAAGTTTAACAAGATGAGAATTTGAACTTTCTATGTGTAATAGTTATTGGCACAGAAAGTAGAATCAACATGCAGAGTTCAAGTGCCAGCCAAGTCTAAGAGGAAGACTATTACTCTGAACTTAAAACTGTGGAGAAGGCAGCAGTAAGCTACTTTATCTTTCTCAAGATTATTTATTTATTCACAGATCATAAAGAAACAGAATCTGTGGAAAGCCATGATGTCATGAAAGGACATGTCATAAAAAACAAATGATTAGCAAAAATGACTTGTTCGACTTTGAATTCTGCACTTAAATTCTAGAATTGTCTAGAATTAACAAGTAAATGTATATTTCCATGGTAGTCTCTATGTTAGTTGAATAGATATATACTTGATAAAAAAATTAACTTGATTAGAGGTTAATTTTTATTCCCCCCTCCCTTAAGAGGAAGAGATAAATTACAAGTGACATAAAAAATGTATCTTGAAAAACTTGTTTAATCTTAATTTAATACTGCTATAAATTGTTTTGATGTCTTTTTGCAAGTCTTGGACATGGCTTTCTTGTACTTTTAACAATGTTCAAGCAGATTAATTTGTGATACAGAATAATACCTATTGTGACTACCACAGAGCGAATCCAGAGATGTATCAGCAAAGTCTATTGTGACATGCACAGGGTGAGTCCAAAAAAGGTGTCAACAGTGCTTATTGTGACTGACACTGGGTGAATCCAAAGAGGTGTGTCAATGATACTAAGTGTGACTATGCAGGAATTTTCTGTATTAATCAATTTTGTTTAATAAATGTCCAAATCTGTACCTTTTCAACTATTTTAATGGCCCTTACTTTTTGAGCTTCCAAATGGAATCTAATTTTCCTCCACACTTTTATTTTTAGTTTCTATAGGTCAGTAATATAAACATTTTATCAAAAAGTATCATTTGAACTAAAATTTAGGATGTATTTAGAATTTCTCTTATTCTCTAGTGGTGAGGGATACTAAAAAGTGCTTTACTTGACCCACTTTCTGAAATCTGACCAAATCATCAAATGTCTTTTTTTTTCTCTTTTTGGTCAGGCCAAGAACTTTTCAGTACTTCCTTTCCTGGGATGCCTTACTGACTTGGCCATAGAACAGTTGTTCAAACAAGACCAAATTTTCTGCTTTCAAGTGAAATTTCTCTTGTTATAGATCTCTCAAAGTTTTTCACATTTGCAGAGTTTTGTATCCAAAAACATCTCCAAAGGCGTTAGTTAGATCCAGTGACAGAACCCAAAGAGTGTGAGTTCAATATCCAGTTAAGGCAGTGATGAACTTGGAGAGGTGAATTAATAGGAGATAATTGACAACTGACGTCCATTAGAACATGGCACGTGGAACTAGAACAGTCTACCCCCAGTGAGCGAAATAAAGGGTTCGGTTCGACATTCCAACCACCTGAAGAAGGCCGGAGTGTACAACGGCCAAAACATAATAAATATGGCAACAAAGATGAGGACAATAGTCCGAATAATGTAAATAGTATGCAAACAAATATATCAAGAAATAAAAATAAAACGGTTGAATCTGCCTTCACAACAAACCAAGCATTATTTCTACATATGAAAAATTCTCTTCAAACAGAAAGAGTAAATGACAATTTTTCAGTTGACCTAATGAATATATATGAGCCTTTCTGAATTCTTCTAGTAACTAAGAACATTTTTATTTATTTATTTATTTATTTTTTTAAATTTTTTACAGACACTTTGTTCAAATAAATTTTGTTTTTGGCTTTTGTTTGAAAAAGGCCACAGTGGACAAAATGCATCTGCTCAAACTACATACAGTTTTCCTATTGTCTTTTTTATATATTTTATATATATATATATATATATATATATATATATATATATATATATATATATACACACACACTACACTTATTAATATTGTAGTCCCAAAGAAATTTGTACATTAAAAAGAAATCTAGACAGTAGCTACTAAAATATTATCAGGTATGCTGAAAAGTTCATGGCCCAAAAAAGAATGAATTTAAAACACATTGTTTTGTGAGCTGATCTGAGAGATAGATTTAATTTTATATTCTGCATTGTTGTATATATCAACATATTAAGGTTAATTCACAGTATTGTATTTTTGTTTGTAAGTAATAATATATTAAAGAAATCCTAAATGCATTTCTTTTCATTGAAGCCATTCTAATCATGATTGAATCCTTTTCATCCACAAATTTCTACTCAAAATTCACCATGGCACTTTGATTTTTTTTTTTTTTTTTTTTTTTTTTTTTTTGTCTTTGTTCCTTGTAAGTGTTATTAGAGAACTTCCTTCAAATGTTAGCATTTAGTTAACCTTAAAAGATGACAAATAATGCTTTTATAACTTTGTGTTAGAAATTCATTTGTCAGCTCACTGCCTGTGTGAGTAACTTTTGATTGCTTCCTTTATTGCTTCAATTGACTCTAGGCTGCCTCCTCCTCCTCCTTGTAGACAAGCATAGATCTCTCGTCTTCATATAACTCTTGCATAAAGTTTTCTGGTTTGTCCTACATATCTCTGCTACTCTATGTAATGTCAGATTTACCACATAAATTTGTGGGAAATTTACTCAAGCTTATAACTTGGTCTTATGCTACTAATTTTAATATTTTTTATACTTTATATATTTCTCTTTTAGTAAAATCTTTCTGGCATTTGACATTAAAAGGTTGTAAGAAAAATTATTCAATTAAAATGTATGTCAAACAAAAGAAATCATTGGCTTCATCTTGCTAATTTGGAGATTAATTTAAGCATGGAAATGTTTTTGATATGAGACATTAAAGCAGAAATAAATTTGACTATAATTTCTGGGATCTCCTTATGAGTGGTGCAAATTTAAATTTTTATTTTTAACAGATTATGTTTAGAAATTGAAATAATTAAAAGTATTAATTTTTCTCTTTTAGAATTAAGTAATATTTTTTTAAATTAGTATGTGTAAATAACTTTTTCATCTTAAATGAAAATGTATGCACTTGCAAATTTAGTATTTGGCCCATTTTAAATTAAAAATTATCATACACTTAGCAAAAAAAGTTGATTTGTGGGATTTAAAATTTCAGTTTTTGGTGAGAATATATATTTTCTTTTTAAATTCTATCTTGTATACTGCCAAATTCATCTGCACTTTTAGGTGTGTGTTTGTAATATAAAAAAAGATGCATGACAAAGTATTTTATGACAACTTTTATCCATTAGGACTTATAGATATATATATATATATATCTATATATATATATATATATAATGTGTGTGTGTGACTGGGGTAAAGTTAAAAAGAAAAAAGTCAACATTTACTCACTTTCATTTGTTAGGTATTAAATTACATCACTTAGCATCTTCCATAGTTCACCTTACCTTTTCTTTAGCCTGAAGAGTGTTCATAAATTTAAAAATTTTGAAAATCTAACAATCTTTTTACTTTTTGTTTATAAATACATGTTAAGTAAAATGTAAAATCCTTACATTTACCATGATAAAATCCCTTAGTGGATGAAACGTATTGGTAAAGAACAGTTCCCCTTTTGTCTTTACACACACATTGCACTGCAAAGGCCAACAAGAGGGGAATGAGGAGGAATAGGAAAATTGTAATGGGACACAGTGAAAATTAAACTTGCTACACTAGCAAATCTTTGTAAGAATTAGTCATTAAGATCCTACAGTATGCATTCTTATATTTCTGTGGTATAACAGTTTAGAGTAGTGGTTCCTAGACTGTGCTGTGTACGATGCAGCAGTGGGTGCCACAGAAAAGTATACTAAGTGTGTAAAGCACATATATGTTTGTGTGTGTGGTTAAATAATATTGACAAGTCCTATCAATCCAATTTCTTTAACTTTTTCAAATTTCTGAATTAGTTGTTTTATATAATCAGTAAATTTACCAAAGTTATTTTTCTTTTATACCCTGAGCCTGTACTTTCAAATGTTGCTATACTCATTTTTGAGGATTGTCTATTTATGTAACAGTTGATGTTATTGAGTGTTGGCCAACATTCAATAACATCAACCAGGAACACAACCATAATGTGCTGATTGTATTTGGAAAAAAAAACAAAAAACATTCCTATAAATCTAGATACATACATAAAAGAAAAAACTGCACACAGTTACAAGTAAAATTAAAATCATCTTTGATAATAGCTAAAAGAATAGCTGAAAGCACTCGGACATACAAAACATTTGGACAATTTTTACAAATTTTATTGCTAGAAAAGAAAAATTATATGAACACACAAAGTTAAATAAAAAAAATTGCATTACCTTGTTAGTCATCTTTGATGAAACTTGTATAAGAGAGTGATTGCTTCCCAAATACAGACACTCGTGTGTGAGAAGAACGAACTTCTATTTGCAGGTGGTGTAGTGGATAATGATATGGAATTGGATAACTGAAAAAGGATTGACTTCAGTGCATTGAAAATGAAAAAAAAAAAAAAGAATTCTGGTAATCATGCTGAAAATACCGGTTCTCAATTAATCATTGTAGTCAATGTTGAGCCCAGTCAGTACTCAGATTGGAGAGGGGGGCTGCTTGGGACTGCCAGGTACTATAAGCATCACCTACAATCTGAAATTTTTATACTTTATCAATTTGTGAGTTTTATTTAAATAAAACTCACAAATTGATAAAGTATGTATATATATATATATATATATATATATATATATATATATATATATATATATATATATAATTAATAAGTATCCTTAATTTACTGAATAAAAAAATTTAATAATATTCTGCAGTTTAAATTATTTTCTATCTAAAATATATAAATATCTTTTTTTTTTTTTTTTTTTTTTTTTTTTTTCTTCTTCTTCTTCTTCTTCTATAATTTAGTTATACTGTTTTCAAATTTACATAGAAATTGTGTGACAACATTTTTGTTGCTTCTAAAGTGTGCCCTAAAAAAAGTTTGGATTATACCGGGTTAGAGAATTTATTCAATTTTTGTGCAGGAGGGAGTATGATTTTTATAATCATATCTCAAGATGCAATGTTATTGTTTCAGTTAGACATATTACTTCAGTTCTAAACCTGTGGAAATGTATTGATGGAAAAGAGGAATAATTGCATTTATTTTACTTGTCATCAGTGGTGAAAAGTTCTTGGCCTGACCAAAAGGCATTTCAAAAAATTAATCTAATGTTTGGTGAGAAGTGGTTTGGTAACTTTTCATGCCTCTGTATATTTGAAATTTGATTTGGTTATGAAACACTTTTATTTCTTGAATAAAAACTGCAAAACCATTTGAATAATTACTTTCAGAATTTTTGTAAAAATAAGTAACCTGCTGGAATAATATCTAATGATTTTCTCAGTTTTACATTTTGAAACCACTTTAAGTTTTATGTGAAATTTTCTTTTAAAAATTATTACTGAGAGGAAAAACCCTAAATGTCAAATATATTCTGTATATTTTGCAGAAACTGAAGAAAGCAGAAGATCTCTCTGTTATTGGATGTAAATTGTCTGTATTAGAAGCACGAAAACCAGAAAATCGCAACAAAAACCGATACAGAGATGTCAGCCCATGTAAGTGACTATTGCCATCATATATTTGGTTACAAGTTGAATATTCTGTTGTGACAGCATTTTTGATTTTTCAATGGTTATGTCATTCACAAAGAATTAAAGTTCTTTATGAAATGGTTTTGTCAAATTTTCTTTTCTTATTTTAAAAAAAAAAATTAATTGAATATGAAAATAAGTTTTTATTTTGTTAGAATTTATTTTTATCTTTATTTTTTTTATTTCTGATGGCAGATGAATGTTAATGCTTGGTGATAGTGAAGTGAGTCATGAATAAAATTCTTGTTGACAATATCTCACCTTTTTGATTTCTGTATTCACGCATAATTACTAGTTTTCTATAAGCTTAAAATGTGCATTTGTATATTTTAAATACAAGAGGAATATATCTATAATATATATATATATATATATATATATATATATATATATATATATATATATATAATATATATATACATATATGTATATAATATATATATACACACACATATATATATATATATATATATATATATATATATATATATATATATATATATAATATATATATTTTCAACATTTATCTAATATTTCAAATATTGCAGTTGTTCAGAAATAGGTTTTTAATACCCAATTTACATTTAAAGCTATATCTAGTTTGAAGTCATGCAACATCAGTCATCTTCTGTGTCCTTGAATCCTGTTCTTTTTATTGTCCTTTCTCTTCAGTAATATTTTCTCATGTTCCCTCATGCTATTCTCTTTCATCCTTTGTAACCCTTTGCATATTAGTTGCTTTATTACCTTACATGGGTAAAATGATTTAAAAAAAAATCTGTTTATAAGATATTTTGAACTACTGTTGAACTACTATCTTATTTAGTTAACTGGATTTGAGCAGTCTTTATGAAGCAACTTCTAGACAATAGAGAGAGAGAGAAAAGAAAGGGGCTGTGGATGAAAATACATATGAAACTGTTCATAACTTTTGCTCCAGGGCCGTACTTAGACCTTAAGAGGCTCCCTGAGCTAATAAAATTCGGGAGCCCCTTTATTACCTATATCTATAAAAAAAAAAAAAAAAAATCTTATTTTTTTAGATGACGTATTTTTGCTGTAAAACACTAAAATTTTTAATGGTTTTGGAACTCATCCAATTTATTCCATTATCAACTTTATCTGAACTTTACATCCTATAATTGCACCCCCCTTATCTTGTTTTGTACTATTTTGTACAATATCAGGCAATTTTTCACTTATTAACATATGTTGGTTCAATGAAGTGTAAAATTGAGCAAAGTAGATATGCAAAACTAAGAAAGCGACATCAAAAATCTATATGTATATAAAAAAGATGCATTAAAATTTAAATGAAGAGGCTCTTGAAGAGAGCCCCCATTGAATTTGAAAAACCCACTCAACTAGAAGGACTTAAATACTATAAATTATTTCAAATTAGTTCAAAGAAACTCCACTAAATTTGAAAATAAACAAATCTCTGTTCTTATATCTTTAGTTTTATCAGGGGCTGCAGCCTATACTAGCCCATCTGTAAATCTGGCACTGATCCACTGGAATAACAAGTCAAATGCTATGTAAAAAAAAAAAAAAAAAAAAAATCTTTCATTGTGTTGATTGAGAAAGAGATACCCATTTATTAACTTTGAACATTCTTTAGGCAACTTTCTTCACTAAGGAAAGCTTTTTTTTTTCTTTTTTTTTTTACCATTGCAGTTGACTCCAATTGTCAAATAAGAGTATATTTAAATTTCACAGTTGTTGTCACATCCTGCTACAGAAACAACAAAAAACAACTTTGACTTAAAATCAGGATCATGGCTACTGCAGTTTGCATTTAAGGAGCCACCATATATAGTGGAAAGAGAAATAATATTTAGGAATAATGTAGAAGGCTAAAGGTAAAAACCTGAAATATTGCTGGAGTGAACAGTAAGAAAAATGCAAGCAAAGCAATTGGCTGGAATTTTAGTGCTGGTCTGCCCAAATAAATAACTTTCCCTCTTTGTCTTGTTAAACTTAATTTATTCTGTCATTGCCTTCCTGTAGTTTACAATGTGTCTCCAGCATTATCTTGTAACACTCGTTATTTACTGTATCACATCTCACCTGCTTAGGTATGTAAGTTATGCTTTCAATGTTTAGTCTCCTATTCATAATACCAACACAATGGATACTTATACTTGGATTTCTTTTTAGTGTCTTATAGACCATCAAACACATTAATACGTACAGAATAATATAAGCCAACAAGATACTTATTATTCCTATCAAATTGAATATTTTACATTTGGTTGCTTTGAAAATGTTTTTACTCTTTAAATATCTGAAAATGAAAAAAAAAAAATCTTATATAACTGCCTTATTGCTTTTAACAGATGATCACAGCCGTATCACTTTGGAGTCTGATTCCCAAAATGGATTGGGAGATTACATCAATGCAAACCTCATTAAAATTGAAAAGGCTGATAGAAGATACATCCTTACACAGGTTGGAAAATTTAAATATAAACAATTTTGGATCGAAATTACAGTGTCACTCTTTCTAAAATACTTTTCTTATGCTTTATAAAGTTTTCCACTTTGAATTGAGTTGGTTATTACAATAATATTAGTATAGAGCTAGGGTAAGATAGATAAAAATATACTACTGTTTAAGAATGTTTAAGAAAATTTCCTTTGAAATTTGGACAAAAGCCTTTCAAACTGTGCTTAAATAATTATGAAAATTTTTACATGTTCATATGGGTTTTTTTATGGAATGTTTTAGCCCCCCCCTTTATTTCACAATTGGTCATGGATGCTTTAATCCAGAAAATAATTAATTTAATCTAATAGTAAATTTTTTTTGTTTGTTTAGTATTGCATTTTGTAAGGAAATTCTTCATACCAAAAATGATTTGATTGGTGTGTTGCTGGGCATGTTAATAACTCTTTTTGTTTACTCAAATGACTTGGGTGATTTAACAGGACTGTTTATGAACGTTTTTTGCACCATGACATTTTACCGAAGAGAAAACTACAATTCAGAAGAATCTCTGGGATTTTGTTGGTCTTAAGCAATTACTTATCTTTCATCAGACTAGTGCTATAAACTCAAAAACCAAGAGAATTACCAAATAACAAAAATCGCATAACTTGAACACTTCCAATATGACAAAAGTGACTAGCACAGGCAACTAGAATAGAAAATTATTTAATCAAGTTGTTAACTTTACACAGTACCAAAAGCAAAAAGGTTAGTTTTAGGTTGTTAGAAAGAGCTGTAAGAGTGGACTTGAGAAATATAATTTACTGAGAAACTGTTTTAATAAAAAAAAGTTTTATAAATCTCAACCGACACTAACACTAACTGTTGAGTCAATGAAGGCTGAATGTTTTCTGTATGAAAACGGTTAATATTACAATACTAAGACACTTTGAAGTGTGCATAATAAATGTTCTAATTTTTGTTGTCTGTATTAAATTTTCTTTATGAATAATTTGCAAAAAGCTACTGAAAATTTTTTAAAAATAGATTTGCAGTTAATTACTTTCAGTATTTTAATTTTTTTTTAATATTTCTTTATTTTTGGGCCTCTGTGAATGCTTTTATAAACAAAGAAAATTAAATTTAAATTTATTGAATTTTAATATAAAAAACACTTGTCTTTCAAAATAAATACTTATTTTGTATGAAATACTTCAAAAGTTTGATTACTTTGACAATTTATATTGTAATGAAGGCACCTCCACTGAATTTTAAATACTTAGCGTTTAAAACAAATTTTTAAAAATGAAGTTTTTATTTTATCTTTAATTGAAGCAAAATACTAAGGTGTATTTCAAATAGAAATTATATTGATTGGAATCTCAACTTTTTGGTTGCTTTAACAAAATTGGCCATTTTTGACACATTTGTAAACAAGTTAATTCTTGGTTTTAAAAATCTGCTAAAAATAAAATATACTTTTCTGAAACTTTATTTGAGGAATATTAGCTGAGTTAAAATATAATTAATCTGATTTGAAAAAAAATATTACTTTAAGTAACAGAGAAATAGACTTTTAAAATTAATAGTAGTGGTGATTGGAATGTTGAATTTAAATTTACTTTAGTCATCACTCTTATTTTCTGATTATGTCGTGTATACTTTCAAACAGGTAAGTTGTGTAATATTTTATATACATAAATAAAAAAAAATTTAAATTAAAAAAAATATTGTGGGTGAACGACTTTTATTGAGCTTGAGAATTTTTGATTTCTAAACAGTTTTCACTTAATAACGATATCACTTAACCAGATTGAAGTAATGCAGAATTTTAAATGATTTATAATAAATTATTATATTTAAAATTTTAAAAAATGAAAACAATACTTGTAAAACTTCATTATTCACCTAAAAATTTTTTTTCTTAAGACAATAGTCTCCTTAATAAATCTTACTTATAAAAGCAAGTAAAAGCTTTTCTAATTAAATAATGTCATAGTTTTACTGCATTTTTTATTTTAAGATACAGAGCAGATTTTCGGGAAAAGTTTTTGGGTTGGGGTGGTTTGGGGTGGGGGGTTGATTATTTATGTTTCTCAGGGAGTCCTGCTTTTAACTAATAAAACAAACTTTGAGATTGCAATTTAATTTTTTGTAATTTCATGAAATTAAGTTGTGGGGTGGGTAATGTTAAAAAAAAATTTTTACCAAGATTTTCTTTAAAAAAAAAATTTCCAAAATAATTTCATTCATTTGTGAATGAGTCCTGAAGTTTCATTAAAATCTAACAATTATTTGATTTTTGCAAGAATTTCTAAATTGATGTTTTTCACCTGAAAAAAAAAACCCTAATTGTAAATATGTTGAGTGCTGACAAAAAAAAAAAAACAAGATTTTTAACCAAAATTTTGAACATGCTAGAAATTTAAAAATTTAATGAAATAATAAAAAATACTTTGGTCTTTCCTCTTAATAATAACATATCCATGTTGATGATAAAACTTTGTTTTTATTAAGTTTGGGGCCCTTTTTTCATCGTGCTATGCTTGTTTTTTCAGTGAGCAAGTAGAGGTACCTAGTATAATGACATTGAAGGCAAACATTTTTTTTTTTTTTTTTTTTTTTTTTTTTTCTTTCACTTTAGGGCCCACTGGAACACACTGGAGGCCATTTTTGGCAAATGGTATGGGAACAAAAGACCAAAGGCATTGTAATGTTAAACAGAATAATAGAGAAAGGAACGGTAAGTAATTTTGTCCATAAAAATGGTGTTTTCAATGAATTTTAAATTATAGATTTTCACAATGTGTTTATCATAGGCTCTACAATTTTGTTTTTAGTGAACCATTAGTATTTACTGAACATTAAAAATAATATATTGAACATTTCTCTAAATATTAGTTTTGTGGCTATGCATTACTGTATTTGCTAGCATCAAGAACAGACCCCAAGTTTAAAGTGCAAAAATGAAAACCTGAAAATAAGGTCTCGGCACTTTCCCTTACCATGCTAAGATATGTTGTGGGTGGTTTAGCAATATTTTGTAGTGGTTTGTGCCTATCATCTTGACCACTTGTGAACTGGATTTTATCATTTTATCCTTACAACACACATGCATAAGTTTACTCTCTTAGATGTTAGATATGTTCCACAGTAGAGCTGCATCAAATGCTCCTGTTTCACAATTCATTGTTCTTCCCAGCAATGTTTTTCCTTTCACTGAAATATCAGCTGAAGGTACATTATATGACTGGAGGGGGAAAAATTTCATCTGGGCCTACTTTTTTTTTTTTTTTTTCTTTTTTTAACCCATAAGGTGGAGTGTACAGAAATTAATGTAAAAATCAATGTAAAATGATAAAAAATAAATTTCTTTAAAAGTATTTTCAAACTAGGGTATTCATTGAGGTGAGATAGTGTTACTTGTGTCTAGCATTTTTGATGCTGCTGGTCTGTTGGTTCCCCTACATTTAGTCTGCTGTGGGATCATTCTGTACACATTTTTTTTTATGATACTTTGCTTATTTACTATCTTAAATGGTGTATGATTTATAAATTTTTAGAGATCACATACAAGAATTCAGTTTACCATCTGGCATAGATAATCTTCCTTTGGGGTTAGCATAGGCCTATGAAAACGCTAACCTTTGTCCTCAAAGATGCATAACAAATTTTCAAAACTTATTTCAGGAAAAAATACTGCATCTTTGATGCTGGAAAATATAGTACTTCTTATTTTTCTGTTCTTTTAAAGGATTTGTTAAAGTCCTTTTCAAAACATAAATGAAGGGATTCCTTGTAAATTTAAGTCCCTTGTAACAGATTGATGCTTTTTACAATGTGTAAAAAAAAAAAAAAAAAAATCTTAAATAAATCTAACAATGTAGAAATTTATAGTACTCAAATTGAAATTTGAATTTTGTGTTGAAGCATCATTCTTATTTCTGACTAGTTTTTCTTTTGTATCTTGTTGCTTTTTATCACATGTGGATCTCTTTTTACATTTTTTTTTGGGGGGGGGCTTCTAAGTTGTTTGAATCTTGCTGAGAACATTGCTTATCCTCATTTGGTTCCTTTTGCCTGCACCTCCACTCCAAACAATGGGAGCTGGCTGTCTCTCTGCTCTGAAAAAAAAACAGTCACCCAGCTGGGCTGAATGTTGCTGCTGTCCATGCAAAAGTGTCATGGTAATTGTTGTAAGGACAGAAACCTCCTGAATGACAGTCACTGTTCTCAGCAGTTAAGTGTTGCTGCTATTCTGCAATAAAACTCATAAGTCTCATCCTGAAGTTTGAATCAAATCCAGTCCTTTATTCATGGATAGTACCTGACAAGTTAAGCTATGAAAGCTAACCAGTAGATGTCATTCAAATTTTACTGGTTAGTTTTCATAGCCTGTTTGTACAGCATTGTTTTGATCAGAGAAGCCTTCAAGAAAAAAAAAAAAGATTAGTTCAAATCTTTTTAAATTTATTCTTTATTTCTAATCTGTACTGTTTACTTAATGGCACTTGATTTGTCATGTCACATCATGCATCCGGTAACCTGTTAGAGCTGTAGAGGCACCACATGTAATGCAGGCATAGCAGCAGCAGTAGTAATCTGAAGGAACCCATCCCTCTTTAGGCCGGTTTTGAATTCGGTTTTCCTTCTAGACTTGTTACCCTCTTCAAGGCAAGAGACCAGTTTGCCCTGCTTTTTAGCCCATATCTGGTGAGGAGATATACCTTTCCCATTGGTATTTGTGCAAAAGTGAGCTAATTTCCCTTTCTTTTTAAAGGATTTGTTAAAGTTGGATTCATCCTTATGAATTTAAGTCCCTTGTAATGCTTTTTTACTGTACACCAATTATTTTTTTTCCAAGTCGCTGATCCTTAAACCCTTCCTGCATTTACAATTTGTTTATAAAAAGTAACAAAAATAAGATGAAAGAATGACTAGAAAAAAAATTAAATGTTACAATTATTCATAAGCATATATAATGCATATAAGACTCTAATAACTGGCAATATTTGTATTTCTGATGCACTTAGTAAATATTCTAATCTTGGTGCTATTCTTAACCTACTTTTGCCAACCCTACATTCAGAAAACCTGTCCACCTACAAGCAGTTTCTAACAAGCAGTTTCTACAACAGTAAAATGTTGTGTTTGGATGTTTGTTGCATTTTACATTGATATTTAAACACAGCAATTAGAAAGAAGAGTTGCTTGAAGTCAACACATTGATTTTTAAATTGCTGTTCGTACAGTGGCGGTGTTTGAACACCTCCTACAAAATGTTTCACTTTAATGTAAGTGAAATTAAATTTTGATTAATCAGTTAGCAATATTAATACCTCTGTCAACTCGAAGACATTTCTGGTTTTAGTCATAATATTTGTGTGAAATAACACACGATCATAAAGTAAAAACCGTTTATAATAATTGTGGCAGAAATGTATGCAAAGATCACAGTAATCTTCTAAACTTGATTGAATTGTGAGAAAATAGCTAAAGTGTTTGATGGAATGACTTAAATTGACTGGGTTGTTGTTAAAAAATAAATTCTTTTAAGAATAATTTTTGTAAATTAGTAATTATTAAACCTTCCTGTTTTTTACAAATGTCAAATTTGAAACTGTTTAGGTTATTGATAACTGTGCTATTGATGTTGTCCTCAATTTGTCATGAGATGCAGTTATCAATGATGTAAGCACAGTTTCAAACATGATGTTTGCAAATAAAAACAAAGTATAGATAACTCTTTAAGATGTCAGGGATTGGTTTGAAACTGCATTCATATTATGAAAAGAAACCTCAAAATTTAAAAAAAAAAAAAAAAATTCTGATAAATGTTGTGACTTTTGAAGGTCGAATTTGAAAAAAATTCTTTAAAAACTTTTCTTTTTCTTTTTAATCAGCAGACCAGTCAATTCAAGTAGTTAAAGATTGGTCATGAATTGTTTTAAAAAGATCATAAAATGAGACACTTGGACATTCATTTAACATTTGTCATTTGAATTTGATTATTCAAAATAAAACCAGAAAGAACTCTCAATATATAACAAGGAAGTTAAGAACTAAATGATATATTTATATTTTAAATGAGGTGTTTGAAAACTCAATGGTACTAATTCTGTGGCAATGCCCCACAGTATTAAGAGGGTTAATCGATTTATTGTTGGTACAAAACTTAAATGTCAATTGAATAAGCAAAGTCATGTTGAAAATTACTATTCAAAGAAAATAGTCATTTTTAACAGGTCTTCATTTCCTGATTTTCATTGATCTTTACACTCCACTAATTTAAATCAACATAACTAAATCTTCAGAAGTGACTTTTCATCTTGGCAAAATTTTTTAATATTATGACAATTATTTTTAAAAATGCTTAATAAGTTTATGAAAAAATAATGTGCTAAGAAACTTAAAAATATTTGTAAAAATATTTTCTGGATCTAACATTCTAACAAATTACTGTGTCCTGGGTATGATGATAAACTGCATCCAGCAGCAAGGCCTCTCATCAGGAGGTTTTGAGGAGCATGGAACTGCCTCTTAGTCGTTGTTGTTCCTGGGGTGGTAACACCTGTTAGGGTCCCAGCTATGGGTAAATACCCCTCTTGATCTGGAGTCAGAATACTAGGAACGTTTTTTTGTAATAATAATACCATCAACACAAATTGCAGTATATAATGTCACATTCACAAAACCTGATTTCAAAAAACTAAAATTTCCCCTAAATAGGGCCACCCATTTGCTGTGGGTGGTGACCCGTGATGACTGGGGACAGAGTCCTGGTGACTCCTGATCTGGTATAAAATGATGAGTTTCCACAACACGTCACTTCGGTCCCTACTTGGGATAGACAGGTGGATGGAATAATCCAATCCATTTGGCTAGTCATATAGTGGCAAGGGCTAGTTGGGATGATAGCTAATGGGTTTGACAGGGCCATGAAACCTTACATCATACTATACTTGGGTAGATATGGTGAGGGAGTGCAGGTGTTTGTATCCACTCTCATCACAACTATGCTGTCTGTGTAGCCATGGCAGATTAGGGCGAATGGGATTACTCTCCCCCTGGTAGCGTCCCTTAAGAAGGAACTCCAAGGTGGGTGGGGAGCACAGACAGTGAATACAAAAATTAAAATTATATGGCTATCTCTTATAAGCAAACCAAGAGACAATATGAGACTTTTGGAAGTGAAAATGAAATGGGAAAAAATCAATTTCCAACTTTCATTGTTGTAGAATCAGTAGTGGGTGATATATCAGAAGTGTCTCCTTTCGTGTTGCAAAGGGTTATTTCAGACAAGATCAAACCACAATCTATTAATTCAAGTGATAAACAAAAAAGACGCAGAGAAATTGCTAAAAATCAAGCAAATTGACAACAATAAAGTCAAAGCCTACCCCCATCAATTTCTTAATTCATCAAAAGGAGTAATAAAATGCCCAGAACTGTCACTTTGTTGATCAGAAGAAATTGAAAATGACAACACCTTAAAAAAGCAAGGAGTAACTGATGTTAAAAGAATGCAAGTAAAAAGAAATGACACTGTAATAAACACCAACATATATATTTTGACATTCGACAAACTGACTCTACCAAAAGAAATAAAGATAGGTTACACAATAGCCAAGGTAGAGTCATACATTCCTAATCCCCGCAGATGTCTCATATATGTCAAAAATTTGGTCATCTTCAAAATGTTTGTATGAGAACATCAGTCTGTCAAAGATGTGGGAACCGGAAACTGAGCATGATGAATCACCTTGTGAAAGGCCTCCTTTATGTCCAAACTGTAAAGAAAAACATTCAGCAGACTCCAAAGAGTGTAACATTTGGAAAAAGGAAATATTAGGTTGGTGCAAAAATAATGACGTAATAATGTCGTTTTTTGACGTTAAAAATACGTCAAAAAACGACATTATTACGTCATTATTTTTGCACCAACCTAATAATTAGAAAATACATGCAAAATATCTCATTCCAAGAAGCCAGAAAACAGGTTGAATCTAATTCACTTCAAGCATCATATGCAAATATCAATAAAATATCAAATCAACAAAAAGTCATCAAAAAAAAACAAAAAAACAATGCATTAAGAAGCCAAGATCTTATTAACTCTTATTAACGAATTAAAAAGTTTAATAGAACTACTGAAATGTAGTATGTCAATCATAAATCAAACGGCCATAGACAAAAAAAAAGAATCCTGTCCTTTCAACTTCAAACAAAAAAAGTCTCTACAAAACAATTAAATCTGAAAATTCCAAACCAAAGTACAAAAATCCAAGAAATAGAAACCTCTAAACATTCTCAAGAGAATCAAAAGGTACATAAAAAAATAACTCTTCTTTTAGTGAAGAATCAAGAGAAATAGACATAGAAGAACAAAACTTTAGCCCATCACAAACAAGGGATCAGTCATCATCTTTACAATGATCGTTAAAAGAACCTAATGGAAAAACAAACCCTATACCGTCAGCCGCAAACAAAAATGACTCTACATCTACAAAACTTGAAAAATCCAAACAAAAAAGAAATCCAAGAAATAGAAACATCAAAACATTATCAAGAGAATGAAAAGATACAAAAAAGGAAAAATATTACCAGAAATATTTAAAAAAAATTTTGTCAGCATTAAATAACCCATTGCGGTTGATATGCCATAAAACCAAACCAAATCTAACAAATTACTAGCCAAATTCTCATCTTGCGAACATTTCTCTTGACCTTTTATCACTCTGTATGTGACTTCATTTACTGTACAAAAAGTTTATCCTACCACTGAACATGACTGATCCCTGGATAAAAGTGTTTGAATTTCATAGTCGTGTGGTCATATCTTGCTATGGCAACAGAAAACAATTTTGAGTGAAATTAGCAATAAGGATACTGCAATTGGGAAGCTTTGAGAAAGAATACAGTAGAAAGGGAAGTAATATTAATAATGCAGAGTGCTTAAGGTTAATAATAGTTTTAAAATAATTCAGAAGACTATCTTGTTATTTATGGTAACTGGATTTTTTTGTGGCGATTACCTTACTCAGTTTCTGTCGTTCAATATTGTGTGTCTGAAAAAATGGCCTTTTTATCACAGTTGCCATTAATTCTTGGCCTTTTGGCTAAGATAAGCAGTGTAGTGTCTGTTTGTATTAGCTTAATCTGATTCTCACTTCTGTTTCCTTTCTTTCATTTTCTCACTGAAACCAAGTAGTGTTTTACACCCACTTTCCATGCAAACAAAACTGAATAGTCCATTATTTATGAGGTATTGGGAGGGCTTAACGGTCATACGAACTAACGAGAGTGGGACAAGCACAACCATAATAGGATGTTTGTTTTATATTTTCAGGTAAAATGTTATCAGTATTGGCCATTAAGTCAAAACTTTGACCATGAAGATGATGACATGATATTTGAAGATGTTCAGATGATGATTAGTCTCTTAGATGAGAAAGAAACTCCAAATTACATTATTCGGACACTGGAATTAAAGAACCTGGTGGTAAGTTTGACTTCATGATCAGTTTAATTCAAAAGTGTTATGAATAAAATAAAATCTACACTTGTTTGCTTACAATTATTTTTCTCCCGTAAAATTGTCAAAGACTGAATTGCTTTATCTGTTTATAACAATGTAAACAAATGTAAATTTTCTTTTTTTTTTTTTTTTTTTTTTTTTTCCTCTTTTGTATTTGTAAATTGGCACTTTAGTTCATTCATTTAATTGAATAAAACTAAATACTTAATTTCCCATGGAAATTTAATAATTAGCTTTGAAATTTCTTTTGGGTGATTTTCTTTTTAGTATTAAACAGTGTTTTTATATAAACATCTTTTCCAACAAAGTCTTGTAAAATAAGTTTTTTCATAATTTACTATAAGTTGTGAGATGTCTTTAATCTAGTAACAAGAATAACTAAAGTTTTCACATTGTTTTTAAATTTGCTATAAGTTGATAAAAATATAAGATGACATAGAAGGGAAAGATTATATTGAATCAAATGCTAAGAAATTTGGTTCACTGTATCATGCTAGACTATTCTTCTCACTAGAATCGATCTTGCACATTTAGAATACAATTATTCGTCCATGTATTGAATATTGCTGCCACATTTGGTCTGGTGCTTCTATTTATTTAGAGATTCTTGATAAAATCCAAAAGAGAATCTGCAATGTTATCATTCCTGAACTGGCATCTCTGCTGTAACATAGCTTGCCTGTGTCTTTTGTATAAATATTTTCATGCTAATTGTTCTAATGAGCTTTCCTCTTTGGTACCTCAACTGTACAAATTTAAGTGTCGTACTAGATTGGCAACTAGGTCTCCTCATTTTACAGTTGAAATGGCTGGATGTAACTGTATGTTCTTGCTAACAGTTTCTACTCTTGCACTACTCACTTGTGGAACTCTCATTTGGCTGCTTGCTTTCCAATCAACTTTGATCTTCAAAAATTTAAATGCAATCTCAATGATTATCTTCTGTTTTCTTAATTCCTGATCTTTTATTGTTCTCTCTCCTTGATGATTTTTTTTTTTTTTTTCTCATATTCTCTTACATTCTAATCACTCGTCTTTATTGATTTGCCCGAGGTGAAATGATTTAAAAAAAAAAAAAAAAAAAAAAAAAATAGAGTGCCCGTACATGGTTGCAGATGTTATTATTTTTTTTTTTTTTTTATTTATTTATTTATTTTTTCCATCAAATTTCAATGACACCATTTAGGGGGTTAATTTAATGGCATATTAAATTTCATAGTCAATAAAATATTAGTCTTTTCTATGTATATTATCGATAAAAAAAAAAAAAAAAAAAAAACGTAATAAAAATTAATGCTCATCTGGTGTATAACAAAGCAGTTATAAAATATGTTCTAACAGGACAATGGATACTAAAAAGTTAATCTGTATCTGTTAATTTTATATTTTTGGGATAATATTAAATCTTTATTTTGTGAATACAAAAGGAAATTATTTTGTTGTGATAGCAAAGACATTTAAATTAACACATATTCAAAATCTGACAGTATTTGAAAATGGCTTGTTTGATGAGGATATTTCAATGAAAATATGTGAAAATTTCATTGTAATTATAAATAGTTAATTTTATATAAAATCTATTTTCATACACTTTAGTTACATTAAAATTGTCTGCATTTAAAGCACATTATTTCTAATAAATTTTAATGTCACTGCTTAATTGGCTTATTTCACGACCACCTGAAGTAAAATTACTACTTACATTTTATTAAATTCTTTTTTCATGCTTAGTTTTAAAACTTTCATATGAAATTGTTGTTTGTTCAGTTCATCTGCAAAATTTGAATTGTATTAAGTCAGCTTTGTTGTAATGTTATTTTATTTTTTTTTATTTTTGTAGACTAATGAGTTTCGGGAAGTTCTTCATTTTCAGTACACAACATGGCCAGATTTTGGTGTACCATCTTCCCCTCTAGCTTTTTTAAACTTCTTAATGGCTGTGAGGGAATCTGGTTCACTCGACAACAACTATGGACCTTGCATTGTTCACTGTAGTGCAGGAATTGGTCGATCTGGGACATTTTCTTTGGTTGATTCAGCTTTAGTAATAGTGAGTCCATTTTCTTATTTGTAATTTTTTTTTTTCTTTTTTTTTTTTCTTCTTGATTCATAGTTTATCTTTTCATAAACTTGCCATCTATGATTTTTTTAAAGTGGTAAGCAAGTACGATTTGCTGCTGGTTTACCCAACTCTGGCTAATAATTGCTTTCTCAGATCAATTATTAAAAATGGCTTCCAGCAAATGAAGACGATAGGCCTTAGCAACGACCATCATTCTTTGAACCTTGTGGACTGGCGCTACAGAATCACAAAGAAAGAACTGTACCAAATAACAGAAACCACATCACTTGGGGGCTTTCAAATGCAGCAACAACTAAAATGGATATCACATAACTCGAGAGAATAATGACCATTAAAATACTGATATTCTACACTACCTCAAACAAAAGCAAGGAAGGAAACCCTCATCAATACTGGAAAGAGCAATAACTCAAGAAACCTGTATTTTTGAAAATTTGTTTTAAGAGAAAGATTTTATACATTAGTCCTTATAATATCCTGCAATTTCATAAAGAACTCAAACTGTATTCCAAAATATAACTTCAACAAAACTACAACATATCACTGCCTCTAGTAATCATGTCCACACCAGCATGATCAAAAGCTGTGTATCATTTACCATGTATTAAATTGTGAAAGCAGAATAACATATATTTTTGTTACTTCAAAGCTCTCAAGAAAATTAAATTTCGGCATTAAATGACCCATAAGGAGTTGATGTGCCATTAAACAAACAAATCAAATTTTTATAATGAAACTGCTAATATTACCATTACCATCAAAATCTGATGTATAACTCATTGATATCCTTGTAAATAAGTAATTATTATTTCTTTTCTCTTTCTCTCTTCCAGGTAGAAAAGTGTCGAAGTATGGATAGTATCAATGTAGAAGATCTTTTGCAAGATATGCGTTATTATCGAATGGGCTTAATTCAAACACCTGACCAGTTGCGTTTTTCTTACCTGTCAGTGATTGAAGGTGGTAAACACATATTAAGTAACCTTCCTCCACTGGAAGATGATCCTCTGGTAAGATTAATATTTGTCTGTTATTTTTATAAACTCTGAGAATGAGAGTATTGTATAGAATGGAGAATTATTCCTTCTCTCTCTCTTTTTTGTTTGTTTGTTGAAAGATGGAAGCTTATGCTTAAAGATCTTACTGAAATACCTTTTATTTTTTACCTTTTTTCTTTTCTCACTCCTTATCATGGCTTACAGCCATATCATGTTGAAACATTGGTTCCCATGTGATCACTGAAGTTAAGCAGCATTGAGCTTGGTCACTACCTAGATGGGTGATCGCTTGGGAATACTTGGTGCTGTATGTGTATGGTGTAATGGATAATGGCTTGGAATTGTTAATAGGAAAGCCGAGTTCTAATTCCCATTGTGTTTGTTCACTTATGGGCAAATATCTATTGGAAAAGTATGAATCCATCTCTTCTCCCCCCCTATCTATGGGGTAATTAGTAAGACTTGTATCACTAAATTATCTCCAAAATAAAATTCTTATGATCTAAAAATATCTTTTGGCTTTAAATAACTTGCAAAGGGTTGATGAGCCGTATAAAGTGAATCAATCTATAAATCAAATCCCCTATCACAAAATAACAATGGCAAAACTTAACCTAAGTTAAAAAGTGGTGTGGGAAATGGATGATTATTCTTTGACGCCACTATTACGATATACTATCATTAAACGCTATTTATTTATTAGTGTTTATTTACAAAAATAATATTCACAAGATTATAAAAATATGTGAACTAGCTACAATTAAATATTTATTACTTAACCATTTTATAAGGAAATTAAATATGAAAAGAAAATTTAAAAAAAAAATATAACAAGTAACTTCTTCAGGCATTTCTTTCATTTGCTCTCACTTTGAAAAACGAAACCAAAAAGTAACCCGCAATATAAAGTAATCAAAGAAAATATGGAATGTCCAGAAAAATCCTGTTTATTTAAACTTTCTTGTTCTGTAGTTCATATTTATTTTTTTTATAAATTTACGAATAAGTTTTCATATTTCTTTATAAAATGATAAATAATAAATATTGCATTGTAGTTGGTTTTTAGAATGTTTTAAATAAACATTACTGAAGGAGTATACAGTAATAGCAGTGTCAACAGAAAAACTGTCCTTTTGATACATTGCTTTTCTTTTTTCTCCTTTTTCTTTTTTTCTTCTTTTTCATTTTTCCTTTTTTTTCTTCTCTTTTTTCTTTTCTCTTCTCTTTTTTCTTTTCTCTTCTCTTTTTTCTTTTCTCTTCTCTTTTTTCTTTTCTCTTCTCTTTTTTCTTTTCTCTTCTCTTTTTTCTTTTCTCTTCTCTTTTTTCTTTTCTCTTCTCTTTTTTCTTTTCTCTTTTTTCTTTTCTCTTTTTTCTTTTCTCTTCTCTTTTTTCTCTTCTCTTTTTTCTTTTTTCTCTTTTCTTTTCTCTCTTTTCTTTTCTCTTTTCTTTTCTCTCTTTTCTTTTCTCTCTTTTCTTTTCTCTCTTTTCTTTTCTCTCTTTTCTTTTCTCTTTTCTTTTCTCTCTTTTCTTTTCTCTCTTTTCTTTTCTCTCTTTTCTTTTCTCTCTTTTCTTTTCTCTCTTTTCTTTTCTCTCTTTTTTCTCTCTTTTCTTTTCTCTCTTTTTTCTCTCTTTTCTTTTCTCTCTTTTTTCTCTCTTTTCTTTTCTCTCTTTTTTCTCTCTTTTCTTTTCTCTCTTCTCTTTTCTCTCTTTTCTTTTCTCTTTTCTTTTCTCTTTTCTTTTCTCTTTTCTTTTCTCTTCTTCTCTCTTTTCTTTTCTCTTCTTTTCTCTTTTCTTTTCTCTTTTCTTTTCTCTTTTCTTTTCTCTCTTTTCTTTTCTCTCTTTTCTTTTCTCTCTTTTCTTTTCTCTCTTTTCTTTTCTCTCTTTTCTTTTCTCTCTTTTCTTTTCTCTCTTTTCTTTTCTCTTTTCTTTTCTCTTTTCTTTTCTCTCTTTTCTTTTCTCTCTTTTCTTTTCTCTCTTTTCTTTTCTCTCTTTTCTTTTCTCTCTTTTCTTTTCTCTCTTTTCTTTTCTCTCTTTTCTTTTCTCTCTTTTCTTTTCTCTCTTTTCTTTTCTCTCTTTTCTTTTCTCTCTTTTCTTTTCTCTCTTTTCTTTTCTCTCTTTTCTTTTCTCTCTTTTCTTTTCTCTCTTTTCTTTTCTCTCTTTTCTTTTCTCTCTTTTCTCTTTTTTCTTTTCTCTTCTCTTTTCTCTCTCTTTTCTCTTTTCTCTTCTCTCTTTTCTCTTCTCTCTTTTCTCTTTTCTCTCTTTTCTCTCTTTTCTCTCTTTTCTCTTTTCTCTCTTTTCTCTTTTCTCTCTTTTCTCTTTTCTCTCTTTTCTCTTTTCTCTCTTTTCTCTTTTCTCTCTTTTCTCTTTTCTCTCTCTTTTCTCTTTTTTCTCTTTTCTCTCTTTTTTCTCTTTTCTCTTTTTTCTCTTTTCTCTTTTTTCTCTTTTCTCTTTTTTCTCTTTTCTCTTTTTTCTCTTTTCTCTCTTTTCTCTCTTTTCTCTTTTCTCTCTTTTCTCTTTTCTCTCTTTTCTCTTTTCTCTCTTTTCTCTCTTCTCTCTTTTCTCTCTTCTCTCTTTTCTCTTTTCTCTCTTTTCTCTTTTCTCTCTTTTCTCTCTTCTCTCTTTTCTCTCTTCTCTCTTTTCTCTTTTCTCTCTTTTCTCTTTTCTCTCTTCTCTCTTTTCTCTTTTCTCTCTTTTCTCTTTTCTCTTTTCTCTCTTTTCTCTTTTTCCTTTTTTCACTTTTTTCTTTTTTCACTTTTTTCTTTTCTCTCTCTCTTTTCTCTCTCTATCCACAGATTGCCATAGGAATAATGGTTTGTCACAAAAACAGTAAAACACTTTTATAACAATTTTATTTCATAAACACATGACAATTGTTAGGCATATGAATTACCTTAATTAAGAGAAATCTCCACATTGCCTAGGTTTGCAGATTTTTTCCTGTTTGAATTAATTGGCTGTGTCATACAATATTTAATAAAATGTATTGATTATCTCTTTGCAGTAGAAATATTTCTGATTTTTAGAGGTGTGAAGCAAAATAGTTATTGAATTGTAACAGATTTTGAAAAAAAATTTTTCTTTTTATCCTGCAGAATCTCTTACAATCTGATAACGACTTTTGGAAGTTCTTATACATTTTCAAAATACTATTTATGAAATATTCAGTATTTCCTTTCAGTCTTTTTTTTTTTTTTTTACCCACTTGATATACCAGTGATCAAAAATCAAACCTTATGCCCAAAAAGTTAGTTGATTTGCCATTATTGTGATTGTTACATATTTTTACAGCCTCTTAAAAGATTTCTCTTCAAACGGGTGAGTCAGATTTTGTTACATCTTAGTTTTAACAGACCAGCAATTGCACCGTTTGGTACTAGTTCACATTACAAGCTAATTTTTAATCATAATGTCACCTACAGAGACTTTACATATTATAATAAGAAAGTATTTCCTGGTATAATTTAACTGCACTTCAAATGAATTTATCAATCAGAAAGTGATTCTATTTTCTGTATTTTTTTTTTAATTTTTTAAATTTTATTTTTTTATTTTTACTCTCTTTTAGATAAACTGCCTTATTTTCAAAATAATAATGTGAACTTGTGTCAATCTCATGTCTTCCACTCTTCTCTTCTCTTTGACATGCTGCTGCTGGTTGTAGAGGTCACTTTAAATTGCTTCCCTTGCTACTTCTTGGTGTTTATCATATTAAAATTCATATTCAGAAAACCTTTGCTAACAAAATAAATCTAGTATTAAAATGCAATTTATTCAAACATTTTCTCAATAACACTTTTTTTTTTTTTTTCTTTCTAATTGGGAAGTAAATTGAATTTTATGTGTAACTCATGATATCTGTTAAATAATTGTAATTCAGGATTTTTTTTTCTTTTAATAATTTGAAATATTTTGTCTAAATTTAGAAATACATTGTAAACAGAATATAGCTAATATTTTAATTCCTTAAAAATTCTTTTCTCCCCCCCCCTCTATTTGTTATACTATATTTACAGTGCTTATTTGTAGGTTCAGTTCATTAAAAAGTAATAAGACTTTGGTTCTTTTCATAAGAAAATGAAAAACCAACTTTTTGTTTTTACTTTTTTTTCTTTCTTTGGAATTTTCTAATTCTTATTTTATTATTTTTCTTTCCTGGGGAGAATGTATAACATTTTTATCTCGCTTTTTAAATATCTTGAGAGTGAAAACAATTGTTGGTTGTGGAAATTTGTAACAAATCTGTAACACTCTGTTTTGTAGTTTGAGATATTGTACTGAAAGAGAAATATATAGTATTTTCGAGTACAGGAAGCTAAGAGTGAATTCTCAAATACAGAAATGAATTACAATAGGATTTTGTGAAAAAGTGTGGCAGAATGCCAAGTTTTATGCTAAATTGTATTGCAATAAATATGTTCAGTTATCTACCCCTTCTAAATTTGGAATTACAAGAATGAATGTCTTGAGAAATACATTGTAGAATCAAAATTTTACAAAAGTCTTTCTTTTTTTATGTATTTATTTTTTTTTAATTGGTATGGTCAGTATTTAAAGTGACATTTTTATGCTCAGCAATATCTTTCCCACCCTACAAAAACTTTTGAATTTTAATCAAAATAAAAGTAATGTGAAGTCTAAAATTTGCTGGCTGATCTCTGGTGGGGGAAATTATTCCTCAATCAAAAATTCTCTCTGCCACACTAAATGGAAAGACCACATCACTATGAAAATATAAGAATAACTACTTTTCAGTACTATACTAGTTAGTTTTCTTTGTATAATTTTATTATAACACAAGATGGAATATGTACAAACAAATTTTTAATTTTATATATAAAAAAAATAATTTGGTGCTTAAGTATGTGATGTACCTTCTGACTCTGATTTACCAGAACAACATATCACGAAAATGTGATCTACAAGTTGAGAAAATTCTCTATATTAAAATATACATTTAAAATAGATATGTACAGAATAAGACAAGAAAAAGTAGTTTTTATTTAATATTCTTTAATAATATAATAAACAAATAATACCATATGATAAAAAAAAAAAATCTAAAGGAAATTATTATTTAAATAATTACTATCCCTATCTGTAAACATTTTGAACATCATTCAGAAATACAATAAATAAATTTTGGGGATTGGATTGCATAATTTTCTCTGGTTTTATACCAAATCCACCAGAAGCCTTCCTTTATTGTATGCTACTTAAGTTGCACATGTAGATAGTTTTCTTAAGGCAGATTGCATATTTAAGAATCCTGCACATAGTAAGTAGCACCAAAAAAACTTGGCAACTATCAAAATAATACAACACATTTAACAGTGTTTATAATGTTCAGAACCTAATCAATGTTTTCAGAATTTTCCTTTTTTTTCTCCCACTTAAAAAGTTCTTTATATATAAAGGGTGTGTAAATACGTCTATTCTTAAGGTTTTGTGTGCATCCCTATTTAAGGTCTTTATTTTTCTTAATTTTATCCACCAAGAGGTGCTATATGGCTCCATTTTTTTTTTTTTTTTTTTTTATTTTACTAATGTGCACTGAGTTGGGTTACTGTTTTTAATGAGTCAAACTAAAGATTTTTGTTTTGTTTATATGCCCATATCAACTTTTACATGATTTATTTAATGCCAGAATTATTTAGTAATAGAAATTAAGGAATGGAATATGATTCAGAAGAAAAAATACTTTATGGGTTAAGTCATGATTTTTTTTATAAGTAGTGTTGGAAAATGTGTTTATGATTTTAGGATTATATTTTCATGTAAAATCTGGCAGGACTTGGATTATTTTGTTGTTCTTTTAAGGTGTTTTACTTAATAATATTGTTTTTTAATTTAGTTTAGATCTCCATATTTCACTAGGATGTGTTTCACTGTATTGTTCTTTTACATGGAGTAATCATTAAAGTTTTTACATTTTTCAGTAGATGATTATGTATCATTTGAGTATGACCTACACATAGTCGTGCCAACACAACTTCCTCCCTTTATCTTTTCTGTAATTGGAAAAAAAATTTAAGTGAGATCAGGGCTTGAAACTGGTAAACTGTTTCCTCAGGCTGTCACATATGAAAATATAAAAGATGTATTTATTTGTCTAGAATTTTTAAAATTTATTTTTTATTCTTTCTGAAAATATTGAGATCCCTGGGAATAGCAAGGCTGATAAGGAATCCTTCTCAATGAACATATCAAATTAAAAAATCTCCTTTACTTTTGTTGAAAACAACAATTGACTCTTACATCCTTAACCAATGGCAAAAATCATGGAATACACAACAAACAACTATTTCAAATAAAACCCATCCGGAATGTACATCATCACAGTACCAAACAGAAAAGATGATGTCAACTTACAAGAATCAAAATCGGATATATCCTCATAACCCAAAAGTGTCAAAACCAAAATCTAAACCATTCTAGAATTCTTAAAAGTAACAAAACTCTATCCCAAAATATAAACAGGAAACCGAATAAACACCTGGCTACAAAATGTAACTAAAATCGAATTACATCCACACCCTTATATAATAACTTATAAAAGAATTTGTCTGCAAAATAGACACAAAGTAAAAACTAATCTTAAAGCTATTCGATTTGGCATGAAATAAGCTGTGCAGTTGGTGTGCTGGTATGTAAGTTCCTTTTTTGAGAGACCAAATTACAATAAGCTAACCTCTTTTCTTTTATCTCTTTATTCCATCTTCTAGTTAAATAAGTTAAAGTAAAAGAGAATGATAAAAGTATCATTAGTAATGTTATACTTGTTGCGTAAATGCATACAGCCAAAGACAATCGAACGAGAAAAGGCTAAACATCTTATAAATGTAAACAATGGAAAAGATGCATATTCGCTGTTTGTATTTTATGATATGATACTAATATGTGAATATTCCATGCATTATTATTGGATACAGTTAAGTAAAACATCAGTTTTATCAAATTGTTTATTTTAAATATGGCTGTACTTTTTGAAAACAATAAATGAATATATAGTTTTGGTCAACAGCATAGCCAGTACAAACACTAATTTTATATCTTGTGTATAATGCAACCCCCTTAAAATTAGCTTTAAAAGTCATATGATATGTGAGTATATATGGGATATATATTAAGTGGTTTTCAAAAGGAGTTTATAAAGAAATACTGTTTTCCATTGATCGATCAGCAAATATTTTTCTTGTACTTTAATAATATATTGAATAATTGATGAGTATGAGTGGCTGCTATAAGAAACAGGTTTAAAACAAGTATTTTTTTTAATATTTTTTTTTTTTTTTTTGTTCATTCCTTTTAACTAAAAAATTAATGGAAAAATCTTTATATTATACAGATTACTTCTGTATGAAATAAGTTTGCTGAGGAAAAGCTTATCTTATTTTCTTTTAAGTCATAAAATTTGACTCATTCTCCCCCCCCCTCCCCAATGTTAACATTCTGACTTTTAAACCTTTTAAATATCAAACTGCCTGATTTTCCTATTCAAATTTTTTCCTTGCTTCATTTTCCCAAATTATCCCCAATTATTTTCCTATTGATATTAATTGAATTTCTTGCAATTCATTTCTTTTTCTTTTCCCCTCTATTAAATAATTTCTAATCATTTCAGCTATACCATATTTTGCAAATACCTTAAAAAAAATCTTTGTAATAAAATCAGTTTCTTCTGCCTTTACTTTTTCTTGAGAAATTCTTTGTTAATCACAATTTGGTTACTAAAAATTTCACTTAAAAGCTTTTCTTTTCATAAAATTAAGTTTTACATGTAGTGATTCTTTTAATGTGATTTTTAATTTACTAAAATCGTCTTAGCATTATTTTGTTTTAAATTTTTTAACTTCTGCAGAATTTCCAATTCATCATTGAAGTTTTAATGGCCAGTTATATGAATTTTTAAAATAAACAAAATTTATAATATAAATTCCAAATTTAACTGTTTGAATAATTTTAATGTTTCCATTTTGATCACTGCACTTAATGATGCTTATACAGTTTTTGGAAACTTGAAGTCTGTATAAACTAGTGTTTAAACTTGACTTTATCAGTTTCCTCTTAAAAACGAAAATTATTGAAATGAGTTGGGTAAACTGTTGTAATTATTTTTTTAATTTTTCATCTATCAAAAGAAAACCCTGCTTTTTATGATTTGCTTAATGGAATTCTTTGCACATTTTTAGATTTGGTAGTTTCATCCTTTGCACATAATCTCTGGGCATCTGTAGGTTTTAAAGGCCTTAGAAATTAAAAAAAAAAAAAAAGACAAATGGGTTTCACTTTTTAATCTTTAAAAAATATATTTTTATTTTACTTAGCAAATTGTGACTGAGGCTTGAAAGTAAATCCTTTATGATATGATATTTGGTTACAGTTCTCTTAAACCTTTTCTTAATTTTTCATATCTGCTATAATTTTCTTACTGGAATTAATATAATTATTAAATTCAATTATTGTATTTACTGGCACTTTAGATGTAGTCTCTACTTTGATCATGTTTTTCTTTTAAGCATTTGAGATTTTATCTTGTGCTCTTGCAGTATCTACTGAAACCTGGTGGCTAAAGCTATATTTTTCCCTACTGGAATTAGTAGTTAAAACCAGGATTTAAAATATTGATTTTTCTTTTTTTTTATTTTATTTTATTTTTTTGTTTTAAAGAAGGCAGACAAGCTTTTATCCACTTATAAGATTGGTGTAATATAATTTAGGTACCTCCACTTTTTTTTGGTGTGGGGAGGACCAAAACTTGATACATTTTATTGTCAAAATGTTTATTAAGAAAAAAGACCAAAGTATTAAATTTTTTTAATCCTTTCTAGCATGTCTGAAATTTTGGTTAAGAATTTTTTTTTTTTTTTTTTTTTTTACTTTACTTTGCTTTGGCATTGAGACAAAGATTACCACCAGTATTTTAGTACCTTTTTCTGGTAAAAACAGTGATTTGGAAATTCTTGCAAAAATCAAATAATTGTCAGATTTTAGTGAAACTTTCAGGACTTCTTCACAAGTGAATTATTTTTTTTTTTTTTTTTTTTTTTTTTTTTAAGAATACAAGGTGTGATGGATAAATTGTCCACTAAATTATGCAAAAATGAAAATAACTCATTTTAGGATATATTTACCAAAATTACACAAAAATATCTTGAAATACTAAAGAGTAAATCTATTCAATAAAATCGCCATTGAGTTCAACCACGGCCTCTTTTGGAATCTCCTGCAACTCTGCTGGACAGTTATCTTGTTTAAGTTGGTGAATGCTGCCATAATCCTTGCCTTCAGTTCATCTTTGGTGTTACAAGAAGTTTTATTGGTCTCTTGCTCAACTTACACATAATACTCAAGGGAATTACAGTTTGGGGCCAGATGTAAGGGGTGATGTGGTCACAGAATTGTCTGACAGCTATGGCTGGGTCTCCTGCTTGTATGACATGGTGTAGATTTCTGTTGCCAGACATAAGGTCTTCCAGCAGCCACTCTCTTGACCTAGGGTAGCACTACCTCCTCAAGGTACTCCGTATAGGCCGACATGTTGAGTCTGAGGCCCAGTGAGAAGATGAATGGAGGTATAATGTCGGCATCACTAGTAATCACTTCAAACACCTTCATAAGCACCATTCGACTCATCTAACTTTTTCCAGATCCTCTGCCTGTCCTTAGATTGACATCCAAACACTCTGAAATGTTTGTATTGGAGGTTCCAAGCAGTACAGCATCCAGTTTCCAAATTTCTGGTGGAGTGAATTACATCATGGTGTTCTTTTTCTCTCTGATGGTGCTCAACTGACCCTACTATACTGTGGAGTCAACAAAATCAAAAATCTAAAATGGTGACAATTTCCAGTAAAGCTTAATACCTGTCTTCAAACTTTGAGATTTTAAAAAGAATTTTTCATTTTTATGTGTATAAATGTGTCCATTTTTGAAATTATGGGCAACCATACACAACATTATCAGAAAATAAGAGCAATGACTATAGTAAATTTAGTCAACATTCCTAAAATTAGATTACAGGAATGTTTTCCAAAATTTTTAAGATTACTGAGTACTTAAAAATTATATAAAAAAAAAAAAGTGCTCACATCATTTTCTTAATTTATGTTTTACAAAGTTTCCATAGAACAACAATAAATCTATCATCACTTTGTCAAACATAAACATGGCTGCTTTCAGTTAAAAACACATCTACAGTTTAGTTTTCTGTGTTGTTTTAAACTTAAAGTAGATAATATTTGTTTCAAATCAGATTAATTATACTTTAAATCAGCTTATATTCCTCAAATAAAGTTTCAGAAAAGTATATTTTATTTTTGGAAGATATTTCAATAAAGGGAATTAGATTGCAATGAAAGATGACTAATAAAAGGGCACTGATCAGCTATTTTAGAAAAAATTTAAAAATCAATGCCAATCAATATAATTTCTGTTTAAAATACACCAGAGTATTTTGCTTACTGGAAATAGTAAATTTAATCTTTTAGATTTTAATTAAAGCTAAAATGAAAGCTTCAAGAAAGCTTTTTCATTTTAAAAAATTCATTTTAAATCTTACGTATCATGGATTAATGGAGGTACCTAATATAATCTTTTCTATTAATCATTTGGCTTTGCATTGAATTAAGTGAAGTTTAGTAAAATGTCCATATTTAAGCCTTATTGGAATTCAATTATAATTTTACATTAAGTTTAAATAATTTTTTTTTTTTCCATAGTTTAAGAATTCTTTATGGTGATTACTTTTATTTATACACTTTTTAAAACTATAAATTTATTTCGTACTTGAATTATTCAATAGTGAAAGTTTAATTTTTAATAATTAAGTTTATTTTTTTAAATTTTTGGCTTTATAATTCAGTGCAGATACTATTTAGTCATATGCCGTGAAGCACTTGATCTATCAATAATATCAATTAAATGCATCTTTGTGCTGGTAAAAACAATTTTATGCTAAATATTATTAATCACACAAAAGTGCACTCTGGTCTTTATTTACTTATGCAAACGGGGGAACAAAAAAAAATCTATGAAACAGGTAATGTTAAAAACCAAAAAGAAAAGTCTTTATTAGAATTACATTTACATCTTTGTATAATTTAAGATATTAGTAGTTTGTGACAAAACCTTTCTACCGAATGCTTCAACAAGTTTCAATGTTTGGGAAGTTTTATCCTAAGATTGGTAAATCTTCCAATCTTGGTCTTCATAACATATTCAAAGTTTCCTAAATAATATTTGCATATTTGGTCATATCAGTAATTGAGCCCTACCTTAGAAGGTGGGTGTGATATAATTTATTTTTAAATTCTTTCAAGTGAATATGAAATCAATTGCAAATCTTTAAAGAATAATTAAAAATTTTTTTTCTTTTCTGAAGCATTTTGTAGATTTACTTTTTGTATTATAACTTAAACAATGCAAGGATTTTATTATCAAGCCTTTAAAGCTGAATTATTTGAATATACTTGAAACTGCTTTATTTCAGTAAAATGACTTGACATTAAATGTTCATATTTGTCTAACTACTTGGGTTCTCAAATTGCAAGATTGTTTATAAGGTTTATAATTCTGGAACTGTTATCTTCAAACTTTCTGCTAGTTTGAAAAATAGAATACTCAGGTAAAATTTGATGTATTTGACTTCTACCTATCATGACATAACAAATAATGGCTGAAAAGGATGACTTTTTTTCTGTCAGATGGGTCATTAATGCAAATTCTTCATCTTTTCTACCATATTTCTTTCTTTTGTCACATTTCCTTTAATCACTTAAACTTATTTTAAGTGGATACCCATATTTTATTAATGCACCATTTATCTGAAACAGTACATTTATTTTCATCTACTGGCCCTGAATATTTGAGAAATCTTCTTAAAGAGATTCACCCTCCAGCAGGATTTGACCCCCTCTCCTTGCAAGAGAAATTATTTAGATCTGACATGCTTTTAGCCAACTCGGATATGAAGAGTCTTGCCATTTAAGCAAGGTTGAGTACTCCAAATCTTTCAGAGTGACCATTTTTTTTTTTTTTTTTTTTTTTTTTTTCTTTTCAATAAGATTTCTCAAATATTCAGTCTGGTAGACGAAAGTAATATATACTGTTTCAAATAAATAGTATCTACTGAAATATAGGCATCCACTAAAAACGTTTTAAAGTGATAAAAATCTTTGATTAATAAATTAAAAAAAAAAAGTATATATAATTATTAATAAAATTCAAGAGGCATAACTCATTGTTGGTTTTATGATGGTTAAAATCGTTTAGTGTTTATTCTTCACTGAATGGGATTTTAATGTTTTAAGCACTAATTTAGTTTTTTTTTTTTTTCTCCCTCAGATTTAATAAGAATTTTTGCTCTTTACATCTAAAATAGTAAAAACATTTACATTAAAAAAAAATAACATATCTCTTTCAAATTTATATTGAACAATCTTTTATGTATTTAAATGTTGTTTAACTTCAGAATCCAGATATACCTCCTGTGCCTCCGAAAAGAACAACAAGTTTGATGCCAGATGTTGCTAATCCAGAAACATCTCCCACCAAAAATGGCTGTTCGCAGGAAGAATCTGATCAATCTGTAACGGCCTCCTCAGCAAAGCAATCAGCACGTCATTTATTAGAAACAAATTCCGATACATCAGAAGAGGAAGAAAGTAAAGAGGCCACTCCACCTCCTCTACCTCCCAAAAGGCCACCAGAACATCTTGACAATGGTTTTGATAGCCATTATTCTGAAAACACACAATCAGTTTCTAATGATCAAGAAGGGTCAGTAAATCACTTAGTATTGTCTGCTTAAACCTTTTCTTTGTAGCTTAATTTATTTTATTTTTAATCACTTGTTTCTGTTTGTCTTGAAGCAAATAATTCCATTGAAATTTTGACCATTGAAGAGATTTTGAAATTTGGAAGTGTGGAAGTGATTGCTGAAACCCCTTTTTAAAGGGCTTCCATTATTTATGCTTTGAAGTGTTTCTGAAATATAAATATTGTATTTGATTGACACTTTGTAAATTTCCTAAAAAGTCTTTATTATGCATAATTTTAGAACCTCGTATAATATAGTGAATATACTGAGTATCTACCTCCTATTTAATAAATAGGACCATTAGAGCTTTTTCCTTTATTCACTCCTAATTCAAATAGCACATTGCAATATAGAAATCAAGACAAGAATGATTTCCTCTCCTGAGAATGAGAAAATTATTAAAGAAAAGTAGTTAAATTTAGTCCCAAAATGAAGTAACCATAATCATTTTCATCCTTACCACTATTATTCTCAAGTATTGCTTCCCTTGCAATTGTAGATTGTGGCTCCTCAACTGCCTATTTGCTTGCTGCCTGTAGTGGTAAAACAAATTTTGTGAATGAATTTGGCTATAAGATTGTTTTTTAAAATTTTTTTTTTTTTTTTTTTTTTTTTTTTGCATAGTCTAGATCAGAAATTAGAATCTTCTCTATGAAAATGTATTTAAAATTGTTTTTTTTTTTTTTTTTTTTTTTTTTTAAGTTATAAATGCTAATTTTTTTTAAATTTTTTTTTTTTTTTGTTTTTCACCTCCTCTTTCCTGCAGGTATGAGCTGCGTCGCAGGAAACGTGAAGAGCGTAAAAAAGAAACCCTGAAGAAGATAGAGATGATGAAACAGAAACAAAGAGAATGTGAAATAATGCAACATCGTAACACTTACATGACTCCAATGTACATAGGTCTTGCTTTGGCAATTGGTGGAGGACTCCTTCTTTATCGCTACTACAACAGTGGAGCCTAGTGGAGCCATTTTGGGAAAAAGTAGAAAGCCGATATCTATGTATATACATTTTTTTCTCTTTCTTTTTATGTTGCACTCACATTAATCAAGCTGCCGAGTTTCTTTTATAGAAGAAACAATTGGTGTGTTTGAGTTACTCCCCCACTTCTTTTTCTTTCTTTACCTACAGACAATAAGACTGTCATTACCCAAGCAGAAACAAAGTCCTTTATATAAATTTTGTTACTGACTGAAAATCTGGTTGAGTTCCAAAATGTCAGTCTTCTAAGGACTGAAAATATGTGAAATGTTTTCTGATTTTCATACTAACCAATAGATGTACATACGTAATATTCTCAGCCACAAAACTCTTGGCATTGACTCTTGCCATCCCTCCACCTCCTCATGTAGAAATATGTAGATTTACAAAGTTGGAGAGAAGACATCATAACATGACATGGTTTCACTTGACTTTGGGCTTTTTTTTTTTTCTTTTTTTTTTAAATTAGCTGATATATTTCCTTTTCTATCCATTTCCTCCCCCTCCTCCATTCCATAAATTCCACTCATTGTAAATCAATAGAAAATTTCATCTGAATTTGTTTGGTTTTTTAATGCACTAAATTTTTTCTAAAAAGAAAAATATCCTGTTTTTTTTTTTTTTTTTTATAATAGATTTATTGACAATAATTCCTTTCTTTTTTTTTCTCATTCTTGTTTATAATGTTTTAATTTTGTTTTTTTTTTTTTATACTGTAAATCAATCCATTACTGATTCCCTCCTTTTATTGTCTGTGATAATTTCCTCTTTAAAAGAGCTGAATATCGCTAAGCTACTTACATTTTTCTTTATTTACTTAGTGGAATTTGAAAATAAGGGACAACTAAGATTTTTTTTAATCTATTTCTGTAATCTTTAGCTTTTTATTTTTCTTGTATTGAGTTTTGAAGATCTTTCAATGTCCAATAGCAAATCTCTGCATGTATTCTCATTGTTGTCACTGATAATGGGAAGTGCAGCCATACATATCTGTAATAAATGAATTGTATGCAATGTGCAGTTAAATGCATTTGAACTCAGACATGCGAATTTCTTGGTCAGGTGATAATAATCTGTGATTACCTTTTCTTCTACTCATAATGAACTTCAATTCCAAGAGTTTGGTGTGGAAAAAAAAAAAATGATCAATACATATCAATACACATTATCTTATGAACCCCACACCCCAAAGTCTATAATTATATCAAAACTTATTTTGGCAGGTTATTTGGGAATGTAACTCATTTAGTATGAGAGAAATGGAAGGAAAGGAATCATTTAAGTTGGATTATTATTTTTTTAAAAATTAAAGTTCATTTAAGAGATCATATATAAAATAGATAATTTTGTGGCAATGTTTGTTTATAGTTTGGTTGTGACCTCTTCCCTCAACATTTTGTCATCCAATTTTCTTAGATAATTATTTAAATCTGTCCAGACAAACCAATTTAAGGAATGCAACTTGAACGATAAGTATTAAAAAAGAAAAAAAGTTATAAGCTGATTTAAAAAAAAAAAAAATATCCGTCTGAATTTGCTATTTTTATTTTCTAATATTACATCTCCAGTGTTCTTCAAATTGAAAATTTTCTTTAAGTTTTATTTCAGCCTAATGTCTTGAACCTGTCTTGTTGATAGCTCTACATAATTGAACACCATTTAGTTTTTATAGCCTTCTACTTTATGCCATGCAAACTTCAAAGGCATTTGTTTTATGCCAAATAAATTGTGAAATAATTTTGTAAATGAATTCCTTTCTACATCTTGAAAATTCCAGATTTTGATTTTTGTATCTATTTTATCAGTGTTTATATAAATGGGGGGGGGGGTCGGGTGTAGAATCCTAAATAACTAATCACTTAAAATTTAAGTATGTGATATATATTACACATACACAAATATATACATTTCATGTGAGTTTATTGGTAGAATATTCAATAGAAACATTCTGTGCCTGTAGTTTTCGTTCATAGTGTAAATGAGCCCACTTTGTTGCCAATACTACCACTTCTTCTATGTTGATACAGATATATTATCAAGTCTGTTTTGGGAAGAAAAAAAAAAAAAAAAAATGACATAGAAAATGTTTCCAATCAAATAATGGCTTTAAGATATATTTTTCTAGTGATTTTTTTTTTTTTTTTTTTTTTTTTTTTTAGTGTCATTTTTATAACTCGGTTGAAAAAAAAAAAAAAAAAAAAAAAATTCCCTCATCTTCATGCCTGTTAATGTAGAGGCTTTAACTTTTTTTTTTTTTAAGTTTCAGATTCTTGTACATTTTCTAAATATTTTTTTTTCCATCAAGTTTGAGGTATAAATAAGGCAGACTTGAACAGGACGCTCATTCTAAAAATGATTTATATGACATTGTATTTATCTTAGAGACCTAGTTTCTTTCAGTAAAGCAATTTCTGTGTACAAGTCTGGGGAAAAAAAAAAAATGATAAATTCAACTGAACAACCAACAAGTGCCTTCATTTTTAATTTATCTGATCTCTGGTAACAATTTTGATTGAAATTCAATAGACATTGTATATCTAAGACTTAAATAAACCTGGAAATGGCTCTTTCACCAGACAACCACTGTTAGAAAAACCAGTAGATGACTTTCGTTCTTTTTCAGTTTTGTATTTGTTTGCTTGTTCAAAAATAACCTTTTCTAGTTTCAGCATAATACTTGTTTAAAAAAGAGAAGCTATCCTTTAATACAAAGAGTCTGAAATGTGTCGGCAGCATAACTATTTTATTATTTGTATTAGATCAGTTACATTTCATTGTATCCTAATCTGGTCCCAGAAAAGTGTGTCCCAAAATTAAGCTAACTGTATCTTTTCTCTCCATTTTGTTATCTGCATTCCAGTGTTTGTTTCTAGCCAATCTAGAGGCTATCGAAGTAAAAAAAAAAAAAAAAAAAAAATTATAAGGCTGAGAATTAGTATTTCTTTTCATAAACACTCCAATGTTACTGTTAAAAATTTTTTTAGCTATTACTTTGATTTCATGATTAAACCAGCCAGGAATAATTGAGATGTGTCACCTCAGATATATTTTTTATTTACTAATATAAAAATTAAAAATATATATATATATATATATATATCACACCATTTGTAATTTTATGAGTAAAGTTATGTAACTAGAAAAAAAAAAAAAAAAAAAAAAAAAAATGCATTTAAAATTCTGGCTATAGCTGGACTGAAAGTTTCAAGATAAGATTAAATTGCAAATTTTGTACCAAATGCAAACACCTTACAGGTTTTTCCAATAATTTTCTTCCATGTTGATAAGTAGTAAAAGAAAAAAAAAATCTCCAAATTTACTGTGCTGTCCACTATGCAACGAAATACTAAGTGTATGTGTGTGTGTGTTTTTTTTTTTTTTTTTTTTTTTTTTTTTTTTTTACAACCAATGCCAGAAATTTAACTAAAGAAAATTTGAAAATAAATATTTTTTAAGGAAATAATAAGCATTAAATATTTTTAAGACTTCATATGAATTATACAGTTGGTAAAATTTATGTAAATGTATGTTTATGCCTTTATTTTCATAAAACAGATATTTTAATTCATCCTAATTCACAGCCGTCTTCAAAATCAAGATTTTCATTTCAGGTTTTAACTTAGTGCAGTGGGTTGAGGTGTCTTTGTGGTAGTTCTATGAAAAGGGAACCTACATATAACTGTTCTTCCAAATAGCCCATTAAACTTCTAAGGCACTATTTAAAAAAAAAAAAAAAAAATTTTATTTTTGAAAGCCAACGTTTTTAAAATTCAGGACTAGCCTGTGTTGATATAATGGGCATTTCATATACTATATATTGAAATTTTATTTAATATAATAAAAGAAAAAAAACTTTGTATGTCCCTTTTGGTTTTGTGATTGAAAAACTAAAGGCCACTTTCAAAAAATCTTCAGCAACTTTTTAATGTTTATGAAAAAATATTTGAAGAAAAGATATTCTTTGTTCTTTAAAAAAAAAAAAAAAAAAAAAAGAAACAACCTTGGAGGGAGTAAAACAAAAACTCTGAAACAGGCACATTTATGTTGCAAATACATTTTTTTTTTTTTTTTAACCCCCCTCCCCAAACCATGAGAAACTTTTATTCGTGCTTTAAATGTTCTACTTTCTAGTCTGAAAGTTGATTGTCCTGACCTTACTTTTTTTTTTTTTTTTTTTTTTTTTTTTTTTTAAAAGTCTTTAAATTTTTCCTCTTTTCCTTAGTAAGTGGTTGGTGATGCCCAGTGATCCTCCAATAGCAAATCGTACAAAATTGTCTCCCATTAATGGTCCCATTACATATATACCAGGTTCTTGGATGGATTCATAGGATAATGGGTCCACTTCAATTGGATTATGTTTGCTGTCTATAGACTTGTTCAGAACGACACCCATATGTTTTCCTTCTTGTGGTAGAAAGGTCAAGTTGGGCTTTGACCCTATTAAGATAATTGCCAATGATGTATTCAAAGTGGTAATGCTACACCCACTTTTAAGACTTTTAATCAGTACTTTGTTGTCTTTTTTTAGTTCTTCTACCTTGTGCTTTGGGTAGGCTTTATATAAGTCATTTACTTCTTTACCTTTCATTAGAGAATAAACTCCATGATACTCTGGGTACATGCTCAAAGGCAGTTTTTTGAATACTAAAGAAGGATCCAATGCACTGACACGAAATACATGGGCTACAGGTATATTGTTCTCAAGAGCCATCAAGATGGCATCAGCTGCTGACAATCCGGCTCCAACCACCACAACTGGTTCTGATTCACTTGTAATTTCTTTCCGTGTCAGCATTTGTTCAAACAATTTTAATGAGTGAACCACATAAGGTAAGTTTTCACCAGAAATCCCCAGTCGATTTGGAACATCTGTTGTACCAGTTGCTAGCACAACAGAGTTACTCTGAAAACAGAATTCTTCACGTTGAACATGTTCTTGGACTGCATCGAATTTCAGAGGAACTCTGTAACCGCGCACTTCCCACAAGAATTTGTGATTCTCTTTTCTATTCTGGCAGCATGGCACCACTTCTCCACTCTCACAGTCAATTCCATTTTCAACCAGGCTGACCTTTTGGACAGAGGTCACCAAATAGCCACTAAAAAAATTCTTCTCCAACTTCTTTTGATATAAAAAATCACAATAGTAATTACGAACATCAGCCACAGTTGCCCTATTGGCTTTCCTGCCGTTTGTCCCAATTACCCTGAAAGAAAACCACGTAAATTGCTGAATTAGATAAAACATATACTGAAAATAATCACATGTAATAGTGAACAATGTAAGTGTCTTTCTTTGTAAATTCTATCATGCTAAACAAATTATTAGGTTGGTGCAAAAAAAAAAAAATAAAATACGTCAAAAACTGTCATTATTTTTGCACCAACCTAATAACTGGAGGTAAGCAGCTGAGTAAAATATACACTATGCTAGCTGTCTGAAGAGCATACTTAAAAAAATAAAAGAAAGCAAACTGCAAATATTAAGAGTGCACTGATCCTAGGTAGAAGTACCAATAATTCTGTCTTAGACATATGCAGCAATTTGATATATTTTTTCTGCTTTTGAGTTTAACACACACACATACTCATCTTTCAAAACACTGAAATGCTAATATTGTTCATTTGTATTATAAACTAACTTGTACTTTGTGTTATTTCCAAATCAGTCTAGATATGTAGCCTACAACATCACCTGTTTTGTGATGTGTTTTTATTATATTGTCTTTTGGATATTCTGCAAAGCAGACTATTCAATGGAGACAAAAATGGTGGTGCCCATGAGAAATCACTTAGTGTTTTTAATACTAGTTTCTTATTCCACCAATCAAACTGGGCAACAATGTTATAAGAATGCAGAAGTGAAAGCATCCAAGATATTTTGTTGCACCCTATGTTGGAAAATTCCACTTTAGATAGCGACAGATGTAAAAAATTTTTAATCATTTCATTCCAAAGCAAGGTGATAATGAGTATGAAAGAGAATGAGATTTTTTTTAGAAGGAACCGGAAACCCAATGCTAAACAGGAAACACAGGATAAATCGCTACTCCTTTTTCAATAGACAAGGAATGAGGTGAACCTAATTTTTAATTAGAGAACATTTTCATTCTGAATGAAACCAGAAAAATATAAACTTTCTGCTCACACTTATACAGTATCAATATATTTATAAGTCAAACCAATGAATTCTGGATTAGCAAAGCTTAATATTTATGTCATTCACATCTGAATTCAATATGTTGCCATGAATTGGAACAGGTGTATTAATGTAGATTGAGTTACTTACTGGTCTTTTTTGGACTTGAGCCACTCATTCAAAGGCAAGGAAGGTAGTTCCATCCAATTACTGATACTTATAGTCTGTAAATTTCCATCCATTTGCTGGGTTAAAAGAAAAAAAGTTTGAAAAATGAAGGTATTACCATAAAAAAAAATTTGATTATAATAATAATTATATTTTAGAAGTTTTATTCCAAAATTAGCTCATATTTCATTAACTAAAAAAAAAATTTAAAGTTTAAAATGCATTTAAAAAAAAAATGAAATATTTTCTGAAGCTTTTAGTTTTAATTCCAAGCTAATAGATTAAATTCAATATTTTCAATAAAAAAAATACTTTGCTGTATTTCAAATTTAAATTGGAATTATTTTTTTTTCTCTGATTATCAGTAAATCTGTCAACACAACATAATTCTCTTTATTAAAAAAAAATCTTTCAAAACTATACTTTTCAGAAGTTATTTGAGAAAAATTAGCTGTTTTAAAGTTTAATGAATCTGAGCTGAAACCAATACTACTTTTAGTTTAAAATATTGCAGAATTAAAAAAAAAAAAACCCCACTGAGTTGAGTTTTTTATTAGATGTTGGCACATTTATTGACAGCTTGATGTTTGGGAAATTTATAATTGTAATAAAGTTACATGAATACAATGTAAAACCCCACCTTTTTTTTTTTTTTTTTTTTTTTAAACTATCCAGTAATCTTAAAAATTTAAAGCATTCTAATATTTTATAAAAGCAGTTAAAAGTTTTTCTAATTAATGTCTTGAGTTTATTGCATTATTTTTTTTTTTTTTTTTTTTTTTATGATTCAAAGCAGATTTTCTGTAACTGGTAGGTCCTGTTTAACAAAAAGAAAAAAAAAAGTTAAATTCTGACAACTTTTTCTTATAACTAATATAAACATAAGTACTACAAAAAAATTTCTCGACAATTTTGTAAAATTAAATAATTGAGCAGGTATCAGGTGAAAAAAAAAATTCTTACCAAGATTTTATTTAGAAAAAAAAAAAAATTATTTCATTTGTGAATAAGTCCTTAATTTAATTTGACAATTATCTGATTTTTGCAAGAATTTCCAAAGTGTTTTCACCATAAGATATTCAAGTTTCCTATACAAATTTATGGTCCCATGTAGGCATTAGAAAAACAAAAAAAGATTTTGATGATAAAACTTTTTATTACCCCTCTGAGCCCTGTGTTTCTGAACAATTTTAACCCTTCTGCTTGAGCTCCTGAGTCAAAATTTGCAAATAATTGGTATGTAATGTTTCACGGTAGACAGAAAAATAGTTACAAGTGTTTACCCACCGTTCAGCCGGTAGCTGAGCATTAAGTCATTTTTCTCCACCACTTCAACCAGTGGCCAGGCATTGTCATTTTAAGTTAAGCTTTAGGTGTTATTTTTTTCATCATGCCTGTTTAATTTTTTAGTAAATCTATTTCACCTTAAAATAGGACATGCTCTCTCTCATTCGCATTCAGGAGTAACTTAAGCAGAAATTTTTTTTTATTCATTTAAACAACCTTGACATAGTCATTTTTCATATGCCTCAGTAATATTTTCCATTTTGGGGCATTTTGACATGATGTAATGGTTAGTGAGCTTGTCTCACTAGATCAGTTATGAGGGCCATGAGTTCAATCCATACTTGTGCCCATTTAAGCTACACTTTGTAAATCACTATTTTCTATTTGAAACGATATTGAATGATCTAAAATTGTTTAAATCATAAATCAAATTTGTAATAAGCATTGGTATACTTAGCCATAGAATAATACTTTAAAAATAATATTGTATTTTAGTTATGCCAAATACCACAAGTTAATGACATCCACATAGTCAACATTAGCCTACCAGTAATTTGTTTTTTTTTTTTTTTTTCTTGCAAGGTAAAGGTTCTTAAAAGTACACCTAATTCCCACCAGTATTCAGCTAAGCAAATTGTAGAATCTATCGATGATGATTCAAAGTTTAGTCTATGTAGGAGTATTATAAAATGAAATAGTTAAAGCCAACTGTAAGCTGATAAATTTTTAATAAATCAACTTTTAAATGAATTTTTTGTACCCTTTTTCTCCCCCCCCCCAGATATGTTGACTCTTTAAGTGTCTAAATTTCATAATCTGTTGCTGGAGGCTTCAAATATGAGGGTAGGGGAAAATATTTGCTAACATACAAAAATAGTGGTGTATAAATCTTAGACCACTTTGCTGAAGTTAGATTAAAAAAGATTTTATTTAAAAAAAAAGAGAAGACTTTGTTAGTATTTCGTGTGACTCCTATTAGGTTGGTGCAAAAATAATGTCGTTTTCTCACATGTTACTATGTGAGAAAACGACGTTATTTTTGCACCAACCTAATATTAGTTTGAATAATGGCTTTAATATGCCATGAAAGAGATACAAATACTTTATTAATTTCATGAGCATATGAATTCATTCACTCCAGCTTTACCCTCCATAATTCTTCAGCATAATCTGGATTCTTTAGACAAACTCTCCTTTTTAATTCTGCCCACATTTGATTGATATTTATATCTGAACTTCATGATGTCTAATCTTAATAGGTTTACATTTTTGTCAGCCAGATATTGAGTTGTATATACTTTATGGCCTGGAGTTCTGTCATGCTGAAATTTCACCACTATCAATATTAGGAATCAAGTTTACTTTCAGCAATTCAATGTCTTTAATATAGGTATCTCCAATAATTCGCTAAAAAAAAAAAAAAAAAAAAAAAAAAAACAAATCAGTATAGCATAATGATAAAAGGGCCCCAAACTTAATAAAAACAGTTTTCTCATTAAAATGTTTGTTCTTATTAAGAGGAAAGAAGAAATTATTTTTTAATTATTTTTAAGATTTTTTCCTTTCTAACACGTTCTAAATTTGGGTCAAAGATCTACTGCTAATTTTTTTTTTTTTTTTTTTTTTAAATTTGCTCCAAATTGTAAACTAAAAACTGCAATAAAACAATCTAATTATTGAATTAGATGGGCTTTTATTTGCTTTTATAAATAATATACATTAAGGACATTACTATCTATTAATAGAAAAAAAAAAAAAATTTTGATGAATAAAGAATTTTTACAAGAATTGCTTGTATTTTTCTTTTAGTTTTTTTTTTCATGTTTTAACTTTCTTCAAAACAGAGTGTGGGGTAGGTTATTAAGTTCTTAAGTGAAGACTATATTTACTAAGCGAAAATTAAAAGCTTAATACAAATCATGCTACTAAAACTTTTTACCATAAATTTTTTTTTTTGTGTGTGTCAAAATGTTATGTTTTTTTTTAGTACGATCTCTCATAAGGGACATTATGGTTAAAAGATCACATGTTTCAAGGCTTGTCTCCTTGAGAAAATCCTCTTGACATATAAAGGCCTTATCTCACTCTTAGATATTAAATTGAGATAATAAAATTATTTCATTTATCAATTTAAACAATAACTGAGTGAGATATTTTAATTATTAATATAATAATAATTTTATTAGTTATTATCTCAGTTATTAAATTAAAAATGTAATATTAATAAAATTATTTATCATTATCTTAGCTATTAAATGAAAGAGATAGAGGTAACTCAATAATGTAAGAAATTTTTATAGTCTTCTAAATTATAAAAAAAAACGTTATGTCAATTTTGGTGCACTGTACTAAACATGTCAACACATTCAGCCATCAAATTAATAATGGAGACGTGAAAACAACAATACACTGAGGTCAAGAAATGTTTGTCTAGAAAAGTTTATGCTATAAGTAAGTGATATTTGTTTCAGAACAGATTAATTTAACTTTAAATTTGCTAATTTTACGAATATAACATTTCAGAAATGTATATCTTATTTTAGGGGGATTTTCAAAAAGGAAAAAATAAGTTTTGTCTAAATTTCTCTAAAAAGGTTAAAAATAGCCGTTTCGATTTGTTTTTTGGAAGCATCGCCTAAAGATCAAAATTTCTATTTGAAAAACTCCACAGAATTTTTTTTTTTTTTTTTTTTCTAGAATTAGAAAATTTATTCCTTTAGCTTTCAATTGTAGGGAGAGGGGGGAAACTTTATGAAAAATACATTTAAATTTTGACAAAAATGGATGGCAGTGTGGTCTCAGGAACTGCTTAGCACAAGCTAACTAAAATGGCATGTGTATGTACTTATAAGAATAACAATCCGAATGGGGACTTTGTTCGGGGATGAAACCAACCAAGAATTTCCAATTAGCATTGCACGTGACCCATGCTTCTAAAACACTCAGGAGCAGACATTTTGGTAATGTAATTCCACTAGATAGGATACTAAAATAACATTTCCCAATTAAGTCTGTATTTTGAATTTTAGAAAATGCATTAATCACATCACAAGTTACTCAGGTTTGGTAATCTGCTCTTACTTTTGCAATGTGAATTTCTTGCAAGTATTGTTCTCTTTTAAGAGTGTCTAAGAATTTCCATCCTTCAAGAGCATTATTCTCGGTAAATCAGCATAGACTCTCAAAGCAAGACCACATATGTATTTCAAATAACTATCATTTAGTATAATTGTCCTTTCAATTAATTTCCATTCAAACAATTTACAATTTGATTAAATGTTTTTTGAATAATTGTTTTCAAACAATTTTCTTGATGTGATCAACTTTCTAGAAACATCATTTTTTATACACCCCAAAGCAATATAACTCTGGCCTCCAAACTTTACTCTTTATAGTATTTATAGTATTGTTTGGAAGTGTGGGGGGGCATTTCTTTTCCCTTTCAGTTTTCTAACAAATTCCCTCTTAGAATGCAATTCAATTTTTGTTTCAGCCCTAAACACAATTTTACTCCAATTAAATGTGTCCCATATTTCATGCATCTTTGACCATTAACGTTCATCATTGGGTTTTTAGCAGCTATACACTGGAAGAATGCATTTAATGGTCCTACTGTCACAGAATTGAACAACAAGAATTTTAATGCCAAATTAGAGTGGTCAAAGATGTATGAAATATGGGACACATTTAATTGGAGTAAAAGAGCAAGAGGGAATTTGTGAAAAAGAAAAAAAAAAGACTCCCCCCCTCCAATTATACTACAAAGGCAGTAAAGTTTGGAGACCAGAGTATTCCTTTGGTCTTTTGAACAGTTTCCCTTGTTCTCTGTTTAAGATTCATCCTCTTTCACTTTTAGTAGCCCCTTGCATCTTAATGGCATTATTGCTTTGCTTGGGGTGAATTGATTAAAAAAAAAAAAAAAAATGTGGGCAGAATTAGAACGGAGTATTTGTCTGAAGAATCTATGTAATGTTGAAGAATTATGGGGGGTACAGCCAAAGAAAATGGAATTATATACCCGTGAAATTAAGATATCTACATTTCTTCTATGGTCAATTAACGGCGTTATTCATGTTAAAGGAAACCACACAAAATATGAACAATGTAGTTGTCTTTGGAATACACAAAGTTTTCTTTTTTGATTAAAAAAAATTCTGTTTACTTGACCTAAGCTAAGTGGTCTAAGTTTTGCAAATATTTTTTTCTTCTTCAAATTTGAAACCCTTGCAACAGATTATGAAGTTTAACTTTGGGAATGACACTCGTAGAGTCAATGTATGATCTGAGAAAAAAGTGGCATGAAGCATTCATTTACAAGTAGATCATTTATTAAAAAAATCATTATTATAGTTTAATGTTACCTTTTGCATGCTACTGTATTTCAGATCTTGGTGGTAGTTTTTAACTTGGCTCATATTTACAAAATGTGATCACTTATTAAAAATACTATAAAGGTACCATATATACTTGTGTATAAGCTGAATATAGTGTGACTCCTGAATTTTAACCTTTCCAGAAAATATTCACCTGTAAATAGTGCAACCGGTCACCAAAAATGCATGATTTTTAACTCCTTAAAAAAAAAAAAAAAAAAAATTTTTTTTGCATAAAAAAAGTATTGTGAGTTTTTATAAAAACTCACAATACTTATGTATATAAAGTAACTTTTTGTTTTCATTGAAAATTGGGGTATACAGTGTAACCCGGATATAAGAGAGTTGCCGGGACCGGAGAAGAAGTCTCTTATATCCGGGTTTGGTCTATTTTGTTTACATTAACACAGGCTCTAATTTGGGACCAGAGAAAGTTTCCCTTATATCCGGGTTACACTGTATTTGAAATCCCAATGCTATTAAATTTTGAAATTACTCCAATATGCCAATCTTGTTTGGTTGTCCAAATGATCTGGCACAAATTATATTTTTCTCTCTTCAGAAAATGTCAACCTAATGTCTGCAAATCGTTTGTTTTATTCCAGAGTGAAGAAAAAAAAAAAAAAAAAAAAAAGTTTTATCTGAAATTATTGGTTCAATTTCAGGATATTTTTTTACCTGCCAAGAGCCTCCGGGCGCCCATTTTCCTAACACAATATGTGGAATTGCATGTTCCTCTTCTTGTACCCAATAAAGTAAAGAAGAATTTATAGCTCCTCTGTCAGCATCAGGATGAAGTAAGTGGTCAAATAATACTGCAATTGGGTTGGTTGACCGTCCTTCCAAGCCTTGGGCTAGATCATATAAATCCTGTAGTTGAAAAAGAAAAAAAATAAATAAAAAGATTTGTCTTTTTAGAGGTGATGATTAACCAGTTGAACCTCCAGTGTCAATTTACTGACATCTTGGTCCAAAAAGAATTACACAGCCATACATTCAAGAACATTGAACCTGTTCATAAAAGCAAATTTGTACAATTCAGATTTTGCTCTTTGTTGATTTATTTGGTTATATTGGCATTTCTGAATCAGCAAAATCACAAAATTTAATTCAAATATCCAGAGAAAATGCCTAGGTAAATGGTTAGGTCTCAGGGTTCAACAACTTAGTTGAGATTGTGAAGATGCTATGAAATAATAACTGACAAAAATGTTTACCTCAGTCTTGGCAAGAGAAATAATGGATAAAGCTGCTTTTAAAAACCACTAATTTTTTTCAGTTATTTTAAAATTTGAATTTTTAACTGTTCTCTCCTCATCCAGACACAAATCCCAATGCTGGATGATCATGCACCATATCAAGGGAAGATTTTCAATCCTGTGATCATCCTGATTCTAAATGTCTAATAATGTCTATGTAGAGCAAGTGTGGATCAAGTTAAAGGGCTTCCAGACACACAGATGGATGGACAGAATTTTCTGTTTATTTAGATTAATACCTCCCATGAAGAAGGCTGGAGAGCACAAAGGCTGAAATGTGATAAAGATGAAGATATTACTCAGAATGTAAGTAATGAAAATTATTTAATCTAATTTTGGTGGTACCTTTGATAAGCTGAGAAGCATCAAAATTAGATAACAGCCAAATAATGTGTAGCAAAACCATACAAATCATAGAAAGAAACTTTATAAAATAATTTTCATATTGCTTTTATTATATGACTTGATCAGGAATTCACATGTGGGGAGGAGGAAGGAAAGTTATTGGCCTAATGCAGTTCACAGAGTGATGAATTTATTTCTTTAAATATAAATTCTTTTTTGGTTGCGTCAATACATATATAATATATATTTCATGAACATTTAAAAAAAAAAAAAAAAATTTAATGGCTTTAGGGTTGTTTAATGGGGTTACATCAGTTTTAGTTTGAAGGTCGAGTCAATTTTAAATTTATGTATTGATAAGGCTGGTTTGCAAACAAGTTAAAAAGATAGCCATAGGTTTGGCTTGCACTGGAATAAGTAACTTATTTTGGGGACAGAAAAACGGAATCTGAGTTAATATAATATGCCTAAATCACATAATGTTCAAGATTAAATTGCAGACAAAAATTTGTTGAGAAAAAAAAGAAAAGAAAAAAAAACAGAAGAAAAGAAAAAAGAAGAAAAAAGATGTATAGGCTTGGAAAAAAAAAGGTAGTTTAAAACAAAATTGTTTAATATGGCTTCATTGTGAAACAAATGTCACCAGAAGTATTAAAAAAAAATAAATGAATGAATAAATCAATTTTCTTTGGAACAATTTTTACTTAGTTGTAAATGTCAAGTGGAGGTTGAAAATTTCATTAGAAAAAAAAAAAAAAAAAAAAAAAATAAAATCATTACTTACAGCTTCAACAATTGACTTATTTTTTAAGTTGTTCAGTTTTTCTTCTAAGAATGGCACAGGATGTGGCATGCCATTGTAGTAGGGACGAAATCCAGACAGAAGAAATGACAGACAAATGGCAGAAGGACCATTGCCTGGCAGGGCAAAGAAAAAAAGAAAAAAAAAAAAAAAAAGAAAAAAGTTTATAAAATGTAACTTGAGCAGATATATTACATTTAGATAATGAAATGCATCCACTCCTCTACCACTCATGACTGGACAAATCATTCAACACTGTGTGTCTGTTTCTTGTTCATATCAGTTTGCACAAAACCTGGGAAAGATCTGTCATATGTTCACAAGGAAATTAAAAGTAAAAATATTGCTAGTGAGAAAAGAAAAGGTGAATCCTGTTTCCAATAAACTTGGTTATTTATTCAGAGATTTACTTGTGGTAAGTAGGTGACACTTGTGATGACACCATCAACCTTCTGCCCATCTCTATCCCTACTCACCCACAGGTGACTTGAAACTAATCTCGGTACCCTGCATGGATGGCATTGGAACTAACCTAAATTTTAATGGTGACTTTATATAAACTTTCAAGTGAAACTTTTTAACTTCCAGTCAAGTGTCACTTGTTCCCAAAAGTTTTCTGTTATTTAATTTCCTTTTGGTCAAGTGGGTAGCTACTTTGAAAATCTTACTTTGTATTAGGTTGGTGCAAAAATAATGTCGTTTTCTCACATATGTTACTATGTGAGAAAACGACATTATTTTTTGCACCAACCTAATAGATAACACTGTTGGTCATAAAGACACACCAGACACTTCAGATGCAGGTTTGGTTTGGTTTGGTTTATTTTAAGTCATTTCAACCTCAAATGGTTATTTAATGCTGACAAAATTTTTCAGATAGGTTAATATAGATAGAATAGGTATTCTTTGTAAGAAATCATTTTGTAGATGTAGGTTCCATTGACATATTTTTGTAAATCGGGTTTTTGTTGAGAATGAAATGTATTGCTGGTAATTATTTTTCCTTCAAAAATTGGTTGCAAAACCAAAGTAGGTAAACAGATTTGGTAAAGAGTATTTTTTTTTTTTTTTAAATATTTTCCTGTTGAGCCCAATTTCTTTATTGAAATTTATGTTACTTGAATCTATTTTCAAATTGGTCCTTTAAATTATCCGATTTGTAGCGTTTGTTTCAGGCTTGCTGGAAGTTATGGCAATTTAGTAGTCTGTGTTTAACAGTATAAGGTTCCTGGCATGAAATGCATACTAGCAGTTCCCCATTTTTTAATAGCTGTTGGTGGGTTATATATGTGTGTCCCATATAGAATCTGGCTAGTACTACCTCCTCTCTCCTTGTAACTTGGCTGTCTTTCACTAATGATTGGTTGGATGTTGAGTAGTTTGTTGTTTATACAGTTGTTCCATAATTGCTGCCATTTTTCTTTAATGGTCTTGTTTCTGGTGGGCCAGAAGCCAGTGCGTAGAACCTTTACATTTAACAGGGCCATGTTCAGCAATTCCTTTGCCATTCTGTCAGCTCTTCCATTTCCTTGTATGTCAATATTGCTTGGTATCCAGCAGAGGACTATTACAGCATCTTTTTCCTTATAAATAGAGACAATACTATTTAATAAATTTATTTATTAATCAGTTTCCCATGTTTTTATTCTTCAGAGCTGTGAATACAGATAGTGAATCTATTGAACTCACTGGATTCTATAATATCTAAAACCAAGAGTTTGGCTGAGGCTACTGCACTGAAGATTGAAGCTTTGTCAGGCAACTGTTTCTGTATAGTTATGTTGTTAAGGATAGCAGAGCATCCAACTCTCTCCAACATTTTAGAGCCATCAGTGTATACATGTTTATAATTTGGGTGAGCTTGTAGAACATTATCTTCCATGTAATCAGATAAGTTAGAATTAATTTTAGGGTATTTAATAAGGTTTAGTAGAATTGTAGGATGTTCAATTAACCAGAGGGTTTTTTTGAGATGGTGGTTTTAAAAATTACTGTTGGATTTATTTGTTTTGCTGATGAAATTTTTCATGTAAAGGCCAAAAGGATTGATAGCATTTTCTTTTTTATCAAAAAGATTTTTCTATTTCAGATTAAAGGTACAGTGGTAGGCAGGGTTAGTTAGGAAGGATTCGAGTTCTAGATAATATTTTAATGTCAGTCTTTCTTGTCTCAATTTTAATGGTGATTCATGGGCTTCAACATATAAACTTTCTATGGGTGATGTTTTGAAGGCACCAAGAGCCAGACTTAATCCTGCATGGTGGATGGGGTCAAGGGTTTTTAGGTAGAATTTCCAGGGCAACACATATATGAAACATCCATCATCCATAGTTCAAATTGATTCTTATTAGAGTTCTATATAATTTCAGGAACAATATTCGGTCTGCTCCCCAGTCAGTGTTAGCCACAACCCGTAGTAATTTTAATATTTTGAAGCATTTCTGTTTTATGTATTTTAAGTGGGGGATAAAAGTAAGTTTTTTTTTTTTTTATCAAAAAATTTATGTTGGTCAGTCATTTCAATTTCTGTTCCTTCAAATCTGAGAGTTGGATCATTGTGCATTTTTTCAGATTGCAGAAATGGATACATTTTGTTTTGGTTGGAGAGAATTTGAAACCAGTTTTGATAGTCCATCAGCTTAACTTATTTAGGCACACTTGCAGTTGTCATTCTACAGTGTGCATATTTTTTATCTCTAGCAGATCAAAAAGTCATCTATGTATAATGAACCATCAACTCCTTGATTTAAGTAATTAACAATGTTGTTAATTTTTATGTTAAAAAGAGTGACAGACTGAATGCAACCTTGTGGAACTTCTTGTATTTTTAGGTCCGAGAGAGATGATCCTACTTGAACCTTGAAACCTCTATCTGATAAAAAGTTATTTATCAAATTTGGTAATTTTCCTTTTAATCCAAGCTTGTATAAGTCTTTCATTATGCCATGTCTCCATGTTGCTTTTGCTCATCTATGTCCATTTCTATTGGTTCTTCAGTGATGTATTGGATTGTGTTATTTCTTTTATGAACCTTTTGATTCTCTTGTGAATATTTGGAGGGTTCTATTTCTTGAAGGATTTTTGTACTTTGGATTGGGGTTTTCAGAGTTATTTGTTTTGTACTTATAGATTCTTTTTTGTTTGAGGTTGACAGGATAAGATTTGTTTTGACTATGGGTGTTTGGTTTATGTGTGCATACCAAATTTTAATAGTTCTATTAGTTTTTGTTTTTTTTTAATTCATTTATTAGAGTAGTATTGTGTTGTTCACTTGTAAGTCATTTTGGTGATTTGTTCTTTTAGTAATATTTGCATATGACGTTGGAAGTGAGTTAGTTCTGACCTGTTTTCTAGCTTCTTGCAATAAGATGTTTTGTGTGTATTTTATTCTTATTATTTGATTTTCCTTTTTCCAGATGTTACACTCTTTAGAATCTTCCAAGTGATTTTGTTTGGGCATAAGAGGCCTTTCACAGGGTGACTCTTTATGATCAGACTCAAATTCCGTACATCTTTGACAGACTGGTACTTTGATCTTGTAGATGGCCACATTTGTGACACCTATAGGGATTAGGAATGAATGGCTTTACCATGGCTATTGTATATCCAATTTTATTTCTTTTGGTTGGGTATGTTCGTTGAATGTCAAAATGTACACTTTTGTGTTTATTGCTGTGCCATTTTTCTTTTTTATTTGTATTCTTTTGACATCTGTTACACCTTGATTTTTAGAGGGTCATCATTTTTAATTTCTTCCAATGAACAGAGTGACAGTTCTGGGCATTTTATTACTCCCTTAGAAGAGTTAAGAAATTGGTCATTTATTTGGTTGAGTTTTAGTATATTTTTTGTGTCTTTTTGGTTTTTACTTGAATTAGGAGTGTGTTCATTTTTTTTTTTTTAAACTAATTTTGATTCTATCATGGCTGATATAACCTTTTGTAACACAAAAGATGACACTTATTATTTCACCCTCTAATGATTCTATGACTATGAAAATTGGAATGAGAGGCTTTGCTGCCAGGTGTGTATGTTCTAATAAAAGCTGGGTCTTGGTGTGTCACAAGATAATTGATGATCCGTAAACTCGGATGTAATTAATATGTTGTAATAATATATAGTACTATGCAAGTAATAAGAATACACATATATGTAAAATGCAATATATGTGTGTGTATAATACTTTTCTACATCACCATAAGAATCCTCAACATGTAGATGGTTGAATTGTTCATCTTGTGGTGATCTCTTGATGACATAACAGAAATTAAAATTTTGTTAATTTCAACATGACAAAATGTCCTTATGTCTAGAGTTCTTTTTAGCTCTCTAAAATAAATAAATATGCAACCATATTATATTTTGATAGTTTCTTTTCTCGCACTTCACACTTGTGGAACTGCCTCCCAATTTCATGCTTCCCTACCACCTACAATCTTCAAAAACTTGAATGCAATGCCAATTGCTATCTTCTGTCTTCCTGATTCCTGTTCCTTTGTCTTTTCTCCTTACTAAAGTCTTCTCATTCCCTTTTGTTCCTAGTAATCCCTTGCATCCTAGTGGTATTATTGCCTTGCTTAGGGTGAAATTTCAAGTCAAGGATCAACCATCATCTTTCATCCTTATTTTCTATTCATATTACACCCCTCATTCAGCATTACTATTTCTACTGTAATCTACTACTTTGAGTGGCTCTCGAGGCTTACATTGGGTGAAAGTATAATAAAAAATATATATATATATATATATATATATATATATATATATATATATAAAGAAATATAATTTTAAGGTGTGCTATATTTATGGGACAAAGTGCTCAATATCACAGAGTGTATGCAAATATAAAGGTGAACATTGAAGTCAACACTCACAGGTGACAAGCTGTTTCATGCTAGATGTAAGTTGCATCTAGCATGAAACAGTCTATCACCTCTGAGTGTTGACATCAATGTTCACTTTATATATATATATAAACAAGAAAAAACAAAAACCAAACAAAACAAAAAAAAAAAAACTTTGAAATTGGACTTAGAAATGAAAATTATTTACCTTTGAGTTTCAAATAGACAGGCAAGAACAATTATTGTTTCCTGCCGACCCAGGACATCTTCATTCCAACCACCCCTTTTATTAAATGTTCAAATGAAACACTTTGTCCTGAGATGCTCATTACCTAAATTAAGGAATAGAAAGAAATTCTCAATATTTAATAAAACTGGTGGATGGAATAATGATGTCCAGGGTAGATTCTTCTCCCAAAAGAATAACTGTTCTGGCCAGTCTCTTTGAAACTAAAAGATAATTATAGTCACTCCTCACTTAATGACTTACATGTTTAAATGTTTCCTTACACTTACAACCAGCTATGAAATCTCATTAAAAAAAAAAAAAAAGTAAAAAAAAAAGCCAACTAGTCCATATTGTACATTGTACAAAAACTGATTGTATCAAAATAAATAAAATGAGTAAAATACAGTGAAAAATAAATAAAATTGACTTAGGCTGTATCTACAATATTCAAATGAAAGTAATATACATAATATAGAGCATATTTTCAAATTTTATTATATTATGTTGGTGCAAAAATAATGACGTAATAATGTCGTTTTTTAACGTATTTTTTAACATCAAAAACGACATTATTACGTCATTATTTTTGCACCAACCTAATATTTACTGTTCAGTACACTACTGTCATGTATAAACATTTAGAAATAAATTAGAAATGTTACAAATGGTGCAAAACTAACATTAAATCTGAAGCTGGTTGATAAAAATCTGTTTACACATAGTATGCCTTAAACAGCAGTCAGGTTGCTGCAGGATTTTTATGTTTGGGTAAAAATAAGTCATCATTATGTTGCAGATATCACCTCTTTGGTTGTGATGTGTGTAGACATTTTATATTAAATATTTATGGGCTCCTGGAACATTTGTCACACAAACAATATTGGCGGACTCATGTGAGTCCAGGTAAAAATAATGAACATAAAACAATGAATTTAAAACAATGATTAATGCATCTATCAACAAAAGTATTTGGATGTGCATGTTAGGTTAACTCCTCCTAATTTTCAAAACCACTACTAGGGGGCACTCTCCAAAACTATAAATACTCTGTAATAATTTTTTATCAGTCTCTTCTCACTTTTTCCGCTTACATGTTAACATTTAAGTCTCTCATGGAAGAATGTGTTCCTTTGTGAAACACATGAATACACACAGACATACACTCACTGCACATACTTTGCACCTAAAACGTTTTCAAATTAATTTGTTACACACATTATCATTTGGTATATATATATATATATATATATATAGATAGATATTGATAATATTAGTGGTAAATATACACATACATATGTAAAATATATATATATATATATATATATTTGTATAAAAAAAATTCCAAGAGGATAGAATCCAGGTAGAACTCAATGTCCAGGACAGAGTAAGGATATAATAAATAGGCTGAAACACTAATATTAGTGTTTAAGCCTTTATATATATATATATATATATATATATATATATATATATATATATATATAGGTTCTTGTTTCTTTACACTTATTTAAGTGGACTCACATCCCAAGTCTGCCATGTTTGTTGTGGGCATTTCAGGAAACGTGTTTATTTCTCAACCCTAACACTGATGTTACTAACACCCACAATAAGTTAGGAAACACATACATCAGATCACAACATATACACAAGTGTAATGAAAGGAAACAACATGAAAACTAGCTATAAGAATGTGCTTGTGTGTGTGGGTGAGATAGACATGTATGTATGAGAGTTCAGAAGTCAACAGCAGAAGAAAAATGAACATACCTCAGTGGCAGTGTTCTTTATCTACAGGGTGATTGAAAAGTAACTCCCTATTTTATGTATGATGGACTCTCCAGTCTTGTAAAAATTATAGTTAGACAGGAGAGTTCATCATACATAAAATAGGGAGTTACTTTTCAATCACCCTGTACACCCAGCTACATCTGGAACAAGTGCAAAATGAGGAAGAGAGATATGATTGCCTTTTTAGAGACTTAAAGAGTGCACCCTAATGAGTGTTTTTGGCAAAGCCAAGTGGGGTAACACATAAGGTACAATTTTTCATTTATAACCAGGTTGTTAGAATGGAATCCAGTTGCTAAGTGAAGAGTGGCTGTATTATTTCAGATGAGTATCTTCTTTTTGTTTTTAATCAAAACATGTTGATTAATGAATTTTCTAGATCTTAGCCTTATACATTTATACAAAATGGTCACTGAATATTAAGTATTTTCAATGCCAAGCACAATTAACATTTTTCAACACTTTACCTGTTAAGTGCCAAATAGCATTAATTACATAATATCCCCCTTTTTGAAATTTGCCCTTTATCTTCATTTTGTTCTCTGCTCCAACTAATATTTACTTTCCAGAGCCTCTGAGTAATCCATGTTGTTTTATTCTTGGTCTACATACATTAGCAGAAAAAAAAGTTAGCATCCAAGGTATTAAAGTAACCAGACAGCTGTTTGATATATTTTGAGCAAAATTCTAGTTTTGATGTGAAAAACTTTTGAACCAACTCTTGAATATGGTTTCCACATCAAAGTGTTTTGCAGTGATTGTAAAAATATAATAATCGATTGGTACAAGGTCAGGTGAATATGGCGAGTGTTGTAGAACAGACAACTTAATTCCAGAATCCCCACTCCTGTGTTATTCTTGCTGTATGTGTTCTTGTGTTGTTATGAAGAACAACATTTTCCTACTTATGATCTTATGGTATTTTCAACCCGTAAGGATACAGAAGGTGATTATAAATCACATGGGTCATGTGACAGACAGCTTAATGACATCACTTCATACAGTAACTAAAGTTGCAGTCAATTTTCAAATTTGTTTACAGCAGACACCACATGACATTGCTTTTTTTTTTTTTTAATCTTTCCCACATATAGAAAGAAACTCCAGCTTGCAAAAACCCAAGACTTGCTGTTTCCTGTTCATGGAATATGTCCTCGCCTGGGACATAGATGAATCTGGAGTCCTAAACATGACTTCTCCAGACAGGAGTATCTCTATATTATATTTTTTGCTTCCTTTTTGTTTCTCCTTACACTCTGCTGTGTAGATACATGTGATATATTCTGTGTGTGTGTGCGTGTGTGTTATAAATGCATCTCTGAGAATAAAGCATGTTTGTCATTCCTTTTACTTTTGGCCATTTTGTTCCATCCATAACATATCCTGGATATAATAATGCCTATAACAGGGGAACTACAAATGGGAGAATAAATCTTTCTTCTCATTACAGACCAAACTTTTATGGACACATTGCACATGAGGATGCTTGCTAAATAATGTAAGTTTTGTTACTTACCTATAATGATGACTTCCCAAGGATGAGGCTTATCTGAAAAAGTTGTTAGTTTAGGTGGAAGTGATGACATCTTTGGAGATCCAAGGCAGAAGATGAGGATAAATTGTGGAAATTTGAGTCCTTTTAATTATGCGTGTATATTATGGTATATATGGTAGGGTTAGTTTGTGATTGATGTAAATCTTCTACCAGTGTCTGTGGTATTGGCAGTGAAATAGGTTGAAGAATTTATGGATTTGAAGAATAGCACCTTATTCTGGTTTTATGTGGAAACAGTGTGCGTGCCAAGAAGCACTAATGGCAGCATAATCAAACTGGGCTTTCAAAGAAAATACAGTAACATTGATGGAAGGCAGCAGACACAAATAAAAAAGCAGTCATTGTTAATTGAATATAAAGTAAAAAAATAATTTAGAGAAAGCTGTTTGTATTTAGCAGCATAAGAGAAAATTTGTCATCTTTTGAAAAAAATTATAGTAATAATAATGATGATGGCAGTATTTGTGAATTGTAATGTATATTTGAAAGTGTAGTTTAAACAATGTAAGCAGAAATTTGCGATTTATAACACAGCCACTTGAATTGGTAATAATTTTTCTTTTTTTGGTGATTCTGTTTCACCTGAAAATAGAAAAGAAACAAAAAACAACTTAAAATGTATTAACAAAAAATTGTTATATAATCAAAATACATTTTTTAGAATACAGAAGAATAATAATATAGTGACATCATATTGATAAAAAAGATACAATAGAAATTTAAAAGAAAAACAAAAAAAAACAGGAATTGGAAAAAAAGAGGAAGAAACAGGAATTAGAAAAAAAAAGAATCATAAAAGGAGGAAAAAAACAAGAATTAGAACAAAAAAGATTAATAAACAAGAATTAGGAAAAGAGAGGAAAGAATCAAGAATTATAAAAAAAGGAGGAAAAAAAAAACAAGAATTATAAAAAAAAGAGGAAAAAAAAACAAGAATTAGAAAAAAAAAAAAGGAAAAAACAAGAATTAGAAAAAAAAAAAAGGAAAAAACAAGAATTGAAAAAAAAAAAAAGGAAAAAACAAGAATTGAAAAAAAAAAAAGGAAAAAACAAGAATTGAAAAAAAAAAAAAGGAAAAAACAAGAATTAGAAAAAAAAAGGAAAAAACAATTAGAAAAAAAGGAGGAAAAAAATCAAGAATTAGAAAAAAAAGAGGAAGAAACAAGAATTAGAAAAAAAAAAGAGGAATAAATCAAGAATTAGAAAAAAGGAAAAACAGGAATTAGAAAAAAAACAGGAAAAAACAAGAATTAGAAAAAAAAAAAAAAACAAGATTTAGAAAAAAAGGAAAAAGCAAGAATTAAAAAAAAAAGGAGGAAAAAAATCAAGAATTAGAAAAAAGGAAAAACAGGAATTAGAAAAAAAAAGGAAAAACAAGAATTAGAAAAAAAGAAAAACAGGAATTAGAAAAAAAAGGAAAAAACAAGAATTAGAAAAAAAAGGAAAAAACAAGAATTAGAAAAAAAGGAAAAAGCAAGAATTAGAAAAAAAGAGGAAAAAATCAAGAATTAGAAAAAAAGGAGGAAAAAACAAGAATTAGAAAAAAAGGAAAAAGCAAGAATTAGAAAAAAAGAGGAAAAAATCAAGAATTAGAAAAAAAGGAGGAAAAAACAAGAATTAGAAAAAAGGAGAAAAAAACAAGAATTAGAAAAAAAAGGAAAAAACAAGAATTAGAAAAAAGAGGAAAAAACAAGAATTAGAAAAAAGAGGAAAAAAACAAGAATTAGAAAAAAGAGGAAAAAACAAGAATTAGAAAAAAGAGGAAAAAAATCAAGAATTAGAAAAAAAAGGAGGAAAAAAATCAAGAATTAGAAAAAAGGAAAAACAGGAATTAGAAAAAAAGAAAAACAGGAATTAGAAAAAAAGAGGAAAAACAAGAATTAGAAAAAAAGAGGAAAAACAAGAATTAGAAAAAAAAAAAGGAAAAAAAACAAGAATTAGAAAAAAAGGAAAAATCAAGAATTAGAAAAAAGGAGGAAAAAATCAAGAATTAGAAAAAAGGAGGAAAAAATCAAGAATTAGAAAAAAGGAAAAACGAATTTGAAAAAAAAAAAGAGGAAAAAACAAGAATTAGAAAAAAAGAAAAACAGGAATTTGAGGAAAAAACAAGAATTAGAAAAAAAAGGAAAAAACAAGAATTAGAAAAAAAAGGAAAAAACAAGAATTAGAAAAATGGAAAAACAGGAATTAGAAAAAAAAAAAAAGGAAAAAACAAGAATTAGAAAAAAGGAGGAAAAAATCAAGAATTAGAAAAAAGGAGGTAAGACAAGAATTAGGAAAAGAAGAAAAAATGGGAATTGAAAAAAAATTAAAAACAAGTATTAGAAAAAAAAAAAAAAAGAATTTAAAAAAGTTAAAAAAGGATGAAAAGACAAATTAAAAAAAAGAAAAAACAGGAATATAAAAAAAAAGAAAAAACAGGAATATAAAAAAAAGAAAAAAACAGGAATATAAAAAAAAAGAAAAAACAGGAATATAAAAAGAACAGGAATAAAAATGTAGTAAAAACAGGAATTAAAAAAAAAAAAAAAAAAAAAAAAAAAAAAAAAGGATTTAAAAAACCCAAAAAACGGAAATTAAAAAAAAACAACACACACACAAATTTAAAAAGAAAAATGAGGAATTAAAAAATAAAATGTATATTTTATTAATATAAAAAAAATTAAAATTTAAAAAAACTTTCCAAAAAGGGGATTTATGCTAAAGAAATTTTATTGAATATACAACTTTATTTTTAGAAATTTAATAACAGGATGTAAGAAATACTCGCTAGATCCTGTTTTAAGGGAAACAGTTGGCAGACAACATTTCCTCTTGTCTCTCCTGTTCAAACACAGATATAAACCTGTTTGTATCAATAACCTGTAAATTTTAACCCAATCCCATATTCTGGAAAAGTAAATATATAACAATATAAGAGAATTGAGATAAAGCTATGTTTAGTAGGACAAAATAAAATTATATTATAAGGTTTCTTTATTCCTATTTAAAGGATTAACTCAAATACAATTTAAACATCCACATATGATTTGAATTTCCAGAGTAAATAAAAGGAAAAAAAAAAAAAAAAAAAAAAAATATTTACAAAGCAATTCACAATTTGAAAGAATAGTAAAGGCATGAAAATGTTGCATATTATAGAAAAAGGTAGGGTACAAAAATACAAAAACTATATATATATATATATATATATATATATAGTTAAGTTATAAGGAACTTGGTAAACCGAATTGGTAAATCCAAAGAGGATGAAATCCTGAGAGCTCAATGTGAGGACAGAGCTAATATGTAATGAAAAACAAACCACTTTAAGGTACCATTACAATAATTTATTTCACCTAAATCCTTTTTTAAGGATTCAGGATCATCAGGTAAAACTTCCAACAACGAATTGAGAGGAAAAATGGGATTAGAAATTGGTGAGTAGTGTAATTTTTGTAATTTAATAGAGGGGGTTGAGAGTGGCAGTTAAACAGACAATATAAAGTATAGGGAGGGGTTAATTTTATATCTCTCTTAAGTATGTTTTATATTGGAGTAGGAGGAGTGACAGAACATATATATATATATATATATATATATATATATGGTCGTTTTATATACATATATTGCACATCAGAATGCTTTTTCAGTAATGTCTATTCTAGGGCCATAGAAAGTTTCAGGTCCTCATGACATTAGACTTTCTCTCCCATGAGACCGCCTGAAAGTGATCACATCTCGGTTAACATCTGCATGAAATGATATATTGTTTATTCAATTCTATGCAAGAATTCTCACCAATCAGAATTCATTTAATTTCTGACAGTGTGTGTGTGTGTGTGTGGATTGGAATGACAAGATGAAGTATATGTATAGAAAGACTATATTATTATTATTTTCATTTTTTAATTCCTTTTTTTTATTCTCCGATGAAGCTTTAATAAAAGTTAAACATGCTCATGTTAGATTGATAAACCTTCTACTATTTGTTCCATACTTTTATCTCCAGAAATACACTAGTCAATCATTATGTTTTTTGTTGTGGGCAAAACAATCATCATCATCATTATATATAAGTGAACATTGAAGTCAACACAAAAAGGGGACAGGTTGTTTCATGCTAGATGCAATTGTCAAATGTGGCCTGACAATTGCATCTAGCATGAAACAACCTGTTACCTCCAAGTGTTGACTTCTATGTTCACTTTTATATTTATATTTACATACATTATCTCTCATATTGAGCACTTTATCCCATAAATATAGCCCACCTTAAAACTATATTCCTTATATAACATATAGTTGTAGAGTGGATAAATGAAATGGCCAAATATAAGCAGGTACGTACACGTGTGTGCTGGTGTGCATACAAAAGCAAAAAAAATAATCGTTAAATCTATGCATGAGGTGTAAACATAATAGTGCTCAATGCGGTTATACAGAGCAAAGACATCTATTAATTAGTACATATATGTGTACCTATGTTTGTGGTGAGCGATTATAATTTCACTGGGTGGCATTCCCAGTTTATCAGGCATGGGGTCTATGTTGCTCGAAGTACAGTGCCTGACAAACTGGGAACACCACCCAGTGAAACTATAGTTGCACACAACCACCCCCCCCCAAAAAAAGTAGGTGCACGTGTATGTAGTAATACACACACACACACACACAGTTTCACAAGAAAAAAAATACAGTCGATGAGGTTATTTTTGGGATGATATGTTATTTTTTAAGCCAACAAGCAATCTTTGTAATTAAAATAATTGATACAGAATTCATTGGAATAGAACATTCATAATATTAAATAAAATTAGATGTTCAATTATCTTATGCCTACACACAATTTCACATCAATTACTATCACTCAGCAGGGGAACTGACCGTCAAATTTATTTCCAGAAATAATTTTTCTAATTATTATTATTAATCAATTTTACAATTAAGTCTTCTGACAAGTGGATATAATCACCATGAAATTAAGTAGAGACAAGTAAGCATTTAATTTTATTTACTGTTATAGATGATGGTTAGAAACAGTTTAAATAACTTAAGGCCATTGCTGATAAGTTTGATCTATGGGTTTGGTTTAGTTTTTGTGATAATGACAATGGCTCTTGAAGCCCACAAGTGATTTGCAGTACTCATTTGCAGAACTGCAAAACTAATTTGTTCTATACAAGGCCCGGCCTGTTTTGTAAAATCTGTTCAGGTTGCTTTAAGTTTCCATGTAATTGAAGTGGTTTCTGCAAGTTTTCTTGAAGCCCACCACGTCCAAACACAGTGCTGCTTGAAGGTTTATGTACCCACCAGACAGGGTCTTTGTTGATGTGAATAAATTTAAAATAAGCCTATTAAATTAGCATACAAACACCAATTTGTAAAGTAGACTTTCCAAATAATGAACA